>CM022489.1:8329424-8433200 GCA_011952105.1 Coreoperca whiteheadi | reverse complement strand
TCTGCATCAAGGATCAGCTCTGAGCCCCTTCTTGTTTGCTCTGGTGATGGACAGGCTGACGGATGAGGTTAGACAGGAATCTCCATGGACTATGATGTTTGCGGATGACATTGTGATTTGTAGTGAGAGCAGGGAGCAGGTGGAGGAGAATCTAGAGAGATGGAGGTCTGCTTTGGAAAACAGAGGAATGAAGCTTAGCCGCAGTAAGACAGAATACATGTGTGTCAATGAGAGGGACCCAGGTGGAATGGTGAGGTTACAGGGAGCAGAGGTGAAGAAGGTGCAGGACTTTAAGTACTTAGGGTCAACGGTTCAGAGCAACGGAGACTGTGGAAAAGAGGTGAAGAGGCGAGTGCAAGCAGGTTGGAACGGGTGGAGAAAAGTGTCAGGGGTGTTGTGTGATAAAAGAGTATCAGCAAGAATGAAAGGAAAGGTGTTCAAGACGGTGGTGAGACCAGCGATGTTGTACAGCTTAGAGACAGTGGCACTGAAGAAAAGACAAGAGGCAGAGCTGGAGGTGGCAGAGCTTAAGATGTTGAGGTTCTCTTTGGGAGTGACGAGGGCGGACAGGATCAGGAACGAGTACATCAGAGGGACAGCTCATGTTAGATGTTTCGGAGATAAAGCCAGAGAGGCCAGATTGAGGTGGTTTGGACACGTTCAGAGGAGAGACTGTGAATATATTGGTAGAAGGATGCTGAGGTTGGAGCTGCCAGGCAGGAGGTATAGAGGAAGACCAAAGAGGAGAATTATGGATGTAGGGAGAGAGGACATGAAGTTAATTGGTGTGAGTGAAGAGGATGCAGAGGACAGGGTTAGATGGAGGCGCATGATTCGCTGTGGCGACCCCTGAAAGGGAACAGCCGAAAGGAAAAGAAGATATTAAGCGGTACCCTGCTGCAGAAACTATACATATCCACAGAGGAGGCAATCATACGCCATTCAGAAAACCCAGTGAGCACAATTACCTTGAAGAGGCTTGCTGTTGTGCGAGCTCCAACGTGCTCCTTTCTAATGTGTTTGCAATCCTTCAGTGAATATCAGCAGTACAGCTGGACACACGCTAGCTGGAGAATGGAGAGTGCTTTAAAAAAAAAAAAGCTCTATCCAAACAGATTTGTTCATGATATCAATATGCAATATGGGCCCCTCAGCCCTGGCTGACCTGAGGGTAATAGTTGTAGTCAAAGGCCTTTAAGCATCAGATGTAAACACGTATGCATGTAAACTCTTCAATCTGGTCTAAGTCATTACACCACAATGCAAAATCAGTAAGGAATGTTAGGGCTTTTGGCTGCTACCACCCAGGTTATAGAGAGGCAAAGTCCCTCCCCTTCCGGTGTCCCCCATGAGACCTTATTTCGGAAACAAATATGTACATTAGTCAACGGCGAGAGACAAATAATGTTTTGATCCCATTTGAATTGTGCCATGAATTGCACATATGATGTTTGTCAATTTAATAAAAGGTCAAGCCATAGTACCATTTAGTTTGGTGTGAAACCGCTCAGTGAACGACATCTCTCGCTCGTACAATATACTGTGCATCACCAACACCAACAAGGCCATCCCTTTTAACCTTAGCTTACCTAGTGTGTGTTATCCAGCGACTCCTGGTCCTTTTATCAGCCAGAAAGCGAAAGCACGATTAAGACCTTTTCGGTACTTTATACATCCATGTACGAAACACACAGGCATCATAGATTCAGTGGCTCTGGGTAGCTTTTGGAGAGAGAAAGTCATGACATGGCGCGATTTGTCGGTTGCAAACTAGTCGGCTCTATGAGCTGTTTTGTGATTGTCGATTTGCTAATTTAGTTTTTCTGATCAGTTTAGTGCTACCCAAGCTGTCCATTACAGTATATCAGCTGTCTGAGGCTAATGTGTTGCTAATACAACATGAGTAACTGTTAAATGACTATATAAATGTTATGTATATTACTTTTTATATATTTACTCTTGTGTATTGTTTACTAGATTAGGTATGCTAATGTGTTGTACTTCCTGTGGAGACATAATGTTCATTCACTTTGTTCCTTTCTGGGATATGGTACAATGAAACTAATTTCAAAGTTAAGTCTATACTTTAGTGAATCCATTTTTTTTTTCTGCACTAATCCATTTTTACAATACCTTTGGTCTAACTCTTGTTTATGGTATCTAAGCCTTTTCTGATTTGTAGTTACTGAATTTGTTGTCCAATACTATTTTCACTTTTTCCACATTCGAAGACTTCAAGGGCCATCTCCTGTCTTTATCATCAGTTAATATATGTTGTATAATACCTGACACTTTTCTTGAACATAAGGAATAAAATAAAATGTTCAGTATGACTGAATGTTGATTATTTACACTTAACTTCAAGGGTTGCAGACCTATGTGTACAGGCTTCTCATGATGGGGCACTGTTCTCTACTCATGGTAGGGTTGCACACTCTTAGTCTCCTTTTCCAGTAATTGGTTTAACTATTTAAAAAGATCCATTTCTTTAGGTCAAACCAAATTTGTTGAAGATATCCTATTATTTGACTAAAAAATTGTGGATCAGACTGTTAAAAGATGTTGAAAATACACTATTAAACACTATGGTGTGGAGATTCGCAAAAAATAAATAAATAAAATAAATATGTCCTGCTACTGCATGCATTTGGTTGAGATACTGAATGATGACAACAATTGTTCAGATTTTAGTCCGAATGAGTATCCAAGTACTGGAAACAGGCCAGCTAGTGAGACCAAAAGACCTCCTCAATGCTTAGCCTGTCCTCGAGTATCAACGTAGGAGGGGAGAAGAAAACAAAAAAAGGGAAGGGTTGGAAGGAGGATGAGGAGGAAGGAAGTATATCAAGATGGGAAAAGGTTGGAAGTAGGAATAAATAAATGGAAGCACGGAGAGAAGGGAAAAGTTTAAGGGAGGCAAGGACGGAGGAACAAAAGGAGAGAAGAGTGAGGAAGGAAAGAGGAAGAGGTTTACATTAACAGAGGTATGTGGAGAGAGAGAAAAAGGTTCTGATAGTGGCCCAACATTTACACCTGTTAAGGTCACTTAAAACAAACCCCCTCCCAACCTGCCTGGTATTTTGCCATCTCCCTCGCTAACAGAGGTATCACCATCGTGCTGACTGAGCAACCAGAAGATCAGCTTGATCTGAAGCTCTAACCCTGATGCCACATATACTCTTGATCTGGACTGTAAATCTGCCAATAGCTCAGATAGTGAGAATTCTTCTTAGGAAACTCTGTATCTGAGCTCTGTATTAGCACTATGGTGTCGTTAATCTTTATGTTTAATTCACGAGTGAAATTCTGCAATACCATCCCCTCATATGATACGACTACATATTGTATAGCAATCCTGTGATCACTGCAGTAGAGTTAGGTATTTGGTTTTCTGTTCGGCAACCCAGATGCATGAAAAAAAAATAAATGCTGGCGACTGTCATGTTGGGCAAAAGCAGGTGTGCAACCCAACATGCGAATGCTTCCCGTTGAGAAACCTGCAATGACTGCATTAAATATTACCCATCATAACGGTTTTGTGGTATGAGTTGGACCCCTTTTTACACAACGCACATCTCAATTGTCTCACAGATATACTGTTCTTTCCGACAGCTTTCTGAAACTTTTTAGTTTCAAAAAGAAAAAAGACAAACACTAGATATTTAAATCTGCAAGTCATGAGGCTAAAACAAAACATTTGTCTAGTTTTTGAGCTCTTCCCATAAAAAGAAAATCCTTCCCAAACACAAGTTGCATATCTTCTGCCTATGGTATTGGAAAGTCAAATCCTGATCAACGAAGTTGGATTGCAAAAAGCTTTTCGTGTAATTGTTCCAGACACAGTAATCGAGGTAGTAATTGTGTAGACTTTATGTGCAGCAGACACATGAGGGTAGTTTTGTGTAAAATATCTCCACAACTGAATGGATTGCCATGAACCTTTCTCTCCTTGTTTTTTTTAAGACCGTTGTTTAACTCCTAAAAGAACTCTTCAGAATCATATAAACAGCATTTTCCTTGCACAGTCCATTTACAGCTTAGCTTCCAGAACTACTGATGAAATGAGACCGTTAAGTACCATCTGGGTTGCTCCCAAGCACACTTCTCACGTTTACAGCTGCATAGCGATGAAACTGTTGAAATGAGCACTTTGAGATTGCATGTTAAAAATATAAACATACAGACACACATGCACACACACCAACTCTACGAATCAGACATTTGCTATTTTCAGGTACGGCCTGTTGTTGTGACCGAGCAGTGATTAAAGCATACCACTGTGCTCTAAGCACTGCCCTCTGTGGCCTCCCTGTGAAACGATAGCCTGCTAGCTTGACGGCTAACAGACATAGACACCCTGTGAACCACCTGATCCCCCTCTAAACTGCCTGACCTGACTGAGACCCCTAGAAGCAGCTGATGCCTGAGACTAATGAAGGACACTGTGAAGTGGACTACAGAGAGCTCTAGTCCTGTCCCAATTCTGGCATAGATCCTGTTCAGCCAGGAACATGATATAAGGTTTTAATATTTTCTTTTCTTCTTTTAAAAAAAAAAAAGTCATCTTCATCTGCATTTTATGATGATCTATGACCAGGACATGTAAAGAGCATGCCGTTTTACAGTTTAAAGATAAACTTGTCAGTTCTCTCCAGTGGACTAACTGAGTACCAGCGACACCATTTCTAAATTTTTTTAAGCACATCTTTGGTATTTCTATACTGTAAGTTCTTGTTGCGTTTCAGCGAACATATTCAAATATGCCGATGTATCTGCAATAAGCTAATATTGGCCGATATATCAGCACTCGCAAAATTATTGGTCTACATTTATTTAACGTTTTGAGAAACAACAATGATTTTGTTTTTGCATTCAAATACAGTTCCTATCAGTTTTAAACATACAGTAGGAATATATCGAAGCCTAACTTAACCTAAGAGGTGCTTGTTTCTTCAGCTTGCTTCCCTGATGCAGAGTGCTCAGGAAGAGAGAACTAACTTATACTACATACTGCTCCTTAAAGTATCTCACGATCCTGCATAAACCCCCAAAAATTAAAGCAAGAGCTCCGTGGCTTTTCACTCCCCTGAGGAAGATCCTTTGAAGTTCAGGGATCTGTCAGGACTCAGCTTCAGTTTGGTATGTCCTCCACCCCCCCCCCCGTGCATCATTCCATCCTTCCTACCCAGGTCTTATATAATCTTTTTCTCAGCAGTTTCTGCTTCAAACTGTCTCTCAAAGCTGTAAATCCATGGTTTAGAGTGCACTTGTCGGGACATAAATACAACATGTTTGCGCGTGAACATTTGTTGAATGTATGTTCAGTATGTCGTGTGCATGATTTGGCTACAGGTGGCCAGTGGCCCTGAGCCAGGCAGGCTCCTCTCTGCATGGCTGAAGAAATGACAGGTGACCTTGCAGTCTGTGAAGTCTACAGAGCCAAAACTTCAGAGAGCAATAACTGGTTACATCGGCTGATAAAGGGGTGGGAGATAAGAAATTGAGAGAGAGAGAGAGAGGGACCGGGGATGAGGGGTAGAGACAGCTGCAGCTCTGTAGATTAGAAATGAAAGCAGCTCGCTCTCTCTCTCTCTCTCTCGAGCCTGGCTTTGAACTGTGCCTGCTGGAGTTGGGGATTGGCTGAAAAGCTGGGTCTACACTGTAGGCTGGGGAAATTGTAAACTCTCTCAGAAGAGGACTTAAATATGACATACACCCAGTTTCATAAAAATGCTTTTGGTCCCCAAACTGTATTTATAAGAATCGCAATGAAGATATTATACTGAAATCGAATGTTGTGTCATTTTGTCATTAATAACATTGGCAATTGCGTTGCAAAAGGTTTAAACATTTAATTTTAATCGATTAAAACTAAAATAAGTTGATGCCAACACAGCCATCAAATCTTCAGGCTTTCAAAAACCTTAATTATCCACGAAAACCCAATGTCTCCCTGCCTTACTGGGCTCCAAGTACCATAAAACCTTTTAATGTCAAGGTACACTGCAGCAAAGCAACAACTGGCACAACTACTGACTGCTTGAATAGGTTCTGCAATAACGGTAGAGTTTAATGCTGCCAAATATCAGAGCGTGCCAGTACTGCTCAAGGCTGTAAATTATGTGATGTAATCCATACATGATCAAAACATGTTGAAACAAGGGAGGGATGGGA
This sequence comes from Coreoperca whiteheadi, assembly GCA_011952105.1. Lineage (NCBI taxonomy): Eukaryota > Metazoa > Chordata > Actinopteri > Centrarchiformes > Sinipercidae > Coreoperca > Coreoperca whiteheadi. The sequence goes on along the minus strand of CM022489.1, from coordinate 8,427,026 downwards.
ATTTGTGTGTGTGTAGATGAAGCATAAAGCTACGTATAGAGAGCTGAGTTCAGGTGCTAACAGTGGGAGGTGGGTTTACAGACAGAATCAACCTCCTGCACAGATTTTTGTGGGAGTGTTATGAAAGAGTATTATGAGAGAAACGAAGAAAGAAAAGTGTTTGTGTGTGAGTTACTCACTCCATCATTGATGCTGGTATGGAGCAGCAGTCCTGTATCGCAGTGAGTGGGGAGGTGAGGTGAGCGGTGTACGAGGCCTCCACCACCTGTTTGTTCCGGTTCACCACATCCAGGTAGCGGTTAAACTTTTCACGAATCTTTTTGGCCAACTGCACAAGGGAAACACAGACACATTAATAAGACAAGGATAGGTGGTGACACTTAAATGTATCTATTAATAAAGCTTGAAGTTGCCAAAAGATTACATCAAGTATTGCATCAGGGATCTACACAAGTATGCACACACACAGCCAGCTAGATCAATACCACTCAGCCTGTTCAAACACTACCCATTTGGTATTGACACCTGATAAGATTAGACAAGTTGGGTTTTGTTAACTGTGGTTGCAAGGTGTGCAGGTTGCACATTAATACTGTTACAATATTTTAACTGTGTATTTGACTGTATTTTTGCAGGTAAAATCATTTTACTTTGAAGCATTTCCATTCATTTGTTCTTTCTCTTCCCCCCTCCCCTGTTTACTCATTATAGAGGGCTATATGCATATAAATATGGCTGAATAAAGAAACTAGACCAGCTCTTCTCTTATGGACACAAAAGCATTTTCTGTCTTCACGGTATCTTATTTCAATTAAATTTTATTTATGAAGCCCAATTTACCTCAAAGGGATTTACAGTCTGTATAATTTGGACACCCTCTGTCCTTGGACCCTCGATTCAAAAATGGAAAAACTACCCCAAAAAAAAAAAGATGATAGAAACCTCACGAAGAGCAACAGAAGGGATCCCTTTCCCAGGACAGACAGTCATGCAGTAGATGTCGTGTGTGCAACAGAAGTTTATTATAATGACAAAATGTAGGTTGTTGTTCTTCTCTGTCTTTAAGCTTTTAATATAACTACGTGACTTCCAAATGTAGCCGTCTTCCGAAAATAATGATGTGATGGTTCCAAAGGTAACACTTGAATTGTACATTGGTGCAGGCAGAGCACACAGTGCAAATCTATTGTGACTAGTGTAGTGCGACAGCCAGGTGTTCAGGTAAACTGAGACTGACGAATGTTTCCACACACACTCAAGTCAGTTCGGAACGTCCAACATCCATGCATACACAAGTACACAACCACACAATTCAATAATCACAAATGAAGCCGAGCAATATCAAAGATGCCCAGAACTCAGGGTGCACTGTGTGTGAAATCCATCACTGTTAAAAGCAGAGCCGAATGATGGATGGCTCAGGCTGGAGAACAAAAAAAACACTCTCCATTTCCACACAGCGCACCCTTCATCATCTAATAAGAAAATAAATCCACCTTAAAATACAACACAGGGCCAATATAAAAGGGAAAGTTGGGAGCGGAGGCATTGTGAATACTCGTGGAAAAGAACAAGTGGGTCAAACTGTTTATAGGTTGCTATCTTGTGTATTGCACTTATGTATATTTCTTTTTGTGTGTGCCTTGCACAATCCACATTTTAAATACACAATCAATGATTTGTCTTGATCCTAAAAAAACATATTCTGTGTTCATTCAATTTTAAAAAGAGAAAAAAATCAGACATAAGGTCCCTACAAATATCTAGTGAGATTGTGAATTCTGTTGTATGCTGTCATTTACCTTTAAAATGCATGAAAAGCAGGACGCAGGAAGGAGAAGATTGTGTTTCTAAACAAAGGCAAAACAGCTAATTCAGTCAGTGTTTACTGGGGCCCTTATTGCAGGCCCCTGAACATGCATACATTATACTTGCTCTTTCTTCCTCTGAAGGACGGGGTTTTGGTTGAGCACACATCTCTCTTTCAAAATGAGGTTCCAGCTCCTTTGGGGAAACTAATAACCAGCTCTGCAGCAGCCTCACGGGGAACATTAATAACCAGCGCACCAGCAGCTCCTCACAACAGGTTCCTGCTCTTGCTTTCTTTTGCCAAAGTGCCTCAAAAGGATGTTATGGGGAACTGTGAGGAACTCCCATCCACTTAATCTGAAGCATCCCATGCATGTAATCGGTTACAGATTATCCTCTTAACTCGAAAGCTGTCACATGATCCATTGGTTTAACTCAAGATCTCTTAAAGTGAACTAATTACTAGTTCGAACTAGTTACTTCTGTGTGTGTGTGTGTGTGTGTGTGTGTTTATTCTGCAACCAACAGTTGGTTTCAGTTGGAACATTCTGTTGCTACTAGTAACCACTACTGACACAGCTCCATAGCACTTTAACTGACATTGTTAAGTCCACTATTTTGTTAAATTTGTTAATCTCAACCCCAAATGGACTTGTTGGAACTTTTTTTGTAGATACTCATTTTATTACAGCTGTTTTGTGATTGTAGATTTGCTAACTTATTTTACTGCTAACCAAGCTAGTCATAATACTAATGTTAGCTGTCTGAGGCTAATCCTAAAGTAACTGTTAATTTACTGTTCGGATGTTATGTATTGTATGTATTTATTATACTTTTTATTTTTACTCCTGTGCACTGTGTGTATGTTTACTAGATTAACGTTAACTGTGTTTTAGGCTACTTTCTATTGGGACTTATTGTGGATCTTTACTGGTGATACTTTGTCCCTCATGTCAGGAGGATCAATTTAACTCATTTGACAGTTAGCCTATACTTTTCTGAATCTAGCTTTTACTGTGCTAAATCATCTTTACAAGACCTTTGGTCTAACTCTTGTTAATAGTGTCTCATCTTTTCCAGCTTAATGTAACCTGAAGACCTCCGTATGCATTAGCTGGAAATGGGCGGCTGGGTCCGTTCAATAGTTTTTGGATATAAACAAACATTTTTTGTTTGACCTTTGAAAAATATACTAAGCTTTGGAGGCAAAAGGGGTAACATACTCTAGAATGGAAAAAAAAAAAAAAAAAATTCACAAAAATTGCAAAAACTCACAAGCTACTATGTGTGCATTGATAGCAACAATAACACAAAACATTTAGAAAAATGGCAGTGGTCTGAACACTTCCCAAAGCCATTGTAAGTTACCTACTCAGCCTTGTTGAATACAGAAAAAGGCTTATTTCCACAGTAACTGGGCCCCCTTTGTTCACATCCCATAATTACCGGTGCATGCAAAAAGGCTGCGATTCAAGCCAGGAACAGGGAAATGTACCGCGACCCACTAACCGCTCGTACACCTAATCAGCCGGCCGCTATTCCTATTAGGGGTTTAACAGGGGCCTGAGGCACAGCCCACAATTACTCCTCCTCCATAAGGAACACACACACACACACACCCCAAGACACTAACATGTGCGCTGTCACACACAGACATTAAGTTAAACACACAAATGTGGTACTCCCCCACACACAGTACAGTCCATGCATGGCAATTAGCTGCAGTGGACTTTGTATTAAAAAGGGGAAAATGGGCCAGTGTTCAGCTGAGGAGTGTTTCCATAGCTGGGGGGAGAGAGTGACACAAGGAGAAAGTAAGACTTGACTTTTAACAGAGTGACTTAAGAGAAACCAGAAACTTCGAGCTGTGCAAGTTAAAGCTTCGGTTACTGTCTTCCACAGTGCAGCCAAGGCAAACCTGCGCTCTGCAGATTAACCACACTCCCAAAAACACAGGGCTCCTCTCTCCGACCCATACAACCAGCTTTGAGGGTTTGCTGCACCCAGTAGGGTTGGTTCAGCCACAGAACCGGAGTGAGTGCACCCTGAAATCTTGGGTTGGAGTTTTGAGGTTTGCCAGCCAGCCTTCCACAACAGTCACTGGCAGGAGTGTTTACGGCAAGACCAAGACTTACTTTGGAGTCCAGGGGTGAGGTTAGCATTGGGATGCGTATAAGAAGAGGGACACTAGCAGAGTTCTGCAGAACTAAGAAACTGTAAGCACACAAGTGTGACTGCAAATGGCTTGCTTCTCCTTGGATATACTGATTTATTTTATTAAATTAGTGTATTTTCACTGGTGTGAGGAATGGATATGTTGCTTCAAATGACCGTGAAAAAGGTTTGTCAAGCTTCCGAGCTGCTGACTTTGTTAACTCAACCGATGGGGATATAACAGTTCGGCCTGATACGATTAAGTAAGCAAATGTTTTTCAATACTAACCTGGAAAAACCTCCTGCGTGCAGGTCGGTCATGAAAAGCAGTATCAGTTTACAATGGAAGAAATACCACAGTAAAAGCATGATCAAAATGCTAATGTCTTCACAACATCATAATGATACTAATGAGAGGAATTTACCAGTTGTATTTCTAGAGACTGCTATTTTGTGGAATGAACTATAAATGTTTTACACAAGATGAATTATTACAGCTAAATACTACAAACTGTTTATCTGATATCAAGTTGAGGCTGTTGATTAATTATTTAAATACAATTTTACATGTCTGTTTACGAGAAAAACAGACATGTATTTATAGTATAGCAATATGGCAAGATCAGAAAATCCAAAGATTACAGCACTGATATCCTCAATGCAGCAAACCAATAAAATAGTGAACGCAACATGTCCGCATTGTGGACCTGAAAAAACAGGGAAATAATCAAAATCTAATTTTGCACTTGAATGGAACCATTTCTGGTTGTCCTTTTCCTTCCGTTTCTTAAATGTCACCCTGTGAAGGCTGCATCTACCTGGACTGTGGCTGACAGCCGTAACACTCCCTCACACACAAAGCTAGAGTGGTAGACTGAATGGATAATGTATACCACTGTCAATTTTAACACCTAATGTGGGTTTATAAACTTCGATGAACTGGGTGTGTTTTCAGTATTAAGTGTGTTTCTAAAATTTGTAAAAAACTTCTCACATCAGACGATGGCAACTGAAGTGTGCATGTGCCGTACAAGTGAGCATGTGCATTTTTGTGCTACAACTCACTATCCAATGAGTTACCACAGATCAGCGGGGCATGTGGTTTCGACTCAAAGGTTTGTGGTACACTAGGTGATTGATTTGTAGCTTATTATTATGTGCACCTTAAAGACACCCTGGTGCTAACATGCCAGAAATCAAGTACATCCTATGTGACAGTTCACGCATTTGTACAAATTTAAATCACAATCCATCCACTAGTTATTGGGTGACAGACTGACCGACTCGTATTGCCATTTCTTAAGCCACGTTCTTAGCAGGGCTAAAAGCAGAGCGTGATTTAACATCTCCTTTTCTGTCATTTAAGGAACTTGAGCCAAAGCACCAGGTACTACCAATCAATATGGATAAGTGTAGTACTTCTACAGGAGTGCTCTGGCCAAGATAGTTTAATTTTACATAATAATTATCTGCCAGCTCGGTATTGGGGTCCAATCCATTTGTTGGGTTTTGTTTTGTTTTTTTTAAATGGATTCTATATGTATGAAGCCTGATCCATTTTCAACTCTTTATTGTAACTCATACTTTACTGTTCTGTATTGTCAAACAACCCATTGCTAACACACAGCCCTGCATGCGTGTAAATGGTGGACCAGCATGAAAACATTAGCAGCCAGCAGTTTCAATTCATGATACCTACTCTGACAGCACATGTCAATGAGTAAAATAAGCGAATAAATCAATAGAATAGACTGATAAATTAGACAGGAACAGACTCAACGACAGAGAGGGCTCGTGTCATTAGAGAGGGACAGATTTCTGTGTGTCTCTCTGAATAATGAGTTTCCTAGGGAGAAACTCGTCTGAGAAGCCCGTGGCTCCCCTCTGTAACCCCATGCCCTCTCGCCCTGCTCTCTCCCATCCCTCTCTTCCTCTGCAGATCCACTCCTAATTGAGCCTCACTTTGGCACATGGACACAGCCCCTCTGCCCAGAGAGAACACGCAAGCCAACTATGCCAGAGCTGTCATCTGAATTAGTTGGCGTCTCCTTCAGAAGAGTTGCAGCAAGAATGTACAGGCACTCTCTGAGCAGGCCATGGAAGTAAAATTGTTAAACTACTGTATTCCAACAAGGGCCCAAAATGAGTGAAGGCAGTGCTGCTCTGGGACTGGTGCCTATTAACATGCACAGAATCTATGTGATGCATATCCAAAACCTAAGACTTAGTATTGTAGCTGAGGTTTCGGTGAAAGGAAATGGTTTTTGACCTATATTCTATATACTGCGTACAGTTTGTGCACTTAGCAAGGAAAAGGCTGTATGAGAAGAATAAACAGCGATGCTTCGAGGCCAATATGAGCTCCCACTGGAATCGTAAATAACTGCAAGGTGAGAGATACTATATATTTCACACACATGCGATGACACAGATGGATACACCAGTGCACACACAGAAACACAGTCACAGGAGAAATGCAAACAAACATCAACCTGTCTGTTCTTGCTGGTGGCTGTTTACCAGTCTGGTGTTTACTGTCACGCTTCCAAGATCCCTGACGCAAGAGTGCAAACATACACAACACACACACACACACACACGCGCGCGCCACGCCTGTACACAATCATGTTTGGCTTGATGCCGGACACCAGAAATTCTGAGCATGGTTTTTCAAAACCTACGACCAATGTAGCACGCAGAAATGTTGACTAGTGGATTTAAGATAATCATAAACGAAATCTCCGAATTTCTGGCGCTGCTCTGTTTGTTTCCCAAAAAATTATGCCAGTCTCTCCTTCAAGCCTTCTTCTTCTGTCTGACTGCAAATCTGCACTCATTGTGAGCAGAGGGAGCGAGAGAGAGAGACGGCGCAGACGAGTGGAAAAACAGACCGAGAACTTCAAAGCCAATGAGACAGCAGCCGTAGAATTTTAATAAGCCCCCCTTTTTCCTCTGATGACCAGTGTATGTGTGTGTGTTCATTGCTGCTGAATTGAACACTACACAAGACCACAAACAGACACCATCCATGGCACATGCATGCTCAAACAGACAGGTACACACACACACACACACACACACACACAGGGGAAAGGAGAAGCCTTTGTTACTCACCTGCTGCACTTCTGTCTCTCCGTTTGATGTCTTCTCGGTGTACACAAACGAGTTGAAAATCCTCTGTAGACACAGAGAGAAGGAAGCAGAGACAGTGAGGTTAGATCAGGAGGAATGTTGAAGATTCGGATCCAATAACTGAAAACCATCACCTGAGGAAGAGTTCCTTTATAGGGATAGATTTTGGTTTCAGGTGTTGTTGAGCAGAGATCTTTGTTATCAACACTCTGGGATTACAGCGACAAGAACTGGCAAAATCGTGGGTCAGTTAAAAGGGGGCGACTGCAAAAGTACTTTCCCGGGTGGGGGGGGATCTACAAACTATTACGTTATTATCACAATGAGCATCAGTTCATCACTACCTACCTAAACGTGCTCAAATAAAGTAGATTTCAGGTTTAAAATCGAGACAGACATGATCCACTGTACTACTGAAAAGAAATTCAGCAACAAAACAAAAAAAATACCATCACTGGTGGCTCTTTGTCAGTGAATTTTGTTGGCTAAGAAATAACTAAGTGCTAACATTAGTTATTTACATTTAGTGCAAAAAACGTCTAAGTAACTGAATTCCCTCAATTTTAGCAGTTACCTTTATAATTTAGAAGAAGGCTCAGTCTCAGTCATCCAGGTCACAGAATATCGAGAAGTGCCTCAGGAAGTCAAAAGCAACTGGACTGAAGTGAAGAAGCTTTCAGCATGAGAGGCTACACAACTTGAATCTGCAGAAAGTCCAGCTAGTTTCACTAAACTAACACCATTATTCTATGGAGAAAATCCAGAGTTTGAATAAATTATCCAATCTCACCACTTAAGAAACTGTAACTAACTAAATATGCAAAAACAAACAACTACCGAAAACTAAGTTTAACTAATGGCAATGACAGGGCCTTGGTACTGTGTATTTTGGCTCACTGGTACATCTAAATGTGACGAAAGCCTCATTAATGTTAATAGTTGCACCTGTGCGCCTCCTGCTTTGACAAGTCAAAATGCAGTGAAACTGTTTATAAAAAAAACAAATCGTATAATTTACAACAACATTGCATGACAAAATATAACTTAAATGACTGATTGCTTGGTGATGTATTGTGTTGCGGGTGGTGTTGTGTTGTGATAGTGCCTAACAAAATATTGTGTGACAACAAGTAATTAACAACACCCAGACGGACTGGGACACTCCGACAGAAAAAGGCTACAAGTTAAATCCAAGTTGTCTTGATTCTACATCCAGAGTGAGGCAGACGCTAGCATTAGTACTGACTTCTCTGCAGAGACAGGTGCATCTCGAGCCAATTTATTAGTGGTCCAGAGAGAACGATATACCTGGTAATCTGCCAAAACGACCAACCCATAGACCCAGACAGTATGGTCATGTCGTTTACATCAGTTTCTAGGTTGAGAAGGGAAATGTGTCACCTGTCTAAATCTGGAGGTCAGCCATAACACAAAATGGAGGTTTTCATGAGTCTGAATCACAAGGTGATGTGAGAATTTCCCCGTTCACCTTCCAGACTGAAACATTTTAATAGTCCCTGATTTATATTGTTAAGTGAATAGGAAGTGGAGTGGTACATGGAGAAAATGAGGCCTGGAGTGACCTCAGCCTTAACACACGCTAAGAGAGCCCCAGAAAAACACTTTAAGAGCTGTCTGAATCACACCCATACACAAACACACACCTTTATTCAGATGGTCTCCTGGGTCCCATCAGCTAAACATTGTCTCTCTCTCTTACTCCCCCCCCCCCCCCCCCCACACACACACACAAAAACACACCGGCAGCAGCTACAAATAGTGCAAAACTAATGTTTGTGTTGAGGCAGCAGGTAGGCAGGTGTTTCACTGTAAGCCGCCCCACTGCACACAAAGCCTTAAATTACCTGGTTCCACACTTCAGCCATTTCCTGCTGCCTGTCCACCCCTTTTGTTAGGTACAATCCAGAGGACACCAATTACCCAAAATGCCCCACATCCAACTAACAAGGAGCTGATTCACTATAGACTAGCAATGGCTACACCTTTCAACAGATTTCTACATCAAAATCGTTGCAATAATTGACTAATCGTTGTAGCTCTAACTGAATGATACCTTCATAGGATAAAAGGAAACTTACAAACACAGAGATACAAAGCCAGGCAGTGACGGATGCAAATACACAGATGCAGCTATACGCCAAAATCTCCTTACAATGCCCTCTTCTGGGCAATAATTAGGCCGTTCAGTTAACGCGCTTGTAGATTACATGAATGTAATTTCAGAAAATTCAATTATGTCTAATGTGGCCTATAAACACAAGCTGGCATAAACACAAACCGTGCTAATTGTCAATCTGTCCTCAACAGAACTTAAAGTGCTCAGTTTTAATCCTGATTGTGTAAATGGAGTCAGCAGTCCTTGCTATGACTTTCTGAGCATATTTCTTTAATTTTACAAAGGCATGAGACTAACACAAAAGTGCTACACAAACAGATTCATTGTGTTATTACTACACATACACACAGCTGCATATTTCACTACTGAGTTATTTACAAAGTGAAAAACCGAGCCCAGACAGTCTACTGTTCCACACCCTTCTTAGTGGGGAAAAAAAGAGAAGGTCCAAGATGTAGGACTGTCAAATAAACACGAACAAGCACACACAAACAGAGCTGCCACTATACTTAGCAGGAATCATGTGCTTTCAAAACACTACACTAACAAAAGAGAAGGAATGAGGCGAGAAATAGGCACTGGAAGGGAGAAAAACTTTCCATTAAGCTAGCAATTCTGAAAAATTGGGACCAAATCCTGAAGAGAGAGAAAACTCCTGTTGTTGATTAGCCACAGGTTAGCTGTCTTTCCCCCAGCGCCTCGAGTGTTTGTTGTTAGAGCTGCTTTGCGGTTTTCACAGCTATGTAGCAGCCAGGGAGGAATGCTTGGCTCTGAAACCTGAGAGGCCTGAGGCTGCCTAGGCCACCATGGGCTTGTGGCCTCCCCTGACCCATAATCACATACTGAAATGTACACATACACACAAGCACAGAGGCACACAGAGACAAGTATACCGTGTGAGGGGGGCACTTGGACTTCCCTATGCACCTTACTGGGCTGGGCAGTATTGAAAAAATAAATATGAGAGATACCAGAACATGAGAAAAATAAACACTTAAATTATCCAGTGGATGTCAAGCACGGGTAGCCGGTGGCGGTAACGTGCCAAGATAAGCTCCAATGCGTGACCAAAGGCAAGGAAGAAGACGACTGCACACAAAGAAGGACGTAAACAATACTGGATTTCAAATTCCGCAGGAAAAAAAAAAAAGGCTTTCTAAATGTTTTGTGAGGAAGGAAATACACGACATGTTTGTTAGGCTTCAAGGATACACACAATGCGTTTTGGTGAGAAACGCTGAATGTAAACGTAACTTTGGTTCGTTTACAAGAAAACGCCACAAAGCGGTTTGTCAGAGCCTGGATCCAAATAGGCAGCTTTCTCAACACTAAGCTCACAACAAATGCATTCCAACTCCTGTCCATTGATCACAGAGTATAAGCTTTTGTCTCATTAGGCCACTTTTTTTAAATCCATCCACCTTGGGGTTAATCCTAAACCACAGACGAGTGGTTCACATGAATGACTAAACCTCGCTGGAAGCTCAAACTGCGAGTTACGGAGATAAATACCAAAACCTGTGTTGTTTCAACCTTGTTTATTGAAACCCAGTATATTTGTTATAATGATACAGGGTTGTTTGTTGTTGCAGTGGAATTCTGTTGCATGTATTAGACGGACTTTAAACTCTTTCCCAGCTTTATCCAGATGTATTACTTAACCTGCTCCCCACTCATTTATACGAAATAAGGAGGATTAATAATTGAGCAGATTTACTCATAACAAGAACGGTCCACCCTAGGCTTCAGTACATGCTGTTGATGTGTTGAGTCCTAGGCAAAACCACACTCTCCCTTTATCATTTTGTTTATCTTTCATGGTCCCTGAATCTTCTTTGCACCTTGTTATAGCAGCATATTTCAATGGTTAAACCATGGGAACCCTCCGCGTATATGGCATCCATTTAATTGGTCCTGCCTCTTAAGCTCTTCTGTCCGGCTCTCTTGAGGATGCCATAAACAACCCCAAGAGGCTCTTCTCCTTTAAAAGAGACTCTTTTGTCCTTAGTGGAGCAGAGAATACAATTCAGACGGATGACTGACGATACTAGCCCAAAGACAGAGACTTTGAGAGTTACCTGTGTATGTTTTTCAGGGAAACACATGGTGAAATATTCACAAAGACAGAGTAAAAGAGAAGTGAAGGTAAGATGGAGCAGACTGTGGAGAGTTGATGGCAAGAGGAAGGAAAAAAGGAAGTCAAAAAAGAGGAAGTGGAGGCCACCTGCAGTGGTGGGCTGAATTGGGAATACACCTATTAGCAATTCCCCCCGTCTTCAAAGGCCAGCCGTAAGCCACATTAATTTGGAATAGGACTGGAGAGCATGTACAACAACAACAAAAAAAACAAAGAAAACACATACACACATTAATCCTGCCTTCAGGGCTTGTTGATCAGTGGTCCAAGGTTTATCTTTAAACACACCGGAAGGGCAAAATGGGAGCATCACATGGGTGAAGCCCATCTCAAATGTGTATGTGAGCCAAAGAGACTATGTGCCCATGTGCAGACTGTGAATCTGGGCTATGCATAGGAAAATATGCACAGGCCTAGCGCACACGTGTAGCTCATCGACTGCTCATCTGTCAGTACAGGCTTCTCATTGTAGAACATTTCTGTGAATGTGAACGTCTCTCACACACAAACACACACACACATTTCACATCCACACATTAGACTGCAGTGTAGTTGTTTCGGACCTGTAGGGCCTGAGAGATTGGTTTCCATACAACTGACAGATAAAAGCCTAAATCCCAAGGGAGAGTAACTGCTGCTTCCTCCATGCTGCTGGTAGACAGCTCAGCCTCCCTCCTTCCTTCAGCGCTTTGTCCCCCTCCCCCTTGGCTTTTCCTCTCTCCCTCCCTGCCCCCAGCCAACTCTCCGCTCATTGCACTACAAAGGGCTGGAGCCGGGGATGCGGCAACAGAGCTTCGCCTCTGATGTGCTTGTGTTTTTTTTTTTAAACTTTTTTCCTAGACTCTTTGCCATGTCTACATCCCCAACCTCGCCCTCCCATCTCAATTTATTCTGAACACTACAAAGCAGAGTCAGGAAACTGGCACCTGGGAGTGGAAAACTGGGGGGAGGCTGAAAAAAGGCTGAAATAATTGCACCTGCAGTTTACAGCTCCATAACACACAGACCTAAAGAGAAGAGCATTTGTATTAATTTATTTTTCTATGGGGATAAACCTGGTGAACTAACCTAGAAAACTCAAATGCTTTAAAAGGATTCACTGTGTTTCCTATCAATTATAACTATGCCCAACACAACCTCAGTTCAGTTAGGAACCAGATGAAAGATGCAATTTTGGTTCTGGTGAATCTTTTCAGCGGGCTTAAACACATCAGTTCTATTGACTTTAAATCTCTTAGCTACAGTCATGCCAAAAGGAAGACGCACGAATTGAATAAGATTAATACGGTTTGAGCGGCAAACACATTATTTAAAGTGTATCCCAACTATATGAGACATGATAGCCTGGCCCCAAGAGATGAGAGCCAATTCCGTACCCTGCTTTTCAGCAGTAAGGCATCACAAGGCGTTTGGTTTGGGTTTTTTTGTTACTCTTTGTTGCTAACATTTATCATGGACATGAAGCAGGATTGTTAGCTTCTGTAGGGTAATTGGCATGTCCCTTGTGGAAAAACCTTTTTGACATGTCTTCATTGTTCGTTGAAAATATAACCGATTTTAGGGAAAATATAAGGGAATCAATATTTTGTCTTCCCATGAAATCTTAACATCTCCCCAAAGTTTGCTTGCTTAAAGTACAATGGCAGGTAAACCCTGCACAGATTTACAAAGCACGCTTTAGTCACAATGTAAGGAATCTAAACTCATCAAGGTTGTGACCAAGGCCCCATAAAGAAGGGGCTGCGCAGGAAGAGACATGTCAAAATAGTTTTCATTTCTACTTCATTTTATTTATTTAGGACTTTTTGATGTCTCTAAGGGACTCTTTTTTTGAGTAGCATAAAGGGAACTACAAAACCAAATCGCATTATACAACCCAGCGTTGTAAAATGAATCTATAACTATCTTGTATCAAATGATGATCTCTAAATGTCACTAAAATGGCCATAGAGAAACCAAACCCTTGCTAATTAAGTGGGTCTCTATTTCGACCCAGTGGAACAGGTTCGCTAATGAAATGACTAGCCTTTACTGTCTGCCAGCTGCTGCATTTAGAGGCAGCTGGGGGTCAATTTAATTTGCTTTACTAACTAACGGACAACCTGAAGCAATGGCTCCAAAACCCCAGCCCACACACTGTGTTAGTGTGGGGAATGAATTACTGCGCTCCTTTTCCAATCTTCTATATGTGCATTTATGCATAGTAATGTGACTTCAAACTGTAATGAATAAATCACTTCAATGTTCTTTTTAAGGGAAAGTCTTAAATCCCAGGCTGCATTGGGTGCCTCACAGAAAAAACTGAATGATCACACTCTTAGCCCTGTTGTTCATCGAGAATCCCCAACTTTCATACCACCCTCTCGTACTGCTAATGCTGAACGTCTACTATGCTGATTTCAGTCATAGTAACAGAGATAAAAAGATTGGATCTTCCATAAGCAATCACAGAATCTGATTACCTGATCTGTAGTAATATAAAATTAATAATAAAAAAATCCAGAAGTACTACCCACATGGGGTGTCAATTGAGTTTTCCAAAGTCATCCATTGGCACTTTGGAGGAAAGTAATGCCAGATTTGTGAATTGCCGGAAATTTTTGAAAATCGTACAAATATAACTAAGCACGTTGCAATTTAGGGGGGCCTAACACACTATGGGTGTGGTGGTGGTTTCAGCCTGCTGTCACGGTATCCAACTTTGGGGCAAAAAGTTAAGACTGGGAACCTTTTCAACATCTGACAAGTCCAAGACCTTCAACAAATACGTCACACTGACCACATATGATGGCTTTTCAATGTGGAGCAATACGCAACACTTGTTCTCAAACATTTCCCACCAGAGTCCCTAACTCTGTTTCTCATAAACAGTCATCACTTTGAATGGTTTGATGCCTTCTTGATAAGTATTGCCATTTAACAGATTTATTGAACTAAGAAGCCTGATAACCCAAAAGTGACTGTTCTCTCAAAAAAGATTTAACTAAACAGATCAGGAGTCATAGCACTACCACGTGTTACCAACTCTAGGCAACTCCCTTGAGAGGGACAAAGAGAGACCTGAGAGAAGTGTTTTAAGCTCACATCTACAGATAATATATATATATTATTCATATGCAGTCTACTAGAGCGCAAAGACCTCTAACTGGACTTTAACTCGCTCTCCCTCAATTCACCCAGGGTCTCGTCCAGTCCAGTGCGGTGGGAGGGTGAAGCTCGTCAGCTATTGGGCGCGGTGGTTCTGAAATAACAAGACCCCCTTTTGTCCAAACAGCATCAGGGCCAGGATAGAGAGAGAGAGAGAGAGAGAGAGAGAGTCACCGCCATGCAGATCCTAACAGCCTCTCCATCACCCCCTACACCCACCCGAGAGGCTCTCAGTCTCTGCCTGGGATGTTTTTTTTCTCCCTCTCCACCAGACAGGATATAATGCTTTCCACATGTGAAAGACAAAAAGGGAGGGAATGGAGGTTGGAGGAGAAAAGAAGGGAGGAGAGGGGAGACGTCGAGAACTGTGGAAAAGTGGGGCGGGGTCAGACGAGATCAGTAAAGACAAGAGAAACACAGCAGAGCTGGGGTTTGATAACTTCCTCACACTAAAGCAAGGCTTCTTGATCGTTTGAAGCTATGACTGTGACTAAAGATGTGAAATTGGAATTCCTACTGGTATTCAGCCTTTATTTAATAGTTGGCAATAAACAGAGACAATAAACTCCGAGAAGATGGGGGAGGGAACTGAACCAAGGACATCATGACCAATATTATTTATCCTATATACGTTTCAATATATTTTGTTGACGCAACCAAACAGCTTTGCTCCAATAAAAAAAAAAAAAAAAAAAAAAAGATTGTTTTGTACTTTTGTTTTCTTTGTCTCCCTTTTTCCATCCATTTGCGATTGTAAGTTCAAAATGCTGTTCAGAAGCCAACTGAAAAAAAGAGGTAAATCAAGAATAAACATGACCGTAGAAGACACACGTTGTAGACATTTTAACTTCTGGTCTCTGTGAAATCAAAGTCGCTCATTGCATGTCTGGTATTGCCCCACTTAGCCCTTCTGCAGGACAAAGGATGGTAATGAACCATCTGAGTTGTGGCTTAGCTACAGTCCAAAAATAAGGCATTGTGACTGAAATGAGAGACATAATCAAGCCGCTTAGTGAGAGTAAATGAGGATCCCGCCTTTCTCTCTCTCTCTTTTTGTGTTAAGAAACAATGAATGTTGTGGGCACTCCCCATCAAACAGTGTACACTGAGGATAGAAAAGGAGAGTGAAGGACAGGGGGCATGCAGAGAGACCTTGTGCCCAGAACTGTCTGACGTTCTGTGACATAAATACAATGTGCAGAGTTAAGTAGTAGTAATAACACAGTGATATCCTCAAAGATGGCAGCTCCGTCTGATGATCCACGTTTCTGCTCTTAGCACAATCTACATATGCTCTCACAGACACACACACAGCCCATAGAGTGGCGTGGTTATAGGCATAGGGTGCAGGTCATTACCTTACAGTTTTCCACGCACAAGCCTCTTTGATGTCAAAGCAGTTGAGGCATTAAAACAAGGCTGCATGCCACAGTAACCATGCACTAATCATACTTGACTAATTAGAAATACTACAACTATATGAAAAATTTAGTGGATGGTGGCATTCCTAATTTTTATTTTACTTCCTACGTTTATACAACTTTTTTAGCACTATGCAAAATTGATAATCTTAGAGCCCTGAAACCCCATTCTATACATTATATATACACACCATATGAGGCTTTAATGGGTGACTTATTTTCTCATCTTTTTGGATTTTAGCCTGAAAGCACCAACTCATACAGTCTGTAGCAGCAGCAGCGCCAGGCTAGCAGTGCATTATGGGAATAGCAACTTGCTGTTAAAGTGGAGCCAATGTGAAAACTTTCCAAAAGACAGATCAAAGCTGCATACCTGAGCACCTCCATTAAGCTGATAAAATCTAGGAGTGAAAGAGGACGAAAACAAAACCTCACACACTGCGGTCAAATAACTTCAACACAGGAATGCAAGATAATGAGAAAATTCTGTGTTTTTATAGGGGCTTTGAATGCTTCTCCATATCAAAAGGTCCATAAATGAAGGTGTCTGTGTTCATGCAACATGACTGAGACTGAAAGCCAAAGGACGATTGGAGTTAAACCATCACTCAGTGTCATCGATGATGTGCAAATCTTGTAAATAACTGGGGACTAAGGCAATTAGTTTAGATCCAAATGAAGTACTGTGCTCATTTTATATGACCAACGTCAAGAATGCTGGTAAATTATTGTGGTGATTGGGGTGAGGGAGTTCAAACTAAAAAAGAACCTCTGCTGCAAATCATGGGTGGCTAATGTGTACTATGCATTCCTTTAACTATCACTTGAAGCCTAAAGTGGGGTCACGGGCATGTTTACAGTGTGTACTGACACTTTGCTTTCGGATGAACTTTAAACCGCAATACTTCATGTTTTCTGCTTCTTACTCAAAGAAAGCAGGGATTGACACTTTAGGTTTAATGTTTAATGACAGAATTCAAAACATACTGGGATCACGTCCACTCTGTATTTTTGTGCCAGTAGTTTATTTTTATTACAGCTGGAGTTCAGCATTAAAAACACTAATAAACACCAAGATTGCCTCTTTCAGAACTAGTAGCTTCAAGTGAGATGAAAAACGACATGACTGAAGCAAACAAGCCAGAGTCTCACAATGACTTAACCTCAGGTCCCAATGCCAGCCTGCCAGCACCCTCTGGCACCACAAGTCCCAGTCACACCCTAGTGGTACACCCTGCCAAGGCCAAAACTTCATACTGACCCCTTAGAGACATCAAAAAGATCAGAAAGAGCATGTGAAAGATGTGAGACTGATAAACTGTAAGTCGGGGTCAAATAAAAGGCAGACAGCGAGAAACAGACACACAACGCAAAGGGCTTGTCACCCAGCGCCAATAAATTCTTAATAAAAACTTGATATACGCTTCCTGCCAAAAGAACCGCACTCTCAGCCAAGTGAAAGGACGTTCAGATGGGGCGCCTGTCTGCAAAAACGAGCCTGGATTATCTTTACATTCCTATGCGGTGGACTCATCTGCAAGGCTTTTACTTGCAGTGCATCAGTATATTCGGTATGTACACAAGAGCCACACTTTAGATGAATCGGTACAAATGTTGTCGTCATCATCATAACAAAAATGTTTCTTTACTCACGCAATTACTCCACTGAACAAATCATTTTCATTAACAATCAAGAGAAGCTGTATTTTTCAGGAACTTAAAAAAATAAATCTTTAGAAAATGGGAGCTGGTGAGAACCAAACAGAATAATGGAAAGTAAGGAAGACAGAGACTCTGAGGAAGATAGGAAAGAAGAATTAGGATCGTAGAAATGGCCAGAACAAATATGTGTGATTGTATGTGTCCGTCTCTCAGGCAGGCGAATGTGAAGGAGAAAAAAGACAGACTGACAAAGCAACAGGTCGGAGAGATGGGGAAGAGATAAAGAAGAGAAAGGACATAGGCGAGAGAGGGAAGAAAATGTTCCTGGGGTGGTCTCCTTCTCAGGTTTCTGAGCACGAGGTGAGATCATGTCTGGCCACCGCTATAAGGTCTCTCTATAGACAGGGCGCTTTGTTCTACTTCATGTATTCTTACGGCAGTTACACGCACTGATTAATAGAGGCATGGCTCGCTCTGCAGAGAGGCTTAACCTACATATGATACTGGTTTTGCCTTTGCCAAGCCAAACTGTTACGGCCTGGGCCGGCTGACCCTCGCGTTAACACCAATAACCTGGAATTAACCGGTAACAGCAGTCTGGAAGAAATGGATCAAAAGTGGTTTGACGCGTGTTTATTTTCATGTGTTAAACATGGTTTGTGTGTGAAAGTGGTACTAGTTACACACATACCCATTTGCCAGTTTATTAGATACACCTAGCTAAAACTAATGGAGTCCAATACAACCGCTGTGAAGTAAATCCTACCTTCATGAAGGTGATAATGTTCAGTGCTTGTTTAAACCATTTGAGAGGTGTTTATTCAACTTCAGGGACATTTTGGGGAATATAGTTTGTGGTACTGTTGAACTGTATTGTATTATACATAGTGTTTCTAATATTTAGTCCACCCATATTGATATAAAGTGGCTGGACAGAATATTAAAAACACTTTTCAGTATAATGTGGTGTAATTCAACAGCCCTATAACTGTAGCTGCCATATCACTGTAAAATCTAATCTGTTTAGTGATGCAAATGCTGATTTTGCAGTCGCTAAGTGACAGCAAAAGTGCACATGGTCTGGCCCGCTGGTCAGTTCTTGTCCATTCAGCATATCACAAAAACATATTTTCTAGTAATAGTATCGAGCCATGTAGATAGTGTTCAGTACATTTGCAAAGCGTTTTAAGATATGCGAGACTTTTGTTGCCATCATAAATTGGCAGTGAATTGAATTTTGTTTGATGTTTGAATTTTGCACTGAAAAATAGTTTTTGAAAACTCGACAAAGTCTCTCCAGAAACAACTTCACACTGAAGTCTCCCCAAGATTCAGTGCCTGTCGACAGAAATGCACAGTCACCACATATGATATGGGCAACAGGTATCTACCATAACACATAAATAACGTGGCAAAAGAAATTATCAAAACACACTTGAGACTATTACTAATATAAAATGTCCTTACTGAGTAGAGTCATGCCATAGTGTAACACAGCACAGCATTAATCTTTATGACATGAGATGATAAACTGGATACAGGATTTGTGTTGGCTACTCAGCGTGCCGAGGGAGCAGCGCGGGAGCTGTTGCGAGGAAGGAAAACATCAGCCCATGCTTGGCTAAATTACAGAAATATATATGCAAGCGCTTTTATGCAGTCATATAGACTCACATAAAAATGATACATTTACACAAATGCATCATGCGTCTAATGGAAAACAACAGCTGACAACATGGGAGGGAAGAACCTTTTCATTCTGAAGTCTACAAAACCATTACTCTGCAACACACACGTGAATTAAAAAGGAGGACACTTTATGAGTTGTGACCCTCACTTGCGGCAGGAAACCCGCGATGCCAGTGTACACACACATACACAAATCTCCTTTTGCTCGGTGCTTTCGTGCAGATGCAGTTGAGTAACTCCCAAACACAATTTGTATCAGAAAGCTGTTTAACAAGTCAGCAGTACTGCTTAAGAGACACAATTAGAGAAGGAAGAGGAGCAAAGGAACAAAGAAAGTGGGAAAGTAAATAAAGAAGGAAAAGAGGATACTGATGCAAGTAGGAAAATGAATGAAACAAAATACCCTGCAAATTCACCCTTCAAGCAATCAGTGTTCATGACTGAATCTCTTCATAAATTACCCAAGTACGAACTTCTGAAACCAATACTTTTGGAGATGTGTTTGAGAAAAGAGATAATGTGTGGGTTGGTGGGGGTGTCTATGGAGATCAAAGGCAGGGAGGGAGAAGGAGCGAGGGGGAAAAAGAAATACAAACAAAGGAGATCATAAAAGTGCACTGTTGGATTTGGCTCAGGTGTAGTGGAGTTAGATTTGCGGACAAATTATTTTTGAACGACTTAAAAGAGGAACGCGTTAACTCGATTCGCAAGCTGAAGTGAGTCTAAAATCCTGCTTCTGTATGGTGCACGGGCAGTTGGGCATAAGAGCCAGGTTAACGTCCGCTATCTGCTAGCTAGCAACTAAGGAGCTGGTAAGCCTGTTAGGAGTGGTTTAAATATACAGGCATATAGGCACATTTCACCTTCACTTTAGTTCGAAGTTACAGTGACATATGGTAAAATAAATTCCAGGCGGCCAGGGGGAAACAAGCGCTCCTCCCCAGCTATCCTAGAAAAGAAAAACTGCGCTCTGGACCGACTGAGTGAAGACAAACTGGAACCACTGGCAGATTCCGGTGCTTCTTGTCAAGGCTACGGAGCACCACATTTTCCCACTACACCCCATAAATGTGAGTTTCCAAGCATACTGTCTGCATGAGCATTTAAAGAATGGATTGCCAGGTCAGATTATTTTTCTGGGTGCATTATGCAGCTTGCACACACATTTACAGAAAAAAGAATGACCCAAAAGAGGCTGATTTTGAATTTCCTGAGCAATAAGTGTCATTCTCCCTCCCTCATTAAACACCACACCGCTAAGTGCAGGGTGAGTCACATAGAACCATATAAGCACCCTCAATACTGGAACAGCTTTTGAGTGAAAATATTTAATAAAAAGGGCCCTAAATGTGATGAAATATGACTGACAATTAAAAGGTTTGTACTAGGACTCACATCTGAGGCATTAAATCCATATGCACAAATTTCATATATGCAGAAATACACAGACTTTTTTTTTGCATTCATTAAGATTCAAGCAAACCACAGGCGCGCACACACACACAGTGTTTCACAAGCATGTCAAGCTGAGCTCTTAGACAGCAGGCAGGCCTTTTTTGTGTGTGTGGGGGGGGGGGTCATCAACTGAATATGCATCAGGTTTCTTTCCTATGCTGTCTAAACATCAGAAACCTCTTCTATTCACATTCATGAGTCCATCATTGCTGTGTGCAGAAGCTCAAGTGTGAGTTTTTAAAAAAGAGAGAGAGAGAGAGAGAGAGAGTGTTCCCCAAGGACATTCACAACTTTCTGGAGTGGCTTTGCTGTTGTGATTATGAGGATAGGGAGAGCAGTGTTTCTGTTTTGAAGTCATTTCTATAGTAATGTATTGAAAATGTATATACACAGCACTATGAATTTTTCATGGCGGATACTAGCATACATGACAACAACAAAAACGTCATTCATACATATGCTGTGATATAGACAATTCTGAAGGAAATTCAACTAAGACACCATTTATTGATACATTCAGAATCACTGTTCTGGCAGATAATCCAGTGAATTACTACCAGAAAAATTAATGCACTTCATCACACATTGACAGAAAAAAAAAAAAAAGCTTCTGGAAATTCAATACTACTATAAAGCAGTCCTGATCTTTGATTTGTAACATTACCTGCAGTGTCAACAAGAGGGATAGCTCCCATGATATGAACGCTTGCAAAAAACACCGCCAGTGGAAACATTTCTATTGTCTTATAATATCCAGTATGTTGTCCTATCACTCAACCCTATCACACATGCAGGCAAAGGAATGAAAATCAACTCACTGCTTCCTGAACACACACACACAGGTTTCCACAGATCTCAGTATCAGTCCAAGAGCCCTTTCACACATAACCGCAAGAAGCACTGATGAATTAACGTTTCCGGAAAAGGTAGATCTGGCTTGTTCACACGTTCATCAACTGCACCCCTCTGACTGGCAGTCTTTAGCAGGTTTGAAGCTGCTGCTTGCTTCACTTGAAGTATTGTTCAGAATGCAACGTCAAGTAACACCAGATACGGTGGTACCTTTATGCTAAAGTTTCTAAAAACCTGGATGCTATTCAAGTCCTCTTCTGCCATTGTTTGAGTTTTAGTAGCTATTCACCAAGTGGTTAATGCCTGGTGTGCTTTGGTGATTATTGCTGATTGGCTGACGCTTTCACACATGTAGCATCACCCAGGAATTTTTTGAAAAAGGAGCCAGAGACAATACTGCAGAAACGTGTATAAACAGGAATTTCCTCCTTCAAGACCACTATAAATTCATGCAAATTTTACTTTGTGATACGACAGTGAGAAAAACTACTGTGGGAAAGTGCTCAAATCTGCTTGTAAATTACACAGATGTTGTTGGTGTTATCTAGCATAAGTAGTGAGGAAGTGACATCTTCAATGATACCAAGCATAAATGGAATTTTTATGAATAGCTAATATTGTAAACAGGAGAAGCAAGCATTGACACTTAACACAGAAATCTTAAACATAGGATTTGATGTTTTAAGAGGTATAAATGTAAATGTGGAACTTCACTGAAAAAAACAAAAACACATTTTAAGTTTTAATGCAGTGCACTGCCAGGGCACATTTTCTGGAATTTTTCACTGTAACATTTATTCATAATAAGCAAGTTCCATAAAATGCAGAATGTGTAGTCAGGGGTTGTTCTCCTGTTCAGCTGCCAAGAGATGCCAGCAGAAACCCAGCTGGCTGACTGCGCCAACACCAGGGCTAGACAGACTAAGAAGAGCTGGCAAGGCATCAGCCAGACAAGCCTGGCAATGAGCACGCCTTCTGGAACAGAGTCTGAGAGATAAAAGTTTGGATGGAGAGGAGTGGACTGGATAAAATGAGAATTTAGATTTCTCGTAGAAAACGTTAACTGGACGTCTGCTTGAGAAAAACACAAATGAATGTTTAAGTAGTAAGAAAGACCAGCTTGCTATACAATTGGCTGAACATTAAACCTCTCAGCTAGACATACAGTACTTATTACAGTCTGGATGGGCCTACACATACACACACGCAGACCGACAATGGGGTTTCTTTTGGACAGGAAACAGGAGGATGAAACTGATGCTGCTGCCAGAAACATAAAAACACAAGATTTCCTTGGTGCTAGAGATTTTCCCCTGAAAATCTGATATCAAATGGATGTGGCATGTAGGCAGCACCACTATTTCAGACTTCACCAATAATTGTTAACAACAACTGGATTAATTTCTGGTCTACACAAGGAGCCCAGTGTGTGAAACAACAAGGTAATAAACACAGAGAGTTGAACCTATCTGCCTGTTTGACCAAACAACCAATTGTTTTTTGTAACTTAGGAGTAGATTCAAACCAGGGGAATCAAAGAGAACCTGCACACACAGACTGAGACAGCCAGAAAGACAAATCATGGAAAAACTGGCAAGTTTCTTAAACGAGGGGCCAAGATGTAAAAATGTGTTGCAAGATGATTTCAAGATGGTCCCTTCGCAACATGAGCAATATGCTTTTATGAGTCTTGGACACAGCGTGAGAAATTACGGTTATCATTTGGGCACTGAGCTGAATACGTTACCAACGTAGGACTCAGTTATCATGTCAAACCTAAACGAGCTCTCTTCTCTGCTGGGCTGACATCCCAATGGGGAGGAAATGTCCACTGTAATGCTGATTTGCTTCAGCCCTGAGTGAAAAAGAAACCATACTCACCCACTTGAAGGTGAGGTAGTGCAATAGTAAAACAAGTTTGTTTTTGTTAGTTTATTCAGAATGCCAGAGTTTCTGAAAGAGGACACTTTCTTCATTACAGCCAGGAAGAATGAGCTGTCTTCTTCTGTGATCTGGAGTAATGTCGGCATGCCAGCAGGAGAAAATGTTCGTCTTCCATTACTTGTGAGTCAGTCCAGATCAAATAAGCCACTCGTTTGGCAAACACATAACTGAGCTCAGAGACACTGATAGCTAAACACAGCTGCAGCCGCCCCGCACATGTAGCTTTACATGAGTCTGTGTTTATATGAGGTATGTGTGCGCATAGGTAGAGATGGAGATGGTGTAAGAGTGTGACTTCGGGTGTTTACATGTGTTTGGAACATTGACAGTGTCTGAAGCAGTCGAACCATTTTTCATCTCACGCTCAAAGCCGTGACACTCCTCCCTGTCTCCTAATTAGCAAGCAGTATCACATTTTCATCCCCTTGCCATTTTCTCTGCGAGAATAAAAAAAAACAAAAAAAAAATCTCTTTTCATCTTCCGACCAGCCTCATCTTACAGAGAGCAGAAAGTCCAAAGTTCAACTCATTAGCCCAGATCACTTCCTGACTTCTCTTCAAAGGCGGCGAACCAGCAGAAGACAAAAGGTGCAAGACAGCTTCACATACCACCACCCACGGACACAATTACACAGAGAGATAGGAATGGGGCGCAGAGAAAATGAGAATACGAAGATGGTGGAGAAGATCGACAAAGGAGAATCTAAGAACTGTAGTTCAGACTGCTTAGAAGACCTCAAGGCACAAAAGGAACACCAAAAGAAAATAAAAGGGCAATGACGATGCCCCCCCTCCCCCCTTTTTTGGTCCATTTATCAACCTTCTTTTAATATTATATCAGAAGATTATTTTAGTATGAAAGTATATGAACCACAGAACTTGCAAAGCCAGGCTAGCTGTTTCCCCCTGCTTCCAGTCTCAACGCTAAGCTAAGCAAATCCCCTCCCGGGTCCAGCTGCATACTTCATGAACAGACATAAAAAAGTGGTATCAATCTGCTCATCTAACTCGAAGCAGGAAAGCAAATGAGCACATTCTCCAAAATGTTCTACTCCTTTCTGCTCTTCACCCATCATTATTGCTAACTTCCTTAAAGTCTGCATCCAATAACGGCTGGCAGCAGCCCAGGGAAGCCTCAGTCAGTAATATAACGGTTTTACCGAAGAGCCCATGAATATTCCTCTTAAACCTATGCTTTCTATATATATATATATATATATATATGACTAATGTTAGCTACATCATAGGCTACTTATCTGTCTAACAAATACATCAACTCTACATAAGTATTCAAGCTTCCAGAGTTGAAAGCGCCGTCTGCCTTTAATTTGGTACAACAATGTTCATCCCAGTTTTTGAGAAACTAATCCAAACGTCAGAGTGCACGGAGAGTATAAAGTACCACAAAGCATCAGGGGGTGGTGAAGTGACAGAACAGTGATGTTTTGTGTTAATCATTACTGACTGCACCTTTAACTTGCCGACATCATTATGTTTATGAATGGCTGAGAGGAAAGAAGTTAGACCAACGGAGCTGACCTCCACAACCATGTGACCCTTGAGTTTGAGAGAAGTCATAAAAATCCTCATTATCAGACAGATGCAAACGGCAGTGACCGTGTTTGTGCGTGTGTGCGCATGAGACTCCACAAAATGAGAAATCTGCCATTTCTTGGCTGACATTGCTGCACCGTCTCTTCCAGTCTTCTTTCATTCCTAACCTCTGTAGATATTTTAGCATTTTCCCCTCAACAGCCCTCTGTCTCAAGGAAGAACCCCAAAACCTACTATTTCTTATTCACAGCCTATGCCCAGAAAAAAATGCACCTATCCAAATACAAAAATACTGCAAACAGGCATAAAAAGATGGATGGAAATTCGAGACCACTTCGAAAACAGCACTTCTCAACAACTGTGAAGTTTGGGTTTATGGCGACTTCATGTATGCAACACAGAGAGAAAGGCATGAACAGAGCGAGTGAGAGAAAAAGGAGAAAAGAGGCATGACAAACAGTCTGATCTGCTTCTCCACAGTAGAAGCGCCAACTCGCTCCTCATCGAGCATGCAAAGCCTCTTCTGCAGGAGTGTGTGTGCGCATTGTGAGGGGGATGGGGGCCATAAAAATGCATGGTGTCTGGGGGAGGGAACTGGTCCCTCTACTCTCAGTAAGGGCCTTGCCTTCACCACAAGCCCCGCCCTTCCCTTTCCCTCTTTCAGGGAGAGTTCATTTTGAGTCTTGCCCATTGTGGCGAGTGAAGGGACTGACTTGCTAAGGGGTGGCCTGGGGTCCCTTGGCTCACACTGCCAGGTCAACCCTGTTGGACCTAACTAAGTAACACTGGCAGGAATCTGGGGAAGAAAAAAAACACAAAGCCTGGGTCACCAATAAAGATCCCTTTCTCTCTCTCAATGAGTCCATTTGTTATCGCTTTGTGTGTGTGTGTGAGAAAGAGAGAGTGAGGCTGTGTAAAGAAAGGCAGAGGGGGTGATAGTGAATGGGAGTTAAAGAGTGAGAGGTAATAAAGAGAGAGAGAATCATTCAAATAAAGTGAGAATGAGCTTATTAGTTCTCCTGTTTAATAAGCAGAGGAAAGAGTTAGCTACTTTCACTGAAAACCTGGAGGTCTTGGCTGTGCACTGATGCACAGGTCTCTGTTCAACACAGAAAATGTGTGCTCAAAGGATTAATGGATTAATTAGCAGGCAGAAAATTAATTGACAACTATTTTGAATATCGATTAATCATCGAACTCATTTATGAAACTAAAATGCCAAGTATTTGCGGTGATGATTTGCTACTTTTCTCTTTTTATGTAATCATAAAGTGAGTACCTTTGGGTTTTTATGGCAATATGTGATGGCCTCTTTCACTATTTTTGGACATGTAAACGGATAATTGCATCCTGTCAATCGATAATTCTAATAATCACTTTGCATGCCTACAGAAAAAAAAAAAAAAGAGGGAGCAAGCAGACAAGAATTTTATCATAAATTGTGGGAATCAAAAAAAAAAAAAAAAAAAAAGAGAGCAAACTGGGATCTACCTTCAAGTACCAATTATGTTACATGATGGGGCTGCAACAAACTATTATTTTTCCCCCAATCGTTTATTCCTTTAGTCGATAAAATGTAAAACTTTGTGTTTATTTTTATATAGAGAAACAATACGCGTCACAATTTCTCAGAGCCAAATTGTTCTCCAACCACCAGTACAAAACTTAAAGATATTCAGTTTAAAATGAGATGAAACAAATAAAGGCAGCAAATCCTTACATTTGGGAAGCTGGAACCAGAGGGGGATTGGAGCTTTGCTTGACAAATAGCATGATAGTTGCCAATTAAGTTTCTCTCGATTGACTAATCGATTAATGGACTAATAGTTTCAGGTCTAAATCCATTTATCAAGCAAAATGCCAAATATGTTCACTGGTTCCACCTTCACCTTTTTTTAAAGACTAGATAGTTAATAGAAGAATGAGAAGTAATCCCTAGATTAATAATGAAAATAATTAACTGCAGCTCTACATAAAATAATGAAAAGTCGACTGAAAACTCGAATCTTGGGAATCAAAACATGTGATGAGATTGGGGCTGCAACTAACAATTATGTTCATTACTGATCAATCTGCTGATAATTTTCTCAATCCTTTAGTCTACAAAATGTTGTGAAAACATGCCCATCACAATTCCTCAGAGCCTAAGGTGACATCTTTTCCAAAACCCAAAGATATTCAGTTTACAATTATTTAAAAACAGATAAATACAGCAAATCCTCACATTTGAGAAAGTGGAACTGGTGACCATTTACCAATTAACTAATCGTTTCAGCTCCATGTATCATCATGATGATACAATACACAGACGTGTATGCAAGGGTATACACCAGAAGTGGCATCCTGATGTTTATCTCAGATAAAACTGATAATGACTTGATGTTTGTAACGGGAAAAAATGTTGCTGTACCTTAGATAGCAGCCACAGAAATGTTCAGTCTAGATTTCCAACAGGGGCGTAGTATTATCGGGCAGGTGAAAACGAGATACAAGCAGGGAGAGACTCCGAGCAAGCAAAAGCAGACACAAAAAAAGTGAAGGCTGAGGAGGCTGCAAATCACTGCAAAACCAATTTCAGTCAAGGCCAAGCAGAGAGAGGCCTTCTTCAACTCGATGTGGGAAACAGATCAAAAAGCGGTCAGATAAACGTTCTGGCCATGACAGTACAGATTTAAACCACAACAGCTGGTGCAGAAGGGGAAGAACATCCGTTTTATGCTCTGTCCTGACCGCAGTCCAGCAGGAGCCAAGAGACAGTGCACAAGGCTGTACTTACACAGGAAAAAAAGTTTAAGGGATTTGATTGAAATGAATGGGAGTCATGTTGTCCAAAAAAAAAAAAAAAAATCCCTGAAAATGTTTTTCTCCCCATCGCTTTCTTCCAGCAGGCTTCGAGCACAAAGTTAAACAAGGGTGCAGGTAGATTCAAATAAAGATGAAGCTGGACGCCAAATGATACATGATGTCTGTTCAGGTCTCTGTGGAGGTAATTTGGCAACTGTTAAAAAATGGACATGGCCATGAAAAGCTTTATAGGAAATTTCAGAAAATTTAACTGTGACTTGTGCCCAGAAAAGAGAGACATTTGACAATGGCTGCAGATGAAAAAAGAGCACATTACTAAAAACTAAAATAAAAGCCACATTCCTCACTATTGTTAACAAAACTAGGTTTGAATGCCCTACAGCTAGTTTGTTTTTGTCATTTAGGATTAAATCTCTAAAAATGAGTAGGGCTGGGCGATATGGCCAAAGAATAAACACATTAAACCAACTAGTGACCATTTGTATGAGTCCTGAAGCAACAAGGTTTCCATCAGACAGCAGCCCTTAAATCTCAGTTTCATCCAACAAGTCTAGGGACTTCACCGTGCCCGATGTGTGTTCAGTTTGGAGGCTAGAGACCGCGCTGCAGAGCAGTTGGATACAAGGGGCGCCTGAGCCTCTCGGGGCTTGGACTCAGGCCAAAACACACAAGCAGCTCCACATTTAATGAAAACGGGGCCCTTTGCTCTGTTCTCTCCTGCATTGTAAAGGGATGATAAAGGTATAAGTCAACCGAACTGGGCTGTTTCACCGGGTTTTGGACAGGCCAAGAATATTGAAGACGGATATCGAAGTCATTCCAAGTTTTAAAAACATTGCAGATGTCACTGTGGGACTTTGCAGCTGTTGGCAGAGAGCCCTGTTTTTCCATGAAACATAGACTTCATTTCAATTAAGCAATTTTACTTTCATTATAACGAAAAGTCTAGCTTGGAAATAAGGTCATGTACACACCCAACAGGTTATCTCATCAATTACCATGTTCATTTTCACAGCTTGGATTAAAATGAAAAATAAAAAGACATCATGAAAAAAAACCACAGACACAAACAGAACAGTATTACTTGGAATTATGAAGTATTAATGTATCAGCCAGCAGCTACTTGAGATTAATAATCCAATAACCGTGTGAAAGCTAGGAAGTGTGAAAAAATCAAAACAATCCCGACAACAGTTTAGAAAAAAGCAACAGTTAAAATGGAAAAAAACAACAAAACATACGTGAAGATAGTTAAGCACAGCCTCAAAGGGCTCATAAACCGCCGAGGCACATCGCGATTTATGGTCGGACTAAAGACGAGGAGCTGTGCCGTTGCAATGAAATGCAAGGCTGACTAATGCAAAGCACCTGTTGCTCAGACAGCCTGAACATCCCATACAAGAGAAAGGACATGAAATGAACGGGGACAGAGAGACAGAAGACGTAAGAAAGACAACTTTCAAAACCCGACAGTCATTTAATGTGGCGAGACAACACGAGAGGGTGAATGGGTTAGAGCATACTATCCAGTGTGGCTCCAACACCGTGATGCCAACCACCAGGCTGACCATGCTCGTCTTTGGTATGACAATGAGAGCACAGGATACTAGATCTATAGAAACCCTACAGTATATGCTGAGGAGCCTTTTACTCTTTCCACCCATAAATTCCACTTTTCTTGACTGCACTTAACACTAAATTGTTAAATTAAAGCAGCTATAATCAATACTAACTACTATGTTGACAGTGTGTGTATGAAATAACTTATGTGAGGAGTTATTCATAGTGACAAATCACTATGAATAATCATTCAACTCTACCGTTTTACCGTCTTTAAACTGATTGTTTTGGTTTTCTGGACCACAACTTCACTGTTTTGGTTCAGTCTCACGTCTGTCATCATTTTCAGCTGTTTTTCAGCAAAAGGGCTCTAAAACCCACTGTACATTACCTGCCCAGCAAATGGCAGACAGCCAAAGCTTGCTACTAGTTGGTGAACATAGTGCAGCATAAGGTGATATTATGTTGATTTTTGTATTTGTGTTTTGCACAGGCTAAAAAAAAAATGTTTAAATAAAAAAACAGAACAAATTTTAACGCCTTTTTCTGGATGTTTAACATTAGAAATGTAAGCTAATTGAGGAAAGAAAATCTTAAAAATTTGCCCCAGTTTATCAACACAGCGGCAGCCACCTTTGCTAACTGTGAAACATCCCTGTTAAGCACACAGAATTATACAAAACCTTGATTGGATGGTTTAACTGTAATAGCACAGAGCTACAGCTGTACACCCGGGTCGTGAGTGATGCTATGATAAACAGGCACCAGAAAGCCAGAGTTTAGTCCAGTATCATTGTGAAACATGTTGTTTGTGCGTGAAAATGGGATAAACATGTGACACAAAGAGAAAGAAACAAGAGACGGCGACCATCCTCCACCCTTGGTATGTTTCCATATTCTGTGATTTGCAACACTGGACTAACTGACAGGGAATAGTTGGTTATAACATGCATGTTGTTTCCCACCCTTTTGTGCCCTGAGGAGTGGGCAACAAAGAGAGCCCTGTTATATCCCCAACAAGACAAGTACAGGAATATGCTTAGAGATATACGTGACACCTAAGTGTTCATTTGCCCTTTGGATGAGAGTTATTGTGAAGACAAATGTTATACATGTACTCTTCTTTCACAGAACCTGGGTTACATATACCCACTATAACCCTCTATTCAACTGAACATGCAGTCTACAGCATTTCCGACTGGATGTACAGTGGTTCATACATAAATCAGAATCAGTATTATTGTCAAGTAGGTTTAAACATACGTGGAATTTGCTTTGGTATTTTGGTGCCAGACAATAAACATAGTAGAAATGTAAACAAGTATAAAGAAACAAAAAGGTACATTTAGTTTCATATGGTTAATTGAAAAGAATATGCTTTGATATGTGCAAAAAACAGAAAAATACAGACTCAAAGTCAAAAGACAGACTGAATGAGAGATAGTAATAGTCCCACATGTAGCAGAGAGCCGGTGGGGCTCATAGTAACCTTGACTGTTTGAGCACATAGCCATGCAGGCAATGCAGTAAGAGGCAAGAAGGCTTTGAAGCTGTACTGCAGAGATCCTAGCAGGAATTCTGATGTCATGCTGTATATCCGCTAACCCTCCTCCGCTCCGCTGATTCAATAGAAAGTGAGGAGAAAGAAGAAACACTGCATAAACAGCCGAGACAGACAAAAGAAAGTAGAGAAATAAGATTAAAATAAAGGCAGCTTGAAACAAAGACAGAGCAGAGAGAAGACATTTATATATGTTTGAAAAAAGGCCTAATCAAAATGTCTAGTCCAAGTGAAAAAAAGAAACCCAACAAAGGAGGAACCGGGGCTCTGTGATAGCCCCTCAACTGGTTTTGCCCTTGGACCAAACCCAACCCCAGAAAATCACAGCCTAATAACAGTGCCAGAGCTACCCCAATTTTCTCTTTTCCTGGACAAACCTCCATTGCCCTCAAATTACTATCAATATTCAATTAGGGGGCTGGGGATACCAGACGGGCCAGCCTCAAAAACAAACCACACTTCTCTGAGGATTAAGGCCCTTAAAACTAATACAGTGAAATGTCCTTTGTAAATAAATCAGGCAACCCTCTTCGTAAAAGCAAGTGAACTGGACTTTTCACACAATGATGAGTGATTGGCTTACCATTAGTGACACTCTATGCATGCCGGTTCGTTACACCTTTAAGTTTCTCCATGTTTCCAACAGCGATCAAGCGCATGTTGCTATAAATGTGGCCGGAAACGTGTACCGTGGTCCTGGCTCTAGCGGGCGCCCACATGAAAAGAGTAGCACCAGGACCGTGTTTCAACATCACGGAAAAGGGATAGGAGATTAAATGGCGTATTTACATCAATGGCTAAGTCCAATTTGCTATGTAAAACCCCCTGCTTTAAGCTGCAGAAAAGCTGACATGAAATTCTCATTAGTTACATATCAGAGAAGACTGTCTCCTTTCAGAAAACTCACTGAGTCGCGTCACATGACAGTAATCAGTGTCATAAATCATTCAGAATGATATGAAATCATTTCTTTATGTGGAAAACTGTTCTTAACTTTCTGATTTAGCCAATACACTATACTAGAAATCAAAGATGCAACAAATAGTATGCATTAGCAACAACTCAACAAGAGCCACACAAAGGCTGTTTTTTTAGTAACACATTAAGTACAAGGAAAATGTAATATGTGAATTATGGAGAAATTATGGAAACTGAATGCAAAACACTGATACTGTGTAAAAGTTGATAATTATAATAGCACTGTTACGAACCTGTTATGACATTCGCTGATTCTGGCTTCACAAATTTGAGGACATGATGCTTTTCTTTGTCACGTGACAGCAACATTTATTTCTTTGGGTTTTGGACAGTTAGAATAAAACATTTGATAACGTCATCTTTGGCTCTGAGAATGTTTTTATGGGCATGAATGACACTTTTCATTGACTAAACCAATAATCAAATAAGAAATGATAGATAGACTGATCAATAATCAGCGTTAGCTGCAGCCCGACAGCAAACTTCAAAGTTTGTAGCTACAATAATCCGACTGAAACCAACTGATTTAATTAAAATAAACTGAACTAAAGTAGTAGTACATTGTAGCAGAATACCTCACAAATGAAAAATACAACCATTGAAACTTCCCAGGGAATTGCTTTTACAACATAAATCTGAAAAAACTCCGGTGAAAAACATCCTCTGAAAAGTTGACCTATCAACTTAAACAAGGTGTCAACTGTACGCTCTCATGTCCCCTGATAAGCAAGTAACTCAATGACAGATTGAACAAGGTTGACCCAGTGACTCAGAGGCACTGACAAGGCAAGCCTCCAATTACACATCTGCCAGAGAATGAGGGGTGGAGTGGAGAGGGGTAAAATTACGTTTTAAATGGAGATGCCGGAACGCGCGCTTGATAACAAAACCTTCGGATCGTGTCCAAAATAGTACAGTAGAACTCTGCATGTTGATGTCTCTGTGCCAAAAAAAAAAAAAAAAAAAAGACAAAACACAAATAAATGCCTCGAGGGA
This sequence comes from Coreoperca whiteheadi, assembly GCA_011952105.1. Lineage (NCBI taxonomy): Eukaryota > Metazoa > Chordata > Actinopteri > Centrarchiformes > Sinipercidae > Coreoperca > Coreoperca whiteheadi. Next base: position 8,394,033 of record CM022489.1, on the reverse strand, counting down.
GAAAACGAATGTCATGTGCATTAAAGTCAAAAAGGTGCTGTTTAGATAAAAACTCATTTGGGGGGGGGTGGAAAATCACTGCCTCCTTCACTGTACAGGGGAAAAGGAAAAATCCCAAGGAGTCAGAAAGATAAAGTGAAATCCAGTTCAAGTGCCACACCTGCAGACTGCAAGTCAGACCACATCTGAGAATCAGAGCAGGTGTCCACGCAGACAGCACGGCAGACACATTCCTGCAGTTGTTTTCATGGGCAGACGCAGACTGTTTGTACTGGATGCACCGACTCTTACATTTGCGGAAAACTGCTCTGACAAATCCGTGTAATGTACCGCTTTAATCAAACTCACATTAGCTTCCTGCCAGGACAGATTTTCACCGCTTGTACAACAACACGATAGCCTCAAAACCCACGATACAGGGGAACGATGCTGAATGCATATTTTCACGAATAACCTGAAAGGGCTTTATGAAATCTGAATGGGTCATGAAAAATAAAGAGAGAGACAAAAACCGAAATTCTTTTGCATTAATTACATCTTTGCAGCTGACAGAACAATTTTACTCTGATGTGAGAGAAAGACAGAAGGAACTGACCAAGAGTAAAAGAGGGGTGATTCATTTCTTTCTGTATGCACCAGCAAGAGTAGAAAACAAGAATAAAAAATTAAAATAAAAAACACAGACCGCACAAACAGCAGAGAAAATGATGGAAAGAACAGGAAAGAGACCGAAACCGAGCACAAACTGGAGCTCAGGGAGTGATGAACGGTGACAAAGGCGGGTCCAGGGGGATCACAGGAGGCCCTCAAAGCCGACTCCCACAGCCGGGATGAAGGCAGCTCAGTGTGGAAGCAGAGAAGATGAAACACCATTTGGGGGCAGGGGCCCCCCGCTGCCTCGCCTCTATGTTCACGGCCTGTGAGCGCCTCTGCCTTTGAAGTGCAAACACCCCCTCCCCCACCCCTCTCACCCTGCTGCACCCAGTACTGCACCCCCTGCCATTTGGTGACTCAAGGCAGCTCTGCATGGATGGACATAGGGTTTGTGCTGTGCTCACATTGTATTTTTAAAATCAACTAGCAACAAACAATTGTTTTCATTATCGATTAACCTATTCATTGTTTGGTCTATAGAAAAAAATGCCTGTTACAATTTCCTAAAGCTCAAGGTGACATATTCAAATGTCTTGTTTTGTCCGACCAACAGTCCAAAACCCAAAGAGTACAATTTATTATCACATAAGACAAATTTAAAACAGCAAGCCCTCAGAATTAAGTCAAACTACTTTTACTTAAAACAAATAAATAAATCACTTAAATTGAATGATTTCAAAATAATCAATTAGTTTTCTGCCAACCAATTAATCGATTAATCAACTAATGGTTTCGGCTCTAATTCAAATTGCTTTCTGATCAAAAATCCAAAACCCGAGGATTTTCAGTTTATTATCACTGCCGAAAACGCCAGTGTCATTTTGGCATATTTGCTGTAAAATGATCAATTTGTCAATCAACTTATTGATTAACCCACTAACCATTTCTAAAATCAATGTTTCAATGTCAGTCAAGGTTTATGTAATGTAATATGGGGATACACTCATCAAAATGATGGTGACTAGCTAGAAAAATGGGTGTTATGTCTCCAACAGGGAAGAGCCGCCTCACCTCTAGTAAAACACAGAAATCAGTTGCAGTCAGAGCTGAAACAATCACTCAATTAGTCGATGACAGAATTCATTTACAACGATATTGATAAGCGAGTCATCATCTAAGATATCTTTCAAGCCAAAATGCAAAAGAAAGAGAAAATCCCCAGCTTTTCTCCTTTATATAATCACTGTAAACTGAGTATCTGTGGGTTTTTGGTCAGGCATCAATCAATTTGAAGACATCTCATCACCTTGAGCTCTGGGAACTTGTGATAAGGCATCTTTCACGGTTTTCTGACATTTTAACAACCAAGCATATTATCAATTACCCCACAAAAAAAACATAGTGAACCTTGCAGCTCTGATCCTACAGCTGCAGACAGGAGACTATGTGTTTCTTTCCACATGGCATGCTAACAAAATCTGATTTATTGTTTGTATTTAACAAAGGGCAGTATCAGTTCCTCCTGTGCCCTAAAGCTGATGGTCTGATTGGGCCTGTGTGCTGCAGCCAACTTAGATTCAAAAAAAAAAAAAGGATTTATTCCTGTTTGATGTTGGGGGGCACTTTGCACAGATTCTCAGACACACTGGAAGGCAGTTGAATTATAACTAGCTTTTATATCTGCACAATGGCATGCGTCCATCTTTGTAACCAGCCTAATGACTACAGCACACACACACACACACACACCACAATAAGTTGTATCAAGCCGGTGTTATTTAAGAGGATAAATAAGGGCCGAGGCTTTTCAAGAAAATACAATTAAACGTTGCTTCATGGCTGATTACTCTTGATTTTCAGCAGGCAAACGCACACAGTAAAAGGCGCTGACATAACTGACCTTTTGTGAAATGCGTCGATTCAAAAACGGATAAGGGGACAATAGGAGGTGAAGCCACCCGCCCAGAACACCGAACCTGCCGCGTGTTGGTGGCCCAGATAAATGCGTCCCAACTTCAAAGCGCCTGTTGTTGCACTGCAACACCGAGCGAGACAACACTGGCAACCGACGACCTTATTGTTCCGTAACACTGAAACATTTCTGTCAGCCAAGTTCCCCGCTGTGATTATTCCATTCATTTGGTGTTTTTGGCCTATTTTGACAATCCTATTTGTGCCAGTTTGGCTCTTTAGATTCGCTCCAACTCGAAGTGGCACATGGATATCACACAGTTTAACACATAAACAAGAACACCAGCACAGGCAAAAAAACAAAAAAAAAAGAAAAACAAACAAACAATATTTCTCCTCCACGTTTACCTGCATGGTAAAGACTCCCAGCTCCTGAGAGGACAGCTTTTTCATCTGCTCGGCCAAAACTTGCGCTTCCTCCAGGATGGAAAACTCCGTCTCCGCTCCGCAATATCCACAAGAAAGAGCCGAGCAGATTAAAGCGAAGCTCCACGAACAAGCCAACAAGCCCCCGTGAAACCGAACCTGTTTATCCCGGAAAGCAGCGCGCGTACTCGGCGTCAAAACCAGAGGTTTCTCCCCTGTCCGCCTCGCCATGATGGCTGTGGGTCTGCAGGCAGGAGAAACGCCGAATCTCAACTGGTGGCGGAAAAAAAAAAATACTTCAAGGGAAACTACTTTCACAACTTTGTAGCGTAGAGTACGTGAGCCCTTTCTCTCCGGTACAAGTCTCCACAATTTCCAGCAGCGCAAACCATTGCAACCCCATGAAATCCCTCCAGAGAAGAGACTAGATCCACGCGTGAAACAGGATACGGTCTTTTTTTTTTTTTTTTTTTTTGTTGTTGGTGTTTCGTCTCCGGTCAGTCGCTCCAACTCCTGGAAGTCTGGCAAAGTGTGTGTGTGAGCCGGAGATTCACCACAATGAGGGGGAGGGAGGGGGGGGGGGGGGGAGAGTGGGAGGCGTGGAAACACAAGAGTCCCACCGGCGCCTGGATCTCCGGATCAATGGATCAGGGCTTCATGATGCCTTCAACTGCTGCTGGGAAAAGGGCCACCGGGAAAACGGATGGCGTGGAATTCCCCTCCAAATAAATATGCAAATACGACGACGAAAGTTTGTATTCTGCTGCATGAAGCACGTTTATGTATGCAGCAGTCAGCAGGACTCGGCAAGGATTTTAGAAATGCCCAGAAGCCCAGGTCCCCTCAATGCACCCACCCATTACCACCACCCCCTTCAAAAATAATATCTCTAAAATGTTTTCAAATATTTGGATACTTTCACATTTTATTGACCATGTTGCCTAATTTTTTAATTTTATTTCTAAACACGAAAGTCTAAATGCAGCTTTAAAGCTTTTACGCTGCCAGGAATACAAATCTGGTGGGGAAATGCTGAATTATTTATTTACTTTTTCAGTGCTGGCTCAAAAGTCAAGTCAGTTTTATTTATGTAGCCAACAGGACAGCATGCAACACCCTGTATCCTTCCTAGACGCTTTAGCTCCAATAAGGAAAACCTCCACAAAAAAGCCTTTAATTGGGGGAAAAGGGACAAACATCTATAGGGGAGGGATCCCTCTTCCAGGACGGATTATTATGCAAATCACATTTCAGTATATTGACTAAAAATGTCTGGAATCAGCCAATAAAATGCCCACCGTGTGTAAATTTCACCCCCCAGGATGCTTAAAGCCCTAAATTCCCACAAATAAATACTTGAACTTGAAGTCTGAGTCCCCTCTGCCATATCACTCATATCAGTGACTGATGGTAAAAAGTTGTCCAATGCCTTTTATTGCAGATATTTAATTCTTTACCATTTTATTCAACCTAAAATGCAATCAAGGACCCGTTTAAATGCTGACTCCACTTTGACCTTTAATTCTCATACATTTAAAATAACTACTGGATGAATTAAAGAAAAACTGCAAAGGCGCCTTCAGTGCAAGTTGTGAGGTGGTTTATTAAGATCGATTTGGCAGCCAAATTGCCCTCATAGTATTTTATTACTTCCAGTGATTTTTATGTTGTTTCTTTTCTTTTTTTTGGGAGTGGGGTTTCTAAATTCAGGGCCTTTAGTTTTTATGAGGCTGGAGGATCATTTAAGATATTTTCTGTAAGTACCACTGTCAGTATGTGAGACTGTGTCTTTAAACGCAGTTGTAGAGAACAACAAAGTAATTAAGTGAGAAAAAAAGGCACCAATATTGGAGTGGAGATAAAAAGTGTGACTCCTGTCAGAATCCAGTTCTCGTTTTTGTTGCAGCTTCAGTTTCACTTTGCTTTGAGGACGATCAGAGGCTTGTGTATTTGGGCCATTCACATTTAGATTGCTGACTGCAAAATGAAAAAAACATCATGACAGACAGTTCATTTGTTAAAGAATCTTGTAGTCAAGGCCAATGATGTGAGGCTTTGAAGTATAACAGCACTCCAAGCCATCCAACAGCTGACCTCTAATCAGTGCTCTCTCTCAATACTTCATTGGATTTAAGAGTGTATTTGATTTGCAGCTGCACAACCGGCCTCTTCCCAGCCATCTCACTGCTTCTTGTAATTTTTGGGAGATTTTCTGGTTAACCAACGTTGCATTCAGGGCTGACAAATTCAGCTCACTTGGTTTTTTACCTATTTTACAAACAGAAAAAATATCCCATTACAAGTTGCGCAAGAGTGAAATGCCCAGGTTCTGTTGGAATGTTTTTGGGTTTTTTTTATAAATTTGAATTTAAGACATTTGAAGACTTTTTGAAGACCTGCAAACTTTCTGCCCATAAATAGTATTAGGACTCCCTGAGGAGAGAGTTCACTATCAGTTGTGTAACATCTCACAAGAACAGCTTTGGGTTGGTAACTTCTCACTGAACATGCCTTGCACGCGCACACACACACACACACACACACACACACACACACACACACACACACACACACATACACACTCTACAAAATGAATGCAGGTCTGCTGCAGTCACATCTTATTCAATCTGCCTTTTAAAGAGCTTGCTGGAGCGATTAAAGTCAGTCAGAAAACATTAACCCAATAGAAACTGCAGGTTTCAGCAAAGTTAAGAGTAAATTGGAAGGGACAGATTATTTACAGATATTGATGGGGGGTGACATGTCTCCTTGTCCATAAAATTAAACCTATAGGTAAAAGAGTTAGTAATAGATGGACAGATGGAATCGGATGAAAACATACCTTCTGTCCAGCTCTGTTGGTCATGTAATGAGGGCCCAGGTGGCGTTGTATTGCTTGCTTTATGTGTCATTTAGGCTAGAATAAAGAGTTGAGTCTTCCCAGTGTGTAACCCATAAATTCATATCAAATTGCCATCACAGACAGTCATGGGAGGCTGACAAAACTGTTCAAATGAGTGCCCCTGATGTAGTCGCGAAGTGCTTGTGCTAGAATAAACACCTTCAACTCTGTTACGCAAAGGTTTACAAAGGACTTCGTCCATCTGTGGAAGCTGTTTCTGTCATGTTAAGTTTGGTTTGAGACCCCGATCAGTAGCAATAACAACAGTAAGCTGTAAGTCATTTTAACATCAACTGTGTGATGATTATTTGTCATTTTTCGTTTCTTCATAATGCGTCACTTGCTGGATAGTCAACATATATAAATATATAGTTTTTTATGTTTTAGTCAGTCAGTCAACCATGTTTAGTTATGGTCTTGATCATAGTGAGGATAGAGCAGCCTGCCCGCCATGATCGTTTCACAGTGGAGCCAAAATAATTTCAATGCCTTTTAACTGAACGTCTGTATTTTTTGGTGTGTGGTATTTAGAGAGGTAAAAGTCAAGTCTAACAACATCACATGTTACATGGGTTGCAATGAAGCTCAGTGTTGCAGTTGAACAAGTCATTTTACTAAGTATTCTAAGCTAAAAATTAAGAGGATGTGGACAAATATTAAGAAAAATGTTAACATTATTGCTACCAATGGAGATTTTCCAGGATGCACTACTCATAATATGGGCTACTTCTTTCTTTTACCAAAAATGTAATTTGTTTTCAGTTGTCCTCTCAAGATTTGATTCATATGGATGGCTCTGCTTGTGAAATACAAGTGTGATTGATGCAGTGGGCCAACACTTTGCAAACCAGGGATCTGCAGAAGGAAAAGTGTTCCCGACTCCAGACTTTGCTACGCTCCTGAATGGGTCGTCTGTCTGTGTCTTTGGCTGCAGACGCCATCAGATGTTTGCATGGCCGTCAGATTCTTTTAGACACTTACAAATACAAGGGTGTTTGTTGAGTGGTTAGATGTAGTGTGCGCGCCACATACATGAGCAGTTACCCAGAAAATCCCTGTTTTCTTGTGTTGTTTCACCTTCAGCTCAAGAAGCAAAAGTGTATTTGCAAAATGTGTTTGAACCCAGCCATTTTTTTATTTATAAATGGCACTAATGGTAACTGTTTTTGAAGGGAATTCATTTCCTGAATTGGTTGAAATATTTGCACAGGACAAAATATATAAAGATCCGTGTGCAAACATTGAATGTGTAAATGAACATAATTTGAAGCAGACTAAAATAACTCAAAAATATAAATGCCACAACCTTTTAAAATTATAAGGCCAATTTCCCCTCTCCTGTCCCCTCCTCTCAGCCACAGAGGCAGAACTGACCTCATCAAAGCCAAATGTCACTAAAGAGCTCATGTTTGATTTCTAAAAATGCAACAATAGGTATGATTGATACAACAACTCCAAATTAGTACTTTACCACACAGATTGTTGGCCTGTAAAGCAGCTAAATATGGCATTATTTACGCGCTCACACAGCTGTGGGTTAATGCCATCAAAAGCAACCGCAACACCAGCCTGACTTGGTCTCATTGTTTCTTTACTTTATCTCTTGGATAATTTTCAGATTGCAGCTCAGCCAAACGAACGCATCTATCTGTGAAATTACTAATCCTGACTGGCTGACTGGCATATCTCTGCGGAGCAAGCGCTGGTTTATTCAGAGCAAAATACTTAATTACACAAGAAAGCGGGTAGGGGGTCTTCATTAACAGAGACAGAAGGATTTGTTTTACAGGATTACTCCATTTGCATTATTTTAATTACAGCATAAACCCACAAAACCACCTGGTTAGGGAAGATAAGGGGGGAAAGAGGAGAAAGTGAGGCTGATTAGTCCAGGATTCAGGATTTGTGAATATATTAAATGAGATTTGTGGTGAGACGCAAGGAGGTCCTGTTCAAAGCAAGACAGGAAGACTCTGGGGTTTCACATCTGGCTTCAAAGGCGGCTCTGACTGAAAGAAGGAAACGGGACATTTTTGCCTCAGGATCTAATATTACCTGTTACTTGTGGAAGTCTAGATTTGAAGCCAGATTCGGTGACGTTACACAGTGTCTAATTTAAGAGTACTGTTGTGTTAGGGAGGGTGTCTCTGCATGTGGGAGGTAGACAATGCTACAAGCATGCTCTGTGAGTAAAGCCAAAGCCAAATGCAACTGACTGAGCATGACAGTTCCCCACTGCAATAATCAGTAAACACAGGGGTTGATAGTGACACATGGAGGCTTGTTAAGACATTTACAGCAACACTCCTCCTGGCAAAACAAGGCCCTTACATAACATTAGCAGGTTTGGTACAGAAGTAAGATATGACAGGTAGAAGTGAACACCAATACCGAGAATATCCACTGAAGAAGTCACTCTAAAAAACTCTACATGCAGAATAGATGTAGAGAGAGAATGAACACAAAGTCTACAGCTGCATGATTTTGCTTATGTGCTCTGTTACATGAGGCTCTAATGTGCATTTTTATTGTCAGTTATATTGTATATCGACTTCCCTAATGCTGTAGGAGGTTAAAGGTGCTCACCTAGAAAGCAGTATCATTTAAATCACTCCCTGCTTGTTTAATCACATCTTTTGACACAGGCAGCCCATTAAAAAAGGACAAGGCTGTTTCATTTAAAAAGGCACAGCAGACACCCATATTTATGTGCACAGGTACTGATAAAGTGATGTAAATGTGATTACAATTTCTAATTTCTTTTAACACCCGGCTGGGTCAAAATTATATTACAAGAATTCTTCAACATTTTGGGGATTATTTGTATTTTAAGACTGATACCACTCTCGTGTCTGTCTGTTAAATATGAAGCTAAAGCCACTAATTAACACTTTATATCTTGATCGTTTAATCCTTACAAAAAACAAAGTGTATTTGTTGCATAGAAAATCAAGCAAGTAAAACCACAAATTGTAATTTTTACACTTTAATTTCTTTATACGGATTTACTTAAATATATGTGTGTGTGTGTGTTAGTGAGCTTTAGAGGTGGTGGTAGGCAGATGTTTTAACTTTGAACAGAGCCAGGCTAGCTGTATCCCGGCTGCTTCCAGTGTTTATGCTAAGCTAAGCTACCATCTCCTGGCGGTAGCTTCATATTACTGTACAGACACGAGAGTGGTATCAATCCTTTCCTCTAACTCTCAGAAGGAAACCGAACAAGCGTATTTAACAAAATGTAGAAATATTCCTTTTTTATTTTTATCTGTTGTCCCTTTAAACTAACCAACTGACATTAACATCTTTTAGTAAAAATTGAGGGGACCCATTGAGCGAAGTTCGATCCCTGGGTATTGTTCATTTTAGCATGACTCTGGATCGACTGTTTTTTGATCAGAAGATCTTGATGCTTAGTCCTGTTTCTTACTACATGTACTGCATGTGGTCTACAGATCCACACATATCCCTTTGATGAAGACATTCTGATTAGGTTTCATGTTAAAACAGATTCATAATACAAGTCACACCTCCTGGCAGTAAAAAGTGCTGGCTGTTCAGAGTATAAAAGATGGAAATGGAAATCAACCATGCTTTCATTAATTATTGGTTAGTCGACTTACTGAAGAGGTTGCACGACATTGGTTTTGATACATTGCATGAATGTCCTCACTGCAGCTCTTTGCTATCTCTTTATTCCCAGCTGGTCCTGGGTCTGCCTCACACCATTTAGAGGAAATGTTTCGGGTACAGCTGCTCCCAACTGGTTCAGACAACAACATCATCATGTTAAGGAAAAATATTGTTCATCCTCACTGAATGTCTCATCAGTGAGATAAAGAAAGGAGAATAAAAACAGCACAACAAAACAGTGAGTTAGAATAAGTTCACTAGTGGACTGCTGTGACATATTAGCTAACTCTAAATCGTCCACGTCTGTGGTTGATAACTGTTAACATAATAAGAACCATTGTAAACATATCTGACATGATATTTGGAAAATGACCCTCTCAAGTGCTATAAACACCAATTATCTAGGAGAGATCCTGACAGGCTAACCTGATTATCTGTACCCCCCCCCCCTCGTGGTAAAAACAGAAATCATTTTAGACGTAAACAACCTCCCAGTTCCCAGCTGACCTGAACTCACTGGCAGCATCAGAGCTTCAGCTTCAGAGTCTCTGGGCATCCATCCATCTGCAGACAGGAAACGCTCCGGGGACAAACTAGCTAAACCCATTTCTTCTTAATGCATGACAGACCCCTGTGCTTCACATGCCCAAGAAAGGAGGATAGAGACAGAGGACAAAAAACAGAAAATGGATCCAAAAAGGCAGAGAGGCTCACATTGTTCAGAGTCACAGACAGGCATCCAGACACAGTTGCACATATTTGTTGACCTATGTGACCTTTAAACCTTTACAGCATCATTACCAATGGCCGTTATAATAATAATAATAATAATAATAATGATGATAGTAAAATGTGCTTTTTATCATCTTTGAACGGGGTGTAGCATAACAATTTCTAATAAATACACTTTAGTCTACACAATCTGAAATCTCACATTTTAGCCCCTTATTTCTCAACATAATGTACATTTGCCATGTAATACTTTTAGCGTGAAGTTTGGTTGAAGAAAGATTATTACAGAAGATTATTTCCTCCATGCTTGTTTAATTCTGTATTGTGCTCTGGGCATGAAGAATTGATATTTTGCTTTTCTGGCCTCTATAGACGAATCCGCCGGCTGATTTGTGTGTTGCACTCTCAAGTGCCGCCGCCGTTAAGGTGGCCGAGTAGAAATTAACATTTTGAAAGCAGCAGAACTGTTTGGGTTAATCCACAGTTGGCAGTCACCTCCTACGACAGATGAAGGTAGTCTGTGTGAACGCGGAAGTTATTCAGTCCCAAAGCACTACTGTGAAATTGGTCATTACACAGGCTTTGGGAGAAAATAACATTAAAGTACTGCTTCTGTCCAACCTCCACAGTCCACAGTCCGGATGTGATCTATCTAACTGCATCCTAATCAGAAGAAATGTAGTATTTGATAAAAATGGGAAACACATGATAATGTAAAAGTGGAATTTGGGCCAGAAAAAGTAGTACCAAGCTAGCAAGATGGTGGCGGCTCAACATCAGTGGGCTGATCACTCGCTCTTTTGTGAGTTCATCATAATACTGAGCATATCAACAATAATCTAAACATGATTAAAAGCAAGAATGCCCTTCTATCAACATGGCAAGATTGATTCACCCTTGTGACCCTTGTTTGTCAAAAAAAAAAAAACGCCACCTACATTTCTGGCTTACATTTGCATTTTCTAATTAGCACTAGGCTGATGGGGTTGTCATGAGTTTTGCAGGTATTTGATTACAAAGCGAAGGTTTTGGACAAATACACATTTTAACTGTACCAAAATTTCATTGCAATTCAACTAATAGTTAAGATAATTCAGCGTGGACTCAAGTGGTAGACCGACCAACTTACAGACAGACCATAATTGAGATCCATAAACCCATGCTGCTATCGTGGGTAAAAATGTGAGAACCATCGTATCAAAGCAGATCAAGTCATTTGACCTGTCCATACCGGCCTGTCTCTTGGTACTTTATCTTTGAAAGGATGAAGGTTTAGCTTGTGCTTAAAAATCCATTCAACAGTCAATAAAAGAGCAGCAACACAGGCAAAACATAGTCTGCACAAACACGAAAGAGGAAAGACAGACCGGGAGCTGGATCTGATTACAACTGGAATTTAGATCCACTGGCTATGAAGTGATAGCATGTCATAATTACAGGGAACAAGCCCCAAACATCAATACAGAAAAACATGAAGAGGAAGCTCCTTCACTGCCAGATAAGACTAAACCAGTGATTTCACACAAGGAAACTGTGCCGCTAACCCTATTGGGTTTTAATTAGCTGCAGCAGTACCCAGCAGTATCCATCACTATACACATCAATATGATCTCTGCTGGATATGGAGAGCAACACGAAGAAGAAGAGGAAAGGCATGGAGATGGAAAAATAAAGTATCGGGGAGTAAGTCGTCACCCAGCACACACTCCTCTTCTGCCATAAATGTTTATGAATACATTTGCTACATGTATGTGTATGTGTGTCTGAGCATGGGGATAGGGTGGGGCTTTAAAGCAGGCACCATACAGTTACCATGGCAACCTGAGTCTTTGAAGTTTTTTGCCCCCCTTTTTTTTTTTTTTTTTTTAAACAGCTGGATATACCAACTAGATCTGCTCCGTTCTTCCCTCAGTACCCCCCCCACCCCTCCCTAACCCCTCTCCCTCTTTCACTCCCTTTGCAACATCAAAATTTTCTCTTTGAAGACTTAAGCCGATTCCAAGTCAAAACCAATGCTATTTCTGGCTCTATTCAAGACTGGGGCTGTGGCTTTGTGCAGTGCTGTGTTTGACATCTGTGTGTGTGTGAGTGTGTGTGAGAGTGAGAGAGTGAGAGAGTGAGAGAGACTGTGCTTTTGTATAAAAGATGTGTGTGGAAAACCAGAAGAGATAGGTATATACGTATGTGTGTGTTTGCAGCACAACAAACATAAACAAACAGTCTGATTACAAAGCCGCCTGCTGGTCAAAACCGATAATGAGAAATGTTGTTTCATGTGTTTGTGTTTGACTGTGTGTGTGTGTGTGTGTGTGTGTGTGTGTGTGTTTTGCATGCAAGTACAGAGACAGACTTTAAAAAAAAAAAAAGAAGGAGAAGGAGGGGAGAGAGGAGGGGATGAGTAGAGAAGGACTCCGGGAGAAGAGGAGATGAAAGGAGGAGAGGGGGGTTGAGAGGAAGAGGAGAGAGACAGGGAGAGAAAGATGGGAGGAGGTGAAGAAAAGAGGAGAGGAGCACTGAGACATGCCATGTTGTGCCATCATGTTTCCAATTCTGTGTCTCACACACATAAAGATAAAATATTAATTAGAACATCCACATGCAGCTCACACCAAACTCTACACCCACAGATCTGTGATTTGAAAAGCCTGGTGTCAATCCTAGACATTCAAATGGGACCAGTTTTATGCTGAGAGCAGTTTGGTGGACACAGTCAAACAGTACTAATATATATCTGAAGCCTACAGTTTACAAAATGAAGAAATAAAGGTTGAATTTGCTCAAGAAGCCTGCAAAAAAGGCCTTATAATGAATTTGACGGTTTAAAGGAACAGTTCAACATTTCGGCTTTCTTGCAGAGAATTAGATGAGAAAATTTATACCACTCTCATATCTGTATGCTAAATATGAAGCTACAGTCAGCCATCAGTTAGCTTAGCTTAGCATGAAGACCAGAAGCAGCGGGAAATAGCATTTTGTTGCCTCTGTCCAAAGGCAACAAAATCCGCCTACCAGCACCTTTAAAGTGTATTGCTTTTTAAACTAACTACTAAAAGAGAATAATATGATAAACAGTATCTACATACTGTTAAGAAATAGCATGTAGTATGGAACACGGCAGCGGCAGATGTCCGCCCACCACTGAGTCTGGTTCAGCCCGAGGTTTCTGACTCTTACAAGGACGTTTTTTCTTCGCCGCTGTCGCCAAGTGCTTGCTCTGGGTGGGATTTGTTGGGTCTCTGTAAATAATATTATAGAGTACGGTCCAGAACTGCTCAATAGGAAAAGTGCAATGAGATAACTTCTGTTATGAATTGGCGCCATATAAATAAAATGTAATTGAATTGAATGTGGAAACGGCTCTAGTCCAGTACGGAACCCAATCTTGTCTTTTTTACACTACGGTTTTTGTACGGATTAAACAAACAAGATATAACGTGTTACTTAATGAGCTTTAGAGGAGCTGGTAGGCGGATTTTTGTTACCGTCGGACAGAAATCAGGCACCACTCTCGTTTGTTCAATATGAAGTTTGAGCCACTAGCTGATTATCTTAGCTTAGCATAAAGACTCGAAACAGGGGAAAACAGCTAGCTTTGCGCTGTTGTTGTTGCATGTTGTTTTTTTGTACGGACTCAACAAATTTGATTAAATGTGTTAATTATTGAGCTTTAGGTACTGGTAGGCAGGTTTTAGAACGTTTAACAGCTGTTTCTCACTGTTTCCTGTTGTTGTGATGAGCCCTAGCTAAACCAACTGGGTGCTGGCTATAGCTTCATATTTTGTGTACAGGTATGGAGAGTCCTATCAATCCTCTCACTTGATTCTTGGCAAGAAAGTTAATAAGCGTATTTCCCAAAATGCCGAACTATTCCTTTTAGAATACAAAGGACAGTGCTGCTGCGGTCCCTTTGAACACTGCAAAGACATCCATTCACACCTTTATCACCAGGAAACGGGAGAGCGATCATAATCACACATCTGATCCCAACAGTGATTCTGCACAGTGGAGTTGAAAGAGACCTTGAGCCTAATGTGCACCACACTCTCACCGCCTTCAATCCAAATCGGGACTTTTCTACAAAGGCAGTTTTGTTGAGACTGCAGTATTGCGTCGGTCACTGTGTAAGACGGAAGATAAAAGAAGCATTTCTCAGAGCACAGCACTGTATTGATGTCTCACTGCCAGCTATACAGAGCCAAATCTCCCTCAAACCATTTCTTCCATTAATTTGCTAAAATGGACTTTTTTGTTGCCACAGAATTACTGCAGAATTCCACCCTAAACAAGAACTCCCATGCGATATTTATCATATAAGGGATGATGTTGGGAGTCCTGCTATAATTGTGTCATCACCACAGCCTCAAGACTTGCTTCTCTTGTCTCCAGCTCTCAGGTAAGTTTACTTCAAGTTCATAAACTCTGTAATTAAAGTGTCTTAAGATCAGCAGAACAACATGAGGCTGCTTTCAGTTTTAGAGTGGACTTTCCCTTTGATGGCACTGGTGCATTCCTCCACCATGACAAGATGTATTATACTGTTAAATCTCCTGCAGAGTTTGGGCTGCCCTCTATACAATTAGTCTTTCTTCAAACATTGACATCACTGTCATAGTCCACATGCCACATGTAGTCTCGCTGGGTGGTCTGTGTCACACTCGCATCATTTATTGTACAGTACAAGCAGATTTAAAAAATAATCATTTTAAACCCAAAACATTTTAAAGATTTTGGTTTTCTGATGAAACTCACCCAAAGTAAAAACAGCATTTACACTGCATGCTAGTCACTCAGTGTAAAATGCTTGATGCCTTATGAGTGCTTCTATGTTTTATTGCTATCAAAAATATCATTATGCATTTCAGTTATGCAAACAATGATTATTGTCATTGTCTATTACAATGTTTTTTTTTCTTTTGGATTAATAACCATAAATAAACAACAACAGTTTATTATTAGTTTATTTATAGAGCACGTATCGTATTCTCCAATGTGTCCTTCTGGCAGAGCAGATATCAAAAGTGCTTTACAGAGTTTCAAGGTTAAAAGATAATGGAAGGACATGAGCACCATTTCTTTAGCAGCTGCTTGAGCTGGAAGCAGCAAACAATTGTACAACACAGTAAAGAAATCTTTACTAATTTACAATAAAGAAAATGAAAACATACATCAATACAAAAGTTTAAAGTAAAAGCCAAACGATAAAGTATTAGTTGAGAAAAGCCATTCTGTAAAAGTGTAAAGATGTTTCAACATTTTTTAATTAAAAATAAATGATATTCATTTATTCGTACATTATACAGTGTGATAGTCGTGCTTTTCAATATGATATGAGATTAATGTTCTGATTGTTTCTTATGTCTGATGAATACAAGCTTAGATAGTGCCTCTGGCACATTTGAAAGCTTTCTGCATTTAAAAACAAAATCATGTTATACATAATATTTTTCATATTCGATTCTTTCTGAGAACTGTCCACATACCATAAAAATAGGAAACTTCTCCACCTATGTCTTAAATATAGAACTTCTAATCTGCAGGTCATCTTTACTCTTGTCTTGCTGATATGCAGAATATGCTGTGTTTTGTAGTGCTGGGAATCTTCATGTATGTGATTAATTGACTTGTTCATTCATTTCAGAGTGACCCAGACACTCCAGGATCCTGGGTCCAACAGATCCAGGGTCCTGGCCGACCTCCCCCTGCTGCCTCAGGCCAGGAGGGGCCCCAGCACATAGAGAGATCTTAGACTTTAAGGCTGAGTGGAACCAGACTCGGGGTTTTGTTGGAAAGGAGTTGAAGTGGAGAAGGGGGAGTGAATAAAGAGTGGCAGGCCTTGCCCTTGGAGCCCCACCACTGATGCACACAGATGGAAAGCATTAGACCTCCATTCCAGCACAAAGATGGATGGATTATTAGATAGGGAGTCTGTGCGGAGTGGGAAGAGAGGGAAGGAGGGTAAGAGATTGAACGGAGAGCAGAAGGCGGGCAGTGGTGGAAGACGTACTCATGTCTGTTACTTAAATAAAGGTTGCGGTACCACAGTGCAGAAATACTGTTAAAAGTCAAAGTCACGCATTTAAAATTGTACTTAAGTAAAAGTAGAGAAGTGTTAGCATTAAAATATACTTAAAGAACCAAAAGTAAAAGTTAAACTTTTGCAGAATAGGCCATTTTAGAATAATGTTTATTATATTATTGGATTATGATTATGGATGGATTCATGTATGTATATCACTTTAATATTGCAGCTAGTAAATGTGGGGCAAATTTTCGTTTATTTATATATTATATATGTTACATTATATACTGCTGGGTAGTCTGTTAATTTGCCCCTTGGGATCAATAAAGCCTTACTGATACAATGATAGCCAAATTTATTTGTTGATTCAATTTTTTCACATTAATCTGAATCTGGAAAGTAACTAAAGTTATCAAATAAATGTAGTGGAGTAAAAAGTATAATATTTTCCACTGAACTGTAGTGCAAGTATAAAGTAGCATAAAATGGAAATACAAGGATCTCAAAACTGTAGTACCTGTGTAAATGTACTTAGTCCAACAATTCGGCTTATGCCGTCATCAGAGGCCAAACAGAAGTAATGGTTGGGAAACCACTTTATATTCATTTTCAAATCAGCATGTACAAAGTATCCTATACGATAATTACATCATTCAGTAATCAAGCCAACATCTGTGTCATAATTTGATTGTGTCAGGGAGCTTCTTCACTGATACTGAATGCTCCAAATATACAAACAATATCCAAAAAGCAGCTTTTACTCGTAGATAACACATATAGGTTTTATTTTTTAGTCAAGCCACATGGCTCTACTGAGACACCTCAACAACTGGTGCCATGAATTCGTTTTTACAGACATTCGCTGTTCCCAGAGGACGAACCGCAATGACTTTGCTAACGTTTCCTCTAGCGCCACCATGAGGTTGACATTTTGAGTGAAATGTCTCAACAACTATTGGATGGATTGCCATAAAATTCAGGACACACATTCGTGAATAATAACTTTGCTGATCCCTCATCTTCTCCTCTGGTGCCATCATCAGGTAAAAATGTCAATTTGTCCAAAACTTTGGTTTATTGAGACAAAATTCCTGCATATATGATGACCTCACACTCAGCTCTACTTTGTTTGCTAATTAGTGAATGTTAACATGCTAAACTAAGATGGTGAACAAGGTAAAAATGATACCTGCTAAACATTAACATGTTAGCATGGTCACTGTGAACATGTTAGTATGTTGACATTAGCATTTTCCCCGTACAGCTGTGGTAAGTGCAGCGTCACAGAACAGCTAGCATGGTTGTTATATTATATTAGGCTAGATTAATATGTTTGTATTATTTAATATTATTCAATTAAATTGGTATTTTTATTTTGACATTATTGTTTCAAATGACATTTAAAATCCAGTGCAGCTACAGTAGATTTAACTTGCTGTAATATTTGGGTTTTAGAGTTTTGTGGAGAAATACACTACAACTCAAACGTTTGGAGTCACCTGTTATATTGATTTTTTTTTTGTTGTTTCCTTCAATAATGGCTATTTTAATATAAATAAACTCAGTATAATTAGAAACCAAATGTATTATTTAAATCTGAAAATGTTTTAGAATAATGAAATGATTAAAACGTCTGTTTGGTCGATGTCCCCACAGTGCTGAATGACGGGAGAATATTGTTGGAACCATTTATTACCCCACATACTCAGATTTTCTATTTGTTTTCCTGTCCAGAAAAGCATAAGTGACCCTAAATCATTTTTGAACCACAACGCAATTGGGCTCGTAACATTTTGGGAGCCCGTTTTTCTTTGGGCCCTCTGCAGTCTTCTCAGTGGTTGGATTGAACAGGTTTAAATTGTGATTTGTCAGTCCAAAGTATGTTCAGCTGCTATTCCATGATCCAATTCCAATAGTTCTAACCCTAGACTAACCCACTATTTCTATTTAGAATCTTTCAGAATAACTTTGCTAAAACAACACGCCTTTTAAGTCCAGCTTGTTATAGACATTATTGTGCACTTGACACCGAAACAGCAACCTGCTCCTATTTAAACCTGCACAGATTTTAATGCTAAGCTTCCAATTACTTTTACCAATGACTGCTGTTTTCTTATATTCTTTTTTAACTGTTGCTCAGAGGGATCTTTGTCTCTTTCAATTGTACCATTGTACAGTGTTTTGTTCTCCATGTACAAAACATTACTTGTTTTGCAAACCCTTCACACAAAATAACATCTATTTGTAAAGAGGGCTTTCTACAACTTAAAAATCATGAAAAACCATTTAAAAACATACAGTACTCCTTTCAGCCATCTGACTGTATCGAATTAAGCTTTTGTGGCCAACGACTCCAAAGTTTTGAGCGTTAGTGTAAGTACACATCCTTCTTTGTACATGTACCATTTATAGGTATGGTAATTGCTGTAGGTTATTTAGGGTCTTAATCCTAGAACTATCTGTGCACTATGTGCATAAACACACACACATTTTACTACGAAATGCACCATGTCTCAAGATATCCATCTCTTAACCCCTAACAGAAGTTTGTTCACTGAATCTGGAGTGCAGCATTTAACACACACCCAATTTAACAATCCATGTGGTCTCTCAAGTCATTTGAATCTCACTACGTTCCACAGTTTGTTAAGCTGTTAGGAGTGGAAGCTGATCTCTATTTAGACGAAATAAATGACACTTACTCAAAACATTAGGGTCAAGTTAGTGCCAATACAGGCTAAGTGGGGTGATTATTATGTTTCTGGAATGAACAAATTCATGAATAAATACCTTTAGTACTAATACTAAACATTTTGCTTGAAATGATAAAAATCTTTAGTCTGGCCTTCTTAGTAGGCCTTGATTGAACCCAGTTTCACGGTGCTTTACCACAAATCCTGTGAAAGACCATCCTTACATTTGCTTTAAAAGATTACTCAGCCTAACCTCTTTAACCAAGGTGTTTCAGTGCTTAAACACTTAGACAATCCTAAAAAGCTGTTCATGTTACACTTCTGACTCAGTGGATGTTAGAATATCCACAGGGAAACAAGACATTAGACGTGTTCAAGCAGTAGTTGATAAAATCACCACACCAGCTTCAGAACTAAAGAAAGTTCAATTTAAACCATTTTTTTAAAGAAATAGTTTGACATTTTGAGAAATGAGCTTATTCGCTTTCTTTCCAAGAGTTAGATGAGAAGATCAGTACAGTACCACTCTCATATCCAGTGGTGGAAGTAGTACACAGATCCTTTACTTAACTAAAACTGTCAATAGAACAACGTAAAAATACTCCATAACAAGTAAAAGTCCTGCGTTCAAAAATCTACTTCAGTAAAAGTACAGAAGTATTACCAGCAAAACATACTTAAAGGTCCAGTGAGTAACATTTAGGAGGAGCTATTGGCAGAAATGGAATATCATATTTATAAGTATGTTTTAATTAGTGTATAATCACCTGAAAATAAGAACTGTTGTGTTTTCATTACCTTAGAATAAGCTGTTTTTAGGGAAATAGCTAGCCTGGCTGTGTCCAAAATTTAAACAAGATCTACCAGCACCTCTAAAAGTGTTATATCACGTTTGTTTATAATCTATGCAAACTAAAATGTAAAAATGACAACCTTTTTATGAACACAGCTAGATTAGCCGTTTCCACCAGTTTCCAGTCTTTACACTAGGGTGAGTTAGCCACCTGCTGGCTCTAGCGTTATACTTTGCATACAGACATGAGAGTGGCAATGACCTTCTAATGTAACTCTCGGCAAGAAAGCGAACAAGTGTATATGCTAAAAAGGTCAAACTGTTCCTTTAAGCTTCATCAGTTAAATAGGAGCTGAACAGCAGACAGTCTGGTGTCTTTAAAAAAAACAATCCTGCTTGAGCAATAATCCTTCGGGGTCGAAAATGTCTCTAAACCTTCCCATGTTTGAGTCATCCAGCGGGAAACTCGATTCCTGTTTTTTTTCGACCGAACTGAAACAGTTTCCATTAACCAAACTTTTGTTGTAATGAGATTTCGGTAAATATCTCGTCATTTGGTTCAAACTGCAAAACTCTTCTGTCAAGATTCATTTTCATGTTAAGCTGAGGTGGCAAATGTTATTACAGAGGTATACTGGCCATTTATGGGGAGGGGGTTCATGTGAGCTCAGACCGGTGAGGCATGACTACAGAGAAGGAATGTGGATCCATCTTTCGCTCTATTGTTCTCCTCCTGTCTTTCCGACTCTGCGGCCATACGAGTATCTGTCTGACAATGAAGAGGACTGTTAATGTTTAAAAACAGCTGAATGCTTCTGACCTGAACAATGAGTTTCAGCTGTCAAAAGGCACAGCGGATAGTGTTACTAACAGGAAATCAGGGATTGAATATTATGTATGCAGCTTTGTGTGATTGGTTTTTAGACACGCTAGCAGCATGGCTCTATGGCCATGTTGGTCTCTCGGTCCACCCCGTTGGTACAGACTGAAATATCTCAACAACTATTAAATGGATGGCCATTCAAGTTTATACAGACATTCATGGTCCCCAGAGGAAGAATCCTACTGACTTTGGCGATCCCCTGACTTTTCCTCTAGTGCCTTCACCGGGTCAAAAGTTTAATTTCTCCAATGTTTTGGTTTATGACCGAACACTAATGACATTCCCATCCGCCTCAACTAAACCAAGATGGTGAACATGGTAAACGTTATAGCAGCTAAACATCATCATGTTAGCGTTGTTATTATGAGCATGTTAACACGCTGACGTTAGCATTTAGCTCAAAGCACCACTGTGCCTGAGTTCAGCCTCACAGAGCCGCCCGCTAGCATGGCTGCAGAGTTGTTGAAATAAAATGAAAATGAAGGACCCTAACATGAAAGCGGATCAAAATGTGTGATCTGTTTTGGTGCTACTGCCATTGAGACTTCTTTGTGGTAACAATTTATATTATAGTTCCTATTCTTTTAAGCATGGGTTGAATACATAAATGGGTGTCGAAGTGAGATTAAAAACGTTTCTCAAACCATCCGGGGCAGATCTGAGAAGTTCATGCTTGTCAGTTTCATTTTTACAAGATATTTTCAATAAAATACTTTAGGTCAAGTGTTTTGCTAATAAACTTTAAATAAACCAACAATTTATGGTCAAAAGGAAAACGAACATTTAAATATGTTTCTCTGGAGAAAAATGTGTATGAACGAGGCAGATGATCCCAGCTCTGTCAAGGCCCCCGGGGAAATTAAACAAGGCAGTGATAGTTCACTTGACAGCGTCCAAAGGCTACACTTCACTTCCCCTCTCCAAGGTCAGTATGTGGCAGCACGGACAGCAGAGGTCAAGCGCCTGTCAGCCCCTCAACAAAAACAGCTCATGTTCCCCAACAATTGGGGGCTTGTTGAAGGTTTCCAGTGCTGCCATGAGCGAGCGAGAGGACAGTGAAACTGTATCCTTCTCTCTGCCTTTCCCTCCCTCACCATATATCTGTCCCTCCCTCTCTGTCATCATGTTGAAGTGGAAGCCTTCAGTTGTCACCAGCAGGAGTGCTCTATCATCTAGTTTTCTGCATGAGAAGAATCAATGGCAGAGGAGAGCAGCAAGTACATGTAGTCAAGTACTGGCCTTAAAATCAGTTTTGAGGTACTTGTACTTTACATTTACATTACATTTACATTTAGTCATTTAGCAGACGCTTTTATCCAAAGCGACTTACATTTGAGGAAGACAATGGAAGCAATATAACAACACAAGGTAACAAAAAGCATAAGTGCATCAAAAACGAGTCTGGTTAAAGCCCAGCACAATATACAAAGCTACGGATAGGACAGGTTTTATTTTTTTTTATAGCAGAGGTAGAGTATTTCTTGAGTATTTCCATTTTATTAAGACTTCTACGTCACTACATTTATCAGACAGCTAAGCCACTCATTACTTTTCAGTTTAAAGGTTTACATAAAAAAATATATAATGAAAACATCTGTAGCATTATAATCTGTATATAAAGTAGTGAAAAATAGCTACAACAGGAAATACTGCATGCACCGATGCATCAGTATTGATCTAATAATGTCATATATATCATTCACATGGGCCATTTTTCTGCAGAAAAATTTCTTTAACTTTGATACTTTAAGTATATTTTGCTCACAATTTGTCTGTACTTTATCAGTAAAATAATATAAGAAGGACTAAGGCAAAAACATGGATTTTGTTTACAGTCAAATTCATATACTTACGCGTATGCAGAATAAAGCTTTCTACAATACATTACTAATAAATGAATACTTAGATTCAAATAGAGCGTTTCTTTCAGGGGAAATCCCTTTTTTCTCTATGGTTAGTTCCAGACAGCATCCAGCATTACAACATTTTCCCTTGATAAATGACTTAATTTCCAAACTTTTGAATGACTAATCAATTCATTGACAATTGTTCCTTACATTTAATCAGATATCTTACCTCTCAAATAGATTCATGAAACCTGGGGTCATAAAATCTAGTTCAAACTGTATAAACACCCACGTGCAGGTTGTGCCCAACAGTCAACACTCATTCTCTTGTTCAGCCTCTCCTTTACTTTCAAAGCCAATTACAGCCTGAACTCAAGAGGCTTAATTAGGCTCCTTTAGCAGAGAGCGGCCCCGGGGCCTCCACGGCCATCGGAGGAGAGGTCATCCTCAGTTACACCGTCTGGTCGCAGGAAGCAGCCCATCCTTTGAACCAGAGGGCTTTTTAGCATCAGCACGGGACACACCCATCCACACTACACCTATCATTCAGTCTGTTTATGTCCATTTAGGAGTGGTGGAAAGTCCCTATAAGTACATTCACTCAACTGTACTTAAGCACAATTTTGAGGTATTTGTACTTTAATTGAGTATATTCATTCCTTTATACTTATACTTCACTACATCTCAGAGGGAGCTATTGTACATTTTACTCAATTACATACATCTGACAGATTGTACATTAAAAACAACAACAAATGAGCCTACAAAAATAGGATGCATTATTAAAGATTAGACTGGTGGTCCTCAGTGTGACCCCCTGTACTAGTTCTTGGCAGTTCTAACAGTGATAACCTCTCTGCACTTCTCAGATGGTGAAAATATGAATGCAACTTTGTGTAGCACAACTTTTTTCTCCTTTCCTCACCCATGACTCATCTCACCGACCCCTCAGATTTAGGTTCCCGAGGTTGGGAACCCGTGGTTTAAACTATACAGCTGTATTTAAAGTAGTAAAAACTAGCGCCACCTTAAACAGCTACCGCAATAAAATGCTGCTTACACATAAAGCGTAATAATGCGACTTAATGATAAAACACTCACAGGGGTCTTATTTTTTTACTTCGATACTTTCAGTATATTTTTTTGCCGATAATATTGGTGTACTTTTACTTTAAGTGGCTATAATTTGTATTTTTCTATAACAATGTATCAACGGTGTGAAAACGCCGCTTGGCAGTGACGCACCTGCAGAGGTTTATCTTTAAAGGGAGCTTTCTAAACGGTCTCAGCTCATTGTTTAGATGTCCGGCAGCAACTTTACTCTTTCAGTTCCCTCTGGCCGCTCTCATGCCGAGGTTTTCAGAAAAAAAAATAAAAGCTCTAAAAATCCACCGTGAGTTACCTGCTCAGCACCAAACGGCAAACAGATGCAGTCAGCGACCAGCTGGGGAAGCTGGTGGAGCAATTAAGCTGCTTAAGAGCCAGATAGTTCGCCCAGGAGTTGGTAGAGAGCCAAACACAGAGCTAAAAGAGAGTGAATATTGGACTTACATTCAACAGAAACATGAATCCAAATGAATGATAATGTTGCTCCTTAGCTGCTGGATGCAACTGACTGCCAATAAGCTCTCCACAGGTCCAGTGCGTCGCCTCGCCCTCCGCCACGATGCGTGTAGGAGAAACTACGGTGGCCGAAAAAACTTGCGAAAACAAACAACGCGTGTTTGGTTTGTCCGTTCTGGACTACCGTAGAAACATAGCGTGGCAACATGGCGACCTCCGTGTTAGGGGACCCGCTCCCTCAGTAGACACAAAGGCCCTGTTCTGAGCTGATGGAAACAAAACCATTCTTATTTTCAGGCGAATACACACTAATGAAAACACACTTAAAAATATTATGTTCCATTTCTGCCAATAGCTCCTCCTAAATGTTACAGACTGGTCCTTTTTAAAAGGTGATAATATGTCAGTGTTCCCAGCTTGTTTCTGTTGCCCCCAATTGGTCGAAAATAAATCAAGTTACTCCAGGTTTAAGTAAAGGATCTGAATAATTCTTGCGACACTGCCATATTTTTTGCCTTTAGCTATTTGCAAACAGAATATACTGATTACTAACACAGAGCACTACATTTCTACACCTTTCACCACCACCTAACTCGTAACATCATGTCACTGCCGCTGACTAACCAGTTTATGCTCTAATCCCTGTTATTCTTACTTTTTGTGATATCTATGTCCTGCCTGGTACTGAGATGATGTCTATACATTCAGTTCAAGACTTCAGAAAAAGCAAGTGAACTTTGAGTTTAGATTATTGTATCACAGGTGCGAGTGAAATATTGGGCTGACTTTGGTTGAAAAGCTTGACGTGGATGTCTAGGTTGTATTTAATTGTAGCTTTAAAAGCATTTAAATTACTGTCTTTCAATGTGAATTGGGTCCTAACTATACACTGAAATGCAGTCTAGGGCTGAGATAATTAGTCAATTAATTGATTAGACCATCCACAGAAAATTAATCAACAACAATTTAGATGATAAATGGATCAAACAATGAATCAGTTAATACAAAAATGCCAAACATTTGCTGGTTCTGTATGAGAAATGTGAATTGTTTTTTGCTTTTCTCTGACTGGAAATTGAGTATTTTTGGGCTTTTGAAAAAAAACAAACAAGCAATATGAAGATGTCATCTTGACGTTTTATAGACTAAGCAATTAGAAACAACTGACCGATTAATCATCAATGAAAATAATCATTAGTTACACCCTAATATAAGTTATTAAAAAGCTGTTCTGATCTCTAAAATCATTCAGTTTTCAACTAAATTTCAGATCAGTTTGAACCCAGATGCCTAGCTGTCTTCTGACCTGCAAATGTCCAAACCCATACACAGGTAAGTGAGTTTCATATCCCAAAAAGTTGTGTTTTTTTTGTCTCTAACAAAAACTGCTCAGACAAGACAAAGAAGCAACAGCAGCTTTAGAGTGCTGGATGTGAATGTCCAAACTGCCTTCCAGGATGTGACTGACTCTGACTCTCTTACATGATCCTGATGTCTCACATCAGAACGGATGTGTGTGTTTTTGCTCTACCAGAGTCTGTCCACTTCAGATGCCTCCTTTTTGTCTCCTCCTTTGCCCTCCTCCTCTCTCTCTCTCTCTCTCTCTCTCTCTCTCTCTCGCACTCTCTGGCTGCACTTGCATGCATAGCAAATGATTTTTCGTTCTCGCCTTGGGAGAAATGACATCCAATAGTTTCAGAACTCTGTTGTTCCTCTGATGAAGAGGTCATGGGAGTTTACTACTCCGCTACTGCAGCTCGCAGGACAGTTTTTCTTTCATAAAACAAACTGTTCCAGAACCGCAGCAGAACATTTTTCCAGGAGTCAATTCATTTTCACGTCTAATTGTTTTTTTCTCTTTATCTTGTTATCCTCTCTGCCCCCACACACACACACACACTCACACTTCAGAAGAGCAGGAGAGGGAATGAAGGGCTCAGAGTCCATATTTTTTTGGATATCTACCCCCACCCATGTGCCCAAGCTCTGAGATATCTGTCTCTTGAGATATCTGCTTCCACCCCAGTACAATAGATGTGAAACCAATTTATTTTCTGTTTAAAGTGGTGTGTGTGATGATTTAGATGGCAGTTTTTCTTTTATGTGTACATACACATGAACGTGTCTACACACTGGTAAGGTCTTTCTCTTACACACACACAAACACAAACTTAATTACCAGAGGGCAGAGTGCACATCAAATCATCTCCATACACACACACACACACACACAGCAATTACATCTTCTTTTTGGCATATATATACCAACTGACAGCCATTCTGGTTCATTTTAAGCTGTTTGGGCTCATTCAATGTGCAAAATGAGAGTTTGAGCAGGAAATGAGAGAAAACACGCACAAACACACAGTGATACACATATGCAAGCACAGTGGATCACTATACTAGAGTCATGCTTCCATCATTAGCCAAATTCTAGTTGAACTAATATTATTTCCAGCTGTTAGGAAGCTCATACCTACACTAATCAAACAGCTAAAGGATACCACCGCCTGGTCAGCAATGGTCACTACCAGTACGAGGCACACAAATTCAAGGAAATCCACAGACATTGTGATTTGGTGACACCCAGTGGATTCACACTGCCACTACAATTAGGAACATCAAGCCAGCGCCGGGAATTCCTCATTACAAAAAACACAAAAACAAGCTACAACTCACATTTTCTGCCCGTCTACAAATTAATCATCATATTGACTCCAAGGTTAACCAAACAACATCATTTAATAAATGATTTTGCAATACAAAACATCTGTGCAAAAAAGTTCAGATAAAATACAAGGACAAGGCCTCTCTTGGTCAAAAGGATAAGCATGTAAACCTTCTGTAATGGGTACACTGTTAATGAAACCTAAGCTTACTTGTATTTTGTTTTTTAAATGGATCTCGAATAAAACAAAAAAGGCACAATAATGAATTTTCCCCCAAATACAGAAATACCTTAGACTTGATTAAGATTCACAGTCTTGTGTACAAGTGGTTTTTGCACTGCTATATTAGTACACATAAATCCTTTACATGCTGGAGGTCACGTTTACAAACTCAGATGCCAAAGTAACTTGATCTGCTTCAGAGGAACAAAAAGATAAAGTACAGAGACAAAAGACCGCAATAAAATAAAAACTCAATGGGAAAGTTAACTTAAAATGGTTCAAATAATCTTGGACTAAATTTGACATGAGGAACAAATTTCTTCCCAAGTTGGAAACAAGAGCTTCTCCCTTCATCTTGCTAATGGCAGACAATCAGCTTCTTTGAATAAATTATCTCGGGGTAAGCTAAAGCTCAGTCTAATGTAAATCTGATTTATTTTGACTCTAGTCTACAGTGAACTGGAGCGGCTGCAACGTTTCTCATCAGATAGTAGCCATGATTTGAAGGGGCAAGGGTTCAAGGGTTCATTAACTAAATACCGAAGTCTTATCTATCTACATTCCACAAATGTCAACTTAAAACGTAAAAATAAAAATAAGCACTATAGGCAAGAAGCCATTTTCACTGTGCTCTATGCTCTGCACATCCACTGCGAGACGCAGTCAGCATACCATTACGTCATGCTGGTTAGTCAATACAGCTGATAGATAGAATGATAGTCTGTAAACAACAGCAGAGTGCAACACTTATGTACAGTCTGGGACAGTTTTACGACCATTCAAAACCAATGATTGTCTACTACAGAGGTACAACTAAGATCACAAATGGTTCTGTTACTGCAGCTGGTTCTATGAAATTCTTTTTTTTTTTTTTTTTTTTTAAAATAACAAAAGCTTCATATTTAATTTCTAATCAACCATCATCAAATAATAACTGAGCCGTCATTTGTGTGACTACAGGAGTGAGAATTAATCATTTACCAAACACAAAAACCTCATCATATCACAAAAGGTTATTCGAGAAAATGCATCCAGAACCCTATATGCTACTGGACGTTGGACATGTTGAAATATAAATACAGCTGTCGTTTTAGAAATTCACAAGGAAACTCAAGCAGACCAAATAGGCAGATTCATTTTGTCTTTTAAAACCTGCCCTTGTTGGGCTCACGTACATGTCTGCACAGCTGGTGCCAGGTGTTTACTGTTACCATACCTTCCATTGACACCACAACACCGACCATTTACTGACACAGAACCAAATAAAAGCAACATTCATAAATCTCTCTGCACACATTGATGCAATCTCTCCCCAGCTCATGAAACTGATCCTTATTTAGGTCAAACCTTCTTCTATTTAGGCATATATTTAAGCACATCAAACATACTATTCATAGGAGTTTTTGTTATTTGTACATGAGTGAGACCTTACAAAAGAACGACTGAGGCAAATTTGTGTGATGGTAACATTATCAACTATGAGCCTTATGTGTTTGAACCTTCCTGACTTTGAGTACTTTCATGTCTTGAATGGTATTCTTTGCACAATACAGA
Organism: Coreoperca whiteheadi; assembly: GCA_011952105.1. Taxonomy (NCBI): domain Eukaryota; kingdom Metazoa; phylum Chordata; class Actinopteri; order Centrarchiformes; family Sinipercidae; genus Coreoperca; species Coreoperca whiteheadi. Next base: position 8,365,595 of record CM022489.1, on the reverse strand, counting down.
TGCCGAAAAAAAGACGAAAGGAAACGACCAAGACATGAAGACAAGTCCTGTGAATCAATTTGAAGTTCCTTCAAAATTCAAATAGTGAAAAACTCTCCCACCATATCCAATTTACCATAAAAAATGTTCTTTCGCGAGGCTGAAATTTTAGAGTAGATCACAGACAGTGAACTGACCGCAGCCCTCGTGTGGTGAATGAAGTGTTTGCCCTGAGACCGGTCCAGCTTAGCTGTGGAGGCTGCTGAGGATATTAGCGCCGTGTGATTTCACTTGTAGACCTGTAGGGGGTCCTCTGCAGCCAGCTTAAGAAATTAGATGCCTTATCTGCTGGAAGACAATATGACAAGAGGAAAGGAGGAGGGGGAATGATGAAGGGATGACCTGTGAAGGTGCGAGAGAGAGAGGGAGGAAGCCAGGGAGAATGAAAGTCTGTTGAAGAGTTTATTGTTCAATTAGAAGTACTCCGAGCTTCCTTGTTCCTCAGCCTTGAAAGCTTGAAAGAGGCCATGTGTCCTTGTTGTAAAATTGTCAGAAAGTCATGTTGAGGTTGCACAAAAAAAAAACACATTCAGGTGTCATTTCCAAAGGGATTTTGTGTGAAAATGATGAAATGATGATGCACAGATCTCAGTGCCTGGATAATCAGCTTATCACCTGTAGCCAATCTGTTTTAGTTTGAATTCCAGCTGCTTCATTGGGGAGCTGTCAAAAAGCCGGGCTGCAAGACGTGAAACCCAAAACGGCAGGCACCTGTACCGCCTTGTATACTGGTGCATTTGAGCAGGTGGGTGCTGGTCTTCTCAGTAAAAGCTGCTGAACTTGACGTTTGTTCAGTCTGCTGTTCCCATTTTTGTTCGCTTGGCTATGGCTTGCTAAATGCAGTTTGTTTCACTGTACAAGGAAATGTACAGCACATTTTCGTGTTTTAACAATATGTCCAGAAACAAGCAAGTCACACCACCGCTGAAAGGCACCTAAAGGTCATGGTATGAATGTCAGTGTTTCCTTCACATCCTGCATCACCGTCCACCGACGGGGTTGTTGTCACAGGAGCTTTTTTGCCAGACTCTAATTACGAACCATTCCTCAGGACACAGGATGGACTTACTACTTTTTCACCTTTAAAATCTTTTCCTTAATAAAAAGTTATTTTGAATATATATCTTTGTATTCCCCTCATTCATTCGGGACTTATGTACCGTATTTACACAGAGGTTAAAATAATAACACAACATTTTCAAACCATGGTAGTTAAGTACACTTGCTTTAAACAATAAGGCATTAAAAAGTCAAGACAGCTGTGTATATAGGCTACTTGTGGAGTTGCGGCAGTGTTTCTTGCACACCCAAATGTGCATACAGGCCAGTTTCTGTTGGGTCTCCTTGTGAGCAGAGTAGAACTGTTCGACTGGGTCCCTGGCTGAGAGGCTAAACTTCTCAAATCTGGGTCCCGAGCAGAGAGATGGTGAGCATCCCTCTATCGATCTACAGGTCTGCGGTGATGACCGAGTCGTTGTACATCAGTACGTCAGAATCAGCAGTGAGCAGTGCTGATGTTTGTGATGCGTGGTCCAGTTGTCCCACCCCCTTCTGGCAAATCTGTCCGTACACCTGAGCCGGCACTCCACCGCTCCCCGGCATAATGCAGTGGGAAAGCAGAGGTGTGTTGGCGTCATGGTTTGAGCCCGTGGTGGAAGGCACGCCGCTGACGTGACCCGTGCTGGTGGAGCCGCTGGCGCTGCTGGGTGAGCGGCTTTTGGGAGGGGGCAGATGGTGCTGGATGACCCTGGTCGGTGGGACAGGGGGAGGGAAGTGGGCTGGGAAAGCTGCGTATCCTGGCGGGATGGGGTATCCATTGACGGGGATAAAGCGCTGGTGGGTTTGGGACACAGCCATGGGTGTCCAGGTTGTAATCGGAGCCATCTGGCCTGGTGAGGGAATAGCCTGGGCTGGGTAGAGGTACCCTGCAGCCGCGGCAGCAGCAGCGTAGCGGGGGTTGCTGAGGTTGCTGACGGGGCTGGCGCTGAGCGAGGTGGTCTGGGTGGTGGCGTTGCCGCCGCCACCAGAGGGCGTGCTGGAGCTGGCGTGGGAGGACATCCCCTCCCAGGCTCGCAGGCGGGCGTGGATGTCCTTGAAGCGCGGTCGACGTGCTGGTGCCTCCTGCCAGCATTCAGTCATCAGCCCATAAAACCTGAGAGGCAACAGAGTTAGTTGGGATGTGCTTAACTGTAGAAAATAAGATGTCTCTGTACAACATGTGGAGCATCTGGTGGACTAGTAGTTAAGACGCAAAAGTGCCCCAAAAATCTTAAAAGACTTTTTTTTTTTCATCTGATGTAATGGTCATTTCCTCTGTACTCTGTTAGTGGTAACCCTAGCACAGCTAAATGTACATTTCTGCTTCTGCTCATGATTAGTTCTTCATTAAAAATGCTCAAATATCAAAAAAGCTAAAGAGAGAGAATTCAAATAAAATGTGGAATGAATTTTAAGTTTTGATTACAGCTTTTACATTGCATGTGATTGTGACTAGGAGAGGTTAATATTATTGGTGTTTGGGTATTAAATCAATGTTGATTTTCATTAATAATTAGCACAACAAGGAGAGGGGTTTTAAACTAAAGGTAAAGGGGTAAACTAAAGGTGAAAATGTTTTGCCTTACAAGCTCGACATCTGTTTGTTGTCTAAACTTCTGAAGAAGATGAAGATACAGTGCACTTTGTGGGCTTTGTAATGCAACGTGAGAATACAAATAAGTTACACCATGTATGTACCTTCTCCTAATTTACTTCACAGCTTATGCTGCAAGCAGCGTTGGCTACATTAACCTGAACGTACCTTGGCGGACAGTCCTCGGGGCAGGGCAGCAGCTGCCTCTTTCTCACCATCTCCATCACTTCCTGGTTGGAGAAGCCGTAATAGGGCTGCAGACCGTAGCTGAAGACCTCCCACAGCACAACTCCGAACGACCAGATGTCTGAGTCTGTGGTGAACTTTCCGTAAGCGATGGCCTCGGGGGGCATCCAGCGGATGGGCAGAAGAGTTTTGGGCTGAAGGCAGAAGTAGTCTGAGGCGTAGATCTCTCTGGAGAGACCCAGGTCGGAGATCTTGACGTGGAGCTGTTCGCCTACTAGAATGTTACGAGCTGCAAGGTCTTTATGAACGTAAAAGTGGCTGGCCAAGTACTCCATTCCTGCGGTCACCTAAGTTAGATTAGTCAGAGATGAAAAAAATCATTTAAGGAGTAAGTAGCTGTGAATTATGTCTGGTACAGGATAGCAAAGAGAGATGACAAAACTGTGATTTGGAGCTCAATCAACTTGAGAAAGCAGCATTCCATGAATTTCTACTCATGAATAACAATAAGTATAGAGATTACAGACTTAAACTGCTTTCATATCCCACCTGTATGGCCATGTGCAGAAAGTCTCCATGATCCAGGCTAGATTTCACAGTGCCGTCCTCGTCACTGCTGCAGCCAACATCCGAGTGCGGTGAACGCATGATGAGGAACTCGTGGAGGTCGCCTTGGGGCAAAAAGTCAAACAGCATACAGACAGGCTGCTCCTGGGTCACCACACCCAGCAGGCAAACCACGTTTGGGTGCTGCAGCTCCGTCAGCACTGCAGCCTCCTGTGATGGAAACCAAAACATGTCAAGCAAAGCATAAGAAACATAGCAGATTCATTTAAACAAAAGCATTTTTAAGGAAAGGCGTTTTATATGCTCATTGGAGCCTGAAACCTTAAAGTGATACTGAAGCTTAAATCTACTTTTTGGCCATGAGACGTTTGTTGGGGCTGTTCAAACTCAAAAGACCGATTTTTAGTGTATCACTTTAAAGGCTGGCAGTTCAGGTCGACCTCATTCTCTGTACATGGAAACGGAGGGTTATGTTTTTACAAGTCATCTGTTTAAATCCTCCTTAACATCTAAATTTAGCTGGACAATCTGCCAGTAGTTATAGTTTATTTTTGGAACTATTTCAAGTGAATTCATCTTCTGTTTGCCATATACAGTCTGACATCGCCCACCATGTTTACCTTCTCTGCAAATATAACAAGTCATGCTTCAAGTCTTGTGGGAAGAGAGATCTTTCCACTGGGAAAGTAGTATCTTGTAGTTTAAAACAGTAGATTATTTTAGAACCGCATTAGATTTTTGCAACAATTGCTAGTTGGAAGCATGTTTTTTAAAAATGACTTAGTATTTGGCCTTAGAGCTGCTATACAAGTTACACATGGTTGATTTTTTAATCTGTGTCCTCACCAATATTATATGTTTACAAATTTTCTAGTATTTCTTTAACTAAAGCGAAATTTGGAGGAAGTAAACTTAAAGCTTCAGAGGCCGAGATCCATTCTGTACCTGCTGGAAGTCGCTCCACTGCTGGGCACTGGAGATATCCTTCAGGGTCTTTATGGCCACGAGCTGTGCCTGGTCCATGCCTGGCAGATACAGGTGACCCTTGTAGATCTTCCCTAAAGTGCACTCTCCAAGCTCCTCCATGAAACGCACAGCCGACAGGGGAAGCTCTTTGGCCTTGCTCTGCAGAGAGAAGAAGAAAGAAAAAAGGAAGAAGTGAGATCAGTGGTTAGAGAGATGTGACAGAAAAATTAGATAATTATTTTCTTTGTTGGGCCAGTACTCTTTCCTCGCCATTATCCTAGTACGGAAAAGTGAACTGTTGACATGAAGTTTACGTTGGTGCCTTTATAATTTGCTGCAGGCGAAGTACCTAATACTGCACCAAATATGTGTTTGAGTTGTAAAAAAAAAAATAAAAGTATAGCCCAGAGAGTCGATAATTGTCATAATCAGACTCAATCCATTACATCAGCTCCTAATGACTCTCTTTAAGCACTTGGAAAGCGATGTGGGAAAATTGTGAAATCTGGCAACACGTTCACAGCTTTAAAACGTCATTTAACTGACAGGTTAGCAGCTTTTAGGAAGACTAAGAAATTAATTCTCTTGCCAGTAAAACTGTAGAATCAGCTGCAGAAATAACAGAAAAAGGCGTAGCTTTCTTTGTGAGGAGGGACATTACCTTTTTAGCCTCTTATTCTTACTGAGGAGGACCTGGACTAGAGGTTTGTTTGTACAGCTAAATCCAGCAGGACTTAGTTGAACTGTGGGGCCATAACAGGGTCACAAACATGATATAATTCAGTTGGACTTGTTCAAATCTACTTCTGAATTAAAGAGCAACTTGTGCGTCCTCTTAACAAATTCACCAAATGCATTCAAACCCACTCGGCTGACTCACTGACTTACAACTGATTTCTGCGTTTATGTCTCTTATAGTGAACACTAAAGGCTGATACCAGGTTCAAATGATACTGTATTAGTCACTTACTAATTTTTATTTACTAATTGCGAAACTTTGAAGATACACTATCAAGAAATTAACAGCAAACTCTCTGGCTCTGTGTGGGTGTGTCTTTGTCACATTTCATGTGGTTGTTTATCCGTCATGACTTCAGCTAAACTCTCATATCTTAGCTGTACAAGTGATCTCAGAAAGAGAGGGAGTGGGGATCTTTTTGGGTTTGTGTGTGCGCGTGCGCGCGTGCGTGTGTGTGTGTAGCTGTACTTGAAGAGAAAAGGTGAGGAGTGGTTGGCAGAGATTTTCAGATTCCAGGAACTCTTGAGATGAATAATGAAATTCCTCGGTGAGCAGGAGAGAGACACACAGGCCTGTATGATCTCTGAGGGGGGTGGTGTGTGTGCCTATGTGTGAGGCAAGTGTGTGTATGAGGAGAGTGTGGGGGCCTGCTGATGTTATGAGAGACACAGATGTTTTAAGTTTTAGGTTTGTTTCACCCTGTCATTCCTCCCCACACCCAAACCCTCAGATCCTCCTCACACCACAGCAGGTTTGTGAGTGTGTTTGTGTGTGTGTGTACGTTTATGTGTGTCTAAATTGATTGTCACAGACAATGGCCCCTGGGTGACCCTGCAGCAAAGCCTGCTAGGTAACAGCCTAACCCTAACCCAAGACAAAGTTGTAGATGGCAAGAGAGACTTGGCAATAATAACATAAATTACTGTATAATTTGAGGTTTTACAACTCATCAAAAAGGTTTTAAAACGGTAGAAATCACATGTAAATCTTCATTGTAGTATTTAACTACAAGATTAGATACATGTACTGGAAACAGAAGTGTAAACTTCTGTAAAAGCCCTTATTTTTTGCTTTTGAAATCTTAAAATGGATGGTTATGCGGTCTGATATGTGTGAACCATATTTCAGGACCTTGTTGTCCACAAAGACCGTTTAGAATTCACTGTAATTTTATAACTGCATGGTTGTCACTCTGAAAAACTTTCTTTGATTTCCCGTAGCCCTGACTCTTTGCAGATACAAGGTAGTCATCTAAACACAGCAAGCAGAGACTCCCTTTTTAGGTTAGTGAAACATTTGTTCCATTGCACAAAAAGAAAAATAAACCACAGATATTAATGGCTTCTGACGCTTCGGTGACATTTGGCAGTTCTTTGTACAGCTGTTGATGGTAATATTATACACATCACCTTGAGCATCAGCTCTGGTTTGCACAAGCAGACACACTGTCTAACGCCCTCCCTCCCACCACCACCACCAAAATTATGTGGAAAAAGATAAACAGACATGATAGGAGTGTGCAACTTTGAAAGAAATATGATACAGATCCTAATGTGAGCTATGAGTTGGCTGGCAGAGCTGGGGCTTGATGATCTACATTACAAAGAGATTCTGTGAAAGAGGGAGGGGAGGAAGGAGAGAGTGAGGGATGAAAAAGAGGGTCAGAGGGTAGAGGGATGGAGGGAGAGACAGAAAAAGAGCAACAAAGAGAGATGGATTAAGTGAGAGCAGGGGGGAGAGGAGGAGTGTGAGGCAGGGATGTGAAAAAAGAGACAGTGGGAGAGAAATAAACAGAGGAAAAGAGCTGCAGTTGAACATTCCTGGACCTGCTGAGCTCTGATGATAGAGATCTGAAGCTTTGCCTGAAACAGGTCATTTCCACGCACACACACTCAAGCCAGTAACCCCAGCATGCTGCGACGTATCCCAGCTGACACACAGAGGGCTGTGCCAGTGTTTTGACTAAATCCTCAGTCTGCTCTTGTGACTTAAAAAGACAGACACAGCAAAGGAGCACTGATCTAGATTCACCACAGGAGAGTGCAGAATGCTGTGTGAGTGTATACACATTTACTGGTGCTGTTCTATAAACAGGGAATCCTGGAGTGAGATGGTGGTGGGAAGACTCAAGTTTATACTTCTGATATGTTTAGGGAGAATGCAGCAGAAAGAAGTAAAGTGGCAAAAAAGAGGCACAGAGAGAAAGAGAGGTGGATAATAGAGGACTATGATGCCAGTGGCACTACGTGCTGTGTAAAAATGTATACCGTGAGGTGTCTATGAGTCAGTTCATACAGGCTGGTGTGAAAGCTGTTTATCAAACTCTGGTGTAAACCAAACAACCAAACCCTTCCAAGTGAACTCTGCTGCGGTTCATATGTGGATCTTATAGGCCTAAGCGATCTGTATAAGCAGCATATATACTTATGCAAGGTAATTTGGTAACCATGCGCGTCAGCATGTGAGTGAAAGGTTTCCCCCCCGACGCATCAGAGTGAAAAGGAGGTAAAACAGAGCGTGTCCTACTCATTAAAAAGTAACTATCCCGCCCTTCGTAATATTAATGTACAAGATGCCTCTTTTTTACCCTGTTTCTACCGATTTCCCATTATACATGGCATACAGCACGAGGTCCAATAACAGTCTCAACTAATAACCCTCATAATCAATTAATTCTCTGTGACCTCTTTGTGACTCCAGAGAACATACAGGTACACATAAGAAGCAGTTCAGTAATCCATGACACACTGTCAGTCACGAGAATTTGATTTCCCTACATGGACCCATGTAGCGCTGATGATGCAGGGTGACAGCATCAAAACTGTCCAATCAATGAGTTGATCATTTAATTTTAGTCCAATTTGTTCCGTGTGTTGTGTATACATGGATGGAGAGGTGAGAACACATCAAAACCGGAATGTAACGGACCACCCTTGTGTTTAAGTCTCAGTGAGGCAGGGCAGAGCCTCCATCATTTACTTTCCCCACCCACCCAGCCCATGTCATGTGCGACTGTGCTGCTCGACCTTTGGCTTGTATGCAGTTGTGAGCATGGACATCTCAACGTTTTGTCCCCGGACTGGTTTGGGCTGGCGAGGGGCAGGAGGTCTGGAGGACTTCTGGTTGTTGCGGCACACGCAAATGAAGAAGAAGAGCAGGGCAATGGCCAATGGGATTGCCACACTGGGAACCAGGATGTACAAGATCTCCATGTTGCTGCCACCAGACTTGTCTTTATGGTCTATAGGGATGGATGGATGGAGAGGAATGATATCGAATAGATAGGTTATTGTATGAACGGGCAATATAATGTGATAAAGAGGCATTCAAGAACGGAAACAGTCAATTAATTTATTAGGCGATCGACAGAAAATTAAGCTGCAAAAATGTTGTATTGATTAATTGTTTAAATCATTTTTCTGATGTGTTTCAGTTGAATAAGAAATGTGTTACCGCAGTTTTAGACATCAAACCAAATATGGGCAAAGGTGTTGCAAAGACAGCATTACACACTATGAATCTCATTAGTAAACACATATTCCAGTCTCTTACCGCAGATTGGTATGTCACAGAGCTCCATGCGGACCCCCTCGTCCAGTGTGAAGCACCAGGGGGCCTCGTGTTTGTTCCCAGGGTTGCGGCAGTACGAGTGTCCGCCGTTCAGCTCCGGGTAGCGGACGGCCAGGTAGGTGTGGCTGTGAGGATACTGGGAGTTCCATGGCTGACACTGACGCCCCGACTTGGTCATACTGACTGTCCCTCTGTAGTCTGCCCCGCTGTTGTTGTAGCACTTGTGATCTGGGGGAGGGGAAGGGGTGGTTGTGCATTAGGTGTTTGTGTTAGCCGCTGATGCTGACTCGAGGTAAGTCCCGATCAACCCCCTGCCAGCCAGCCAGCCTTAAATTTCTTTCCGTTAGTCATCGTTATTTTCTTTCACAAGCGTACACTTTATATTTGAGAGTGACCATATTGTAGACACTAATAAAAGGTTGATTGCTAATCACTCTCCTAACAATTTGTTTGTGTTTATATGAGTGAGTTTTTCCTTTTTATGTTAAAATATTTTTACTACAAAACAAAGGACAATGTTGATTTTTGCATTTCAATGTTCAACAAGTATATTGAGAGCTTTGAGAGCAACTGAAATTAGACCCGAGTCTAATTTACTGTAAGTTTGACTAGAGCTGCAACGATTGACTAGAGCTGCAACGATTAGCTGATTTATTGACTGTTGATACAACAGAAATTAAATTAATTGCCAACTATTTTGATAATCAATTAATTGTTTGAGTCATTTTTCAAGCAAAAATGCCAAACATTTGCTGGTTTCTGTTTATCAAATGAGCAGATTTTCTGTTTTTCTTTGTTCATAGTAAAAAAAAAAAATCTTTGGGTTTTGGACAGTTTGTTGGACAAAACAAGCAATTTAAAGATGTCACTTTGGGCTCTGGGAAGTTGTGATGGACATTTTTCCCTACTTTGTAATATTTCATTGACTAAATGATTATCAAATAATCGAAAATATTATCTGCAGATTTATCGATAATGAAAATAATCGTTAGTTAAACCATACTTTGATTTCGGAGCATACTTGGGCTCACCAATTCTCAGAGTTTTCAAAACAGCTCCTGTTATCAGTTACAATAGGAACCACAGAAAATGCATCTCCTCATATAATAATAATAATAATAATGATGAGCTCTACTAGCAGTACTAATAAAGTTATGCAATCAGCAGGTGAACATGTCTTACTCTTATTTATGGGCTCGGCCATGGGGATGCCGATCCGCAGACAGTTGGCAGCCTCGGGGCTGTCAGAGGCAGCCAGGTCGTCACAGTTTGGCAGCTTGAGTCTCTTCAGGATGAGGGGGTTTGAGCGGGCGATGATGTACTCTGTCTTACACAAGTCGTTCTCCAGGATCTCGCACTCGTCCTTGCACAGGTCCCGAGGTTTGTCGGTACCAGAGCTGCGGTCGCATGTGGGGAAGGCAAAGTGGCAGAGAGACGGGATAGCAAACTGGGAGCAACGATCTGACAAATGGTTGGATGTCCCGATCATGGTGAAGGCCGCTGGAGAAAGGGGAGAGACAAACAACACAGTCTGATATCATAATTCAACTATACATTTAGCATTGATATTAAGGTTTTGTTGTTGGTTTAAGAGATAAGAGACCAAATAAAAATGAATTCTTTAATATATTCTATGATTGATTCTTACTTACATTCATCAAGAGACATAAAAAAAATGTTGTATAAAAGCAATCTTGTGCTCATGTTGCTACTAACGCTTGAGGATCTAAATACAAAGAATAAAAGAGGGAGACTGACTATGAAAGCTGTAGCAGTAAATGTATGATTCATAGTCATACTGTACGTTTATTGCACACATGTGCTGTTCTGAGGTTTTGATTACCAGTAAAGCAGCTCTGTGGGAGGCTGAGGAGAAGACAACCAATAATAAAGTGGATAACCTAAGTTGGCAGTTATCCAAACGCTCCTACGGCACATGCTTGAAGAAAATGACACTGAAGATCAGTGAAAGTGATATGAAATTCAAGATGGTGAATAGCTACCAAATGTGAATGTTCTGGGCATGAAACGTGTGATTTACAGTCCTACTGCAGCCTTATTACGACCCTGTGGCATCATAAATCTTAATTATCACTCGTCCTTGATGTTTCAGATTAGAGTCTGAGTTCATGGCCCCTTTGTCCCCAAACTACTCAGGGGAGAAGCTGACAGCTGCACGGATGTAATTAATAACACACACATTAAAGTGACCTCTGAGGACATAACGCACGCAAACACACTAAACAAAAACACAGAAGCAGAGACACAGACATGTATAACAGTATGAAACAGAATGTGGGACAATTGTGCTCCATACACTGGGTGGCGACCCCTGCTGAACTTCCTTTGAACTCTAAAAGTGACGTCCTGTTTGCGTCCTACTGCATATTAGTTAAGCTTTACTTTCTAAACAGTCCTCAATCGCAGATGGTTTTCATTGATTTAGTGTATGCAGAGAAGGCAGCTTTACAAAGGTGCTCTATCAGCCCTGGGTGCTGAAGACATACAGTATGTGAGCAGAGTTTGCCGTGTCAAGATGGAATTGCTACATGATGGTTGAACCAGTGAACTCACTGGATGAAAGCAGACAGTCAGCTTTTCCTTGTCAGACGCAAAACGCCTGAGAGGGAACAACTAGTTTGTCCTTAAGGCTTTACTGATCTGGCAACATTCAGTGTAGATGCATATGTTTGTAAATTAATGTATAGATCTAAACTGCCAAATTGTGTCCGAATCATAACCAAAAGCTCCGTGTGCATTTGAGTGAAACTTCAGAAAAATAAATACATCTAAACAGAATGTAATGCAATAAAACACTAAATGAGAGAAAAAACTAAATGCTGCAGAAGAACATTTCTGTTATGAAGAAATGCCATCTACTGTACAAGCAGAAGTATATTTAGACGTTTCTTGAGATTCTTAAGTTTAAGCAAAATCATCATTTGCAGTAAAGGGGGTCAAACGTCGCCTCTTTCTCACCTGTGATCTGGGTCTCGATCTCGCCCTGCATCTGCAATGAGTCGACGAAGATGCTGCGGTTACCGATGAAGCGGGCGCAGGCTATACCTCTGTAAGGCTGGCAGAATCCCTCTTCATCAAAATCCTCCCTGCGACGAATAGAAAGACAGAGGAGAGGGCGTAGAGGAATTTAAAGTTTGTTTAAGGATATCTAAACAAAATTAACACATACAGTATGTCTGCAATATTTGTACAACTGGAAGAGTCAGATGACTTCTGCAGACAGAGTTGCAGATGCCCAAATGTGCTGCAATACAAGGAAATCCCACTAGAGGTCAGTCTATGTTTGAATATTACACAAAACCAACTAGTTGAAGGAAAAGGCTCTTCTGGTTGCTGGTCCTAAACTAAGAGGTCTCCTTAGCTTGGCTAAAGATAAGTCACATTCAAGTCAAAGGCATAGATCTGAAACACACACACACACAAACCACAAGCTAACTAGCAGGCTATTCATTCAGTGTGAGATCACTGTGTCATGTGCTTTAAATCGTGCCATATGGGGACTTTAAGACCAGACATAACCACAATATATAGGGGAGTGCATGATGCCACTGTGAATGCGCGCACACACACACACACACACACTTACACAAAACCACGCACAAAAGAAACATATTGTAGCTATTGGCTGATTGAAAGTACATCACTGCTGCTCGAGTAATGGCAAACAGAAGCAAGCTATTTGAAACTGACCAGACTGTGAAATTTTGGAAAATACTGAGTAATGATCACGAAAACACTGACTAAACATTAACCTTGGACTCTGACATACTAATTCTAAATATTACCTCCGTGATTTACAACTTTTTTTAGCTACTTCAAGTTAATTGAACAATACTCTACTTACTTAATTAAAACACCAATGTTTTGCTCCCATCTTATGAAAACACATGGTTTCTTTTTACATGGTGTTTAACTGTAAAATAGAGCCTAGTGAGGATTAACGCTTCATTATCATCCAACCATGTCTGCCGTCTTTGTTGACGTGAGTCAGGTAGTTTACAAGCGATGTAACAGTGTGTGAATTACACTAATTACTCCACAAACTGTAAAACTGCACTTAAAAGGTTTAAAGATGCAACAGAAAACAAGGTGACAATGGCGCAGGCACACACACACACACACACACAGCCTTCGTGTAAATTTGAAGTGAGTATGGGGTCATCAGGTTGCCTCTCTCTGAGGAGTGTTAAGTGACTGAAGGGCCAAGGTCAGTTCTCTCTCTCTACCCCCGTCTGTACAGATCTAAATGGGCTTTCCAGACATGGACACACACACACACACACACACACACACACACACACAGAACTGCATACTGCCGATTCCATGGAGATGTGGATTACATTTACAGCTTAATACAGGTTAAAGCAGATTTTATCCTTGGAATATGTAATTTCCTACTAAAATGTGGATATCGGTAATAATGAGTTCATGTTGCGGTGTGCCTGCAGATGGCTTAGCAGCACTTCATCAAGCCACAAGCTCACAAACTGCTACATCTTCAGATATTTTTCCTTTGGTGAAGAGCCTCATCTCTTTAGGTGAAAATCATGTCTGGCATTAAAGCTGTAAGGGGAGACTCTTGTAATAAAAAACTGTGAAAACTAGTTGATTGATTTGAGGGATTGATGATTGACTGGGCTGAAACCGTTTATGAATGTAATGAACCAGAATATGAAACGGCAGCTAGAGCATGAGAAAACGCACACACACACACACGATACAGAGTGAGGGCTGGAATGTGTCCAGGCAGCCGAGAGGTTAGTATGGTTGTGCGTCACAGACGATGGTGGACACACACATCCACATTAACATCTAGCCACACACAGACAAGTAAATGAAAAGGTAGAGCAGACGATCCACCGCAATGCAGCCAGATCCCCGCAGGCAAATTACAACTGTGGCCAGTCCGAACGGCCTCAACCGAACTAGCTCAGCCCAAATCACAACTCGCCCCTCACTGCTTTCTATTTTTTAATTTCTTCCAGTCTTCTCCAAGTCAGCTCAGCTTGAAAGTCGTATCTGAGAGGCATATTAAAATGCCTGTATCCTGTCCAGTGCAGCAGAAATGACTTATAACGTGTCTAAAGAGAGAAATGGGTGGGAAAGACACATCTACAACAACCTAATCACTGAGAGACATCTGAGGTTTTCCGAAAATCTTTCTTGAGTTTTGTTTTTGTGTATCCATTTGTTTCTCTGTGTTTGTGTGTCTGTGAGAGATATTCCAGGCAGGGAGAGCCAAGTGTGGTTGCTATTTGTGTAAACAGTGGATGGCTGTTCAGGCCTTTTATTTTACACACTAACGCCACGGGCCCTCTGTGTAATGTTTTATAATAGTTAATTACAAGGAGAGGCTTTTCCCTCCAAGCCCCGATCTATAATCCAGATCTAAACAGAAAGGCGAGCCTCACCACAGAACCTAAACAAGGTATTGAGGACATTGATTCATTGTCCAATTATATTTTTTCCAACCTCATTATTTATTCAGGGAAGCGCTTGCTAAGCAGCCATGTTCTTTTTCCAGCACCACCCTGAGTCACATACATTACCACCTGGGTGGTACCAGTACAGTAAGACACTGACTGCAGCTCCAGTGCTTGAGACAGTTTCAATGCTAGCTGGGTTTGGTTTTTGAATACACCCTGATGGGTTGTGCCAAGTTTTCAATATATTTTCTAAAACTGTGCAAATATGCAAAGTTGTTTTGTTTTTATTTTAAATCAAGAAAGAGATGTGAACAAGCAAGCCAAACTTTAAACTCCAGTCTTCCTGATTTGATTACTTCAAAGAAAGTAAAAAAAACAAAACACACAAAAAACCAACTAAGCAACATTTATAAAACTGGCAACATCCATCCTACTAGAGGTGCACATAAAATCTTGAAATTTTTCCTTTAGCTCATGCAGCTATTGATAGATTATAGTAAAATTAGTCCAAGGATCATGAAACTAGATAATATAAAAATGAGACACGGAGCCAGAAGACATTTGTAAAATAGGCAATACATCTGCAGGGTACCAACAGTATATAATATGCCTACACACACGAGTATTTATTTAGCTGTAGGCCTAAAACTTACACAAAAAAGTGTATAAACACTTATTATACTTTATCATATAAACACATGTATGGGCATATATAGGAGGCTGAGATGGTAAACCAATAAACCAGAAACCGATGACAAGAGGAAGCGGGGTGTTTTGTGTGTAACATTTGAAGATCAATCTACTTTAACTAAAACTGTTTTTTATGACACAAACAAATAAACATAATGACACACACATACACTTTGACCCCAGAGACCAGGGGTTGAGGACTGTTGACACACGTACCACTAACAGGAAAGGGAGAGTTTTTAAAGTCGAGGAGGTTGAATGTTAAGACCACAAAAATGGATGATTCATTGAGACTCGACTCCATACTTAATCATCCTCAAAAAGAAGTTCAATTTGGCACCAAAGACAAAAAGACTGGATTCCTTTAAAAATTGTAATCGATCAAAATGTGGAGGCTGCCTTTTCTCACTATCTTTGCAGGAACTACTAACACTTCTCACTCCACCTCCACCCTTCCCTCACTTTGTCCCCCCTCCACCTCTCTCTCCCTCAACATGAGGCACTCTCCTGCAAAAACAGGAACAGGTAGTGTCTGAAACACAGGACACTGACGTCTGCAAACCAAACCCCACTGCTTTGAGGCATCATTGTTAAATTTGAAAAGTATACAGGTGAGAATTGTCTGACATGCACGAGATACAGAGCCCATGAATCCATGGTATCAAAAAGAAACTCCCGTCTGTGCAGTTCAGACTGGTGAGTAATAAGAAAAGCTACTAATCCTTGAGGTATTTTGAGTGCATTACTTTCTTAACTCAACTTTAAGTAAAGGCTTTTTTACCATTTGCTAAATATTCAAACTTTTTGCATCTTCAGAAACACCTTAAAAAGTGTGGGATGTTGATATAGCCCATGCTCTGTTTATTCCAGCACAAACAAACTTCTCCATGCGCAGGAATTTTGTTTCCCCACCCACATATTTTATTGAACGGAGTGGTCAACTTACCATCCAAGCACAGTGACATAGTAACCGTCTCAATTTTCATTTGCATAAGATTTTATTATTGGGTCTATACTTTGTTTTGATTATGGAACAAATCTTTAGGCCTTCAGCATGTAAACTTGGGAATTTCTCATCATGAAGCTGTGGGCTGGGATGGTGGGTTTGTGTTGAGTTTTGGGGTTAAGGGGATGTGAAACTTAACACTCTTTGTTGGAGGGGATATAGAATAGATGGGATTTTAGGGTGAGGAGGCAAGGGGCGGATCCCGATGACATTTTAGATTTCAGGGTTTCGCTTCCAGGAGCTGCTGTGGGTGCTGAGTGAAGAGGAGATGAGCTGCCGGCAGCATGAGATCGCAGCTGCTGTATCCTGACTGGGGATGCCCCTCAGCTTGTGTTATATGTGTTTTTTGAAAACGCATACTCTCTGGTTTTGTCTCAGTGCGCAACAGCATGTTGATGTTTTGGAAATGCTCAACTATGAACTGTTGTGACTTTTTAAACAAAAATGAGCTGGAAAAGAATTTTGGGATTTGAGGGAAATACAGTATTCAATGCTTAAAATCAGCCAGTGTTGTTTCAAAGGACCATGCCAGTGTTGTTTCAAAGGACCATGCCAGTGTTTTTGCAAGTTTTAGCTCGTGTTGTTTATTCATCAATGTTACAGGATATGAGGTTATATTCTGTTAACCAATGGATGGCTGGAGACCAAATAGATCAGAGTTCCTAAAACACAGCAGCGTGGTTAAAATGGCAAAACAGATGGGATGTACACATGAGATGTCTAGTACATTGGCTAAAATGGACAAAACCACTGGTATAGTTCTTTAAAGTCCGATTTGTAGTTTTATGTTAAGGTTATTTATATTTGTGTATCATTTTTCAGTGAACTCTTGCTTCATCAGGTAAGATAAGATGATGTACTGAAGAAATGTTATCCAACACAGATCATAGTTGGATTTAAATATGATCTTGAGCTCAATGACTCACTGAGATACGACACTTGTGTGCCTTTTCAGAGAGTGTTTGTGAACATGTGTAGGTGCGTTAGATGGTGTCCAACAACAAATCAAAGACACTTGTGGGTCTGGAAAGGAACGGATGGGCAGAGAGGATGAGTGGGAGAAAACAATGCACAATCGTGTGGTCGCTGTCCTCAGGAGACTCCATTTCCTCTCTGGAAGTAAGTCTGACACAGATGATAAAAAAGGAAGATGAGAAAGCAAAATCTGTTCAGCATTATTTAGCCTGTTTACAATTATAAAAGGTACCACAGTATTAGTACTCAGCAAAACATAAATACAGGATGTTGCCAAAGCCTAATTTATTTATTTTTTTATCTGTGCAATGCTGGTGATACATATACTATATATTTTACAACAACCACCAAACATAACTGTAGGGCAGTGATTCATGTGTGGTATCCTTTATACTAGTGTCTGCTTATAGACAGCGTAACTCAGTTATCATAGGAGAAATATAGAATGCATGTGTGGCCGCAGCGTATAATGATCTCTCACTGACAGGGAGCTAAAACGGCCACCAGAGGCTGAGGTTGACTGGGGTCTGTGGCTGCCAGTGGCCCGTGACCGCACTGGGAATGAACAGTGAGCGAGGGCCACTAGGCGCTGCATTAGGATACAATGGAGAAAGAACGAGCCCTCCTGAGTCCTCGTTTCACTGCTGCTTACTGAGGGCAACAATAGAGGCTTCTGTCAGAGAGAAGGACGAAGAGATTCAGAGCGTACTGAAAGAGGATGGAAACCAGAAGAAGAAGCATAATGATAATGTAGTGATGACATGGAGGGTTTTGCATCGGTGGCTAGAAATCTTTTAAATACAATTTTTTTTTAGTATAGCAACATCTTCCATTTTCCTTGCATTTTCTGTTTAAGTTTAACTTCCTGTGTATGGCCTTTTTTCCTTTGTCTGTTCAGGGTGAAAACAGCACTGTATATATAAAAAAAAAAGAAATTTGCGAGGGGCTGCACTGATGTGGGCATGTTGCTTCAGGAACTGGTGAGAAGACGCAAGACTATGCAGGAAGTCCAGTTTAAGTAACACGTGTATGAGGATGAAGGCTTTTCAGAAACCACAACACTGCGGTTTGTAATACCAGGAGACAGGATATTACAACGAAATGAAAAGTTATCGCAGCAGCAATCATTTAGCAGTGCATTGCTGACATCACATGCTTTAGCGTTCTGACAAATGTTGAGCCATGTTCATCGCTATTGGCACACAACACTGCATTTTGTTTTGCCGGAGCAGTGATTCTCATTGAAACAAATGAGGACGAAACAAAGGATGCTATTGTTGGACTGGACACGGTCTTAAGTGGGCGTTCAGAGTAAAAACTTGTTAAACGTGTTAAAAAAATGCAAGAGGCAGCATTGGTGGGGCGCCATGCTATAGGTATCAGTGAGACGATGAAAATATGATCCAGGAAGTCCAGTTTGAGGAATATGTCTATGAGTTTGAGGGCGTATCAGGTTCAAAAACACTCCAAGTCTGTTGATAATACTATGAGGAATGATTTTACTGCTTTAAAAGTTATCACGGTGGCAATCATTTAATAAACAGTAAACATGTAAACACTACAAATACAGCGTACACGTTAGAAAGTAATCTACCAGGAATGTGCGCCTGCATGTATTTGATTGGCCAACGCAGAGCCTTGCCGAATGACATCGCAATGCGGTGAAGGCAAAGAGTCCCCTGCAGTGGACTGGCCACATACAAATGAATGACGGGGCTGCGTTCTTACATGCAGGGCTATTGTCGGTCTAAACACTGCCAACAGTCATGGTGGCTATCTCCACTCATGCTAAATATACGGTTCTTGTATTTATTTCAAACAAGCAATTGTTTCTGCCGCCAGAAATGTAAAATGCATCCCTTCCAGTGAGTCTGAGGAATTTTCCCAGAAAAGACATAGCAGGCACTGGTTTGTGCAAACAGTAAATGCTGAAGCTTCTATGAAACTGCCTATGGTTGAAATACTTTTGATTTGAGATAGAAAGTAAACATTTATTTATGTTAACATTTCACTAAATGTAACTTGAATTCTAATTTAATCTAAAAATAGTCCACAGAATGACTGCCTGATGATGCTGGTGTTTGATGTGTTGGGCTGCTGAAGTATTTGTTGTAAGGCCCAGTCTTTGCCCACGCAGGCTGGAAGTCATGACTGTGGATGATTCTAAAGACTTTTAATAACAGGGTTAACACCTACATGGTGATTCGACATGCAGAGAAGGACCCTACATGAATCCCGTCACTCCTCACAACGCTCCTGACCTGGTGACATCACTTCCCCGGGGGACTGCAGGGTATCAGAGGTCCAGGTGGGGGGAGGGTTTGGGGAGTGAGGGTGTCAATCAGCCTGTCAATTAGCAGGATAGGAGTGCAAATATGTCTCCTAAAACCTAACATAAACCCAGTGGTGTTTAGACAGACACATGCACACACAAACAAATGGAGCACAGGGGTTAAAAAGTAAAATCCATTACTAAGACCCAAGAAGGTGTAAAATTAGAGGGGACAAAAGGAGGGGGCAGGCACATTTGTTTCAAAAATTCAGAGAAAGAGAGATTGAGAGATAATTGAGGAAAAGAAGGATACTCAATACTGGAAACGTTTCGGAGAACTAGTCCGACTGCTGTTGAACAATGTAGTATGCCCCCCCCCCGGAGCAGTATTATAAACTTCTTTCTTGTTTTCCATTTTTGTTTCTGAGAAAATTCCTGTCTTTAATTTTTTCTTAATAGCATTCCTTGAATTGACTCCAGGCAGCCTTGAAACATCCGTGTGGAAATAATAATAACAGGAAAAGCAAAGAGAGAACGAAAGAAAGAAGGGTGGAAAGAGATGGCCGGTGATTTAGACAGCATGTAACCCCCCCCCTCCACACACACACACCCACCCACGCACACACACACACTTTCCTGCATGATTTACGACAGCTTATTGCCTAGATCACAGATCCCAATCTGAACACACAAAGGCAGGCACTTAAAAAAGACAGGAGGACACATGTTTTGGCTGACTGGCTACTGACGGAGCTTAAGGAACAAGAATATACACGTTTGAACACATGTGTGGCTTCCTGAGGAAAGTGGAATAATCCTTGATGAGAGCAGGAAGGAAAACACTGTTGCACTGTGGAGCCCATAAATAATCCCTATTTACACACTCTGCCATCAAAGGTTTCGGTAGGACACAAAAACAAACAAAAAGGGCTTCAGTCTGGTTAAAGGTTATCCACCTTAATACATTCACACAGTTAAACAAAGCCGTTAAGTTCACTGATGATGACAATATGCTTTGTATGTCTTTGTCCAATGTATCAATTTTCTGTCATGACTTCAGGTACAAATCATCAGTGGAAAATATTAAATGTTAGTCCCTATCAATCAAACTCCTGGTTACTCTCTCTGCAGTCATTAATTACTCCATTGACCGTAGCTTCTTTGTACCAGAATGCAAAGTAGCTGCAACACTTACTGACTGACTTGCTGATGACCGATTATGATTTATACATTACGTTAGTCTTTTTCTTGACTGGAAAACTTCTTCCTCTGCTATACGTATCACATCCATTATTGCTTTCCCTGCCTACACATAAAACCCACATCCGACAGTTAGAGAGTTCAGGCATGTTGTCTGAGGTTTCTGGGGATTATGGGGAAAATAGTAAGGATATTGCTTGATGAAGCGGACAAGGCAAGCTAAAGATATGTGGGCACAACAGAAAGGTAAATCACAACACTTAATCAGAAAATGACTCGAAAGTGGAACACACAAAATATTAATGATCAGATTAGTGAAGTTAATCCCTAACTGAAAGACAACTTGTCTGCAACAAGTGATACTTTCAAAGGTTATACCTTTGCCAAAAATCATAGAGAAGGCTAAAACACACACCTTGACAGTTATCCAAAAATGGATAAAATAATATATGTAAATAAACATTTACATGTACATGCATACACACACACACACACACACACACACACACACACACAAAGAGGACTAACCAGCACATTATTCAGTTGTCACCCATATTTACAACATGGCCTATATGTATGTGTTTATGCGATATGTGCTCTTCTGGGTGCTTCAGAGTGGAAAAATGGTCTGCAAATTGATCGAGGGAAGAGAAGAGAAACAGAGGAGAGAACTAAAACTAAAAATGTCTTTGGCAATTTCGTTTGAAGCTTAGTACTAAGTACTTTCTCCTGTAAAAGTGGAAAACATTATTATATTCATATATAACATTAACACACGCACAAATACGGCGGCTGTAGCTTTGTGGCACAGTGATTGTCTACCAATCGGAAGGTCGGCGGTTTCGATCCCAGCTTGCCCCAGCCATGTGTCGAAGTGTCCTTGAGCAAGATACTGAACCCCAAATTGCTCCCGAAGCTGTGCCTTCGGTATGTGAGTGTGTAAGTCGCTTTGGATAAAAGCATCCGCTAAATGACTAAAAATGTAAATGTAAAACACAAACCACCTCCCTTTTCTCGCCCTCAATCTCTTTCTTTCGATCTGTCCGCTGCATTGCTGTTGAACAGGCTGGCTGACCAGGAGAGCCCACCCACATGCTGGCCGTAAGGGACCAATTCAGGTTCACTGACAACTGATATTTTTTCATGTGAAAAGGATTTTATCTTTACAAAAACATATCTAGCAGCAAAATAATTGGAGGGAATACAGGGGTCCCTTTAATGAATAAGTTGAGATTGTTCATACTGAACCATGCCCCGTCCACACAGTTCATTTTCAGGACATAGCAAGACTATTTTGGCTTCATTCCACAGACATTATTAGATTTGTCAAAAGGGGACAAGCAGCAATGTTAAATATCCTGATGACATTAATAACATTTTAAACACAGTCCAGAGTACAGTAGGGTCCACCGAGGCCCCAGGATGTCTCCATGCAGATAATCTAAACTGATTTTGTTAAGGATAAGTTTGTTTGTGACTGTGGGATTTAAAAATGGGCACAAGATCAGAAGTGGACTGTTGCCAGTGTTTTGGGGGATGAGGACAAACATACTGTACAGGTAAAATACATAGTTCGAAAGAGTGGTAATGACTCTTAACAGACTATTATTTCTATTTTATTTAATTTGATGTTGGTGTGTGTCTGTCTATATGTTAATATCTATGTTTATCCCATTTGTATTGTTTAATCATTCTATAAAGCACGATGCGTGTAATGAGAATCTCTACCATCAAGTACCACATCAGTCCATTGTTGTCTAAACTTGACATCCAAATGTTTTCCTGGTAAGATATTTCCCTGAAGAGGTTGGAGCTAAATTTAGAGTGCAAACTTTCTGCTTTATCACAACCCCAAAATGCCCTCTAGTTATATGCATGCAATTTGGTAGGCGCCAGGACCAATAAATACTAAATGATAAACTGACTTCAACTGAAAGGGCTTTTCCTTTAACACTCTCTACATCAAACTGCATTGATTATGTTAAGCACGACAAATGACTAAATATCCCCTGGCACAAGCTCAGAGGGTACAAGTCCTAACTGCAAACAAAAGCCTCTATTTATACCTAGAAATACTCAAGGTACACTGTGCCTCCCTCTGTCACACACTCCAACACCACCACTAAGGGCAAAGAAAGATCGCTTTCTGTGCATACTAGTCTGCATGTATGTGTGTGTTTTTTTTTCTTTGCCGGAGTGTGTGTATAAGTTTGTTCATGGGAGGTTTAGGGCAAAGTTCAGGGAAACCCCACATAGCCCATCTAGGACTTGTAACCCTCAGGGAGAAACCGTAATTCACAAACACACACACACTTTCTTAAAGCACAGACTTTACCAGACCTGACCTTGACCAGACCTGCCAACAGGATCACCATCAGACAGACACAGGGGATTCTGGGAAACAGGAAACAGGAAGTGGGCCCTGTCCAAGCTGAGTGTGAAAGCCTTGTTCATAATGAGTTGTGTATGAAACTCGCGGCGTGTGGTAAAGCGTGTAAAGAAAGACTTATGCCCTTACTAATGCCTAATAATGCAAGTTGCTTTAATGGTTAAAGCTGGCTACACATCATGACAGTCCCCACGTGTGTGTGTGCACATGTGTCTGGCTATATGTGTGTGAAGCCCCCTGACCTGGGCAGCATTTAGAAGAGAGGCATCCAGGCTTGTGAGAGGGGGCTGAGGTGGGATCTCTGGTTTCAAACAGTGCTGGTGCCCTGGGACCAGGCCATGTCAAAGGGCCTGTCCCTGATGAGCCATATTAGGGCCCTGATCCCCAATCAATCAGCAATGCGCTAAAAAGAATCCACAACAAGACGGCAATTAAGCCCCACCGAGGGCTAAACTAAACATGTGTGAGAGGGTGTGTAAGAGTAACTGCAGTTCTTTGACTCTGTGTTTTATGTAGAACTGCAAGTGTACATATGTGCGATTGCGTGTGGGTAAAAGCCTTCTTAGACAGAAGGAAGGAAAGCCCCAGTCTACTCCGGACGTGCAAAGGAATAGAGAACAGAGGTAAAGAAAGTCTCAGTCGGCTGTCTTTATTTTTCCTTGTGTATTAGTGTAGCTACATACAAAAAGTGGAAGTGTACACACACATTCAACAATTGAAACCCTATCCAAAAGTGAATGTAAAAACACTGACAGAATGCCTTTTTATCTTTTGCCAAGAAGGTTTAATCCATTTTCCATGTTTGGCAGTTAACAGGACTACTAAGCAATTTAGGAACACTGCACCAGCTATTGCGCTCCCTCTCGGTTAAACTATGGGTTGAGAAAACTCCACTGGTACAGAGCCTGATGTTGGCAGGTCCGAATAGTGTTTTAAAAAGCACCAGAGTGAAATACATATTTTTTTAACCAGATCCCAAATTGAAATAAGTTTAGCAGAACCCCCTGCGTTAGTCTGATGTGGAGTGCTGAAGTGGATCAGTATGTGGCAGAGGAGTACTGCATCCAAAATCTGAGTGGGCCTGTCATCCCCTCAGTCTGAATGGGTGCGATGCTTGTGGTGTGGAGCAAATCATCATCAATCCTGGCCTGCATCTGAGAACCACAGCAGTGTTGACACTGGCACTGAGGTGAGGGGAAGTGAAACCAAAATCCAGAGTTTCTCAATACAGCATACACATGTTCACAGTCTGAGTTAAGAGCCTATTGTGACCAAAAACAGCACATACTGTATGCTGAGGGCAGCAGGGTGAGAGGAAAAACTGTTTTTTAAGTGGTGGACCTGGGTGTCAACCTGTATATTTCTCTGGCTAAAGAATCCTTGAGCAAGACGTTCAGCACCACAAAGTGTTGTGCCTCATTTCAGATGGTGCACAGAGGGAGGGGTGTGTTGCACACCAACAGTGTTCTGCAGTTTGCCACCTAATGTGTTATTAGTGAAGTGCATCTGTTAACTCTGTGCATAAGCACTTAAACCACTAGTTCAACGTTTTGGGCAATGCTGTTTGCTTTCTTTGCATTGAGTTAGATAAGAAGATCGCTACCACTCTCATATCTGTATTCTAACAATGAAGCTACCGCCAGCAGCTGGTCAGCTTAGCTTCTAGCATAGAGGGGGGGGAATCAGCTAGTCTGGCTACGTCCAAAAATAACAAAAACTACAAGCACCTCTAAAGATCACACAAAAATGTGTTATATCTTGATTGTACATCGAACAAAGAGAAAAATCGCCAATTTACTGTTTTATGGGGGTTATCTGCCGGACTATTTCTTTGGAGTTTTGTCTTCACTGCGAGGTAGCCAGTTGTTGTTTTTACATTTCAGTTTTTGTGCGGATTAAACAAC
The DNA here is from genome assembly GCA_011952105.1 of Coreoperca whiteheadi. Lineage (NCBI taxonomy): Eukaryota > Metazoa > Chordata > Actinopteri > Centrarchiformes > Sinipercidae > Coreoperca > Coreoperca whiteheadi. Next base: position 8,341,013 of record CM022489.1, on the reverse strand, counting down.
CAAGATATAACATGTTAATTAGTGAGCTTTAGAGGTGCAGGCAGGCATATTTTGTTCACACAGAGCCGGGCTAGTTTTTCCCCCATTTCCAAGTCTTTGTGATAAGCAAAGCAAACTAGCGGTTGATGGTAGCTTAATATTTAGCTTACAGATACGAGTGTGGCATCTTCTCACAGTATATTCCCCAAAATGCCAAACTATTTCTATAAAGAGGGATCATGGGAACATAGGAGGAAATACAATAATTAGAATGTAGATAGCACATTCCTGTGGATTCACTAAGGTATCTGCAACTTGCAAGGGACAGTTTTGTGTGGAAAATTGTCAATCTCTAAAACAAAGGAGGTAATTAAGAGGTGCTTATTGAGAAAACTGTGGTTGGGAAGCTAAAATTCAATTACTTTGTAATTTATAGGAAGACTGAAGATAAAAAGTGAATGCACCACAAAGAAGACTGCAGGGGAGCTGCACTGAATATGAAAAAACCCAATAATACATGAACGCAATATCTGGCAATGGCTTCGGCTAGGGGGGAGGAGCGGACACAGAGTTATGTCCGTGTGCTCAACTTAAAAGTGGTATTCATTGACCAGCTAATGCACTATATCAATCCCACTATATTGATAATACATTTACCTTGCAGAAACTTATTTATGCCACACCAGCGGCATGTAAATACCACTTTCAGTCAGCTTGTTGATGTGCCCGTCGGTCTACATCTTGACAGGGATGATGCAAAACATAGCTGAGAGCAAAATACCTGTAAAAGATTCCCTAAATAATTATCTCAGTTAACAGCGTAATTTCAGCTTAAGTAAATACTTTCACATGTTGTTACTTCATTAATGAGGATTTTGGATCCGTTGCTGATCTTTGCCAGATGAAAACACCTTGATGGCATTCCTTAATCCTCCAAAACACACCTAGAAGGCAGTCACAGGCACTGATTGTGTAATTACCTGAAGTCTTAATAAATCAGATGCCTAATTACACAGACATTGTAAGTACACGCCTTTCACAACAGCTGCTGTAGAACAGAAAGGAGAAGAGAAAAGAGAGTTTCGGGTTTGTAATAAATCTATTATGATTGGTGTACACACACATTTTAGCGCCTAATACTTTTGAGCAAGCCTGAGCAAACTTCAAGATCAACTTAGAGTGACATCTTCAAGTCATTACACATTCTGGAAACTACTCCCTTAAACTAATTTGTCAATCAACCCGTGCAGTGCTGTGGGTGAGACACACACGCTACAGTCCTGTCTATACAAAGTCAAATTACCCCTTCGTTTTGAACTCTTTGATGCTTCGACTCTGTAATTGGATTAGCCAGAGGGCTGATGGTAGTACGGGCCTCACGGTCCTTGTCACGTCAGCTCCGAGGTCAATTTAGTCCGGTGTGTTGACAGCTGGCTAATTACAGAGCCATCCTCCGTGTGTTGGTTGGTTCCTTACCACACACAAGCACACACGTGCAGGATATACTGTATATATATACACACACACACGTTTCAGGAAAGGTTATACTGTATGCGTGTTTATACTGTATTACAGTTAAACACACCTGATTTGAGAAATCATTCAGATTCGTCAAGTTACACCCAAATAAGATCTCAACTGGTAAATGAATTGCAAACTTACAAAAAGTAAATAAAAGCTCTTACAGTATTACAAATGTAGCTATACGTATAGCCAAACATATACACATATAAATCTAATCATTACCAAACTAGTACTTTCAGGCATGCGAGATTGTTGGATTCAAACTGTGGTTTGAATTGACATATGAGAGTAAAATATTGTTCAAATAAGGTCTTTTCATGTTTTGAAGGAGAATGATGAAGAAAAGAACAGCAGAGCACATCTTCCACCGAATACTGTCAACGATCATTGTTTTTAAAAAGGGGGATATATTGAAGCAAATGACAGGACGACTGAAGAAAGAAAGAAAAAACAGGGAGGCGAGAATCTGTTCTTTGTTAAACCCGTGCTCTATATTCTTCAGTACAGAGTGGACAGCGAAGAGAGCAGAGAGGCATGGTGGAGGGAAAAGAAAAAAGAGAGGAAAAAAGCAGCTATTTTTGTAATTGCTTTTTTTTTTTGCCAGTGGTGAGAGAAAAGTGGTGGGGAAAGTTTTTAGAAATTTAAACAGCCTTGACAGCCAGGGTATAGTGGTATTAATCTTTTCGAACAGTGAGAAAACCCCTCTATTATAAACACAGAGAGACTCTGAGATCAGTGGCCGCGTTGCATAAAGTCTGTGTAGCGCTGCTGTCTGATTTAAAAAACGTATATATATCCAGTTAGAAATATAAAGCAACTGTGTTTTGGACCAGCAGAAACAAGCTATAAACACATCACTGACATACAATCACCTTTTAAGTTGATATTACTTATTTACACATTTAGCAGACACAGAGCAACATTAGCATTCATTTGGAGTCGCGTTTCTGGCCACCTGATGAATGTAAGCCGAACATTCACTCTCCTTGTAGCTCTGCTTTTGGTCTCCACCAATTCTTGAGGGTAGCTGCTAAATGCTCCGCCATGTTCACCAGCTAGTTGCTAACTCTGTCTGTCTGCCATTTGGTGTTGGGAAGGTAGAGTACAGTGGGTTTATCATAGATTTTTTTCACTGAAAACAGACAATGTTACTAGTTTATAAGAGCAGTGAGACAGAGTAATGTTGTGGGCCGCAAAACCAAAACAATGAGCTGAAAGGTGCTAGTAGGAGTCGGGTAGTAATTCTCTGAGGGTTTGGCACTATAAGCGACACCTTTCATGTCTAATGTGCAATCACATTACACATTGTTATTATGAAAATATTGATTATAGCCATTTTAACAATAGGCATGATGCAAAATTCCAACTCAAAAGGCTTTCCACAACCTGTAGGCCATGTGTCATGCTTTACCAACCCCCAGCAGGCGTACAATGCCTCATTGACGTGTTATAATAAAGTTTTTCTAAAAGTGATTTAGGAGGAAAATCTCAGCTCAGAAAGCATTTCCCTTTTATATCAGCTTCAAATTCTGATTAATTCATGCTGTATGTCTTTTAACTGTCATTAACTAATTCAAATGGCTCTAATACAGACCAAAAGGAAAAATTCCTGAAAGAACTAATAAAAGTAATCTATAGTTCAGTTTCAGTCCCGCCTGCCTGCCTAACGTGTCTGATGAAGATCTAATTCATCCTATTGATTAATTTAATGAAAAGAAATGAAAAGAAATATGAAGAAGAGAGTGTATAATTGCATCATGGGCCTGCTCTGTCAGAGTGTGGGCAGACTGCACGCAGGCCTCAGTAAGGAGTTATTAACTGCCTCGCATCTAAGCTTATAGCTAAACCTCCCGTCGCCTCCACACAGCTAATCACACCTGATTGCCGCAGACCCCGCAGAACCCAGGATTCAAAGAACAACATGCAACCCCGGGTGTTAATGGTACCATCCTCCTCCTACCCGGCTAACACTGTTTTTCTTTCACTCCCCTCAGCCTCCCTCCGTCTCCATCATGCTTTTTTTCTGCAAATGGAGGAAGTGTGGCAGCGTACAGAGAGAGAAAGAGACGGAAAAAGTTGGGGGTCTAATTTTGGCAGGCGAGACTTTTTCCCCTAACCCTGTGTTTGTTCTGGCTCTATTAAAACATCTCCGAGGAGAGGAGGGGAAATATGGAGGGAGGAGAATGAAGAGGAGGAGCATGGGCACAGTGTAGATGAGATGCACTGTGATAACTGGTGGCATACTGATGAACTTTGGATTTGAAAAATGTAATTGAAACAGACTTGCAGATGTGAGACTCTAGACTTGGACTTGAGTCAGACTTAAGTCACAACAATATGGACATGAGACTAGACAGCTGTGAGACTTCATATGCTGTTTCCAGTCTTTTTTCTGAGACAAGGTAACCGGCTGCTGGCTACAGCTACGTACATATTTACCGTTCAGACATGAAAGGGGTATTGATCTTCTGATCTAACTCTCAGCCGAAACATGAATAACCGTATCTGCCAATATGTCAAACTATTCCTTTAATTAAGACTTGACTGGAATGCTTTTGCTTTTAAGGCTCCAGTCTTCAAGTTTTGATAATTCAAAATAATGGAACAATAAAAAATAAAAAAGACAGGCCTCGCATAGCACACATCTTACATATTTAATTATTAGGCCTCTATATTAAAAGGACTAGGTCTCAACTACGTAAAACATACACATGCTTTGGATGCTGACACAACCGAATTTTCCTTTCAGAGACCTGAAAGACTTTCATCTAACCTTGCAATATGCTTATGAAAATTTGTAACTTGACTTGGACTTAAAGGACTTTGACAGACATGAGAACTGACATAACTTTGTCTTGAATGACTTGAGACATCAAATGGATGTGCTTTAAAAACAGCTCTGGAAGGAATCTAATGTCTGTGCATAAGGAAAAGTTCATGCTTCAAACTTTCCTCTCCTGTCCTCATCCTTCCTGTATTTCTGATCTGCTCTGCTGTAGTTTTCTGCTCTGATCTTAGGCAGCCACATTGGACACAAGCTGCCTGAATTGTAGTTGAAACCCCCTGCCTGTCAGCTTTTAGTTTGCCTGCGGCTACTCTCAAAAACCCAACCATGAGGATACATACGAACACACACACACTGTAAAGTCCCGCACACCACAGTGTATACTTAAGCCCAACGTAGAGGGGATGGAAGTCAGAGCACAGACCGAAGCAAAGACAACACTGAGGACATGAAGTTCATGTTATGTTCAGGTTAAACAAGGTGGGTGGCAAGAAATTTTCCCCCCAATTTGTGAGAAATATTTGTGGTTAATTTATCCCAAGAAAGCGGAAGGGACTGTGCTCGCTGCAACCCTCTCTGCTGAATACAGAGATGATGGGAGACAGCGGGAGGTACAAAAAAAGTAGTGGAAGGCAAATTACTATATTTCACTTAAATTAACAAGCTTCTGGACCAGATGTCTTTCAGAAAACGTTACGTCAAGGAGCAGATGTTTTGACTTTTGAGCAGCAGGCTCATGAGGTAAGCGGTTGTGGGTCATGACGTGTCATCATTAGGTGACCTTGTCTTCTTGATGGCCTGCCACCCTACTTTACAGCTAATAAGTTGGCCGCGGCACTAATGATGAGCAGCAGTGACAATCAGCCCACCACCCCCGCAGCTCCACCACTGTCAAAGGAGGCCCCTGTCCATTTAAAGGGAGTCTGTAATGAGACTCAAGATCACTCACTTTCTTTCACGAATTGGCAGGAAAAAAACCCCTGAAAGATTACTTGCTGTTATTTATTTGAACTTGCAAATTGTAAAGTAGTGTCTGGCATGTCAAAGCTGTACCTCAATGATTTTGAATCTTTCAGATGCTTAGATTAAAGCAGTCCTAGAAACGAGGCGAGTAGGATTTAATCTGCTGCAACATCAGACAAAGCATTTGCCTTGCACAGAAACTCATGAATATCATCATCTTGGTGATTTTCATACTACCTACTAACTCAAATTAATGAAATATAACTCTTTTATGAAAATAGGTAATTTTATCACCAGTTAAGCCTTTGAAGCCATTTGTTAACCTTTATAGCCTAAAAAAATTACCTTAAATATGTATCATGGTCATGAAGCACACAACTTCTTTTTTCTATTCCTGAAAAAGGTACATGAAGCTAAAACTATTTCATAGGAAAAACACAAATCCACACACAAACTTATGTGTGCACGTACTTTATGAAAGCACACACAGACTTCAAAACGGCCAGATGGGGTTGTTAGAAGGAGTCTAGAGGTGAACGCTTAGAAGCCATTCGGATCCGAGGCGCTTGGGCAGTTGCGCTAAGGTCGCGCCTGCAGTTACCAAGCACCCGGTCAATCTGAATGAGTATATCAGTCGCTCTTCCATATTCAGTTATGCTATTTGTCCACAGGATCCTTCATTTCCACGCTTTCCATTCATTGCCTATGTAGAAAACCCTGCAATTCATTCTGGCAGCATAGCGTTGCGTTTCCAGAGACGGGTTGTCATGGTGGCCGTTTACCTATTTGCATAAAGTTGAATCTAGGCAACTTTATGCAAATCAGAGGCGTCCAGCGCAACTCGACGCCTCTGGAACCCTCCTGAAAATCTTTTAAATTAACCATTGTCGATCTGAAATGAAGACCGATTCAGCTAATGCTTGGCTTATTTCTCGCCTCAGATGTTTTCAGAAACACATTTTGGTGAACTATTTTGTATATAATATAAGAGAACGTTTCCAAACGAACCGCCATCTTGGTCCGGTTTGAAATCCGGGAGCAGACAGCCCACGAGTGAAAGCGTTCATACAATCAGGTGCAGCCAGGAAGTGTTTCCTGTAGTGTTCCAGGGAAAGAGAGCACCTGTCAATCATCTGTTGTGGCAACTAGTGGAACACCTATCAAGGGTCCAATGCTGGGAAGCGTGACGATCCCCGCATCCAAAAGTGCCCCTGTACCTTTGCCACAAGTCCCTTTAGCCTACTTCAGTTTGGCTGATGTTTCACCCAATTTTGTGACGTCCTTGCAAAGTGGGTGAAGCAAGTGTTGTGAAGCGGATTGGTTAATTCTTGTCACAAGACTTGCGGTGCGCTGCAGATGCAAGTAAATCATGGTGTCACTTCTGGTTTTGAGCGCCGTTGTCGCGCATCTCCATTGAAAATAGTGAACTTGTGCGAGCAAAAGACGCGACATGTGAACTGCCCCTAAATCCTCAAAAATGTCTTTTCATTAGATTCCCACAAAGTCATTCCTCTAATGTGAGAAACTGGATTACAAAATGCTCTCGATCATAAACAATGCCAGCCTACCAATGTCATCCTGATAATCTCTTACTTCAACATGTAATTTAGCTAAAATCACATCCTCCTATAATCTACATTTATTTTTCCATTTTAGTTTATTTCCAGTATTTTCACATTGCTTTTTTGGGGGGGGCCATACTATGATTTTTTCTTTCCTTGTTGCTAACCCCCCTTGAGAAAATTGCATTGTGATGGCTTTGTGAGCCACCCGTCTCATCTATGAAACAAGCTGCAATTTATTCGCACAGTCGAACATGTAAACGAAGGAATGGTAGAAACAGATGTTTGAAAAGGAGCATGTGTACATGCTGAAATGTGTGTGTGTGTGTGTGTCTGTGTGTGTGTGTGTACGACTGTGCATGCAGCGAATGGATTTAGTAAGTGTCTCATATCCACTTTGTGCCAGCAGTTTTGATTCACAGAATGCCGCATGGAACATGGCAGTGAGCTTTGCCATAATGTCATTGGGGAAAATCATCCATCTTAAGTACTTTGATCCTTCGAGAATCAAACGAACTGAGAAAGTTCTTAGCGTTTTATCCCATAACACCGGGGAGACGTCAAAACAAAGCAAAGGAAGCTCGCCAGACTCAAAGTAAATTTTGATTTGGGCAGCAGTGTTGCTATTGCCAAGAACATGAAAATTTTTTAGTGGGATGTATTTATTAATACTTTCTTAAAACATTTTGTATCATTTGATTTTATTTGCTGCTCTCAAGACCCTTTTTAAATTAATGTGCATGATCAGGACAGTGCTTGGTTTTGCCGTCCATTCAGATAGCTGGCAGCTAATGGGGCGACTATAAAAAGTTATATAACAAAAACCACAGAGACAGATGTGGTTCATTTTTCTATACTGCTCATTTCAGGTGGCAATATTTTAGGGAGTCTTCAGTTAATCAACTAAACTCACTAGTAGACACAGGACATTCACTCTTAATTATAATAACTTAATTATAGCTCTGAAATCAGAAGAATGGCACACGTTTTGAATTTAGAGTTGGCTAAAAGTAAATTAACCCAATTTCCCCAAAACTACCAAGATCAGTGCGTTATAGACGCTGTATAATGTGTTATAGATGTCAACGTCTGCTTTAAGCACCGAGTTGTGATGGGTGAACAGTCCTGTTGGCCAACAGTCCAAATGGGGCCCATGGCTGAATGTACACAGTCCATATTCAAATGTGATCTGTGATGGTTGGGCAGAAAAAGCAGCACAGAACATCAGACATTTGGGATTTAAAGGCTCATATTAAATATTAATTCAGCCAGACTGAGACCTCTACCAATACATTACAGACCAAAGCTTGTTATAATGTGAGTAATTACTCAATGAATATGCTGCACAGGGCTTTTTAGGGTGGCTCAATAGAAACAGGCAATGAATTACTATGAGAATTATTAGATGGAAAACCAATGCTGCATTTTACAGTTTTCAGACTGTGTCAGCAGACCACAAACAAATGTGCCAACAAATAGTATATTATCAGTAAAGACAGGAAATCAAAATGAGTTTATCGCTTTCTCTCCCTTTGTGTGATCCAGGACCGCATTTCACCAAATTTGCAAACGGCAAGCGGTGATTTTGACACTTTTCACTTATCACAACAAATGAAACATACTTCCAGCCCAGGCACTGAGCATGCGACAGCTTAGTACGACTCGCAAATCTAGCTGCAATTTTCAAGCGGCAATCATTTGTGAAATGTGACGCAACCATTTGCAATCTGCACGTGAGTAGTGCTCAGAAAACACTTCGGATTGCATTCTGGTAAGTACAGCATAAACACACTGACCGAGAGAAGAAAAAGATAGAGGAAAGGAAACTTACGTTGGCCTTCCTGTCAGAGGTGTAGGGAGTGGATCTGGAAAAGAAGACAAGGGGAATTTGTTATGGAGGATAAACAATATTGCTCCCAGATTTTTCTCTGCACAAGCTGCCAGCAGCAAGCAAGAATCAGTTGGGACGAGGGTTGCTAAAAGGAGCCAGATCGCAAGTAGGAAAAGAGGAGTAGGAAAAGAAGACATTGTTTGTCACAGTAAGTGCGTAAAAAACACTCGCCAGAAACCCACTTCATTGTGACATCTGCATGCCAGTAAGTTTTAAAATGCTCGGCTGGCAGCTTAAGATGCACAGATGTGTCTGTCCCCACCCTAACTCCTCTTACCGAATTTGACAAACAGCACGCCTGTCGTGGACACGGTACCCTGGGTGTTGGTGGCCACGCACTGGAAGTAGCCTGTGTCAGTAGTGTCCAGGTTGCGGATGCGGAGGCGCGACCCGTAAGGCGTGGATCGGTATGAGATCCGTCTTGGCTCCTGCACCACCGGGGCATCGTTCTTCAGCCAACGCACAGTGGGCGGCGGATTGCCGGACACGCGGCAGAAAAGCTCGGCCGTGTGCCCCAAAGAGGTGGTGATGTTGTTCATGGGAGCTTCAAGGCGGATGAACAAGGGCCCTGGAAGACAGAGGCATAAGAGAGATGAAAGGAAAGAATATAATGGAGATAAAGAAAGAGGAGTGGGGGGAGGGGGGGTGAGAAGAAACATCAGGAGTGAGATGATTGCAAGAGAAAAAGACAAAAGGAGAGGGAAAACATTGTATTACACAAGGCCAAGAACTAAGACATAAATCAAACAACACTTACTACTACATCAAAGGCAGATATAAAAGGAAAACATGCTGCTGTGTAAAAAATAGTGGTATAACAACTCAGTGTTTTCAGACACACATATTCAAAGCCTGATTTTGCAAGTTATTTTGTGGTTGCCACTGTGGTGACACCTAATTTCAACTTTTCATCATGGCTGGATGATGCCAGAGGGTTCCCCCCGGCTTGTGAGGCAACATCACCTGTGCTGTGGGTAAAAACTTTAAAGGAGAAACGAACAAAAAAACAACCATAAGCAGTGAACATAAGGCATAAATCAGAACCCGCTGTGATGCCCCGGTGTGACAAAGATGAGTTCAGAAGGAATTGCAAAAGACAAAGCAAAACATGCTTGCATGATTGTCTAAAATGACCACATTTTTCCTCAAAGTGGTCAGAAAAAAAAAACTATCGGGAGGGCCACCTAAGAGTTTAATGTGCAGGAAAAACATTGGTGTTAATGTCAAGAAAGACCTCTGGAAAGTTCCCTCAACCCCAAAACCCATCTTAGGTATGCAGAAATGCTCCTGGTTACACAAACCGGCCAAAACAAACAAAGGAGGAAAAACACATGCAGGGGAATCTCAAATACTAGTCAGACAAACTTCAAGTTGAGTGAATAGAAAGGTTGAGGAGTAAAAATAGAGGCACACACTTACATATGCAAGGAAACCCACACATTTACATCTTTACTATGCCATGCAAATTCATTAGTTAGGGCAACTCTGCACTGGACAACATAACGTTTGACATAACGGTAACGGTATATATAGCTTTCTGATTTGGGATTTTTGAGATATCTGTTCATTTGAGGAAATCACATGACCATCCCAGTAAGTTAGAGGCAGAGAGTTGTTGAAGATTAACACATAACTCTAACAAAAACATTTCACAGTAACCATTGCTTCCCAACAAGGGTTTTCCCTAGAAGGGCATTGCTGTCTTTTTCCAAAGCTGCTCTCTGTCTTGCTTTCTCCTAATATATCTGTTTATCAACTCGTTTATTAGGGTGAACAGTATACTTAAGTACAGTAATACTACAGAAAGAAATGCAGGAAAAGTCAGCAGGAAAAACATAGAGCAAGTTAATCATAAATCCAGTATGTAATAGTAATAATAGTTCTATTAATAAGAAAAATGAAATTCAAATTTCTAAACTCAAAAATTCCTGTAAAAGCTGGTATGAAGCTGTGTGTGCAGTTCCTATTAAATTACAGATGTGTTGTTGCGTGTTGGTGTGGGCTGGAGACACACACACACACTCCGACAGATATGGCTTCAAATGACCTCTCCCCTTTTGCTGGTGCAGAACGTGTGCACACGTCATTGAAGTATTATTTGAAAATGTATCAATTTATGATGTTTTGTTGTAAAGCCATGGCATGATGACAACAAACCACAACATCTATCTTAAACCGGGCAGACACCGTACAGATTAATCCCAATTTTAACTCTGAATTGGTCGACCATGACAAAATTGGGCCAAATTTGTGTCAGCTTGTTTTCATTTTATTATTAGTAGTATTTTACATGTTGCGGTTAGTTGTAGTCTTGACTGAGAGTGAGCGGCGACATAAAACTCAACTGCAGAACAGACGGACCATACCGTCTTCTGCCTGTCTATCTTCAGCCATCTGCGGGTCTATATTTTTCTTTTCTTTATTCTTATTTTCTGTTTATGGTAGAATTTAACAAAGTAATGCTGCCTGTGTCTCTTTTTGTCTTGTTTGAATACACTTTATTGGAATTGTCAATAGAGAAAAAACACTTGGGGTTGGAGCATGCAGGTGCCGTTACCTGGTACTGTCTGTCACCATAGTAACCCTTGTGGTTTTATGTACAGTTCATCTGAATCAGCTGCAGCGAACATATTGTCACGAGGTGTGTAAAATGAGTGTCTACGACGTGTTTGTGAAAAAGAGAAGTGGGCACATTTGTCTTGGCATACAGCCTCCCTGTGTGTGTGTGTGTGTGTGTAGTGCGCGCGCACTACACACACACACACACACACACACACACACACACACACACACATGCACACACACAAAACAATAGCTACCTGTCAGTCTCTGCCCACAGGTGCCTTCCAAATGTGCCAAAACTGCTGAGAGACTAAGAAGAAGAA
>CM022489.1:8247191-8329399 GCA_011952105.1 Coreoperca whiteheadi | reverse complement strand
TGTGTGTGTGTGTGTGTGTGTGTGTGTGTGTGTGCGCGCGCGCGCACACTACACACACACACACACACACACACACACACACACACACACACACACACACTTGCACTGTCCTCCCTAAAACCCCAGGCTTAGCACAGCAATGTGGTACTAACAAGTGTGTGACAATATGCGGAGACTCCCACCCCTGACCGTACCACCACCACCTCGCTCCCTTCTCACCCACTTTTTATCTGTCCTCCTTCCTCTACATACACAACGGCCTCCCTTATTTGTACAGTCCTGTGTCTCCACATTACAGCACTGCAGTCAGAACAAAAACCTCCAGCAAGTCACCGTTGAATTCATATCAATCAACACATTGGAACAATATTTAGAAACATCAGGAGAGTAAACATTACATTTTAATAATAATGCCATACTTTACTGCACAGTATACCAGTTTTGGACTTTTGTCCACCAGTCAATCCTAAAATTACATATACACATATCATCATCCATCCCATCTCTCCCACTTTCACTGTCCCCCTTTACTCTTTCCTGTCTCTACTTACTCCTCCCATCCCTTGCCCATGTACAGTATGTGCTACACTTTGACAGAAAAACACTTCTATCACTTAGGTGTGTATGTGGGGGAGATGCTCTTGCATTACATCATATAGACACAATGTATAAGTCACACCATTTATTCTTATATTATTGCTGTTCTGCAAAGTTTTAAGAAGAACTTCAACTTCGTCTTTTTTTTCTATCTAGCCACCACTGCACACACACACACACACACACAAGGACAGAGTCATGTGTCCTCTGTTTGCTTTCACAAGCCATGTAAAAGGATTATCAACACACAATTTAATAATAAAACCCAATAGGTGGTACAATGGTTTAGGCATAATTGATATCCAGGTCAAACTCTGATATGATTACAAACTAAGAAGCATGCTCTGACAGACGAGAATTAAAACATGCAAATGAAATGTACAATGTGTCATTTCTATATGATTTAATAAGTAAGTGGTCTTTGTATGAGTGGAGTCTTGCATTAATAGTTGAATCCTTTATATGCTTTGCTGATTTTTGCTCTCTCTGAGACTCTCTGCTGTGATTTTGGTTTGGTCTGTGTTGTTAGATTCACTTGGATTCCCATCTCCTCCTGTACTTATGTTGAAGTGTCTGCGAGCAAGACACTGAAGCCCAAATTTCCCCTGATGGTCAGTGTATGAGAAGCAATCTGTAAAGTGCTTTGGATAAAAGTTCTATATAAATGCAGTACATATATAGAAGCATGATATCTGAAAAAGTTAAAATCACCAAAGCTGGAGGTACATGGTTTTAGGTCAGCTCTGGGTGTATGTACTGTGTGACTCAGATCAGACAAGCTCTAAAAAATGTTGCATCACTCCCTATAGACACAGATCATCACCACTCACAACCACACTTACACACACACAAAACACAACCATACCTAATATGCAATGATGACACCAATCACACAGGTGTGCAATGCATACACACACACACACACACACACACACACACACGCACTGGTAGAACTAGAGGTCATTACTACTGGTGATACAACTGTCTCAATGAGGGTACATGACAGTGTGTCTCTGCATACTTGCTTCTGGGTGTGGGTGTGTGCTTTCATTTTGATTTGACTTCCCAACTGTCAACACAAAGTCATGAGGGGTCTTCTGGGAACCTGTGTTGATACACTGTTATGCAGTGGACCAAATCTTGCTTACATGCTGATGCAACACCTCACCTTAATGTGCCTGTTGAGTCGGACTATATTATCTAAAAACAAAAAGGTACTTCACGTATTAAATGAGAACAGACTCGCTTTTAAAAGACGTGTGTTTTTCCAAAGGCAAGAAGGCCACTTTATCACCTTCTCATTAGTTGAGTTGATGGAAAAGAAAATGGTCTTTGGAGCTGTGTGCCTGCACACTTCATTAGCTGTTATAACAACTGACAATAAAGCAGCGGGGAGCGGAGGAAGGGAAAGAAGAGACAAGAGGAGAAGACAAGAAGAGCTGATGAGAAGACTGGCGAGGAGGAGAACGAGAAAGAAGATGTCCTGCCAATGTCTGTGTAACAAAGCCACTCTGTATGTAATTGTCTCGTGGTGAGTGTTGTGGTATTTGGCACCAGGAGTACTGTGAAACTCAAACCATTGCTGCGGACTGTCCCTTTAATGTGGCAGGCGACTAAATGGTGCCCTGTCATCAGCCTGCATTTGCTCCCAGCGGTTTTTGTACAATCAAACACTCACACGCAGGCACACAAATGTAAACACACGCACACCCACACAACCACAACACACACAAACTATACATGTTCCAAACTAGATAAGTTACAAAATCTATTTTCATTTCACCAGCAACATTAGATTCTATATGTGAATATATGTCCATATTCAATAACACACACAAGAGTAAAGCTGTGCTAGGCTGGCTGCTCCCAGCAAGACGCAGGCACCGAAACCTGAGTGGCTGCACAGCTAACTAAACATACTCAGTGGATACACTGAGGAGCTGGGACTGTAGCATTGCCAGCGATGGCTAAAGGTGAATTTCATTAAAGTTGGGTCACTCTCCAACAGAGACACAGAGCGAGGAAAGGAAGTAAGGGGAGCAAAATAGATCAAAGGCAACAAAAGGAAGAATGAAAGAAAGAAAGAAAGCCCCAGGGAAAATGAGTTCAGTAAACTATCATCACCCCTGTTTTCAGCTCAATAATGAGCCTCTTTCAGCATGATAACTTCCTGCTACTGATGCATACTGATAGAGCCACGCTACCTGAATGCTGTCTGCTTGGTCAATCAAAACCATTCCCTGCCTGCAGACAAAACAAGTGGCGCAATCACCATCATCCATCAAATAAGAAACAGATGTTAGTCATGGACTGAGCTCAAAATGACACACACACACACACAGATACACTATGAACACATGGGTGCGAGCACGCACACGTGCAGCCTTTTTAGGTTTTTATATTTCTTGTTGTTGTGGAAAAATAAAGTTGTTTCTATGATTTGTTTGGAACTACTCCTCATTGTATTTATGACTTTTTAAACATCCTTGATTGGTCACCATAATCATTATCTTGACTAAACTGCTCCATCATGTCCAGAAACTACTGTCTTCATTCTTGCCTGTATGTTTAACAATGTCTGTTTTTGTGTACACAGAATCTGCTGTGGGACGGATGTTGTGGAAGACTTGGCTTTGCAAGAGATGAATTAAACAAACCAGACAAAATGAGAGAGCAAAAATAAGGGTAAAGTTCAATAAAGTCTCACGTTGGGGTATCTTCATGGGGGATTTGGCGGATGTTGGCTCTCCAAGCCCAGGGGAAATGTAGGCGAGGGGGCGAGATTTGACTGATAACTCAACAGGGCAACAGTGTTAAGAATATATCCAGAAACCGTTATGGCTCTGACTCAGTCATTCCTGGAGTGCTAACAGGAGAACAGCAGTTTCAAATGCTTCCTCCATGAGGATCTGCTGATCTAAACCTGGGCAGCTGCAGCAGACGTGACCATCCTTACCACAAAATACAGAATTTTACTGGCAAGAATCCTTATTGATTAAGGAAGGGAAAGAATAAGCTGACCATGTCATTGAGCGAGAACCAGGCAGGTTTTAAGGCATTTTCATCCCCATATTGCATCCCACAGTCAATTTTCTTGGGGGTTTGGACAATGTGGAATGCATGTTAAATCTTTCTTGTTGATAGTTTTGTTCTCTACAAGCCTGACAAAAGTAGAAGCCATTGTTGGACTGTAAAACTCCTACAGATCTTTTGCACATCAGTGCAGTGCAGGATCCTCAGTAAGTGAACAGCTCTCTCTTGCATGTAAAAAAACTAGCTCGGTGAGAAAGATTAAGGGCACTGATTGATTTGATTTTAACGACGAGGTTGATGGCTGTTCACCTCGCCTGGAGAACCAAATCAACCAATCAAAGCCTTGTAGGTGGGATTAAGAAAGTCTTCTTCCTACATAACTAGCTGGCTATGTAGGAAACGAGGATGACGTCGATGCAGCTGTACTAGTTGTTGTAAGTAGACTTCCAGAAATAACAACTACTAAATCAACACTTTTTATCAATTGTTGTGAAAAAGTTAAATGCTCCTAGCAATCACTAGCGCAGGTTCTGTGTTGACTGAAAATGACGGTGGCAGGACCAATATGTCACTCCGTACTGATTGGTTTGTGTAGAACGAAACAAAATCTGCCCCAAACTAAAATAAGCTAACATGAGCACAATGTCAGGCTGAATGAATTAAGAGGAACAAAAAGTCAATACAGTCTGATTATCAGACTAAATCTGGTGTAGGCCAGGAAAAATTTGGCCCCGGTCTGCCCTCCTGTGGATACACATTTTAAAAGTACGCAGGCAAGTATGTGATCAGGACAAGGTCTCCCAGCTGAGTGTGCCTGAATCCACCTGCAGGTGGAGATCACAGACTTCCTGTCTGACAGGAGGCAGCATGTGAGGCATGTGAGGAAACATGTCTCTGACTCCTGGACCATCAGCACCGGTTCCCCCCAAGGCTGCATTCTTTCCCCTCTGCTCTTCTCCCTGTACACCAACAGCTGCACCTCCAGTCACCAATCTGTCAAGCTCCTGAAGTTTGCGGACGCCGCCGCCCTCATTGGACTAATCTCGAATGGGGATGAGTCTGCCTACATGTGAGAGATTGACCACCTGGTGACCTGGTGGAGTCAGAACAACCTGGAGCTCAATGTGCTTAAGACAGTGGCGATGGTTGTGGATTACAGGAAGAACCAAGCCCTACCTGACCCCATCACCCTGTGTGACTCCCCTGTTGACACTGTGGAGTTCTTCCGCTTCCTGGGCACCATCGTCACCCAGGACGTCAAGTGGGAGCTGAACATCAGCTCCCTTACCAAAAAAGCCCAGCAGAGGATGTACTTCCTGCGGCAGCTGAAGAAATTAAACCTTCCAAATACAATGATTGTGCACTTCTACACCACATCATTGAGTCCATCCTCACCTCCTGGTACACTGCTGCCCCTGCCACGGCAAGGACAATGGCAGACAGCAGCGTATCACCATTCGCTCTGCCGAGAAGGTGATTGGCTGCAATCTACCTTCCCTCCAGGACCTGTACGCCTCCAGGATCCTGAGGCGAGCAAGCCAAGCAGCCTAAGGGTGCTGCTTGGCCATATATATATAATAATAGAGGAGTTGTAGTTTAATCATTGAAATATTATTACCTGTCACAGCAAGATTCTCAACTACAAATATCACTATTTTAATAACAAACAGCTAAATACAACAAGTTAAAGCAAGTTGTATAGGCTCTATCAGAAGGCATTCTGGGAAATGAAGGAATAGAAGACAAGCTGCATTATCTTTCTTGTGAAAATTCTGCTACCACAGCTCCATTACAATCTATGTCCAGTGATCTGCTCCTGCAGCACATCTTCAAAGAACTCAGGTTCTAGTTCACATGAACACACTTCATACTTCCTGTATTTCCCCCAAATGGGACGGCGATGCCTGGCAGAGTAAGAGACAAACGGAGCAAGTTGATGAAATAAGGGGGTCATCATTGAAGCCGGGATGAAAGATGAACATATGGAGCAACGTGTAAGAAGATGTAGTGAGAGTATCAGCACATTTCGAAGCTCCAATGGTAGTTTATGCTTAAGAGAGAACTAAAAGTAGGTCAGTGGAAATTAGGGAAATGCAGTGCACCTGTGGCTGTATTCCCACATGTTGAGTAGATCAATGTGTAATTTGTTCCATCAATAATCCTTTATAGTGGCCTATGCTGGTACAATGGGTGCTGTCTGGGTTGCTGAACGTGACCACTCAGAGGATGTGTAATTTTTAACACATAATTTCAAACGACACACGCGGGGTTACAGTTCAGCGCACCTTGTGTTAATTGCACTGTGAACATATCATGATGGATTGCTTGTCACAGCTCATGCAGTTTTGTTGAAAAGAGGTTTGTTAAGGATCTGTTGAAAGTGAGTCCTGCTTTTTGTGTGTGTGTGTGTTTATGTGTGTGCATTTACCATCAATAGAGGTGTTCCATGAAGTGGTAGCTAGCACAATGGGGTCTTGGGGAAACTCAGACTCTGTAAACAGAGGAAATGGAGAAGACTATTAGCATGTTTCTGACTGTTGGGTCCTCCCACTTTCCATCACTATTTCACTAGACGAATCGTAAACACTGCAAACAGAATAAATGTGGAAGAGCAAGAGAAAAATGACTAGCTGTGAGCTTCAGACTCTCAACCCAACCAGTCACGGCAGATGACCGCCCACCTAAGGCCTATAGGTTCTGCTCGAGGTTTCTGCCTGTTAGAAGGAAGTTTCTCCCTCCGTCGCCAAGTGCTTGGTGAGAATTGTTGGGTCTCTGTGTATATTATTATAAAGACTACGGTGCTTTATATGAAAAGTGCAATGAGATAACTTCTGTTATAAACTGGCGCTGTATAAACAAAATTGAATTAAATTCACAGATTCAGACTGGAACACTGGTAATGTGACAGGATGCCATTCGTTGTGAACTGAACCCATGAAAAACATGCTGCCGCTGCTGCTCAAACAATCAAAAGTCACCCAGTGGCGTTAAGTGGGGAAGCGGAGAAAGGTTCAACTTTATACACATGTCCTCTAACGCACGGGAGTGACAACCATTCGTTTTGATTGCCTTGGCAAACAGTAGCACAGAGTTCTACTCCAACTCAACAACATAAAATACTTAATATACAGGAAAAATGGATTGTCATGAGTATGTAAATTACCAGTTCAGTGCTAAACACACAACAACAATGAAACGCAACAACAGACACACTGCTCTTGTGCAGACCTTCTGTGCCAATGGGATCCAGCAGAGCAGAGAAAGGCTATACTCTTTCATTTAAGTCAAGCAAAGTCAAACAACAAGGTAAACATCTGTGTGGTCGCTAATGCCGTTTTAATTACATTATTTATGAAATAAACAATCACAATGTTGGAGCCCCTTTTCTATGTAAAAGACTCCATACAAACACATCTTGGTTTAAGAGTTTTCCATCTTAAATGCAAAACAACACTGGTGATAGTCTTGTGCATTTGCTAGTGTAGATCAAAGGTTTGAATGTATAACAGGGAGCCTATCAGAGAGCCATGTGGACCCTAATGCTGCGTTATTACCAGCTGACGACAGAGCAGCCCTCTGCTTTTGATTACAGGAGAGAGGAGACAGAAAATGGGCTTCAGTGTGCACTGCCACAGGTCATAAGGTGATTACTGACAAATGAAAAAGCCTGTGCAGGACTTAAACATTCAGGATTGACATGGATGGAACCTGAAACAGTTTTATATTTGCTGATTCAACACACACACATTATCCTACGGTTACAATGAGTTCTGCTTTTGACACAGTGTGTATTTGTGTGTGTTTATCTGTGACTGCAGGCTGGGATAGTTTAATGTGATGAATGAGAACATGGCTGCCAGCCAACTGAGGGCATGCGTCGTACATTCATGAACACATGCAAAAACGCATGTCTGTGCACTGATACAACTGTACACGCACACAAACGTATCTGCAGACCTTCCCTGTTCATACTGCACTTGCATATGCTTCAACAGTTTATTCGTGAATTTACAACTTGAAAACATTATTGTTACATGCGTGGCATGCAGGGTGCCAGTCGGGGAGTGTAAGGAGAGAAAGTCTGCAGTCAAACAGGACCAGGCGCCTGACACAGGGTCATGCTAATTGGGTGATAATGTGTTTTTTCACACATGCTGTGACAGGATGGTAATAACTGTGTGGTGGTGCTTGTGAAATGAGCTGTGTTAATGAGCAGCGCATTGGGCCTCTGCACCTGTTAGCGAGGGAGTCTGGAGGCTCGGCAACAGGCTCACAACAACAGGCTGGCAGCTTTATGAGTTGAGGTCAAGATGGTTAGAGATATGTGGCAACACTGGAGGGTTGATATACAATAAAGATAGGCGTGTGTTCATTATGCTATCTCTTTATTAAACTCATGTTTATTTTCTATTAAACCAATAAATAATAATCTCCACAAACTAGGTTATCCCCTCGAGAATATCTTCATACTTTACTTTCATATGCTTTTGAGTTGTGTTCTGGGACCCAAAATGACTTGCTGGTTTGTTCCTGGAGGCTCCTAACACGACAGTGTATTATAGCGAGTCTTGGCCCCAAGGTGAGTCTAAATTATCTCGGTGTTCTGGCTTGACAGGCTTAGAGAAACACAGAGCTCTTGTGGTTTACAAAGGACAGAGGAGAGGGGACGTTGCAGCTCACTAGCTTCGCTAAGACAAGGCTAGCCAAGTGCAGCCAGGTGAGAGCTCAATAGAGGGGCTGGACATGGGAATACAAGGGAAGGGGAAGGAGGAGGTAAGAGGGAAAGGTGTACCATGTATTTTCAGTAACCTTTTTCTATCCACCAATAGGAAAAACAAAGTGTCGGGACCAAACAGTGTCACAGGTGATTTTATACGTTTGCAGATAAGACCATTGTCCAACTAGATGAGAGGTTATTAACTAATTTTTCTTCCATTTCTTTCTCTCTCTTCCACTTTATCTCTCCTCTATTTAGGTCACATCTGTTAGTTCTCTTTCATTGAGACAATCATCTGGAATATCTGGGATGATTTGCAGAGTAATTTTGAGATTAGCTTTCTAATGTTTCTCTGTAACAGAGGGAAGCAATTGTACTACGCCCATTTGTTAATGAGGGCCTAAAAATAGGCACCTTCACAGGACCCGTGTCAGTTTAGATCAATGGTTCTTGCAGTTGTGGTTCTGGCCCCTGATTGGATCATGATCCAGATTGTCTCCTATAAGTTAACTGGAAGTGTGTATTATAAGGATGCTGGTCTGCCAGTATGAATCACTTAAAAGGATCAAAGGTTTAGATGATAGAAGAAAAAAACTGTTTCTGTGAATTTTGTTAAGTCTAAGCTGAAATACTGACTGATACTTGTACAAAGTGTCTGACTTCTGACATCTGTTTTCCAATCAACAGTCAACATTGGGGTTTTTTTAACCATCACCACAACCTTACCCAAGCAGTTTTAGTTACATAAAGTTGACCAAAACGTAACTATTGAGGTGGCAGATCTCAAACAGTTATATGAATAGTTTTTGTGACAGTAATATGGCTTATTTTAAAAGGAACAGACAAACCATCTATTTTGTTATGAGCACTTTTGTGAACGTCATCCTGCTTATAGGGTCGCCAGATCAGAAATTGCTTTTATGGATTCATTTGGGAGGCAATGACACCCAATTTATTTTGTCACTTAGGTACAATGACTTGTTGGCAAACACGCTTGGATACCAGCTCAAATGCAGATGCCCATACTGTATGCATAAATCAGAAAGCAACAAATAAAAGGTTTCCTTGTAAGGAGGTAGGCTAACTGATTTCATGTTGAAGATGGTGTCAACAGGATACTGTGAATTGATCTCAAACACTCGTTGACCTATATACAGCTCAGATCAAGCTTATATCAGTTACTGAGAGCCTATAGCATGTACACAGTCAACCAACCCCAGTGCATTAATTCAATTTAACCAGTCCAGCTGTACCAATTTTAGGACTTTGTGTCAGACTAGTGAGTTAAAATGCTTTGCTGCCAATGGCGTATACCACCATCAACCTAGAATGCAACCCCACCCCCTTTTTTTTTTTTTTAATTGGCTGTTGATAACATTACTCCCGTCACTTCATACGTATGTAGTTCACACCTACAGCAGCTCCTGAAATCCCTATTTCATGACAATTCTCGGTGAATTTCTCAGCATCGGTCAAAGTATGTTTCGTGCAGTCTCTCAAGCCAAGAGCCAAGCTACCTTTTAGCTGGTTGTCTACCATGTCACATCACTTGAGTTTTTAAACAGCCACAAGTCACGGATACCATCTCTGCCCATTGGTTTTTATTAAAATTACGGTTATCTCAGCTGTTAAAACCCATAATTTTACAGTAATTTCCGTTTAAGTACCTTCAAAGAAAAGCATTTTAACCTGGGTCATAGAGCCGTGCACATATTTCCATAGCATGTCAGGAGTGATATGCTAAAAACGTCAGAGGCCATTTTTGTATGGCAGTGAATGCGCATAAAAAATCTGGATGTTTGACAACCTTTATTATAGTATCACTTTCCCTTCTTGGCTGGTATCGCAGATTTCATGCAACTGAAAGTTTTGGAACCTCTTCTTTCATTTGCAACCGAGTGCCACTCAATTGCCATCCTAGTGGCAAAATATACAGTAAATGGTTAACATGAAGGTGCCTTTGAGAAGTCCAGACATCAAATCTCCATGCAGAAACTTCCATGAGAGCAGCCTCTGAGTCTATAAAACTCCGGGAATTTGGTGTGACTTTACTGTGACAGCAGCATATGGGAATTAGCACAGAACTTCAAACTTAAAGGGCATGGGAATGAGGGAGAGGAATGAAGTAAAGTAAAGAAAAGCAAAGGAGAAAGTGAGAAAGAGGGCGCCTCAGAGGGTAAAGCTGAACCAAAATCAGAAATGTTCAATTTGAGCGGTTATGCGTTGCAACTAATGTGCTGTTATATGGTCTGGGGGGCTGTGTTTGGAGCCAGGCTGGTTGGTGTGGTGAGTGAGACTGATGTATGAGCCATCCCGCTCTGTTATTAGGGCCTCTCCCAAGGTCCTCTTCCTTCCCTATTAGCTGGAAAACTGACCTAACTCTGGGGTTATCTGGAAGAACAGCAAACCCACCATTTTCACAATAAAGCTATGTCATATTTCTGTCTTAAAGAGGTCAAAGAGAGATATGCGTAGATGTGGAAAATTCAGGAATGATAATCATTTCCTTCTCCAATTTGTCTTCATCAGATCTCTCTTTCTGTCCAACAAGTTTCCTTCTCTCTTCTTGGGTCCTTACGCTCTGTCTTCTAAATTTAGGTCCTTCTACTGAAAAAAATCTCCCCCCAATCCTGCTTTGATTTTTCCTACAAAAAAACTGTCTCATCTCAATTCCCTCCTGCATGCTTATCTAAAGGAAGTAGTTAAACTATTTATGTGAACATCTATTCGCCTTTTATATCCAACTCTACAGACAATGGGAAGAGTGAAATAAGCTGCTAATGTCCCACTGTGGCCTGCGTCCAGAACCAGGCTGAGCACCATATAGGGCTCAAGCTGCCTTAATGAATTATTAGCACAATTAGGCTCAAGATTGGAAAACGAGCGGAAAGTTACAGTCTTGGCGAAAAGACATGGATTTGAGAGAACAAAGATTTTTCATGCCAAGCCGAAGAGAAAAAAAAAAAGAGTGGTGAAGAGCAAGGGAGAGAAGAAAAGGAGAGGACAGGACTTGGAGATAAATTAAGGGAAGAAGGCTTGGAAAATGTGAGAGTGAAGAAAATGGACAGCATGAGAGAAAATGAAAAAAGACAAACTCCATCATCAATGTAAAATCTGCTATTTAAGAAGTGGGCTTCTGTCCCACCAGGTTTCTGTTGGCTGGAGAGTTCATTCACTGTCTTTGTGTCCGATGTAAATGACTGTTACACAAGTGAGAGCACTCAAAATTTCATTAATAATTCTTTTGGAAAAAATAACATTTTGTGCGTACACAACAGCGCCAAGTAAAGGAGATAAACCATTTACCAGGAAGCCAGTCTGTAACCTGTGGTGGATGTACAACATACAGTGTTGAGAGTTTGGGAAGTAACTGTTTGCCTTTGGTTTCTCTTACAAGTAAATTCATGGGTTTGTATACATTTGTCGGATTGTCTGAATTCTTGGGTTTCTCGCCCAATTTGACTTCTTTTTAGGGATGCTGATGTGTCCCCAACCAGGTAAGTACAACGTTTTTATTACAAATACAAATAATGGCAAAACTACAACCAAAGTAAACCCAAGCTGAAATAACCTGACAAGACAGTAGAGCTACAAATAGGGTCATGATGTGTCCAAAATCCTTGCCTCATTCACTACTCCCTATATAATAGCCACTAAATAGTTTACTCAATAGTGAGCAGTAAATTTAGATTTTGGACACCTACTGTACCTGTAATTTTCTCATCCATAAAAGTCACTCAGATTTCAGACTTTCAAATAAAATGGCAGTAGATATACTGTACACTATGTAGTAAATAGGGAGTGATTTTGGACACAGCCGTTGTGTAACTGTGCATGTGCGTGTGTGCGCTTGTATATAGCTGCACCTGCGTGTGTCTGTGCAGGTGTTTGTTCCCAGGCTCAACTGGAGCATAAAGAGGAATAAAAGCAGGCCCAGTTCAGGGACTGAGAGTGTTCACCTGAGGACATCACGGACCAAAGAACACAGGATTCGCTAACACACACACACACACACACACACACAGTCCAGCATAGCCTCAGAAAGTTCTGCTCTGTAACCTTATAAGACCACAGAAGGGGGTGGGTGAGAGAGAGAGAGAGAGAGAGAGAGAGAGGTGGGAGGGCTGAGCGGGGGAGAGAGAAGTGAGCAGGGTAGATGACAGGAGGCTGCATGACAAGGCCCTTTTTGGATCAGAACAATAGACAACAAGAGAAAGAAAGAGCTCAAGTTGCAACAGACGTTTGCTCCAACATGCAAAAGCACCGTTTGGAAAAAAAGGAAAAACTATTGCTCCCCTCCAAAAATCACAAACCTGGACAGAGAGGACATTTTATGCAACTTATACTACATGTTTTGGAAAGCTGCATTGTATTTGGAATTGTAGTTTGGCTTTTGCACAAATTCTCAATAAATGTTGGGAGGAAACCATGGCTCTTTGAATAAAACTTGCTAAAATGCTTGTTTTCTTGTTGTTTTTTTTACATCTTTTTAAAAAATATTATGGAGCCTGTATGTGTTTCTGGAGACACTGTTCAGAGCCGTTGACATTTTGAGGGACCAATTAAACCTGTAACTTAAAAAGAGTTCTCTAGCTTAGCTTTGAAGAAATGTACCTTCATTTTTAAAATGTATTTGTGCGCTAGACACTGATTTGTATATGTAGCTGTATCGTAGCATAAACCTATAGAACATTAAATCATCGACTCCAAATCACTTCAGAGCGTTTTTAAACTACTGCAGAGCTTCTTCAGAGGAAACTTGAGCCCCCCCGAGAATAAGCTAAAAGCTGACACAGACCTACAAGTGTTGAGATGATTCCTTTAAACAGCAGCTTGTCACTTCAGCTGAAAATTATCTAACAGCATCAGACTCACACTGACAACTGTCACTACCAAGCATAGCTCAGTCCATGACGCAGAGCATGGCTGAGTGGGCAGCAGAGTAAAATCCTTAAGAAAGACACCGAAACCTTACAACCTCCTGGCCCGAAGCGGACTCTGACCTCGGACTGCTCTGGAAGTGACAATCAAAATAGGAATTTCTATAGAGGCATTAATCAGGGTTTTCTTGTTGTAGCTCCAATCTAAACTCTTAGTTTAATGTCATCTCCCAGTCTCACCACACCAACGAGGGGAGGGGGCTCTCACTATGTGCACTGAAACCCTATAGTAGTTCTGTGCTACCATATAGCAGCGTCTCTCCCTCACAAGGCTGAATTGGGTAGCAGAAGAATGCCAGGTCATACTGTATACTGAAAGTATCATAACCATCCACAACATCATGATGGTGACATACAATATTGGCAGCTCCTTTAACCTGTATCCCTGACTAGGATCTCAATTAACTGACGCGAGGGCCGGACATAGCTCAATATTATCATTTACTGGACTTCCTGTTGACCTTCAGCAGAATCACATCATGATGAAGTGATTGCATCGCGTGCGTTTTTTTAAAAAGACCATTTTGTTTAAAAGTAAGCATATCCATCAATCAATTCTCATCAAAATGGAGTAGAATTGGAGTTCCAGTTTTACATGTGTGTATATTTGCTATAGCATGGAAATCGGAAAAATCAGGAAATTGATCCTGACAATATTGTGATATTTATTTCCGCCATATACAGTAGACTGGCTTAAGCTGACAACTTACTAACTGCTGGTCTTTTAATTGGTCAGATCCGCTCACACATTTGTACCAATGCGCAAATTAAAGTTTCTAGTTCCCCAGACTTACTGCGGAATGTCTTTGAAATGTGGGAGGAAGCCTGAGCATGTAAACTTGACATCGAAGGCAGGAGCTTGAGAATGAACTTAGGTCTATTGGGTTTGTTTAGATTTAAAGTACAGTGAAGGCAATTTCACACACCTCCATTGCAGGGAAAGGTTGGCTATGTGTTATGCATCTTAGTTTATATTAACCTATAGTCCATCTTACATTTTTGTCAGTTTTGTCATGATAGAAACTTTGGTCTTGGAGTAACTTCATACTGTGCAGATGACTCTGCCTTGCCCTGTTTGGCCCTATAGAACTACTCATAGGTTAAACAGGCTAATGCATAAGCCCCTGCTGTCCCTGCGAGGCTCTGCATTGAAACCCACGCTGATGTGTAAGGCCTGGTTAGCCCATTTTGGGTGAGGCTCCCCTCGGCTCCGGTTACCAGCGGTGTAAGCAGACTAGTGAGGAATGTGCACAAGCATGTTACCACCTACTGTGCAGCTCATCTGTTTTCACCTGACAGGTCCAGCACAAGTGTGTGTGTGTGTGTGTGTGTGTGTGTGCAAGCGCTCAGCTTTCTGGAAAACCTGATCGCTTTCAAGCAGATAGACTGAGCCCTGAGACCTTGACGTAATCTGCAGAAGTAGCCGTCTGTCTGTTCATCAGTCTACGGAACGTCAATAGAGTCATCACACTTGCATGTTAGTGTGTCACTCAATTGCAGAGGATTGTGCTACTTCAGTGTATTGTGCAGAATGAGCAAAGCGTTAAATGATGTGAATATGGTTCACATTAACGTTATGTCAGTGTTGAGGTCTCTGTGTGTCATGGGTCAGGTGTGGAATGTAAGATTTAAGACCTAAATGCCAAAGTCAGTCAGGCCGCCTGTGTGTGGGACATGAATATAGTCATCTCGCTTTGCTTTTTGTACGTGACTTTTCTGTAAATAGTGTATCATGTGTGCCAACAGTGTGAATGGTATGAATAAGACACATGCCATGTTGCATGCCTGTCTGTGCCTGTGTGTTGGACAAAAAGTTGGGCTTGTGTGTGTCTGCTCAGGTGCAGCCAGGCACATGTACACAGTCCATAAGCTCACTGCCGGCATTCCCAGATTCCTCGAGGATGACAAATTCAAAAGGAGAGGCCCCAGCAGATGGAATCTGGGAACGCCAGGATAATGCTGCTGGATTTCAAACGTGACTCGGATTTAGACATCATGTGACTACAGTTGAGCTGGGCGCCATTCCAAAACCATTCTTTACGTCCGCTGGTATTTCCTCACTCGCCAGGCTGAATCTCGCCTTGTCTGCAGGACGTATAATGCCATGAAGTGTTGGCAGGCCAGATGCTATTAATGAAACACAGAGCGTGACCATCTCAAGCTAAAAATGTTTGATTTAAATGACACGTCATGACAAGTCATTTGGAAAACATTAGCATTATTAGCCAGAATGCTGCTGGTCTGTCTTCCATTAGGCCATGGTCATGTTCGCTTTGACTCTAAAAGCAAGCAAGAATTCAAAACACACACAAAAATGCAAAAACACATTAAATAATTCAATTCAGTACACATCTGGGTATTTTTCTGTTTGCATTTCCAAACCTAATTAAAATAAGTGTATTATCAATCATTTAAGTAAAACAAATTGTCAATCTTTATCGCTTTTTAAGCTCTGTAGATGTTTACCACCAAGAACTCTATTCATATAACCATTGTGGTTTGCACATTTTCTCTTTACTACCACTGTGCTTATTGAACTGATTGACCTGATGTGTAACACGGCCACTGATTGCTGGCTTCTGACTGAACAGATAAAATGTCCTGAATAATATCGGGATGCTTCTGGGAAACTGGGTGTGAGACATCGTGTCTCCATCAACTCATGACTCTTAGTCAGCTCTCAATGACTGACGCTGTAGGATGGACTCAGCCACAAGAAATCTGACTCCAGGCCAGAGAGAAAGTTAGACCGGGAGAGAGGAAGAGATTGAAATAGAGACAAACACAGAACAAGTAGTGGGAGAAATAAGCGAGAGAAAGATATACTGTAGAGACAAAGACAGAGAGAGAGATGAAAGAGGGAAAGAAACACCATGCGCGCAAAAGAAATATTCATTCCAGTAAAAACGTCCTGTGTTATTCTTATTCTTTGGTTTTCCAGCCCTATATTGGAGACAAAGTCTGGGCTGCCGACAGCAAGACTCTGAGGCAAACAGTGAACCAGTGAGCCTTTCCAGCACGCTTTCCTGTCAATCACACCGATGCTCTACGGGAACCTCTCCTCGTCCCACGTTAAGAAAATAAGCACCGGCATTCCTCCCCTTGTCTAGAGGAAAAGGTTGCCGACTAATGAGGAAGGCAGAAGGATGGAAGAGAGGAAAAGAAAGGATGCGAGAGATAAGTGGTGGGATGGAGAAGTGAGAGCTTTGTGTCCCTAAAGAAAGAGTTGAAAACAAGCCAGAGACAGACCCACACTGTCGGCGTCCAAAACACTTTTCACTACTGCAAAAAATACAGAGCGATACAGTATGATCCAAAATATACAAACACTGGTTGATAAAAGTATTCAACAAGTTGATGGTAGTCATTCAAGATATGACATGCAGTCATTCAAGATTAAAAAAAAATACTGACTTATGAATGAACTTGATTGGTAAAGAATCACTTTTGTTTATGTAATGCTGTGTGGTGATGGATCTGCTATGTGAGCGCTAACAAGAAAAAGCAGGTCTCACCTACTAACTGAAATAATTCAATACTGTCATCTAAAATAACCCTGTGGCCTAGCCCGTGTTGCGAATGTTGAAAAGTATAAACTGGACATAAAGGAAAAGTGATAATAGTAGATCCAAAATTACTTCTCGAAGTTTCTACACATCGAGTCTCAATTTCAAAGTTTGCAATTCATCTACAATGTTGGTCAGCATCATACAATAAGTCATTTACTATAGAGTATGACAAACACAAAGTGGTTTCAGCCAGTGGCGAAATGTTGGTCTCATGAAAAAACAATGGCAATGTAATATCACAGCAAATGCTGTGACTTTGGTTTAGAACATAATCATGGTTTGCTGAAACACAAGACCAAACTCGTCTATACTATCAATACATACATACAGCACTGGCGTCTATAAAAATTGATGCAATCAAGTAAAAATAATACAGGCCTATAACAAAACAAAAGGCGGGAGTACTGGCTGTAGTTCAGATGGTATTTAGTGGTTTTCTCTTTAAAAAAAAAAAGTTTGATGCAAAACTAATTGTAGATCTTCACTCTTTTAATGACCTGCCCTCTATAATATTTTAAGAAAACTACTTATGCCACCAGAAGAAAAAACAATATGTTTCCACTTTCCACCTATCAACATATGTATAACATTTGTTTGGTGAAACTGGTGTAATTTTGACATTCGAGAGCGGGAGTCCAGCTCTGTCAATCAGTCCCTTTTTCGATCAAATCTGCATGCATATGCCCTCAAAATGTCACTCTGAAATATGGTTTCAGCTTGCAGAAAATTCTGTCTATTCCACTGAATGTTCCACAACAGTGTATTTCCTCATCACATTAAAACAGTAAATTAAAGATAATAAGTAGCAAAAATGGAAAAGGCTGCTTTGTGAATGCTGCTTTTTACATGTGAGGGAGGATGTGGGTGATTCAGGGGCCCAAAAGGCTCCCTTAATGGGAAGGATTTGTCAAACGGGATTTTCTTATAATGAAGTTTACCTTCTGCCCTAATAAGTGGAGAACCAGATGGACCAAAAGTGTTTGCGTGTGGATGCATTTGCTGCAGAGACAGACTCCCCGGTTTCCAATTCCCCTTTGACCCATCTCTAATGTCAGGAAGAGGGAGGGGGACTGAGGAGGATGGGGAGACACCTGCTCTGGATCTGCCTCAGTTTGGAAAAAAAAAATAAGAGGGCAACAATATGTGAAAGAAGACCAAAAGAGGAAAGGAGAAGACGAAATGTCAAGCAGATGTAAGTGATGAAAACTGTGGAGATGATATAAGGTAAAGTTGACGTTGTGGGAAACTTGCTGAATGGAAACCGACTGGAAGATTTTTAAACTGTAGGTTGAGAAGTTTTCTACTATAACCCACAGTGGAAATAATCTTGTTTTCATAAAGTTAAAGTTAGTCTTATCATTCGTGTTTTGCACCAAGATTTTTTTTTATGATGACGATTAATGATGCATGAGGCATCACAGACACAGTTCAAAACAAATAACCATACTGGGTGGAACTTCAGGCCGAATCTCGCTTTACTTGACATAGTTTTCCACTGGCTGCAACTGCATGGTGATTATGAGAACACTTCCAACCAAAGTCATCTTTGTGGACTGAACATGGCGAACTTAAAAAAACAGCAGAGGGGGTGGGGATGGCTGAGGGATTTTGAAAGGCCTGGATATTATTAAAGTGGGCAAAATACATAAAAGAGCAAAAATAAGAGTGCCAGAGAGACACACAAAATCTGCCACAAGAGACAAAGATGATCACAGATCTCACATTTCCAAAGCTTGTTGTAATTTCCATCTCATTTCCCCAGATGACTGGTGCGGGGGCTGACTAAGCACACCTTGTAAAGCATCCCAGCTTGCTTCTCCAAACACAGTCTCACCTCACCTCCCATAAACCCTGTTCTCTCAAACACACACTTCATAACTGATCCACCTCCACCCCAGACGATGGAAAGGAGGATAGGCAGATGGCGGCGCAGAGAATAGAGAGGTGTTAAAGGAGTACTACGGGCACAAGATCTCTATTGTATTACCTAATTTCCTGTTCAGAATCTCCCAGGTTGCAGAGATGAAATCTGTTAGATTCCTCTGTGTGTGCAGGATCCCACAGCCTGCTATGCACCTTCATACGTTATTTCTGCTCCTTACTTCTCATCAATGTGCCAGACCTTTGAATCCAATCCTTTGACTGTTTTTGCTTGGTTTTTTTATTCCTTTTCTACACACGTACACCATATTCACTTCAGTTCTTTGGCATGCCATGCTTTGTTATTTTTCCGGGTATGTTAATCTTCCTAGAAATGGCATTATTTGGCGTACCAGTGGAATTACCCATGCTCTATAGAGAAGTTTTTATGACAATTTATATAGTTGTTGTTATTTTGCTTGCATATCTAAAGTTTCTAGACAAATGTGAGTGGATAGTGGAGGATCTTAGGGACCCAGGGATTGAAAAACCACGTTCATGGGACATTACATGCCTTAGTACTGACAGATACTAACAGTAAAACAAAAAACCTAAGTCAATGGATTTTTTCACTTGTGTGTTTTTCATTTCATTCCATTTGGGATGAATACATTTATTTTTAGCTTTAGCACTACAAATGCCCCCATGCTAACAGGTGAAGCAAACAAGAAGAGCAATGTTGCCATGGAGTCAATAAGTTAGCTGTGGGCTACACCTGAGCCCTGTTTTCTGAGCGTGACGTTGTTTACACTTGCAGCAGTGGAAGTTACGCTACATTGCATGCTTTCCATTGCCGTTTCTACTGTAACCATGGATATACAGACAACAGTAAACTGAATTTAATAACTGTGAGGAAATACTTTACGGTTTAAGGTGGAATTAAGAATTATACATAGCTCTGGTGCCTTCAGTCCATTTGAATAATGTTATCCTGTACTAAATGTTGTAAGTAGTAAGTAGTATCTATGATATAGACAGAAAAGGTTTCCTGCTGATAAGGGTGTATTAGCTAGTTTTCATCAAAAAGATCACTAGCGTCAGTAACGTGGTGCCTATAATTTATTATCGATTTTTATGAAACTGCTGTGGCGAGAAGTTAAAGAGAAAGGGTGGGGCGATAAAATGTGTGCAATATAAGCTTTCAAATGTGGTGAGCTGTGTGAAGGCTCTTGTCATAAGCAAGCCTGTGTGTGTGTGTGTGTGTGTGTGTGTGTGGGTGGGTTAGAGTCAAGCATGTGCAGTGTCTATGTATGTGTTAGAATTGGCAGCAGGTTAGGGTACTCTGGCCTTGATTAGGCGTCTCTTTCCCGTCCAGCAGTCGCTGAGTGAAGCAGTGAATTTCTCTGCCATCTCAGCAGTGTAATTGGGGACACATGCAGCCTTGAACCCCTCCTCCCTCCATCTTTAGGTCAAAGCAGCACTAAGATCAAATGCTCTCCTCAGTGGAGCATTCCTCAATAAAACAACAAGCGGGCAAGAGAGAAGGGGAAAGAGAGACAAGGAGTGAGAAAAAGGAAAAAGAGGAAATCAAAGGAGATGGGGCGAGACAGGCAGAGAGGAGAAACGAAGGAGACGGAGGTGGAGACAGTGAGAGCATATGGAATATGTTTAGAGTAATATCATTGGGCCCTGATGTTATCATGGCGCTTCAATTGGCTGATCAGAACTTTTCGGCAAATTGCACCATCATCTGTCCCTTTCTCTTCTCTGCCTTGTCACTTTTCCTCTGTTCTCTGTGCAAGAGAAACCCACCCATGCATAGTTTTGCTTTATTACCTGTGCAGGAATCCCCCTTTTCTCTAAGTATGGCCTAGAAGCATATATTGTTTATAGTGGCCTGGGTCCTTTTCAAAGCAATAAAAGCCATGATGGGCTCAGGTCTGGTTCAAGCAAACATAAACAATCCTCCCTCCTCTTCAAAAGGCATAGAGAAACAGAGGTTGAGAAATGGGCTGCTAGGCTACTGACAGTCCACTCGTTTGAGATCCGCAGTGACAAATGTGGACACAGAACTAGTTTGGATCAAAGCAACTGCATAGTTTGTGAGGGAACAAAACAATTTCTCATGAGTTTAGGACAAAGATGAAGGAATTTTCCCAGTTCTATCCAAGTCTTTGATGATAGAGTCTAATGACGCACACAGTTCTGCAATGTCAGAGTGATTTCACAGGTTTCTTAGCTGTTTTATGAAAGGGCGAAAAACCGATGTCTAAGGTGGAAGAAACACTTTAGGGGATAAACTGAACCCAGGCCTTGGATACTAGGTTGATTGATTGTGAGATGGTCAGTAGTGGAAATAGAGACAGTGAAAGATCCGCAATGAAGAACTAAGCTCTCTATGATGGAATAGAGATTTCCTATTAATTCTACGGATTCCTGTCTCATAGTGTGTATGTGTAGGTTGCCTGATTGTCAGTGTGTGTATTATATAGCTGCAGGCTGCAGACAGACAGCACAGACACTGGAGTGTGTCACACTCCACATCTGGTGGATGGGCTCTGTTAGCGCCGTCTGTCTGCCTATTATTATATAGTATAAAGCTTTTGAACTGAGCAGCCACTGCTGACAATCACCAGACTCCAACACACCGGGTCATGCCCAGATTTAAAAAAAAAGAGACAGGCGCAGGCCTTTCTCACTAAGGGTTTTTCTTCTTTTTTTTGTGCTGTAAAGAGATCATACAGCATGTTTGTTTTCCTTCAACGTCAGAAAATGTGATAGTCAGGTGAAGGGAGAAAGAAGAAGAGAAAAGTTGCAGGAGCATTTGCTCATTTCAGGAAGAGAAACTCAGTTTCGTGCTGTATTGTGGAGGACAATTCACAGTTTCCTGATTATACAAACGGTGGTGGTGGAGAGAGAAAAAAGCATTGAGTTAATTATTCTTCAACACAAAAAAAAGCCCAACCCAAGTTGTGACTAAGAGTGAAGGAAAATGTTG
Organism: Coreoperca whiteheadi; assembly: GCA_011952105.1. NCBI lineage: Eukaryota > Metazoa > Chordata > Actinopteri > Centrarchiformes > Sinipercidae > Coreoperca > Coreoperca whiteheadi. The sequence goes on along the minus strand of CM022489.1, from coordinate 8,307,685 downwards.
AGGCCAGGCAAAAGTCAATGTGTTACTTCACCAAAACCTGCAGACCAGCTGGACGTAACAACTATTTCTTAATGTGCACCTGTCATCACTTTGTATGGAAAGGCCTTGATATATTGATGAAGTGCCTCAGCACATTTTGATATACACAAGGCCTTCATAAGTCTCTCATAATGGGAAACCAAATGTGGTATTACTGGGTGGTTCTCTGGCTGGCAGCATGTTGAAAAATAAAGAGGCATTCACCTCTTCCTGCTGTTTCTGCTATTAGTCAGTTCAGCTTTCTGAGCCGTCAGACTTACTAGGAATTTAAGACCTACTAGTAACAATTTAAAGACTTGTTTCTGGTATCGACAAAGAATTTGAGAGGTTAAGTTTAAGATTTGTAGCCACAAACCAAACCGAGAGATCCGCCAAAAATGAGAACGTGTGCTGCCTTTTATGTTCAGCCAGAGGAACGGTGTGGGTCATTTATGTGTTTTTAATCGTTTGTGGACTAAACAAGCTGTATTAGGCTTTGGCTACACAGACTATACTTGTTATCAGGATGAATTTATCATTGGTTTTGGTCTTTTCATCGAATTTGGATGTGACACTTAAAAAAAAACCAAACAAAAAAAAAACAAAAACAGAATATCACTTATCCGTTAGGAATCTAAATCCCTTCTTTTACGATCACATGAAATCACATGAATATAAATATGTAATTAGTGATTACGTACAGAAAAAATGTCTTTCCGTATGTCTACAATTTAGGATAGTTAGGACATTTTAGGATAATATACAACACTTGCTGATACCACACTACACTTCATGGCTCGTCATCTGAAGCGGTGACTTCCTGCTGATGAGCTGAGCACACAAAGCTAAGTAGTGAAATAACTGGAGAGTCCGATCAGTGCTGATGACATTTACAGCCTCCAGTCAGCTTGTTTGTGACATGGTAACAAAATAAGAACAGGGAACTAAAGCAAATGTATAAAAAATGTACTCTGTGCATGCGTGTACAGTATGTGTGTGTGCTCTTACAGTGAGTGCACTGCTTAGCATGTTTACGTTTGGGCTTACGGAGGAGTGGCAATGTGAAATAGCAAAGGTGTATGAGAAAATCCTGCAGCCATGTGCTGTATGAGAGTGACATTTCTGTCATCAATTAAAGTTGACAGTTTACATTTTTTGTCAGAGTTAACACACAGAGCCAAAACAGCAGAAAGCAAATCACCTTCACAAAGCAGTTTTATGTTGTCTTACTAGTGAGAAGATAAAATATACTAAATACATTTTAGAAAATAGCAGTCAAAGGATTAAGATAGCTGCTATGAAAGGATAAGTTTTCTTTAAATACTATGGTAACTTATTTATATATTTTCACTGCCTGTAAAGCACTTTGTAGCTTAATTAAGATTTATAAAGATAATTATGGTTATTGTCTGCTTTGTAAAAGTGGGTGTGACTTTGATATTGTGTATTGGAATGAAACTCTTCATTGGCAGCTAACTCACATTAAGTTAAGATGTAGATGGAACCAAGTGACACGAAATGAGGAATCTAAATCGGGAGCCAACATTCGTTCACTTTACACTGGCAATAACAGAGCTGGTTCCATAAGAACTGGGTGAGGTTGTACAGCAAATAAGTGCCAAATCAAACCTTCCTTTTTCCAACCCAATATGATGATTTTCAGAAAAATCAGAAACAAGTCTTTGAATCTTCCAACAAAGGACTAATAAATGTTACCTTTACAAAGGCCATGTTAGAGTAATAGCCCCTGGTTTAGCTCTGTAGCGCTTTTACACTTTGCTATTGGACCCTGTTCAAAGTCAAATAAACAGTTGACACGATCTTAAGCTCCTTTACCGTCCTGACTAAAGCCCTGTACAGCACACGAAGATAAAACCTCACTAACCTGCTCTCACATACGACACAAAAAACACAATGACGCGCACACACACAAGACTTACCATAACCTACTATGGAAAGAAAAGAGGGCAAAACTTTTACATTCAACATTTTACTGCAATTTGTTTCACACAAACCCATTGAAACTAACACTGTTGTAGGCTGATATATTAAACCTCCAGACAAAGTCACCAACCAAAAAACCTGCTTGTACTCGTATGCCCTGTAATGGCGCAAGTGAAACCAATAGGATAAAGGGTGAAGTCAGTCAGCTTCCTGTTTTCTGCATAGCACTATGCATAAAGCCCTATCTACAACACATACCGGTAGATCGCTGTATTATTTCCACATGTGAAGGGATGAAGCTGAACAGAATTAAACTGAAATCTGAAGTGTTTACTTGTCAGATTTCACCAGCCAACCGCTCCAGCTGCAATTTTACACAGATAGTTAGAGGGCAGAGCGTGTGTGTGTTCATTGTTTTTTTGGGGTTTTTTTTGCGTGTTTGTACACTCACACACACACACACACACACACACACACACAACTACCCAACCAGGTCTGAGAAACCATGTAATGCAGTGAACTGACTGTGAAACAAGCTCATGTAAGGATACAAACACACACAAACACACACGAGCTCGGTCACACAAACTTCTTTGGATAACAGAGCCTTTATTCCTCTACTTGCACTGCATACAACAACTATGAGAGCACACACATGCATGCACACAGACACACATGTATTGTAACCTCCCTGATTTAAATCACTTGCAGGCTCAATGTTTCCTGCTCTCAAAATGCCTTATTACTCCTCCTTTGTTTGACTGGAGCGTGATTTGAGCTCAGGCCCTTTTACATTCTTTCATTACTCTCCAGGCAACACACAGGCATGCCAGAGGGACTCCATGAGCCACACTTCACTTACTTTGTTAGTTTTTGGGAGAAATTGCTATTCTGGCTGGCACTCTACTATTGGTGTAGCACGTCTTGGGTCTGGTAAGTGGGACTGTCTGTTCACGTGGTGGTCTGCTCCAAACCTCAGATTTGTTTTTTTAAACTAAATTGAAGGATTTCATGCTTCTCTAAAGGGTAATAAATTCCCCAACCCCTGGGCCTATTAACATAAATTACTTTGTTTCTTTCAAGGCTGTTCCTGAAAAGTTGATATTTTGGAGATGTGACTTCCCCCCCCGCAACACATATTGGATGGATGGCCATGACATTTTGTTCAGACATTTGGTCACGATTCATTCTCTGGGTGAATCCTACTGACTTTAGTGATCCCATGACTTTTCCTCTAGCGCCACCAGCAGGTCAATGTTTTCAATTATCCAGTGAGATATCTCTACACATATACTGTATGTATTGGCATAAAATGTTGTACAGACATTCATGATTCCCAGACGATGTATACAAATGGCTTTTCCTCCAGCACCACCATGAGGTTCACACTTCAATGATTGCATGCTCATTAACACATTAACATAGAAAGCATCTGCAAAAAGATTTGAATCTGCTTTGGCATAGAATTGACATCAAAGCATATGAATTATCACTTGTGTATGTGTAATTAATTAGGTAATTAAGTAATATTGTGTATGTCAAATAAGAGCATTCAACTCCTCTTCATTTAGTTGGTGGGCCCCATGAGGTCACTGCAACAACCCCAGAGCTCTCCAGCTGGACTGAGAATCCAATATTTGTCAAGGTCACTGCAAGGACAAACCAGTACATGTTAAGGCCCTTGGTGCTCTGTTTTTGCTTTCAGAACAGATGACAAAACAGCAGACATAACCGCTGCCTACGAAGGCACAATGGCAGCAACTGTATCATCCGTGACTACCTGACCTTTCATTAGAACCAGAGTGACAGTGAGGCAAGACAGCTGGGCAGAGAGGAGAAAATGAGCAGTCACTCAGACTATGAATAGACCTTTGTATCATCTCTTCTGTCTAGGAGAGGAGGAAAATCAGGTAAATGATGAGTGGAAGAAACAAACTAGGAGGAGATAAAAGGAGAAAGTAAAGAAGAAAAAAGAAAATTGTAGACAAGTAGGAAGGAGAACAAAGGAAAAGGAGTGACCTGGATGGTGTTAGCAGATAGCAGGAAGGTTCTCCAGAGTCCCATTTAACCAGTTAGGATCTGAGGGAATCTCACTGCTGTAAATCCACTGGAATTCCGAGCGTGCCCGCTGCCTAGAAAACAAAGCTTGTGTTTTCCTTCAGCCCTGTCGTCTAATCACTTGCACATGAGGGGAGGAACAACAAAGCTGGAACAGTGGAGACTAGGAGACTAAAAGACAGAGAAGAAGGGGAGCGCAGGGATGAGAGGAGGAGGAGGCCACTCGGGGCCGAAGCCTTTGATGCCCTCTATGGTTTTGAAGCTTTCCAACAGTTGGGGAGGACTGAGAAGACAACCAAAGAAGCCGCACAGTGAGGACAGAAAGCAAAAAGGACAAAACAAGGAAAGGATGGTGCACAAAGACAATAAGGGAAAAAGAATAAAGTGAGGGTAAGAGGAGGTGAGATCAGCTTTATTTACTGATACAACTGCGGTCCCATCTACATATCCCTATGGGCTACTGTTGAGATCACACGACCATCACAGTGACCATGAAACCTCTGGACATGTTGTATCTTGCACTGACTTGCCTTATTCTACCATTGTCCTTAAAATACAGCCTATTTTAGTATAATTAACAGGTTAAAATGTTGATAGACCCTGAACCCCAACTCTCCATCATGTACTCCTTTAAATAATAAACTCCTGTGCAGTAAACCCAATAACAATCCCTGTGCAGGGGTTAAACACAGCGGACTATAAATCCAGGTCACCCCAGGAAATCTCATCCGTCTCTTTCCTTCCACAACATACAACTTCTGCTTTATATTCTTGCTTGGCTCGCTGCACTCATATCTGTCCCAAGGACAACACTGCAAAACATAACTGGAACATTGTCGTGCTTATCAGGTTCATTTTTCAAACTTTAAGTTTATTTCATCACGTATTTAAACTCTACACTATTTTATTGTGCTTGTGGACTGTTTTGTTTCATGGTAATTCAACATTTTTTAACATATTTACTTGAAATGTGAGAGTAGAATGCCAAGTTTCCTCTTTTTAGATGTTTTCTTTTGTTAGGATGAAGTAAGTTATGTCATCATTGTAATCATTTCTGAAGTGAATTAATTTGACTTGAAAGATCTCAAAAGAGGTATGTGTATTTTTAGTTTTTTTCTACTGCAGAGGTAAATCGGCCATCTCTGCAGATGCACAAAGGAAGAAGAGTCCATGTTAATGCAGCTCAGATCTTTTTTTAAACCTGACAGTTTAGTTGATTTCCTGAAGGCAAACTACTGCAGAGTTTATGTGAATTTGCGCACTGCTGCCTACGAATGGTGGTGAAAGCCAATGAACTGCATATTTCTAAAAAAGGAAACAAGTGAGCAAAACCATGTACTGCTGCACTATAAAATGAGTTTGACATACAGCAGTTGATGGCCAAAAACACGGCTGTTACAATGAATTAGAACTATATTGTATTACAGGATTCCCCCAACACCTTCCATGCCTTATTTCATATTTTATTTTTGTGTCTGCTGTGCGTCCTTCCCTCTCAGTGCAGTAATCCACTTAGGAGAAATTCCAAATCTTGAATAGACCTTAAATCTTTTATTATTAGTTCTTCATTATATTGGACATCTCACTCGGCACTTGTGCAAATGGTCACCTTACTTGAAATTCTAGAGAAGCAAAACTGTAATTTATGACGGCAGTCCAACACAGAGACAGGAGCCATGGTTCTGAATGCTGGAGAATGTGAAAGACTAAACAAAACAGCTGAGGCTCAGAAATGAATTTCATCTTCTCCACACACGCAGACACATAAAATATCTCAAACATTTAACCCGAGCTTTCCATTGCACACACGCACACTTTATTACTTTTCATTATCTTTACGGCTATCTGTACTGCCAAATCCAGGTCTGTGTTGTTCTTTTGGCTGTGCAGCACAGTGCTAATCCAGTGCCTTGAAAGACAATCCTCCTGTGATTCCGTTTATACTTCAGCTTTTATTTAATTTTAAACTAAATGTTTATGCCAAGCAAGACAAGCCAAAATTATGCTTACAAACTGGCCCTTACTTTTTCACTCTTAATTTAACACTACTTTGAAGATTTTTAAACAGCTACTAATTCTTCCACCGTTGAGAGATAGCTTAACTCAAGCTAATGGTCAGATCAGTAAAATGTAGGAGGATTAAAAAGTATCCTCACATCATATGACTGCCATTGCACATTATCTTCCCAGTATTACTGAATGGATAAAATTACTTGTCTACTCCTTTTAACTCCCAGTTGAAACAAGAGCAAATGTTTCCCTGCCACTAACAGTACAAGGCAGCCAAACCCAAATGCTCTTCGCTGACCCCAATAGGAAAATCTGACATGCCCATTACATGCGATAAGGGATTTTCACGAGGGCTTGTGAATGGGCACCACATTCCTTGTTTGCCCGATGTTCCTAAGCCCGATATTTGTTTGAGTCTTCAGCTTTGCATCCCCATGGGAAACTCACTAGGATTGCAATGTGAGCCACCTCAGAATCTCTCAAACTCAGACAGAATCCCACCATACCCACCCACAGGTCACTGGCCACTGACCAGCGCTGAGAACACCACCCCTAACACAAACAATGTTGGACTCGCACCATTAACCCTTATCAAGTACAAGATGAGGGCGTGGCCAATAAAGCGAACATTGAGTCTTTGAGGAGCTAACCCAACATTATTAGAAAGTAGTCAGCTTTGGCATCTGCCCTGCTGACCCTTTGTACTGACCAAGTCCACATTAACCACCACTGCTGCATTTATTCAATTTGGTGTGCTTGATAGCAAAGCTGTATTGTTCCTATTACAGTGTTGGCCATTGTTCTACATCAAGCATCTGTGCTACATTAATCCTCCTATAATAATCTACCTAATACTGCAATCAGTTCTCTCAATGACAAAGTTCTTTGCTGTACAATATTAGTGCCTCTGAAGGTCGAAAAGACAAAAAAAAGCATCCCTCTATTATCTATACCTGCTCATCCTGTACACCCAAAACACAGCTTCCTCAATACATTTTGTGATGACATTGTGCTGGAGTTCACCATTTTTGGTGGAGTTTTCCATAAGATTGAATTTGTCTATGTGTTGTCTTACAACTGTGCATTAAATGATATACTATTCTGCTAGATAAAAATGCTAAAGGCCAAGATTGACAGAAAGTAGCAAAAGGGAGAAAATTTGGGGCTTTTGGGACTGTACTCAAGACCACTTTCTAGTTAAGACCAAAGCAAATACAGCTGTACTTAAAAACCAAACAAGAAAGTAAACAGAGTATGTGTCTTCTCCACCTGTAAAATGTATGCTTTACAAGAATCAATAGATGTGCAGATCTCTCTTTGAGATCTCCACACTGTATCCTTCAACATCAATGAATGAATCCAAGAATTTTGTCTAATCAATAAAAAATAACATACATTTGACCATTAGATATATTATAGTCATGTAACTTTTATTTTCTTTCAGGCCAACTTGAGAAAATAAACAATATTGGACCAGGTAAAGAAAAATATATCACTGAAATATACAAAGGTAGGAAAAGTGAATATTCAGTAGTGGCTGAGACCAAGACGAGTTCAAGCCAAAACTGACAAAAGAGCGAGACAAGTTCAAGACTTCAGAGAAAAGACCCAGACAAGGTTCAAGTAATACTGCGCTGCCTCATTTTGTATGTGCAGTATTGTGAGCAGTAGAAACTAAAGTTACATATAATGAGGGTGCTGCTGTAATCTACACCCAATCATTCACCCGCCCATAACTCTTCATCCCGTAACATTAGAAGACCTGGTCCATTTAAAAGCTAAGCCCTGATCTCACTATTTATGTATCTTTGCCACTGCCAGATGTTACAAGGTACTAAAAAAATGCTTCAGCTTCCTATATGATGTTGGGTAATATGGATTTGTGGCAGGCAAACACAGGTAGTTAGGCTGTAAAAATAGTCCAAACACTAGATTCTGGGCCGGTGGAGCATATTGTGGGCTGTTAATGTTCCTTAAAGGAGCTTTCTACCCTTTCACCCCCTCTGATAGTGCCCTGGTTATTTTCTGGTGTTGCTGGCAGATGTATTACAATTCACACACATTTGTCTGGTCCCGTGTGTGTAAGTGTATATCTTTTACTTTATCAGACTGCACTGTATTTATTGCTGTATCTGTGTAAAAACTTCATAAAGTTGTTCCCAGTTTAGTAACATAACATTTTGCCTCATCCAGCGAGGTGTGACAGCAACAAGCTCCGACTGCTGCTTCCAGGAAGAGCAGGCTGTCAGTGTGCGGCGTGTGGGGCAGGCACTCTTTCTCTCCGGATCTCTGGATTAGGATGTTAAAGCTTGTAAATATAGAAATAGTTGGTTTGATCTTGTAAATATTTCAATTGTTAGTTTGATCTTCTCCCTGCTCCCTCCCTTTGCAGATTTTTCTATACATTTTATTTTACTTCAAAGACACGATGTCCCCGTAGTGAGTTTGTGATTATTTTGTCAAAGATTTCTCTATCTTCGTTTTATATGTCGTAAATGAAGGTGATCTCTCCCTAACTGCACTAACCTTTATGCAAATGAACGTGTGATGACATCATTAGCATGCAAATGAACGCATGACCTCATCTACCAACTTTTGGAGCTAGTTCTAGCTACTTTCATTGGAAAAGTGTTGGCAACAATGACCTTGAATGTTGTACAGGACAGGCTTGATGATAATAACTGACCCAGCATAGAGAACTGATACTTACTATAGGTATAAGTTCAAATTTGCTTTCATAATGCTGTACAAACTGCGAAAAATTGCCTTCAACAAAGCACTAAGGGAAACCAGGCTTGTGCTGCACCTACTGGTGTTCAACTGTACGCACATAAAACACCATTACATATTAGCTTGAATGCCACTGCACCAGAGGCTACTTTACACTTGAGCCCCTGCTGACTGGTAGTAATGACTGAAAATGTGTCACTCCAGTAGAAGTGCTATAAAAAGCAGAGACATAATCGCCAGTCTGAGTCGCCTAGGTCTTGGAAAAGAACTGTCTAAGAGATTTGGCATCTCTCCCCATCCGTCTGCTTAGACATACAGCCCGGCAATGCTGGGCAGCATGGAGCCAGATCCGATTGCAAGGTTTACGCATGTTACTAACATTGCCATTATCCCCGGAGGCCTTCGGAAATGCTGTGCCCTGGAATAACTACAAATAATAAGCAGAAATAACTGAGAACGGCTGGTCATTCCTATGGTGATTTATGAATGGAGGTTGTCAGTGTGTGCCATCTGGGGACGATTGTATATCTGTATTTATGACTATTTTCCTGGCTGATCAACACGTTGGTTGTCTATATCTTTCGCAATCTCTGGGGTAAAATCAAACTTTGTGCAGCTCTTTGATGAGAACTCTTCAAGTCATTTAGAGCAGCTTGTCTAAAGGTCAGTTGAACTCAAGGTCGCGTACTGTAGTGAATCATGTTGGTTTAATGGGCCGTTGAAAATGGGATCAGAGAATTGAGACAGAGAGGTCTCTAGACTGTAAACCATATCTGGGGAGAACAGAGGAGGGCAAAAGGATGGGAGGGAGAGACAAGTATTGCACAAGAAATAAAAAGGGATAGAGAAAAGAAAATGAGTAATCAAACCAAACTATGTGTCACAAACCACTTTCACCCTCACAGTGGGAGACAGAGAAAGCCAAAGGAAAACAGAAGCGAAAGGGGGGTTAGAGACCTGAAAGAGAGAGGAAAAAGTCAAAGAAAGCTCCTAAAAGCAGCATGCATCTCTTTAATTTTCACACTCGCAATGACTTTTACAAGCTGCTGTGGCAGAGCTGGGAACAGGGTGAGTAAACGGGGCATCGCACTGCTGCACACAACCCTGCTCGGGCTATAATGTGATCACAGGTGGGGCTGGTCCATTCCTGAGCGGAAATGATCCAAAAACAGCACTTTGTAAAAGCATGTGTCTTTTTTAACACTTCTACAAAAAGGGGGTTTGGCTACAACACGTCAACACACAAGCCTGTGTTGAAAACAACAAATGAAGCAGTGGAAAGAGGGCGTACCTGGAAATTCAACTCATTTCCTAATGCTCCACATGATCTGCTCTTATCTACAAACGGGACACGCTTTTACAATAAGCAGGCATCCAAGTGCTGAGTGTGCTGATGCTTGTAGCTGCGTGTGTATGTGTGTGTGTGTGTTATGGGAGGCGTGTCAAGGTAAGTATATTTTGTGAGTGCAGGATGGCGAGTTGTGTGGTATTTAAGGAAAGGTGTGTGTGAGCTCATTGGGGTTTGGCAGTGTGTTTACAGGTGTGTGTATGTGTGTGTGTGTGTGTGTGTGTGCCCCTAAAAAATGGTTCTCTGTTGTGTTTAGATGAAATTCAGAAGACCTTTGTCTTGGCTAACCTATAATTTCACGCTCCTAAACAGGAACATTGAGGACTGATGTGGAGTGTGTGTGTAAAGGAGATAAAGAGAAAAAGAGTTCATGTTGGGAGTGTTTGTGCATGGCTGCATGTAGTTGCGTATGACTGCATGTAGTTGCGTATGACTACCTTTTTGTGTGTATGAGATAAGAGCAACTTTAGGAAAAAACCCTTGAGGCAATTTGGGGCCAATAAACCTGTGTGTGAGTCTGTTGGTGGTGTGTGTCAATCTGAGGGCTCTTTGGTGGGTGGAGGACAAGACACGGATGTCAAACATGATACGGTAACAGCTGGAAAGTTCACTTTACCTCCGCCCTCTGCACGCTCTCGCTCTCTCACCCAACTCCCCTGAGGGCAGTTCTTCTGGCTGGCATGTGGCAAATTTGGCAAAGTCCTGCCATCTTGTCTGCTGTTCAAGATGTGCATGCTGCACGCCTGTGTGTGTGTGTGTGTGTGTATTTTTTACTCAGCTCCTTGTTACAAGTAACTTTTGGGCAAGGTCAGTGTACATTATCCCTCAATAATCAGAATTAAAATATGTTTAAAGTTAGGTTTTATTGAGTTGGCAGCCTTATACTTTCACCAGGCTCCGGTCCAAAATCCATGCACATTCGCATACACACTTTATTTCTGAGTGCGTGTTCGGGCCGGTCAGATATGATTAGCAAGATAATTACCTCTTCTACATGACTTAACTTTGGACATCTCCATTACCTCCATGTGCTGCGTGTGCTCGAACCCCCTGTGAGCACTACAGGGAAATCCAAGCACTAGGGTGACACAATACCGCAAAAATGTCGGACAAGAAAACTGAACTGTTTTATCTGACTCGTGCATGATGAAACCTAATTAACGCCCCCAGCAAAATGTCAATAATCTGTCAATCTTTCAATAAGTCTTTTGTTTCAATTCCCTCTCACCAGACAATGTCCAGACATCTCCAACCACCTTTTGGTGACCAAAGAGCCTGACAGACGAAAACCAATTTAGACAGTTATTTACTGCCATGCTGGGCTTCTCGTAACCACGCCCTACGGCTACTGTTGATGAGTGAATCTTCAATATCTCGGTTCATCTCACTGTCTTTACAAACTACAGGGCAAGCACTGGCTCCGAGCTCTGCTATTTTCGTCGACCCCTTTTTTTAGACTCACTATATCTTGTCTCTAGTTAGTGAGTTTAGAACAAGGACATCCTAACAGGACCCCATTAGCTGTTGGTGGACCATCTACTCTTTCAAAGATTCAAACTAGTGACCATGAGGTAATAATATAATCTCTGTTGTGGAATTCATCCGTTGGCTGTTATATCTAATCTCTGCATATTTTCCACCAATCGAGCTCCACTGCTCTTCATGTCTTCCCTTTCGCTCTCCCTCCCTGTTTTCCTTTAGGGGAGTCCTTGCTGCTGTCATTACACCTCCCGCCCTGATGAAAACCTTACAGGACCCAGCAGCAACATTTTACAACCTTCTCTCTACTAATAGCTCAGTATCCAGCTGCCTTCAAATAAAGCCTCTGCCATTTTCACCCTGCCTGTCGCTGCCTTGGATGCACATATGAACCCACAGACATACAGGGTACAAATGCAAGATAAATTATACACCCTTTTATTATCTGTCTGTTTATCCTTCTTCCATCTTTTTCTTGGCAAAGCATCTTATTATTAATTGTTAATCAGGGTTTTCTGTTTCTTCTAGACACAGGAAAAATGTACAAAAACAAGATGATGTTTCACATCTGGGAGATAGAGGGTAATTCAATGGAAGAAAACAATAGGCCCTCTTTACCATCACATACACACAGACTGGTGACAGCAGGGCTGGAGACAATGTTGAATGCAGCCCAAAGATTACAAACCTGCTTTTTGTGACGTCAAGTCCAATTTAATTAAGTTAAGCTGATGTCCAGCTAATGAATCATCAGATTCCGAGCAGCCTGGCCTGTATACTCACTCAGTGTCTCTGAATAATCAGTTCTTCAGTCTCTGCATTTTTGTCTGTAACAGATGTGTCCCCGGTTTGCATTAAACCCTGATGGAGGAAAAGTATAAATACTACTTGGGCCACAACTAACAATTATTTTTTTTGTCCATTAATCTGCTGATAATTTTCATTTGCTGGTTCCAGTTTCTCAAATGTGAGGATTTTCTGCTTTTCTTTGTCTGGTATGATAGTAAAATGATAATCTGACAAAACATGCCACCTGAAAACATCACCTTGGGCTCTGGGAAAGTGTAATGGACAATTTTCACTATTTGATAATCGATAATGAAAATAATCATTAGTCGCAGCCCTAGAAAATACGACAAACCCTGAGTCTCTGCAGTGAGAAATTCAGAACAAGTCAAGCTAACAGCCTCTGAGTTAAAGTTGCAAAAAATCAAATGAAATCTTTGGACAGTAAAAGACAAAGGGCCTATTGAATGGAATGTGGTAACAGCTCCTCATAATAAAGGGACGCTGGAGCTAACTGAAAGAGCGCACACAGCCAGGTCCAAAGTGTTCATGAAACTGGACATTCGATAGCTGCTTGCAGGGCTGTTTGTGTGAGATTGTGACATTGATACCTTCTAATAAAACAGCCGACTGCATCCATGCATCCAGCCAGTCGAAAGGTCACTCCTAATAGGTCAACCTCGGACAGATGGGCATAGACAGAGAGGGGGGAGTCCGTGTGTGTGTGTTCGGGAGTTTATTCTCAGGGAACTATTAGGCTCATCAGGCACTACACTGCTCAGCCACATGCTAATGGAACAATAATGATGATAGGAGGACCAGCAGTCTAAATGGGTCGTACACCAGCCTGATGCCTGTGTCGCACTGTACGATTTGGAGTAAAAGGTGGCTACGGTTTGTGTGTGTGTTTGAGAATATGTACAGCATGTGTTTGGTAGGTGGGTCATTTTGAGCCATGCGGCGTTTACCGTCTTTTCTGGACTGCCCCTGTTCAATTATTCCCAGATTTGGGATCAGTTAACACACACAAACAAAACCCTGTGTTATGCTCATCCATGTCCATTTGCCAAGTTCTGACAGGAGATATATACCTATTAAGTCTGTATGAATGTTCATGTGACCCTTCCATGTACTACGCCATGGACTTTCTTTGCATAATGAGAATCGACGTTGCTTTGAATCACATATTTTGCTAGAGTAGAAGAAGAATGCTTCATCTCCCTCTGCCTTAAGACATACATAACTTATATTGCATAGCATGCCATTTCTTTTACATATGTCAAGGAAGAAATTACACATTCTTCCAGGAAAAGATGTGATTAGGAGAAGAAACATTCACTGATAACTAGACCATACACATACAGTTTTGTTCAACAGGACTGAGTAGAGAATAACAGAACAGGTGGGTCATCATACGACAAGGGTCAAAGGCCAAATCCAAACACGCACGATACATGTTATTTGCTTTGGGTCGCCACACCACAGGGTACCCAACATCTCATGGTTTCCTCCCATTTCCCCTCTTCATGTTAGTGGAGCATGAATGAATGATGCTCTAGAGGAAGGTGTGTGTGGGGGGGGGGGGGTCATAGCAAGACTTAGTTCAGGTGAAGCATTTGGCAGGAGTGAATAGAGCTACGGCAAATCACACACCCAGAGAAACTGGGCAGATGTGGGGAGGTGGGTTCAGGGTAAATATAGGGCAGGGAGAAAAGAAAAGGGAAGAGGAAGGTAAAGAGTGGAAAGCCAAAGAGAAAGAGAGAGCTTGGTAACTCGTGCACTCTCCACAGGGAACTGTTGCTCACTTTTCAAGGATAAGGCCAGAGAACACCAACATATTGTGAGAATCTTAACTGGTCAGTTTTACTCACAGAAAAACACTGAGGCTACATTCAGACAAGTTCAACCTCATGCTATGTAGTCGAACTCCTACTTCTTCCTGAATTCTCTGTCCCTCTCTTGAATGTGAGTGCTGCCTAAGAAAAATTTAGTTTTTTTGCCTGTATTTTGTGAGCGGTATATATAAAATCTTCTATCATGGTATATACTGTATGTGATTTTATTTGAAAATATAGATATTACTAACTTAGATATTGATATTAGTTACTTTTTTTGGAAGTTCAATTGAAACAAATATTTTGCTTAAAATCAGTTTCTGGATCAAAAGTGAAGGTTCACCTAATTTATTCAAAAATCCTGCAAATCCAATAATGCAATAAAGTATTCCTTCTTATTGATTTGCAATGGCCCAATATAAAAGGGATAGCTGACTCAGTAACGGTATACTGTAGCAAAATCTCAGTTTGACAGTTGAAACATTTCTATAATCTCTATAAAACATATGGTCATATCAAACCAACCATAGCATCTCTTACTAACTAATGTACGTCTGTCTATTTGTGTGCTTACATGTTAAACAAGTGAACGTTCACTTCTTGCATTAATACATTTTTTTACTTTTTGACAGAAGCTTATCCTGTATACTAACTTGCAGCTCGCCCATTTTGAAAAAGGACCCAACTAGAGATGCATAATTTCCTTACAATGTCTTATCTGCTGGGCCATCGTGAGCAAAGATATCGATGAAGATAATCATATGTTCTTTAATCGCAGCTATTGCTTCCTCGCCTTGACTAGTCCAACGACACACAGTATGAATACCTGGGAGGGATTTCAGGGAGTCAGATAAGACAAGGCTCGAACATATCAACAGCGGCCAGGCCTTTAAATCCCAATACACAGGTTCAGATGTGTCGGTGTGTAACTGTGTAGCAAGCATGGTACGAGTGCGTTTGATCAACGCTCCATATCCATGTATGTTGAGACACTCTCTGACAGCGGCCCTTACGGATATCCTCCTCTCTTTAACCCACACACACAAACAAGAAAAAACAAACGAATTCTGTACTATTTTTTGTGTTTTGTTCACAACATATGAAACAAAGGAAAGTTGTGTTATGTCGAGTGATATGCAACCAAAAAAAGTGTGTAATGCCCTCATATTAAACACTGCCACACTACTACTGGCCAAAGACTTCATTGTGGATTTTACTTCTCTCAAACCCGAAGCTCACAAAGGGCAATAAGAACACATGGTGAAAAATCCAGTTAACGACCTTTTACAGAGTCGCTGTAACAGTGAAAAAGATCTCACCCCACTAACGTCCTGATGGAAGCCAGAATACCACGTCAACACAATTATATTACCAATCTCCAGCACTACTCTAGCTAAATGAAAAACAGCATGTACGGACACGTAATGTAAGGATCTATTAAAGCAGATCACAGGTTCAAGCATGGGCCACTTACAGCATCATTTGGCTGGACAAGGTTTTAGCAAGCACATGGGGCAATGAGGCCTTTTCTCTGTTGCTGGCTATAGTCAACAAGCATCAGGTTGCGAGCACGAAGAAAAAATAGCCCTCAGAGCATTTGAACGCAGCAATGACGTCCATTTAATTAAAAGGTTAATCATCGTCGGATCTCTCGCTGGCCAGCTTGTGAGGGTTGAGGAAAAGCAGGTGGATGTGGGTTGGCTACATGGGGAGAGTAAAGTGATGAAAGGAGGAGGCCGCAGTTAAGGGAAGGATAAAGAGAAAAGAACACAACAGATTGCAGATGAATGAAATGAGAATAGAAAAGATGGAGGAGGATGTGGGGATGCTCTCTGGAAAGACTGTGGCAGAGTTTCTCTCTTGTGTCAGCCTGCTTCAGTCTGGGTCATGGGTTTAAGGCAGAGGTCAGTCGTTTCTTTTAAAGACCTAGTGAAAATAAAAATGATGTTTGAGTTGTCAGAGTACCTTACCATAAGCTTTTTAAATGGTGGACGCTGTTACTCTTTACTTCGCTGCATACGAGATATGAACATATTTCTCTACTAAAGGCAGGAATCTCTGTGTGTCTGTTTGTTTGCTATTTAAATATGTCAAGGACCGTTCATCCAATCAACTTCACACATGGATGAGTGCAGTGTCGCATTCGGTGCAATATTGGACACGCGATTCACGTGGGCAGGGCTTATGTACTCCGAGAACGGACACTGCATTAGTGATCCAAAAACAACCCACAGGTCAAGTATTTTCCAAGCAAATTAAATGCACGTTTTTATCATGTGTAAAATTACTGATTAACATGGTGGATGTATGTGCCAACAATATGCGAGGCTATATAACGTTTAGGTGTATTACTTACGGAACTCAGGTCATTTTTCCAACATGTTGTGCTGTGGTGGTCGGCCAGTTTCAAATATTTTGCACACTGCCTTTGTCTTGTCCTCGCTCAATCTAAAGTGCTCCCACACAGCTGAGGCACCTTGTCTTCTCCTCCAGATGAACTGAATCGTGACACGCGTGCATGATGTTTACGTCTGGGCGAGTTTACTGGGACACGCGAGTTCCCGGCAAAATCTCACGTTTGAGTTTTAACAAGCTACTATATATTTTGCAGTAGATTCATTTACATTTATAATAACGGGTAAAAAGACTAATACATTTGGTTTCTATTATTCTATTTTCCACAATGGGAAAGCAACGGAGCTTAACCCAAAATACAAGCGCAGGCGCTTCTGTCCATTAAAGCACATACAGGTGTGGCTCTGGACAGAGAATATACTCCAGCTGCAGGGAACACTTTAGTTGGCTAAAGCAAAAATATTTATTAAGTGTAACGATGTTACCTTCCTTCAACTGTCCCATCCTATTAAAACCGTATTGAGTATTGTATTTCGCCAAATTTAAACATCCAATTTTTGTTATTTTATTGTTAAAAAACCCCCTGAATATTCGAATCCCAAAATTGAAAATCGAATACCAACCCACCGAACGAATATTTGAATATTCTGGTCCAGCCCTACTAGATAGACACCTACACTACACCCACACATTCATGAGAATGCAATTGTTTGGTCTTATTTTTAATTCATGTAATGAAGTAGAGTCTTTAGTAATTGTAACTGCAAAGCTGACTAGTAACAACAAGCAGTGAAAGTGCAACAAACAAAAGGGGCAATGCTAATTATACCTGTAACTGAAAAATTATGGAATGACCAAAAAGGAAGACACTCAACAATGGGGGGGAAAAAAACATCATGACATTTATATCAGAGTCATGACACAACAAATGTCATCACACTGCTCGAGTGGAAAGCAGGAACAAAGACATGAAGGCTGAGAACAAGCAGAAGAGATAAAGACATTTCAGAGCTTTCATCTCTGAGTGCCATTATCTGCCCGTCATATCACAGCCCAGAGCAGAGCAGGACAGCTTCAATCACACACACAGAGCTCTTCTTCTCTGGCCTGCATGGACACAGCATACCTGGGATTCCTGTGTGTGAGTGAGTGTGTGTGTTAGTCAGAGGAGATGAGAGACAGCAGAAGATAAACATAGAGAAGGAACCAGAGGCTTCTGACTCACTTTTTCTGAGCCACAGTTATCCCTGGCCACATCGGTATCGTGCGTCCCTATTAATTTTGTTGTTGATTGACAAACCAAGTAATCATTTCAGCATTAGCGAAAACACACTCTTTACCAAGAAGGTGCTTGCATAATTTGAGTAAGCACACACACACGTCAAAAGGCGATCAGCTTTTCTTGACAGCCAGTGCACTGTGTGAGTGTTTTTATGTTTGACTGAAAGCCAGAGAGGGTTATATGCAGAGACTTGTCCGTTACACCTCTCAGATGGCACCTCAGGGCCGGATATGATTTCTCAGTAACACACAACACACACACACACACACACCTGCTCGGAGACAGATTTCACAGATTACCAGGGCAATAATATACAAATCCCCCCCGGGTTTTAAATAGGCAGAGTTCAGTGAGTGGGGGGTGAAGACCATGTCACAGCGCTCATGACCAAACAGAAGGGAACTGGAAGCTCTTCAGGCGCCTTGGGCGAGGAACACATGTTATCCGGCATGATGTTTGAGATTTTAGATGTTGCAGATGTTTCTTGGGTAGAAAGGAGAAATGACCTCTAGGCTTAACAGAACACACTCAGCTCTCGTGTCTGTGGTATCACATGGAGTTTTCAGATTACTTTTTGTAGTAACTGGTGACTTTTTAACTTTAAGAAACCAGTTATTAGTAGTTTTTTTTCCCATCATGCATTTTGTTACATTTTACTTCTGTAATTACAAGACATGAACGAAAGATATTTCGTTTTCACTTATTTGTATTTTTTAACCGAAAGTCTAACATTTGTATTATTATTATTATCCTACTTATCTGTATATACTTTAATAGCACATTTCTTCTGTTTATGTATATGTTATTTCTTGTTTCACACATGCTTTTGCAATGTTAACGTCTTTTTCCCACGCCAATAAAGCCCCACTGAATTGTATTGAATTGAACTGTCTAACCTTCCATCCAATCATAATCGGAATTAATCTGCCAAAATAATCTATGGAACGTTTGGTTGCTATTTTATTACTTTGCTGATATATAGTTATCAGTGAGTTACTTTTAAAAAGTAAGTTTGTAACATAAATTGCAATTTGAGCAAGTGATAAAGTAAAGTTACAAATTAGCTCTCACCCCCAACTGTATTTAAAGACTCAGCACTACAATATTTCAGCACAAAATACCTGCACTTAACAGATCTGTTCAAACTGATTAGAATGTTTCCCGCTTAAGTTTACAGTAAACAATTTTTCATTTTGTGAAAAAAGGGCATCTTTTGAAAATGTTCCAGGAAAAGAGATAATGCCAGTGCACTGTTGAATATGCACCAGATGTTGTCTAAGCGAGCGAAATAAACAAGAAAGGCACTGCTGCATTGCAAATGAAAATGCAACACTCAGTTTTCACCCTGATTTTTATTATTATTTACATTTAGAGGACTCATTTCTAACATTTTCTACATATATTTTAATATTAAAAATAAACACCAATATGTCCTGGATTTCTTTTAATTTATCTTAATAATGAGTTCCTTTTCTGTGTTACGCCCTCTATTATCACAAAACCACAGCCTGACAATGGCATAATTAGCGCAGTGAAACTACATCAATCTAAACTTCAGAATCCCCACATGCCCATGTAACTGAATAGGTAACCACAAAACAAAAGGATAGGGTTTTCCACTGCAGTGCTCCATCTGCGGTGCTCCCGAGAAAACCTGAGACGGGGAAAAGTGTGGAGAAACAAAAAGAAGGTGGCGTGAGGGAGCAACGAGGGAGCAGAGAGACGGAGGGAGATGAATGGTTGTGTTTTCGCTTAGAGTAAAGCTTTTCCAGGCTGCACTTTTTTTGCAACAGCGGTGTAAGGTATCCCGCTGTATAATCCTCTGGTGGTGACAGACACAGAAAGATGGAGGGAGTGAGGGACGGAGATGGAGATGGAGGTGATGTGTGCGAGTGTGGTTGTATGTGCGTGAGAGTCCACAGGCTTGCAATGATGCTCATTTGTCACTGTGTGCCTACTGTATGTCAATACAGTGTGTGTGCGTGTGTGTGTGTGCGTGTGTGATTTGACAAGCCATCTATCCCCCTCTGAGAGCAAATTAGTCTTGTTCACCTTCAGAGTTCTGCTCTCTCTCCATTACACTGAAAAACCCATTTACACTCACTCTGCACTGTAAAACCCTCTGGTTCAACTTCAAGTTGTGCAGCTGCACAAATACTTAATTTAAATCACTTGTGACCATAAGCTGATTAAGTGGTTTTTGGAGTCTAGTACACCTGGGGATATCATGGCCGGACTGACTATTACACTGAGATGCATCTCCAAGACAGTTAACTTTATCTTTTTGTTCTGGCACACAAGTATGTACAGTTTATGGAATGATGACGAGAGCAGGTCAAGTGAGATGCAAAAAACTGTAGTTATAAAGTGCAAACATAATTACCATATAATAACATATAATATAATATAAATTAAGTGATTACTTCTGTGTTTCTTTTGCTGAGATATTTTTCCTTCTAACAGTGCATCGGATACTGTGATATCCATTTCCTTGGTTCATTTTAGATACATTTATATTTTGTGTCTTTCATTGATAAATCACATAGTCTTAACAATGTCAAAAACCATGACAAATGTCCGTCATGGCTTACCAGAGCTCAGAGTGATGTCTCAAATGTGCATAAAACTGAGTTTTTATGATGTTGCAACCAGTTTTATGTAAACATTATATTACTATATGGACAGAGTCCTCGCAAAACAACAAAGACTTTCATTTGCCTGTGCCTTGTCACCTTTCAAGTGACCCCTCCGTTTTCCACATTTCCTCCAATTTTGCCCCAATCTATGATGTTTTTATCTCCGTCTTCTCCCACATGGAGACGTCAATCCCAGACAACAGCCAGTCCATTAGCCTCAGGACTGGAAGCCTAATTCAGTTGGTCTGTTCACAAATTCACAAAGTCACAAACCGGAGTCTGAGGGGGGAGGGCGGATGGCCAAAGGGAAAGGTGGGAGCCCTCTGGCCCTGTGAAGCCTTGCCACTGCAGGTTAGCTGGGGTCAGGGGGACAAATTGTCAAAGACCTCTTTCTCTCAGTTTCTGCCGTGAGGGCCCGAGGCATCTCGTCCCTCCACTGACAGCTGATGATCTTTGCAGGGCCAAAGGGATACAGCAAAGAAGAGGGCTTTTCCTATACACTGTGTGTGTGTGTGTGTGTGTGTGTGTGTGAATGAGTGAATAAATGAATGAGAGCTAGAGAAACAGAAAGAAAGATGTACAGACGGACAGAAAAAAAGAGGTCATGCAACCCTGAATGCCATCATGGTTTCAGCTATGAGATAATGAAAAATAATGATCCCAAAAGACTTATTTGTATGGATTAGAAAATCAGCAAAATGAGCGGCCACACATCTGGTCAAACACACAGAGGCAAATATAGTCACGCAGCATGTAAACCTGAGAAGGCCGACGTTTGAGGTCGTGATTACTACCGCTGACAGACCAGCGCCACATCTGCCCTACAGAGACATCCTGCACAATGTAGGTGCTGTGTTTCGAGAAAGAGGAAAGGAGAGAGAGCACATTTGCTCCTTTGATTTTAATAATATATCCACAAGCGTGACTATGGATCACCCTTCTAAAGAACCTTAATTAAACCAATGAGCCTGCATTGCCCGGCAAAATCTGCTATAATATACTTTAATTCAAAAGGAGTAAATGGTGCTCAATCACACCGATAAGCAGCTCATTATAGAGAATGGAAATGAACAGAATAAAAAATTATTTATTCCAGCAGATCAGGTCTTTGGAGACAGACTCCACAGTGAATCTCAGGTTTTGGGGTAACAGGATCATGGTAGACACACTGATATTCCATCTCTTTGTCTGTGTTTATGCGTGTGTGCATGTCTACATATTGGCGGTAGGTAGACTGTCTCTATGTCTAAATCCTATTCAACAGGTGGTCTGGTGTTCTTTAACCTCCACCATGGACTGAGAAAAGGAAAGTCCTCGCTACCAGACTACAGCAGGCAAGGATACGTATTTGCTAATGTGTGTGTGCACACGTGTGTGTTCAGACCAGAGGACCCTCAAAAGCATGCTCCTTATGCATGCTTCAGTACAGCACTGCTCAGTGCAGCAGCAGCCTGAAGTACAACATTTTTGAATCCTACTCCTTTGGTTGGGGTTTTCTTAAAAAATAAAAATAAAAAAGGTTCTGAAAACCTTCGGCTTCTCACTATGAAATAGGGGGTCCTACATGAAAACACTACTTTCTGCCAAAATTAGAAGAGTTTTATTTCCTGTTAGAGATTTCTGTCTTTGTGTTTTTGTCAGAGCTCTTCTCACTGGTTTGGAGTGAGCGAAGCTTAGTTTAAAAAAGATGATGTCACAGAGTTTTGGAAACCAATCAGAGCTGAGCGACATTTTAATCAAAATCGAATAAAAATTTTGGGGCTGTCTGCTTATGTGTCCAGGTTATATCAATCAGATGTGATCAAACCACACCAAGAAAGTCCTAATGAAGCAGATTAGCTGAGGTTTGGACTGTTAAACTGTTGATAAATATTACTTATAAATATGTTATAAATATGTTTTTTTAAAGCTTTAAATTTATTTCGCCATGAACATTTAACATAAGTTATAGATTCAAATTGAAACCGAGTTTATGAACCTAGTTTTCTGGGGGTGGGGGGGGCTGGTTTAAACAGCAAATCTCTTGTCGAATGCGTACTTATATGGAAAAATGCACAACGATCCTACGTTATAAACAGGTCACTTGGAGAACAAATAATGAGTTAATACTATTGGTTTTAAACAAAATCTCATCTCTCTTATCCTGCTCATATTTTTAAGCAGAAATGGAGCAAACTTCAGCCTATGATCCCCTTCTCCATTAAGACGGTGCTTTTTTTTTTTCTGAATGGGATGAGGAGTTGTGGGGGAGGGGGGCATTAATCACTGACATGAGAACGGAGGTCAGCAGCAGTTCACTGGGTAGAAGAGAACGAGGCAGAGGGAAGGACTTAAAAGATAAGGAAAGAGGTAGCGAGGGAGCGTGAGCCAGAGTGGATTAGAGGTTGACAGCATCAGAGGGAGCGGCGAAGAGAACGATAAATACAGAAAATAACAACATTAACTTGGCAGGGCAAGGGGCATGAGCTGATGTTAGACTTCTAAGGAGTCTCAAACACAAAACTAATGAAATACATAGACCTAAACCTTCAGCATTGCCATCCTTTTGAAGTCTTGTACATCTCTGCCTCTCCTGTTTACTCGTTTATTTACTTGTTATCCCTGCGTGTATTCAAATCTGAACGGGATCTATAGCTGAAAATGTTTAGTACAATTACACAATCATCCCGTCTTGGAGCAGAAGCTGCATGCATGTGTGCGCGTGTGTAAAAATGAGCTGCATATCAAAGCAGGTTATCATACATTGGAAATGAGATTGAGAGCCATACTTACACTTCTACAGTATGTCCAATATGTCAGAATTGCTCTAAACCACATATACCCCTATGGACACACACTCACCTACATACACAGTGCGGCTGAGTGGGGCCTTGTGTGTCTCCCCCTCTCACTGGTTTGGTTTGCTATGAGTTATCTCCCTGCTTAGGTGTATTTATTTGTTGGTTCATTCCCAGAGTTCCTGTTTGTGGAGGCGAAATTCTGCACGCAGCTCAGGAAGCCGGACTGAGGAGCTACTCACACAGCCTGCTGTGATTTAAGACAGGATAAGAGGATGGCGTCGCCTTGTTAGCGTGATTTACTACATGCGCTGTCCTTATTTTCCAGAAACTAATTCTAGAGAGAAAACAGTTTTTCCTCCGCACTACTTTTCACCTTGTTAAATCTGAGAGCAGAGCAGCCTGGCTCTGCGTGTTTCTGCACGACGAAGGTCACTGGGGAGAAGTTATAGACTTGTGAGGGAAAATTATATAAAGTATCAGCAGTGGAGGTAATGTGGTGCTGCTTTTTCTTTTTACTGTACAGTGCACAAAGACTTCTAAAGAGAGAAAACCCTCCTATATCTGGACCTTGTTTTAAACTTTCTCTGAGCTGAAATGGGTAGATTTTAGGGCTGGCTGATATGGCTTATAAACCATATCTCGATATTTCTTAAAATAACATACCGTAAATTCACTCATAAAGGTTAGCTGTTAACTAGCTAGCTGTTCACAGTCTGGACCAACGCTGCT
The DNA here is from genome assembly GCA_011952105.1 of Coreoperca whiteheadi. Lineage (NCBI taxonomy): Eukaryota > Metazoa > Chordata > Actinopteri > Centrarchiformes > Sinipercidae > Coreoperca > Coreoperca whiteheadi. The sequence continues at coordinate 8,283,695 of CM022489.1, read as the reverse complement.
CTGCTGTGAAGAAAAGAAGACGTCGTAGTAACGTAACACAAACAGGGCAGCAAACACAACACACAGCCTTACACTGCAACCTGAGCTTATCTACACACTTTATGACTGACCGAAGTAACGCAACTACCCCTCAGCGACAACCACAGGAAACACTGAAAACTCAAATCTGTCGATATGGTCATCTGCTATTTCGCAGATTCATTAATACTCGAATATATTAAATATACTCAATATATCGCCGAGCTCCAGTAGGTTTCAGGCAACAGTGAGGCCACTGTGCTTTACTAATCCTCCTCTGGGAGTGCAACTGGTTCCTGGATCAGTGACCATAAGAGACCCCATGAGGTCAAAATGAGTGGGCTATAAGTTAAGAGTAGAGCGGTGGGAATTCTCTGTACAGTCTGAAATGGCAGGGATAAATATGAGTGGAGCCTTTTCTAAGTCTGACCCACACACACACACACACATATACAGGGCTGGACTGTCCATTGGTCTGTGCTGGATCAAATTAGGCTTTGAGCGCCTAAATTTATCAATATTTGAGACTTAAGACGTCTGAAAGAAAACTCTTGAGAGGAATGCTCATACATCGACTGTTCCAGATCCAGGACTCCTCAGTGTGAGCTGAGGAGTTTTCAGTATAGGAAAAAGCTCATAATTTATCTTCAGTAAGCGAGTGAGTGCAGAGTTAAGGCTGGGGGAAATACAGTATACTCAACCTGGCTTAGAGTGAAGAAAAGAGAATTGTTTCACATAGATACACTGACAGAAACTGCACCCAAAATATGTAGCTTTTTATTGTAAACTTAGAAAATAGCATCAAGGATCAAAGGAAACGCGACTGCTGTTCAAAACTAAAAGTGCTCATTGTTAACCATGACCCCTTTTGGAGTACTAATACTATACTATCATACTTTTTATACTAATGTGCAATAAAAACTGCAATATTGCATCATGTTTTATAAGATAATCATATGTCTTATATCTGCAAAGTAAGTACCGCTCTTAAGTAATTGTAGTAAAAAGTAAAATATTTCCCACTAACGAGTACAGGACTGTACTTGAATAAATGCACTTAGTTGCTTTCCACCACTGCAACTCTGTAAGCCAAAAACATCTTGAATAATGGATGAGGATATAAATCCAACTGCACAAAAGAAAAAAAAGCCTTAACTAACAATTGATTAAAACAAATGCATAAAATATGAGAAGCACCTGCTCTCTGTTCACTGACGTTTACTGGCCTGAGCCTTGATGAATGATTGTGTGAAAAAGTGTGTGTCAGGCTGACGCTTGCTTAAAACAATGGAGGAGAAGGGGGGAGCTCACACTTGATCTGGTGTGAATTAAAGGGGAATTGTGCGTGTGGGGGCGGGGGGGTGATTAGGTATCACAGTATTAAAAAGGCCCCCGCCGGGGGCTTTGGAGCTGGGGTTGACGAGGGGAAGCAGAGGCCTGGAGAAGAGAATCTGGACGGCTACAGTATGCAAGGGCTGTAAAAGAGCCATAAAACAGGGTCAAACAGAGGGGACGCCGAGAGGTCTGGGAAAACACACCCCGACACACTCAGCATCCCTCACTCCTTTCTCCGCTCGCTCATTCACTCATCCACATTCCTACGCTGTCTCTCTTTTCTCCAACCACTGTGTCTATCATCTTTCCGATGATTATCATATCTGTCCATCTCTCACTGTATTCATCTGCACTCATTTCTTCTGCAATGCCAGAGGCCATATCAGGTTTTCCTCAAGTCATTTAGTTCAAATGCTCCCAGGTAAACTGAAGATGTCTCCAGCCAGATTTTTTAAAACGTGAACAAAAAAATTCATCATCTGCCCTTCCTGCTCGGATGGTGCCAATTACAGCACAAGTGCCCAATTATCAATATTGAAAAATGTAATGGACTACCGCTTTTAACCACAAAATCTATGAAAACTGATCCTCGAATGTTCTAAAATGCCAAATGTTAGCTTGTTATAGCTTCTTAAAAAGTGAGAATTTGCAGCCTCTCTCTGTTTTATATCATTGTAAATTTAAAAATATTTTGGCTTTTGGACTGTCAGTTGGACAAAAGAAGCAATTTGGGGGGGGGGGGGGCATGCTGAGATTCAGGAAATTTTTACAAATGTATAGGCCAAACGATCAATCAAGGAAATAATTAGTGGGTTAATTGATAATGAAAGTAATCCTTTGTTAGAGCCCCAACATTTACAGTACCTTAGAAAATACATCTACAGGAGGTGCTGCATATTTCAAATATGAACAGTTTTCTTTGGCTTGTTAAGTATGAGAAAAACCTCAGTGAGATGAACCCCGACCTCTGTGTTGCCTTGTTCACTCACCCATCACATTAGGTGCCCTCCCTCTCTCCCTAAATCCATCTCTCCGTCCTTTCCTCCCTCCCTGTCTGTCCCTTCTTCCATATGTAGCTCCAGAGACTGATAAATGCTGCTAATCCATTATCCCTGACAGGCCTTTCTCCCTCTTTTGTCCTTTCATCCCTCCCTCCACCCCCCCTGCATTCCTTTTCCGCTCATCCTCAAGTCTCTTTCTTGAGGCCCGCTTTGATTACCCATAATCCACCCCATCCCCTCCGCCCTCCAGATGATGTGTGGGCTGCGTTTAGCCCAGCACTGTCTTAAGTTCATGTTGATGAATGGTGATTTGACATCACATCAAGATAAGAAGGTAAAAAGATGCCAAGGGAGGTGTAGAGTGCCTGACTCAAACCTGCCTGGCTGTCATGGATAGTTCTTGAATGATAGTGCGGGTCTGAATGCACTATGATGTGCATGTGTGTGTGTGTGTGTGTGTGGATTTAGCATGCTTTACTTCATTTATCGCTCCTGTGATTCCATTCATTCCACAATCTATTTTTCCAGACATCTTTCTTTGAATATGGCTAAATAATCAATGTGGGCTTCTTTCCATTGTGATTTTCTCTGCTGGCTCAGCTTAGTACTGACATCTTCAGTTACACTGCCAATATTACACGATCCCACATCTAAAATAAACATTTACGATTCACCCCAGCCACCTATAGGGACTCATGTTTCAAAGATATGGACTTGGAAAAAGTCTGGAGCTGCACCTTCAATAAAGACATGTTTAACAGTCACAACTGACTTTCCAGCAGAGCAATAAATGACTGTATAAACCTGTTTTCTCTTTTAATAACAGCTTAGTATTTTTTTTAAAAAAAAAGGTCAGTCGTCAGATGATAACATGCCAAGTTGAATTGCAATGTCAGTCCTCACACGTTCCTAATAAGCCTCTGAGAGCTTAGTGCAGTCTGAATATGAAATCTACAAGTGATTGATCGCTTTTTCAGAGACATTATGAGCCTTTTATTCACACATCTTTTAATTTATAAAATGACCAACATTAGGACTGTCTTACTGACCTCATACTTTATTTCCTCATATCTCTATTAATAAAACGTCCATAAACTGACAATAGGTACAATAACAGATTACTCCTAATCAGAAATTCACTTTGGTTAGATGAGCCTTTCCGACAAACCACAAGTTTGGTTTGGGATTATACTAGAGGTTACTTTGAAAATACCAGAGGCCCCTAAGGACGACGAGAAAACTTTGCTCTGCAGCTTTACCCAAGCAACCTCACACAGGACACAAGTAGTGTGTGCCTATTTGAGCCTGGTATCTTTCACACAGTGGGGTCTAAAACAGCTACTTAGAAGGTCCATGGCTACAGTTTTGGAAAGAGCTGACATAGACGCAAAGCTGAGCACACTGTAGACATGGGGAAAGGGACTCGAGGGGTGGAGACACTGTGGCCGTTTCCCCACGCTTCTCACTAAACACTGAGCACCAACACACCCACCCAGTCACTCCCACCCGCCCCAGCTGGCCTTGACTGAGACACGGCGTGTTCGGCACACGGTCCTCCTCTTACCACCTGCCTGTGGAATGTTCCATGTGAGCAGCTGTGTATGTATGAGGCTCTCTAATTGGCCGGCATCAGCTCAGGTTGGCTTGTTGAGAACATTAATTGATTGCTCTACTGACCCTGGGGTGGGTGACTGAAAGCTCATTAGTCCCTGAGCACTACTGGTCCATGACCTGGCGAGGCCAAGCAGTGGCTGACTGCCTGTTTGAACTCATGAGGTACTGATGATAGAAAATACAAAGTCAAGGACAAGACTGCATTATTTATTCCTCTTAAGTATCTGCTGAAAATGACTGTATTTCATGCTGTTTCACTGTTCCTCATTCTGTTTTAATGTGAGGTCTTGTAAAATTGTCACTGAATGTGGAAATGTTGTATCCAAGCATCAAATCTCTTGTGTTTGTACTGAATTTGGCAGGAGAAAGCATTCAGGGCATTTTCACACCTATAGTTCGTTAGCTCTGGTCAGAATCTGTCGATGAGTTTGTAAACGCGAGGGGTTTTCCCCTTGATTCGGTTTCCTTTCATACAGAGAAAAATCCAAGCGAACCAAAATGCGTTACTACAAACACGTGAGAACGCTCACTACACTTATTGGTCAGGTATATCTGGGGCGGGAGCAGGGAAGTAAATACATTTCTATGCAAATTAACATGGAGCAACGGCACAGATGGCATTTCCTCACAATCCTGGTAATCCTTGTGATAAGCGCGGTTCGAGATTGGATCACGTTCCCACCACAAATGAAGCGCTCCAGAATTGGTTTGGGACCGAACCGAGACCACCGCCTCTCATTGGTCTCAGTGTGGTTGTTTGTTCCGCACCAGAGTTCAATTGACAGCTTTCGCATCAGCCCAAATGAACTGTAGTAACCAGAATGATGTGAAAAATATTCCCTCCAATGACTTTAACAACTTAACTGCAGCAGCTAGTGTTGAGTTCTGATAGCCGCATCCATTTTGGAATTGGTTCACGGTTAGTAAAATTGGCTAAGCTCAGACATGGTTTTTTTTTATTTTTTCTAAAACTAAACCTAAAGAGATTTAAAAGTAAGAGATTTGCAATTGTTGAGATTTGATAAGAAGATTCAACAGTGCACTCAAATTCAATAAAATGCTATCAAACCCCCAGCCCTAGTAGCCACAGCTGTCCAAAACCATCTCTGGCCAATATTGATATTACTGATTAAAACTCACTTTGCAAGCTGTCCCTTATAATTTTAACTGTTAGGAAACAAATGTGAATAGGATTTCAACAATTTACTTTAAAAGAAATCTACATGATGAAACTCAAAGCTCATTTTCCACACTAACTCGCTGACGTCAACAACCAGGCTACTTATTCCCATATTTCTTTCCTCAGGGCTCACCTGCCTCATTACCACTGATTAAATGCAGACATGCCTCCCCTTGTACCATTTAAGCACAGAAATTGTTGATGTAACAGATAATGATTCAAATGCATGAGGCGTTTGGGTACAGCTTCTGACTTCATATTTTCATATTCTGAGAGACTTAATATCCCTGAGTATGTTTGGTGTCCCATGGGTGGGCCCTCAGCACATGCAACGCAACTGTGGAAGCAGATGCCAAAAACATTTGAACCCACTGGTATCTTAATATACTCATACAGATCTTCAAATGCTAGCTTGACCCGTGTGCATCATAAAGTGCTGAAGCAATGCATATGTGTGAACCCCGACTCTGCTAAATGGCAATGCGTGTGAATGAGCCAACCAGTGAGGAATGTGGGTCACACATGATGCAAGTCAGCATGGAAGCCTGAGCGCGCGCACACGCACACACACACACACTTCACACTCTCTTTTCACCAACAAACTCGACCCGCAAGTGCTGTCGACCACTTGATATGCGTGTGTGTATCCAGCCTATATGTATTTGTAAGAAGTGGGTTGAGTTTCATATAGCACACTATTTCTTCATCCTGTTTTCAGCACTTTGAAATTGACATGCTAAGTAGATACTCTTACTTTTACTCTCCCCGCCAACAGCCAGTTGCTGAGAAGGCCCAGCCTGCTGCCAGATTTAGACTCATTAAGGACAGCTGTCACAAACGCCATTAAGAGAGGGAAGGAGAGAGGGAGACGGGAGTCAACGAAGGACACAAACGTAGGGGAAGAAAGAGAGGGAGAGTTGGTGAGTGGATAAATGGATGCATGGATGGAGGGAATAGTTCTAGGGGCATCTGGCTTTTTGGGACTGACTGTCTCTGGGGCTGGCAAAGCAATTAGAGTAAAAAAAAACAGGACACATACAACTGAATCTGTCATCTGTCAACATCGTACTGATACACAAGTGCTTTGAATATCAATCCTTTCCAGTGGCTGCTTCTCCTGCCCTTGACCTATTTAAAATAGCCTTCTAGATTTTCTAAAAATCCAATTTCATAACTTGTCTCCAGTGATTTAAGTCAGGAAATTGTCATAATATATTCCCATGGAAAAAACAAGTGGATATGTTAAAAAGCTAATTGCCTTTGGGCCTGGCGGTTTTTGGAGTCGGGGCTTAAAGGCAGGTAGCGGCGTATGGAAGTAACAGTGCAGCGCAGAGAGGGACAGCGAGCATGAATGGACACTTTGTGGAGCGTAGGGTCTGTAATGACATGCAAATACAAGGTCCAGGCCACAAAATGAGAAGACAAATATCCTCCGTTTGCCTTGCCCCTACTTTAGCTGTCTATCAATGCAAGTTTGTCCTGTTCCTCAAATCTATCACAGGAGGTGTCAGCAGGCAGGTAAAATGCCACTCTTCATCTATGTAATGGTTGATGTCTGATGTTTCAAAGATGGTATGAAGCAGGATTAAATTAAACGTATTCTTTTCATTAGAATGGTTTACCAGCGCTGCATTATTTGGCTCTAATATAGATAAGGCCTTTTACAAAAATGAACCACAGCACATCCATGTTTTAACTTTCACTTTGCACTACTTCTCTCCATCTTACCATGAATTTTGTTTTCAGGAAGTGATTTATCAAACACAAAACCATTTTTGCACTTTAATCCTGGATTTTTCAACATGCAACATTTCTGCGGCACACTAACAATTTGGAATTGGCTTTTAATAGGCCTTTTCGCTGACAGATAGCGGTTGTGCACGCTTTATGGGGCTTCTGTTGGACAACGAGCGTTTGTGACCAACAGTCAGGAGGCCTCCGAAGGGCGGGAGGACAGATGACACCCCTGTCAACGCTGCCACCACAAACACCATGAAAACACACAGACGACCGTCCTGTACTCTCATAGGCTTCCCTCTGTTCTGTGCCGCGCGGAGCAACTCCCATAAAAACAGAGATATGGAACCTATTAAAACCAGAGAGACTGTATTTTGGGACAGTATTATTTTCCATTGCACGAAAAACACAAAACTGATCAGGGCTCTACATTTTACAATTTCATATAATACAACGAGAGGAACTGGTTCCAGAAACAGTCGCCAAAGGTCTTTTTTATGCTATTTATTGGGGAACTGGAAAAGTGAGAGGAGGGGTGAACTGGTGGATTGTTAGGGCAACCAAGGGGCCTCTGTGGTTACATAAGAGACACTGGAGGGTTACTACGAGAGGTAAGAATTAGAGAATTAGAATCAGACAGTGTGTGTCCACTAAAAAAAAACAGAAATAGGGTTAAATAAGATCTTTTAGGGGTATGGTGGTCAGATCATGGACACTGTGACTCATAAGATTGCAATTCTTCAGAAATTGTTGGCTTATAATGAAATCAGACTCAAAATATAATCTGAATTACTAGGTTCCATCTTCAAAAACCTTTTAATTTTTACCACTTCCTATCTTTTAAATAAAATTCTTGATTTATATCAAGTATATATATATATATATACACACACACACACACACACAGTATATATAAATAATCACTTGAGAAATAATCAAGAAAGACTAAGCCATTCTATTGAAATGTGGTTAGTACTGTTGAGTCCCAGCCAGGTTCTCACCATGATAAAACAGATTTTATCCTTTAATATGAGGGCTGTTACATTTTTTCAGCCTGAGACCAAGAGGAGACACTTAGTCTCTTGCTTTCAGTCCAGAACCATGAAAGCATATTTCTGTACTTGTCATGTGAGGAGAGGGACCCAAAGCAGGTAGGCCTGTGGCCAAGTGTGGCTCTCTATCCGTAGTTTCAGAAACAACATTTAATACAATCCCCGGTCTATATGCTTTTAAAGAGAGAGCTCATAAAGACAGAGAGGCAGTCTGTTGAGGCACTTGCTGTTTAATATTACCAAATGTGGCCAAATGTATTTAGAATATTCCTGTTTTCTTTATTATACAAGCTGTGTTTTGGCTAGGGTTCTTCTATCTCTTAGTGTACACTGTAGAGGAGTGTAGTGCTTATCAGTGCTAACAGCAGAATGATTTCTGTGTGGCTAAATGCAGATATGCAAGTTATGTACCTTGTTGTTCAGTAATTTTTTTTTTTCAAGGGTATATTGAGCATCTTTTGCCTTTATTGGATTGCTTACAGTAAAGAGAAGACAAACGGAAAACATGCAACAAAGGTCCCTGGACATGGTCAGAGTCTTAAATGCCTACACCACTCTTTTCATGACAAAAGATCATGTAACTACACACAACGTCAGGATAATGCCACACACTTAACCACGTCACCTGACAAAGAAAAAGAAGAGTCCAGTGGCTGGACTGAGTCACGTTTTTGTAGCTGTAGCACAGTCCAGTGCGCCCACTAATTTTGTTCTTGTCTGAATCACGAATTTATTTAACAGTCCCAGACTTTTTATCCCAGACTGGTCTCCACATAGATAGCCCAGAGTATTGTTATATTTCATCTGTGTTTAGTAGTCAATGATTACATGTTGAATGTATAATAAACATTAGAGACATTTTGCTGATATTACTGCAGGCCCTTTTGCACAAACTGTCTCACACCTTTAAAATACTTCTGAATTTGTGATAATTACTGTATATATTTAATACTAGATCACAATACACAGTAAATCCTTGGATTCCGACTATAAGTATGCTTCAGGAGAAAGTAAAAGCCCTCAACATATAGTACATTTCCATATTAAAAAGTACATTTACAGATTATGCGATGCTGTGCTGTGTTAAATTGTGTTGCACTGTAGTTCCCATAAGCAGGGGTGGCCCCTTGAAGCTCTGGTCTCTTGTGAGCATGGTATTAGAGGTTCGTTCCCCAGCAATAGTCCTGCTCTCCTCTCATTAACATCCCATCTATCAAACGGCCTGCTGTCATCCTGCGCTGCCACCCTCTCATTTAGCTCACAGTAGAGCTACAACACACTCACACTCATTACTCCCTTTACCAAAGCCTGGTCACAGTTTGGGAACGTATTCATGTGGAAATTGTGAACGTGTGGTTTCTAAAACATACTTTCACTTCCATTACGTACCCATGCGACGATAATCTCAAATGCTGGGGGCAATTCTTAACCAAAAAGAAACAAAAAACTGATTGTTTAAAAACAATTGCTTGTAAGACTACTAAAAAGCACAACGTCTAATTCACAGAGAATGTGAACCATTTTGAAGTGGCTTGTAAATGTGGTCATGTGTGGTTTATGTGAGTGAGGCTGCTTTCCCCTGTAAAGGTTCAGGCTTCATTGATTCATTTAAGTTGAGCAGCGCAAGGTGCTCCCCATGTGTTCATGCAATGCTGATTTCAAATACAGCTTATGACCTATATCACATTCCTCCCTCCCATCTGTTATTCTCCATCGTGCTCGATATGATGAAACACAATAAAAACACACTCCTTTTCACTGACTAATGTCCTACAGTACCCTTATGCCCCGCACAGAGCGTAGACCTCCGTGTCTAAGCGAATGTGCGTGTGCCTCTATGACTAAGTTGAGAGTGACATAAAACAGTAAAGTGTGATGGTAAATTAATGCCGGTCCTATTTTCTGCAGCTCAGGCCAAAGAGCTGGTTGAAGAATGATCGGTCTGTATGGGAGACCTCAGTATGCTCTCTGACCGAGACAGGACGGGGAATATGAGAAATCACACACACATACACAAGGTCAGGTCTATCTCTCTCTCCCACACAAATATACAGGGACACAATGCACCTGGTCTCTCTCTCTCCCGACAGTCATAGTGACACACTGCAGGTCTCAGACTCCAGAGTCCAACAAAAACAGCAGAGTGTGTGTGCGCGTGCACACACACGCATTCACGCAGCAGTACACTGTGGTGTTTAAGGCATGCACAGCAATGTCAATAAACTGTGAGACGATGCAAAACCAAACAGAGAGAGCTCAGATTGAATCTACAGTTTGGCGCGTCTACCACCGAGAAATGTCTAAGGACTGAGCTTCTTCACAGTATCAAGACTCAGGCCAAATAGCCACTATAAAAATGTTTTTCCTAAAGCAGCGCTTTAATGTAACATAATTGCACTTTGATGCCAGAACAGTAGGAAAAACAGTCGAAGAGGAGACAGACATTATATGATGCAGTTTGTTTATGAAAACACGTTTCATGTACTGTATGTTGTGGTTCAGGCGTGTCGCTCCAGCTCACCCAGCACATAAATCAAAGTTACCCCACTTGCTTCCTAGCTGAAACCAAGCGTTTCTGAGAAACGCATAACTAGACGCAAGACTTTAATTGGTCCTCACTGAAATAAGGTTACAAACAAAAAGCAAAAAATATTGATACAAATCTGCAACACTGTGCTGAAATTTCACTGGCCAAAGTGACACAATCAGCAAAGTGACATCCAAAGTATTCCTGACTTGAGCCATCTCTAAATGGCCGCAAACCTTCAGACACGCTTGCTGCAGATAGATAGGCTTGTCAGCCAATGGCCTGAGTACATTTAGAAACTAATTTTTCTGATTTGGGATCATTATTGTTGGCCATTTATTGACATTTTAGAATATTTGTCCACTAAATGCACAGCTCAGTCTCAAGATGTTTCTGTATGTTCTTGCAACACATGCTGCAATTAAATCACCACTTACAGAGAACGCCAACAGGCATAATATATGGCGGAGCTGTAACCTAGAAAAAGATGCAATGTACACTCCAGATGAGGATAAATGATGCTGTTGCAACATGTTGAATGCTGCTTAAAATTGACAAATTCCAACTCTCTGAACAAGTTGCCTGAATGGTAAATGTATTAAGAAAAGACAGGAGAAATGTAGGCCACGGACTGACTTCACAAAATGCAGACAATGTCAATGATTTCTTTTTGATTAAAAAAAATGACAAAAATCATAGTATGAAACACCTGCAAATTAACAAATACTTTGTTGCCCTTTCTCACTGTGATAGTTTGTCATTTCTCTCCCTCCGGGCCTCAACAAATGTTCAGCATGATGGGAGAGAATGACGTCATTTAAAATCACAAATATGACGCCTCTTCAATCGAAAACAGTGACAGATTTGGAATGCACTTGACCAGCTTGTGTTGAAAATCGTTTTACGCCTTTTAATGCTGAAGCCAAGCCCCTCGCCTTTTTCCTCTCCCTCCTCCCCTCCCTTCATGGTTTCAGTTAGCCAGAGATGCCTGCATTTGATTAGGGTTTCAATGTCAATAACGCCTGTTTTGAAAAACACCTTCAAAGGGCCCTGGAAAAAAGACGAAGAAGAGGGCAAGTGGGTGAGAGGGAGACAGCAAGAGGAAGATCTGAAGGCAAGAAGAAACATAATAAGGTATTATGACTTGACATGCATGTGCAGTCCACATGTTGCTGTATTGTGTTTGTTTGCCCCTCAGCGTGCTATGACAGCTACACTTGAACTGCTAAAAACACAGATCTCTAATGACTACGGCCATGGAAACAAGGAGACAATCAGAGAGAAAGGAGGGATATCAATGACAGATGGATGGTGTAGTGTATATGAACCATGTCAGTTTACAAATGAAGTGCAAAGAGCTGTATGAACAGAAGTAGAAGTATTTCACTAGTTCTCACTCTATAACTGGTGTTCTTTTTCCTTCCACTGGAATCTAGTTGTGGTTAATTTGGCCCATTTCTTACTACTGCCTGTGAGGTCAAGTACATTTTTGTCTGTGTGTGTAAGGAAGATAAAAATTCAACAAACTCCTACTCCCTTTCTACCACTTTATACTGGGGACATTACAGTGTCATTAGTGTGCAGCCAGAAGCCGCTGTGGCATTAAAAGTATTAAGTATTAAATATTAAGCATTTTTGACTATTAAATTATTTAATAGTTTTATTCAAGCATTCAGTAGTACATGACCCGCCACATCCTACATGCAGGCATTTCGGGCTAAAACACATTAAAGACGACAGCTAAATGGATTTGTTGATTAATCAACCAATTAGTTGAATTAATCTGCAACAGTTTTGATAATTGGTTAATAATTTCAGTCATTTGTAAAGCAAAAATGCCAATCCTTCGGTAGTTTCAGATTCTCCAGTGTGCGATTTGTTGTTCAAGACCACAAGCCAAAAAAGTCCAGATTCCCATTAAACAATTGCACACACACACACTTTGCATGCAGCATTGCTTGACTAGTTTTTTTTTTCCTGTGTTGCATTGCAGTGATGCAACTAGCCAATCATAGCCCATCCTGAAACAAACCAGTTTGTTGTTTTTGAAATTCCAGTGAAATATAGTGACGGTTGAACGCTTTGCAGCTAAAAAACACTGCAAACCACGTGTCAAATGTCTGCGTGAAGGGTCATGCTGCAACAGTGCGCACTTGGCACTTAGTCTGCCAACAGTAGGTGAGCCAGGCAGTCGCTGTGAATCAGCAGTCAGCTGACTGACGAACATGGAACAAAATGTTTGTATGGGATTTGTATTGTTTGAGCATATGATGCTGTATTTGGGTCTCACATATCGTGTATGTGTGAACAGACGTAATGCATGTGTCTGTGTGTATAAGAGCATGCATGCCTGTCTAAAGCAATGCCCCAGTGGAAGTGTGTGTGTGTGTGTGTGTGTGTATATTCGTGCCAAAAGAGAAAATCCTGTTCATGGTCCCATATGAGTGGCTGAGACAGACAGAGTGTGTGTTTATTAAAAGACTATGGGTGGTCCATTTTGTTTCATTCACTTTCAGAAAAAACTGCTTCTCACTGAACCTTTTGTCCCTCGAGGAAAATCATACAGCCAGCACACTGTCACTAAAGGTTTATGCATCTTTTCCATAAAAAGAGAGCTTATTAGTACTTTACATGTCACTGATGTTCCTTCAAGGTATACAGATTATTTGTATATTTAGAGAAATGAGAATGTGCCTCTGTGAGACACACTATATTTCCTCGAGGGAAACAACATACAGTAAATGCCCTGCAGGAAAGATTTAACCTCTTCTTTGAGTTCAGCACACATCATGACAGGCGTTCACCCTCAAACTAAACATCTGCAAACATACAGCACTCCTAACCAAACCCGCAACCTCCAAATACACTCGTGGCTGGCTTTGATTTTTTTTTTTTCATTCCTCCACTGCAAAAAAGCTGTCTATGAAGCCAAACAGCGGCCATGGCACTTGTCCACATCTCAGCACCATGGTTAATCAGAATCACTATCAATGGAACCAATAGTGCATCGGATTTAGCGCCACGGTGTGCTGCATTCTGGGTACTCCAGAGGGTAATCGACCATGCTGGTAACAAAGACAAGACTATAAAATTACTAAAAAACAATATTAAAGGAAAGGCAGCAAAGCTTTTAAAAGTGATAATCTGAGCACATTTTAAGTCGTGAGGAAGGTTCAATCCGGCATCTTATATCTGAAATATGGCAGAAAGAAGTCATAGCCTTCAATCCTCCCACACATAAGCACACACACAAACATACACTCATTCAGAGGCGGGAGGGGTAGGGGTGTAACACCGCGTGTCTCCCTCAATAACATACCAAATCCATCAAGGTGCCCCAGCATCCAGTAGTGAGGGCCGCCACCACCGGAAGCACGGGGGCTTTAATAAACAGCACCGCTTTGGGGATTAAGGCACATATAGTGTGCCAGTCATATCGCGGGTTTGACCCATGATTATCATATATAATCCCATTAATGTCACATACTCTTTCATGCAAACAGTAGTACAAATGCTGACCTTTCTGATAAACAAACAACCGTATGTAATGTCGGAAAAACTTTTTTTTTTGTCCACAACATGAACTTTTCCCAAAATGACACTGGAATGTTTCTTAAATTTTGTTCTGGGATGCTCAAGCTGGGGACAGACTGTTACTCCTCCTACAAATGCTACAAAACTCCACTGTGTAACATTAAAACATAGTAAAACACAAGGGTAGTGGGGCTATGCGAACATCAAACACGAATACAAAATACTGGAATACATAGCAAAGATAAAACAGGTCAGAAAATGATCTGCCAATAGTTTAGACTAGCTGCGTAATCTTTGCTGTCCTTTCCCAAAAACACCATAAACAAACACTTACTCCATTTTGTATTTGGAAGCACATACCACACCACACAGCAGCAGGCGAAGAGTGCACTCTGAAATGGGCTGCACGCAGACAGGAAAACATTTTCTCACTGTTTACATAACGGACAAATCAATTAAAAGAATATAGCTCTCATAATTAAAAACAAATGAGATTACTAAAAGTCAGTTCATTTCCTGGAACGTGGCTGAGCTCGGATGGGTCAGGCCACTGGACTATACAGAGCGAACATGTGTAACATGTGTCTTTGCTTTTCGAAAAAGAAAAAAGAAAAACAAAGAATGGCTGAGCAGAAGTGAAGCAGAAATTAAATTTCGACAAAATACAGGAACGGTAGTGCTGCGAGAGATGAGGGGGTAAGCGGATGTGTGTGTCGTAAGAGGAGGAGATATAGGGAGAAAGAGACGCCTGTGAACGTTCACTGCTCCCTGTTGGTTTTAATAACTAATCTCACAAGACTGAAGCCGTTATATGACAAGTCAAGCTCCTCGAAACACCCGGTGGATGACAGAGAGATGAGAGATGATAAGGATAATTTACACTACCTCAGTGGTTCTTCTGTTGATAAGGTTTCCTTGGGGATGTAAATTGCACCTCAGATTTGATTAAATGTCACCCAATGTCAAATCATCTGTGAAATCTGTAGGCTTTGCCTAAAAAATGAGACTAATAACATGATCCACCTTAAAAACAATTCAACTGAAATGATTCTACTTATACACTATGCTGAGGGAAAGTATTCAACTAGTGGTATCTGAAGTGAGAACACTGATCTTTTAGTAAGGCTAATAGCTTGAATTTTTTACGATTCCCTACAGTGCTTTACTTTGAGCAATGCAAACATGTTTTTCTAGAAAACAAATGTTTGACAAATGTTAAACATTATCCAAACAGACGCAGTTGCACAAGAACTTTACCTAAATAAAACAGACCAGATATTTGATGTCATCTATAGGAACAGTTTTTTATATACTATGCTACAGACACATTTTGGTGGAAACCAATACAGGATGGGGGTTTCACACCTAGCCCTACCTTTTAGTAAAATACACACAACGAGTCTTTCATAAAATCAAATATCATTACGTCAATGTAGCTTTAACAACGAGGTTTGCTTTGGGATTTACTGGACATTTATCACCAAATTCATCTATCTGAAGAGTTGAAATCTGACTTGCAACGAAAACACTGTGCAGTCAGATGTCAGGCCTGTTAAGAAGCCAATACTGTTTCCTTAAGGTAATTAAAAAGGCCAGGCACCCGGGTGCGCTGCTCCAGCAAAAAATGAAAATTCTATTCATTATAATCATCTTTTATTACTACACAATAAAACTGACATTGACAGGTTACAGTTGCTCTTCTGTTTTCTCTGTAAAAGGAAAAAAAGTTAAGCAACTGTGTACAGAGTAAAATCCTACAATAAACATGTCAGCAGATGCGGAAATTTAACTTATTGTAGCTGTTTGGTAGATTAGTCAGCTTATTCAGGCTGCTAGTGGAATAAACAAAGGTCGGCTCTAACATTTCCTGCTGCCACCCTTATCACATTACGGCTCTGATCAGTGCTCCATCATGACTCTCACACAAGGATGTCTGTCTCCTGGGAGCTGATCAGCCCGCTATCCATCAGCAGCCCTCTATCCACAGCGACCCACTGCTGTGAACAAAAGTAAAAACATGCGAGAGAAGGATTCCTGTATCCAAGCACAAACACACCCACATCACCACACTACAGACACCCCCTCTCTCAGTCACACACACCCACACACAGACACACTGAGGCGTCTGACCTGTCCGCCTGTCAGCACACCAAAAAGGTTCCTTTGTCCTTTGATAACCCTTGTCCAGCCTCCCCTACAGGAGGCTGTCTCCCTAACAAGTCTTGGCCATGGCAGGAGCTCTGAGTTGGGGGCAGAGAACAGAACAATGACCTCTCTCCTGGAGGAGAACCGTTCCCACTGGGACCTCTAATGAAATCCGTGTCTCACCAGCCTTTCTAACAACCCCCCTCCTCTTTCTCTTCTTTCTTTTTCCTCACCTTCTCTCCTGATATTACATTTCCTCCTGTTGTGATTCATATTTCTTCAAGGAATTCATTGATTTCGGAAAACATATCTAGAGCTGTAGCCTGGGGCACTTCCCACTCAAAGAACAAACCAAACAGCATGATATTGCCGATGACCAACTTCACTCTCTTTTCAAATCTTGGAAATAATGATAAATGCACTCTCCTTTCTTGCCTACCGGTTATCGAGAGCAAGACATTAAACAATCTTTTGGCCTAAAGCGAGGAGAGGGCTTTAAATCATTTTGAGTAAGACAAATTTCATGAGCCAAAAAGCAGGGAGAAAAATGTTAAGGAAGGCAGAAATGAAAAAAGACAGGCTGAAAAGAGAAGGAAGAAAAGCAGAGACAGCGGGAACAAGGAAATGCTGACCTCTGTTTTGTGTGAGATGGGCTGCGAGAAGTGAAAAGTGGCGGGATCATAAAAATCCTGTCTTCAGTTTCCATCCGCTGTGGAAATCCGCCTGGACCAGTCACCACAACAAACATTTGACTGTCCATGAATCATATTTCTCTGCTTTCTCCTCTCAGTTTATCCTTTTAAACTTCTCAGCTTGCAGTCAAGAGTGAGAGATAAATCAGCAGATAGTTGTTGTCTTTATCCCCTCAAATTATTCTTCCATAGGAAACGTACAGTAAAAATTATGCCAAAAAGTATGCTGACAGCTTATACTTACACATAGTTGATGTCATTATTGTTAAACATGTTTAAATGATGACAAACACAAGCCAAAGCCAACATTTCCTGTCTCAACATTACCATTTATTTTACTGGTTTTCCCTTTAAAAGATGGTTAAAAGAAGCCATTAATTATTGTTAATGACAAAACAGCTTGAATTTTTCCCGCTTCTCCTCTTTAAAAAAAGGCTCTTCTTGATTTTTTTCAGCTAATTTCAAACTTGCCTTCGTCCCAAAACCTCTCGACAGTGACAGAGGCCTTCGTGTTTAATGTCTCTGTCAACACTTTAAAGGAGTTGGCGGTGTTGTGAAAAATGAGCCAGGGCATATAGCGTAGGGAGGTGATTTCCCCCGAGCCCCTTGTAATTGCTTCAAGCTTGGACCAGACAGGACAAAACCAGGAGGCCTGGCGCAGGAAGCTGGACAGGAAATGGTTCAGATTCAGCCAGTGAGGCAACATGCTGGCTTCTCCTAGAAGTGGAGTGGGTGGATGTAGCATGACATTGCCAGCTTTCATGGTATCTGTAAGATGGTGCTAATCCATTCATATATTCATTTTGGTGCCAACATGAACACACAATAGATCGATTGTACACTAAACACTAATGACCGAGAGAAAGAGACTGCTTCTGAGTTCTTATAAGATCTCCTATTTACTAAATCACCTTTTCAACATGTTCAATTACTTAAAATTGTGTTTCCTAGTCATTTTAAGTCTGGGAAAGTCCATGATCCCATAGCTCCGAGTGGTCTGGCTCCTATCTAGGGGTTCCAATCTGATGCTGCAGCCCTCTCCAGCATGCATACAGAGGCTTTGAAGATCTGCTTTAAATCCAAAGGGTTTAGACATGCTCTGTCGCTTCCCATGCTTGGACTGAAAACATATCTGCTCACGCATGCTGACAAAACCTAACAGTCTACACACACGGATATCATAAAATCTTTACATGCTCATATGCAAAAAATAGATGCAAACCTGCAAAGTCTTACAGCGAGAAAGAGAAATTGCTCCTGTTCAGGAAAAACAGTCAAGTCACAGATGCCTCTAAGACATGGACATAAAAGATTCTCAGCACAATCTACTAAATAAGGAAATCTATATTGATTTAATTTGCTGAAAAGGTCTGATCTAATCCAAAATCCTCCATCCAGTCAAACAAAACAGGCTGAGGTAGGTGTTTGTTTCAATATCAATGGCCCTTGAGGGTAAAAATGGCATTCCTCACTCCCCTCAGGACTAAAAAGACAAGTGAGCGCAGGGCCGCGCAGACTGAGAAAAGCTGATCTAAAGGACTTCACCTCTCAAAATGGTACAGCTGTCTCATTAACTCCGAATGCCTCGATAACTGAACAGAGACCAGTTGGACCACCAGCGAAAAAGAGAACAGCTTAAAGCCATAGAGAGAAAGCAGGTGAAAGTTAGAGGGAAACTAGTGAATGGGAAGAGGATTTTTTTCTCAAGCAACCCTTTCCATTTCTGCCCAAACCCTGGGACCTTCCTTTGCCATCTTATCGTCTCCTCCTCTTTCCCTCGCTTTCCACATTTTCTTCTTTCTTCCAGCTAGGATTAGCACAGCAGGACACCAGCATTCCTTCTCTACTGGTAGTCTTTGTCTTGACATTCCCACTCCTCCCAGTGTCCTCTGCAGCCCTGCGGCCAACCAAGAAAACCAACTGTTCCATAAAGTGGCAACAGGTTTTTTGTCCTTGTCATTTTTTTCATCAAACGTGAACAATTTTATCCATGATTTAAATACAAGAATTAAAGGATACATTTATTTCATTATAAGTTTTAAAAACTGCTGGGTACTTGGTCAAAGTGCTTGTTAGATCTAAATTGCTGAAAGTTACCAACAGTTAGAAAGGGTCATGCCTATGGAGCTGCAGCCCTGCTCAACTCAGACTCGAGGTCGGGGGTTGCCCTTGCAGTGACTTTGATCTGGAGTCAGTTTTGCGCCGCCGACTACCTGTTGTGAGGTTTTGTACGGGGGTAAGATAACTGATACACAGTCAGAAATGGAGGGCAGCTGTACTCTGTACTAGTGTTCCCCACCAGGGAAGGTCGGCATATTGTTGCAGACATGTGCTAATCCTATTACTCCAATTTTGGTGTTTGTGTTTAAGTTGGAATCAAATTTTAGGCTACATGTTCCTTCTTTTGCCAATTTCCAACTCACTATCGGCCCTTGAAACCATCAGCCAAATGTTTTATGCAGGGTTAAACAAAGTTTTATGATCAACAAACTATTCCCCCTTTCTGACCTAAGAAATAACCACTGATCACCTTTAAAAATATCCATTCCAATGAGCGCCAGAAGATATCAATGTGAAATAAAGATTTCATTGTTGCACATTTCCATCTTAGATCTAAACCTCTCTGCATTTTGGCTGCAGGCTAATTGTGAAATGTTTTCTTTTTCCGCCTGGCAAAAGGCTCATCTGATTCAGCCAAACTTTGTAATGTTTAAGGTCTTTGTTAGTCAGAGGCAGATTTGTGACTAAGAAAATGGTTTATCAGGGGCATCTGGTATTTCACATGCATTATAAAGTGATTATTTTTCCAGAGTATTTTTGCAGGATCGAGCCACTGTAACCATTAGGTACACTTCCTTGTCTTGTATTCTAATTGTACTGTAAACACTTTTGCAGTGAGTCCAGCGTCTTTGAAAGTAGTTTCTTCCGCCGATTAATGAAAATCAAAGAACATTAGGTCAATGTATCCTATATATTCGTACCCCGTGCAGTGACTGTATGTGTTTAACAAGTTGCATGCTACACGTAGATGCTAACAGTGAGCGAGGTTCAGATGAGCAAGGATTTACAGCAGCAAGTGGGATGAGGAGACCACAGGTATAAGAACCAGCTGCTCTCGAGGAAGAGGCTGTGTTATAACAATATGACAGCTGTCAGCAATGATAAACCAACCATAGGATACAGCTAGGTTCTGCATGCGAATACACATACTCACACACAAACCTGAAAAGCACATGTTGCGCTGAAAAGCAGGGGGATGGCGGGTTTTGGTTTTCTATTCTAATCGAGGTTGAAATCTGTGTATTCACGCTACATGACCTCAGCACATAAAACAGACATAAAGAGGACAGCAGGGAAAAAGACAGAGAGTAGGAGATACGATACAAAGTAAGAGACAGACATACTGTAGCGAAATGGGCATGTTAGAAAATGGCAAAGACAAAAGGCAACATGAGAAAGAGCAGAGATGACGAGGAGAAAGATGACTGATGGACTATCCCGGAGAAATGAGTGTGCTGGCCTTGACCTATTACTGCTTAATCCCTTAACAACTGTCTACACACACACACACACACTATAAAAAACACACAAACATCTATACTGCAGACAAAGATAAATACTGGTGCGCTGGTGTTCCAGATAAAGGCACACCAGCCCTTTGTTAGAACCACTGATTCTTCCATAGGGCTTTACTGCTTAATCTCAATGGTGATTTGGCCTTGCTGCAGTATGAACACACATTGCTGTCAGAGTGTGTGTGTGTTAATTACACAGACAGAACTATTCATACACCATCCAGGTCCCAAAAGGTCCTGCTTATGTGCGCTCTGCTCTCAACCCACCAGCTTAGTTTACACAAGAAGGTCATTTTAATCAGGTGAATACCAGGCCGCCTAATCTGCGGGTCTTTGCCTGAGCATAAACAGAGGATATCCCCAGGCTCAGTCGGGATCACATACCTGGAGTCATGGAAAAGTCATTTCTGGAGCTGACTGGAGCAATCCAATAACCTTCTGCCCTCCTGCCCCCTTTCTTTACCTCAAACTCTGTATCACAGTCACCTCGAGTACTAGCTCTCATTCGCATGTCTCCCTCTTTAACTCCCTGTCGACTTTCCCTCTGTGTCTCACTCTCTATTCCCCTGCTTCGTGTAGCATTATTGGAATGGCTTTACTGACTGACCCACAAATGTACACAAATAAAACACACTCACGTATATGAGCATTTACACATGCACAAGAATGCAATCTATGACTTTGGCAATGCAGGAATTACATGCATGGTCACAAACAGACACCTAAATATACAATCTTCTCTGGTTTTAGTCACTTGGTGTCAGAGGTCTGAATGTCACACATTTTGGAGAGAATGTCAAGACCATGATGACCAAAGACCAAATACATGTTGGTAGGTGAAGGTTCACTGCTGGCCTCTATGTCTCCATCTGCCACTCTTCATCTCTCTTCCCCACTACTTCCGTGTCTTCTTCTAAGCATACCGCCATGACTTGGATGAGATGGGAAATTGGGGCTGGGCGATACTGACAAAATTAAATATCACAACATCTATACCCAATTCTTCCCTGTCACTATGTATTAATATAACATGACAATACTTTAGGCATAACTACTGGTATTGTTTTACAAGAAACATATGATTAAGTAAAATATTAGTATCGTGTCTATATGACACTAGAATGATTCACTCCACTCAGCTTCCAGGTTACTTAGCTTTTAATGTAGTGGCAGGAAAACACAATATTTAGGAACATCATAACATTGCAACAACCAAAATCCCAGATGACATCTAGCCTCATTTTATGAAACTCTATGATGTATACTATATTTATATTTTGCTCAGTTATGGTTAAACAGTCCAAGGCCTTGGGACATTGGTAGGCAACCAAGCTATTAATTAGGTTTTGATTAAGTGCCAACAAAACAGATATTAGCCTGAAAGAAGAAACACAAAAAGTTATTGCTTGCTCAGCGAAAAAACACCACAAAATGGATAGCTTTTAAAGTGAAGAAGGTCACATAAGGAAAACAACCTCAGATTAGCGCTGCAATAACCTTCAGGACACCCGAGGCCCCACAAGGTACAATCAAGAAGGAACATAGAGGGACTCTGATCGATTATTGTTGACTATTTCATAATGCACACAGGGATTTGTAACAAAGTCTCCCTACCCCTCCCACCCTTTTGTAAATACTGCTGTCTGGCATGCTGCCTCTCTTCCTGTGGGTGATAACATATTGATAAGGCCTGACCCTTTTTCACACAGGCACACCAGTTAAGGTAATGGGGCAGCCATCAAGTGGCGGCCTTGTCATCGCTCTCTGACTTGAGTTTAGGTGACATTTTGCCGTGCGAGTGAAAGAGAGAGAAAGCTTCACCTCTCTGACACAATAAAGAAAGTGTTAAATAAGATTATTCGTATACAATAGCAGGGATGTTGAGCTTCATAGAAATTCATTACAGAGACAAAGATAACTGAGACATTCTTCTTTCTGGTAAAGATTAGGAACAGGACCTGTGATCAAAAATGGATCAGTTGATACTAATGATATTTAACCACTTATCGGAACTGGCTTTAAAACGCCAACACAACAGCATTCATAAAAACAACAGCAACAATAATACTTGCCGGCAGTAGATGCTGCTTGCTAACTAGAGGGAAACTTTGCATTCTTCTTTAATCAGGACCAGTGTAGTAAATTGTTGTGGTTGTTACTATTCTGGGTCTGTCTCTTATCCATGTGCGTCTATCAGTGCTGCTCTCTTCCGGAGGGGACTGGAGCCTCAGACAACCCTGGCTGCTCACTGACTGGACTGAAGTGCTTTACTCAGTGTAAGAGTGTGTGTGTGTGTGTGTGTGTGTGTGTTGTTGGAACACATTCTGAAAGGAGCATGTGGAAAAAGAAATCAGTTGGTGTTGAAATGAATGGTTTTACGGCAAGGAGACAGATTATTAGAGACAGTGAGAGACAGACAGACAGACATACTGTACAGATGAAACACAAACACAGACAGAAGGACTCTCAAATTCAAAAAGAAAAGTTGTCAGTGAAAGCATGCCAAAAGTGGGTTGCGGGTAGGGGTTGCTTTTGGTGCTTGATGATCTAAGTGTGAGAGTGCTTGTGCATAAAATGTGTGTATGAGTGTGTGTGATGATAAGTGGTGATTCAGACAGTGAGACCAAGAAACAGCCGTGTGTCTTTCTTCCAGATGTTTTACTGAAGCTGACTGTCTGAAGTTGCTCAAGGACACAACAACAAGAGCCATTCACTGTGGGACTAAAACCAACAGTTTTTCAAAGACTAAGCTAAGATCAAGTATTGGGCGGTATCAAGGTATTATGGTATACCAGGGTATTTAGAAATTCCTACGGTTTAAATACTGTAAAAAACACAGACACTCCTCTTTCTGGTGGATCGATCATATTGGATCTTAGTTTTGTGTGCGCTCAGTTCAGATTTGAGTGGGTATGTTTGCTCAAACGACGCTATGTACTTTTTCTCTTAACGAAAGTTAAGATTAAAAGCTCTCTTTTCGCCGTCTATTTTTCTCTTTTTAGAGTACGCCATTTGTTAAATGACTTATATTATGACTTGCTTATTTCTCCGACTGTCTCTCACCTCTTCCTCAGGCTGTGTGTGTGTGTGTGTGTGTGTGTGCGCGCGTGCGCGTGGATCTCCCTCACTGAGTCGAGCCGATTTGATTGGCTGAGTAGCCTCACGTGAGATGATTCACTAAACCAGTGCCAGACATGCTAGAAAAGCTGCGCCGGTTAAAACAGAAACACTCCGGTATGCTACAATGACTTCTATCACCAGCAGCTTAGCTTTTAAGTTTTAAAATATTTTTAAATACAAATACCGTCATATACCGTATATTCCTGTGAAATGTATGGATGGTTCGAAGCTATGAAAAAATAGATACCGCCCAGGCCTACTAAGACACACACTTTGCTTTAGCAGATCAGAAGATACACACTCGTCAGCCATAACAACTTTCCAGCATTTCAGTTACCCTAAATGTGCACACACATCACTCACACACAGAGGCTCTGTGAGTCATACTTAAAGGAGAGGGGTCAAATGAAAGCTATGGTGTCTGCTATTAAGAATCCATTTGACTCATCTGTCCAGAGACACCTTACAATAACAACAGTACAGGTCCTACAGTGGGCGAGCAATGAATCAGTAATGTCACAGATGTCTATACCTCAGTGAACTCATTTTCATGTCATAAACATCCACATAAGCATTTAAGACCTCATGCTGAGTTTGGTAAGAGTCTTGTAATTATTCATTTGGTAAACGCAATAAGTCAATATGAGTATTGTGTCACAATATATTTATATTAAAAAGCTATGAATGATACTGATTTCTGCATGAATTATGCGTACTTAAATTTTTCCAATGGAACAATAAAAAAAATGAACAAAAAAATAATTTTGCGATGCATGAGTTACTGTGCCTGACATAGGGAGAATAAACTAACATTTTTAGCGTCCCCTTAATCCAACTAGTTAACCTTTGAAAAGAAGCAATGGCACAAATCATTCTACATAGTTTCATCAAAATCCAATCAGTGAAGTCTGAGATAGTGTGTGACACATGGAGTGAGACTGAAAAAAACAGAAAAGAGCATTATCATCAAGAATCACGGCTTAGACTCAGAATATTAACCTATGAAAATGTGATAGTAACATGCCAAAAATAAAAGCCAGTGGAAAAGATGCTAACTACATTAGATTTAAAAGGGCAAAATGTGTAATCACAGACTGATTTAATTCAATTTTACGAAATTACAAAATTACATCAATCAGGCGCTCCCTGTTTTTCCAGCAATCAAAACTGGATTTGTGTACTGTTCTGCTCTAGTCGTGAGCTGGAGTTTAATAACCTCTGGAACACGATGAGAGAACGCGATTTATACTCGGTTCAATCTTAATTAATCTGCCAGCTGGGTCAGGCAGAGTGGAGCAGTGGGAAAGCTGTCCATCTGCTTATAGCAACAGGAGTTTTATACGATTTCAAACCACGCCAGGTGGTCCTGCAGCAATGGGGAAAGCACACAGAGGAGACGGTGGAAAGAAACCTGGGATTGAAGGAAAAGGGCGCAATTTGGTAGGACAGATTAGATCGGAAGGATAAGGTGGTCGGATAAAGACTAACAAAAGAAGGTAACAGAGAAAGAGGGAAACAACTAACAAGTGTCTGTTCTTGGGCTCGTTTGCTGTACTCTCAGCGGACCAGTGTCAGTGGAGGGAACTAGAGTAAAGGAGAAGTGGGGGATTGTACGGTTTGTCATGGAACACCTGCCTCCACTTAACCCCTCTCCCTCTCTTTCTGCTTGAGCTGCCTCTTTCAGCCATCTCCTCTCCTCCTACCCTGCCACCCCCTCCTACCCCGTCATTCATGCACAGAGTATCCTACGAGCTCATGGGCCCAAGGCTTCCTCGTTTCCCAAACATGGGAGGGCATCAAGGCCTGAGCTGGGTCCTCACTAGCCAGCCGCCAGGACAGCCGGTGAGCAGAGCTTTTCTTCAAGCGCCACTGAGTAGTATTAGTGATATTAACACTGGTTCAAATCACTTCTTGTAATGTGAAAGAATAGCTATTACTACCAATCCCAAATCCCAACTATATCCAACTCTGAGGCGTTTTGCATTCTTAAGAAGCTTTCAGCTCATCATTTGGGTTCATAGGTCTACTCTGCACGCTTGTCTCCCAACAGCTCTCACAGTGGGCAAAAGCTCAGACAGGCTGTGCAATGCAAAATGGCAAAGAGCTGAAGAAAATAAATTGCTTTTGAAGAGAGTGAAAGTAGCAATGGAAGAGACTCAAACAAATAGCTGCAAACACTCAAACATTAGATTTTAACAGGGTGCTTATGTCGCTCTGTGCGTATTTACTTGCTCGCGCATTATGTCACTTAGCCAACATGGTTAGTGCTCTGTTGTGGTTAGTTTGTTCTGAAGTCTTTCTGTCCCCTACAGGTCATAAATGGCCATCATACTAAACTGTACCACAATCGTGGCACCTCCAAATCTGTCAAACTCATATTGACATGCAATTTTAACAAATGTATATAAAATATTCAAAATACTCTTTACATAAAAAAAATACACATTCATACTTTTTTTAAACCATCATGTGTCAGTATGTTGGCAAATCCGCTACCCAATTAGTTAGGCAGCAAGTAAGACATTTTTATTAATTAACACAATTTCAGTCCACATGGATACAAAACTCATAAAATGTGCATTTCCAGATATAAACACAAATGTACACCTGCTTTTAAATACATAAACTACAAATTCACCAACACTTAATCTCAAACTTTTTATAATTTTACAGCAAAGTGTGTACTCACTTTCACACAATACAACCAACGTCGCACTCCATCCCACTTGTGGTTATACCAATTAAAGGTCTGCGCTAGGTCAGGAGTTATTCATTTGACATTAAAGAGGACATGGGGGTCCCACTATTCAGACCCACCGCAGACATCAACTCCCCCCCCCCCCTTTCCTCTTTTCACCTCGTTCTTCTTGCCTCATAAAAGATTTGCCCCTCGCCTCCCCACTTACTCTCCCCTCTCTCTCGTTTGCTCATTCTCCCTCCTTCATTCACTCATTATTTTCCTCACACTCATTCTCTTCACCTAACTACCTCCCATAGACACTTACTCCCTCATCTACTGGTGTTCAGTGTGACAGACACCAGCAGCACATCAACACAAACAGATTTTACAATACGATATTTAAATTATTACCAATAACTATCTCTTCCACCCCTTTCTTGTCTGAGTGCTGCCACTTTTAACCCACTCCTCTTTTCTTTCCAGTGATGGATGGTAACTAAAGTTGGAGCTGGAAACTCCACCATTAGCCCCATATCTGTAGGGCTGACCTGAAAGTCTTATCCCAGTGTTTCTGTTCGTATTTCACCTAGTGGATGCGAGCCTCTGCAAGACACTCTCACACATACAAAAACAAGTTGTGAGCTGGAGGGGTCACTGGCCTTCAATAGTTTGTTATACAGTAGCTCTCCCAAAGGTCTTTTACTCAACAGTGTTCGAATGAAAACGCACAAAGATGCAGTCAGTCTCTTTACTCACTCTTTCCCTGTTTAAACGCATCATTGCCTGACTGGCAGTCCAGCAGCTTTAAATGTTCTGTGAATCTCTCACTTGTTCCAAAATTCACAAAAACACAGACAAAATAGCAGCCATGTAGGCAAAAATTAGCCGGATCTGGGGACCTGTAAATAACAGCTTCGAGCATATGTGCCATGTCAAGGCAAATCCTAGCTGTTTTCAGTTGCAAACACAGTGAATCAGTCAGTCTAACAGAAGTTAAATGTGGTCATCTGACAGCTCAGATAAACAGATTCACCAAACAGGATAATGCAGACAACAATTCGTGTTTGTTTTTTTATGAAACAATAGTTGCCTGTGTGTCTTGGGCTTTAAACTCCTGACATCTCCTAAAATAGCCATAGTTCACCTCTCCGCAAAGCTTTATTATTGTAGGCCAAACTGAGGTAACAAGTTAATTAAATTCCACAGAATTGACCAAAACAGGTGAAACTTAGGTCAATGCTATGTTTAAACATGAAGCCATTTAGAGAATATATCAAAAATAAAGTGTGGCCTATGTCAATCTGAAAACTTTATGTGTGCAAATGAAATGAGATATAAATGTTGTGTGGAAGATGGACAGAAGAATAATAATAACGTAGGGCTTTACGGAGTTTGTCCTGGAACTGCATTTAACACTTAAATGAGGAGTCAACAGAATCTAGTCTCAAGATTACCGCTCAAAGCCACTGCTTCTACACAGCTCTTGTTTACGGAGGCTAGTGAAGGAGTAGGTCTGACCGAAAGCTTGGTGGTCCAGTGGCACTGTTGTGACTAGGCTGAGTCAGATTTTGAGGAAGTGCACCGATTTGCATGGGCTACTTTATAGATCCCAGTAGGGACATTTTCTTTTCATTTTCCCCAATCTACAGGGATGTCAGAGTGCAGGGTCAGTTAATGAAGAGCTCTCCAAGGGCCGGTATGCGCTCACTGTCTTGTTCAGAGACACTTGAAGGGCATGGGTGTTCACCAACACAAGCTCGTCAACTCTGTGGTTAAATATGGGCTTTTCCTACTCACTGCAGCACACCACCCTGAATGCTACTTGTAGATGATTCAACTGAACCTCCTAGGCGGCGTTGCAAAGGCAAAACACATCATTTGGAGCAGAAGACTACAGCAGATTTGTGGCCTTTGTGTAAAGGGTCGAATAACAACAGGACAAAGCAGGGATGAAGGTCAAACTTTGGGCACATGCGGTGTCTATGTAACAGCCAGATTTTTTTGACGGCCTGCTGAGCCTGAAACCTAGGAGGAAGTGCATTATCATATGATAGTACAGCTGAAATCCTGCAGAAGGTAAACTCAGCCGTGAATTTTAATTGAAATTGACTTTAGTCACAGGAATTATTAAAATGCTGAATGAATGGGTCTACGGGTAATTATTCACAAGTAGACTGCACTTCAGGTATTCATTACAGTCATTTTCAGGATACTATTGTCACATCACACAAACATAATTGTACTCTTGAATAAAAGGAATATTACCAGATTGATGGAAATTGACTTTTTGCAAACGTTTTGTAAAGTAAGTGCAATAAGGGGTCAACAAATCCTCCATGTCTTTTTGGTTCTGATATGAGATTACAGTTACTGGTGGATGAAGGTGTTGACTATGTCAAAAACTTCATTAAATTACATTTTACAAACACTGTAAGTAAAACATTAGTGTACATGTTGTCTAAACCTTGTCTAACTCTCCTCGTAACAGTAGCTGTAGTGTGTCAGCTGCAACACTGTTTCCTTGTTTATCCAGTGATCCACTGGTGAGAAACCTGGAAATCCTGAAATGACGGGTTCAGAGCGTAAGGCGGTAAGTCTACTAAATCTCAGTTGTGAGCCTTGCTTTGATAGACATGGTGCCTAAAATTACTCCCCAGCTAAGGTAGCTTTCTTCCTGTCTGGGCAAGAAAGAGAAGGAGAGGATGATAAAGGAAATGACAAAACAAAAACAAATTGCTTAACAGGAAATTCAGCAAGAGGACGAAAAGACTGCCAAGACGTTGAATAGAGAGAAGGAATGCAATAATATGACATGTAAGCAGGGAAAAAGTTATAGATTGAACAAAGGGAACAGAGAAGACAGAGGGAAGACTATGGCTACCAATGAGAACTGTTTTCAGTAAGAGAGACTGAAGGGTGCAGATAGCTGCTGATGGAGGATCCCATTCATGAATGTCAGTGCTAAATGGTACGTTCCAGGCCGAAGACAGAAAACTGATAACATATCATGGCTCTTAGTGAGAATACATCCAGAGACACTTCTGCATCTTACCTCAGTATATAAAGCGTGCAGACATACTTGATTTTAACACATTTTCGAAATAACTAAGATTGAAATGTTACATGAGATAGGAGTTAAAACAACTTGTAACCCTCTCTCTCATTCCGCCTCTCCCTCTCCAACATACGGTACATGCAGCCAAACCCCTGTCTCATTAGTCAAGGTCATCGTTAATCTGCACTGTAGAAAGTGCACAGACTTATGTGACTGTTAGTGTTTGATGTATAGCTGGCAACAATTCTGCTTTGTTTACTTTGCCTTTCAGGTCTTTCGTCTTGTTGATTTTTTCCGTCCCTTTTCTTCCCCTTGTCTTTCTTCCTCTCGTTGTGTGCTCCTGTGTTTCTAGTTGTGCCGTATAGTTTATGATTTGCTGATAGAGCAGGCAGGCAGAGGTCTTGGAGGGTTGCTTGAGACAAAAGCTGCTTTTCAGCTCTCAGGGCTGATAACTCCCTGCTCTGCTCCCTTCAGATAGCCAAAATATGCCGGCTGGGGGGTTTGAGGTGAGGGATGGGAGGGGTGGATGTAGATTCTGGCCTCCTTTTCCCACAGCGGCCAAGGTGAAAATGACTTTACCATGTGAAGACGTCGTGGTCGTTCCTGCTGTGTATGTGGCCCTGTCAAACTGTCCTCCTTGTCTTGTCTTAATCTGATGTCTGAGGTTATGCTAGGACATACGTACAGAATATCTTACTTAAGAGTATATTCATGTTTCAGGCCAGGTCGCATGTGCATGTTTTCATGCTCGTGCACCTTTAGCCAGGCAAAAAAAAAAGGCATGCATGTTCTGATAGGGAATATAAGAGATGGAGAAAAATGCAAATACAGTAGGCTGCTTAAAGACAAGAGTGTGTGCGTGTATAGCTGCAGGTTTTGTGGAGAACAATGTGAACAGAAAGTGTGGGAGGGAAAACAAGGACGTTAGCTACACCAGGTGAGTTTTCCCGAGGGCAGCTGGGAGTATTTTTCCCCTCATTTAGCAGTTCATGAAAAAAACCACAAGCTGCCAGATGTGACAGAGGGCACGCACCCTGCTCACACACTGTAAACATACACACACAAAACACAAAAATCTCTCACACACACAGAGGGAACTCAATCCAACCCAATGTGAATATGTGTGTGGCACCAATTTACTGTATTCCAGCGTAAGTCAGAGACAGATTTCTATCAGGGGGAATGTCCGTCTCATTAAAATGAATGTCAGATGAAGTAAACCGAGGGTGAAGACATCAAAGAGATCTGCAGGGAGTCGAATATATCTGGGTCTAAACTCACTACAAACCCATTTACGTCAGGAATTTGACTATGAACCCTACCAAGAATACGAAAATAATTTCCTTCGAAGTTGAAAAACACTCTTTTGTTACATTCCTATTTAGTACTTTGATACGTGATTTATTTAATCTCTTTAAAAATATCTTATTGTTAATTGTTATGAGCCAATAACACACAAAGTCATGTTGCTGTATACAAGACTGATTAGTCAGGAAGGAGCTAAATTAGCTTTAAATATGTATGTCAAGTACCGACAAACATGTACAATAACTTCCTCAGTGTCTTAATAGTTTGAAATAACTTCACGTGGTCCAAAGAAATGCGACGGCCACACCGTCTGTTTACCTATGGCTCACCGCTGACCTACATTCTCCTTTGTTAAAACCGCTGGCTGCTAATTGCTTTCACATTACAGAGCAGCCGGGTGATCTTGGTGGCTTTCCAAGACCACCAACATTGGGACACGGGGAGTGCACATTTGCAAATGCATACCACCAATCACACTCTGGCTGCATTACTGTTAAAGCACGGACCCCGGTCTGTAGGCTGCTATCTGCTATGTAACCAGCAGTAAAACACTTCTCTGCTATTGTCTGGGACCATCTTAATTAAGAGTTTTCCTTGACGTTTTATTACGGTCGAGCCAGGGAAGCCCATGTAACTTAAGTAAAAAATGCATGGTTGTCACATTAAGAGTAATGGGGGCTTTACTACACATTTCTGGAGGCACCTTGTGTAAACCACTGAGTGATGTAACTCATTCAGCAAGCAGCAGGGTGCTTGTGTGACTTCCTAAACGCATTTAACAAGCTTACAGTACTCTCATTAGCAATGGGTTATTTGTGCCAATTAAACGTGGAGGTCAATGGGCAAGAAAATTGTCCTTCCCTTATACAGTCTCACAGGTCTACAGCTAACATGGAGGCAGTTTCTAAAAATATGACATAGCCTACTGGTAGCGTAGCATTTGTCGCCAATTCTGTGTTTAGGTGCACAGTGCTTATCTTATAGTGATGCACATAAAACCTTTTTATCTAATCTGGTTTTAAAACATAAACAACTGTCAAATCAAAAATCAGAGACCAAAGACAAATGACCAAATCATAAATTAAGAGGCAATTTCTCGAGGTGATAAGAGACTTTGACAAGAGGTTTTGTGTTGGGAACAGGATGTGTGTTTGATGTTTTTCTCCCAAATGAGCTTCATTTCCCCACACTGCTAAAGCAAACATTTTGAACCACAAACGCTACCAATATCACCAAAACTTAAACCTTCACTGCCACCTTTTCTGTTTCCATGTTTTACACTCTTTATCTAAGCAGCTCTGCAGTGTTTCCGTATATTTTTCTTATTAAAACGTGTTAGCCACAACAAACAAAACTAGCCTAGGGCATACAAAAAAATAAATAAATGTACACTAGGATGTTACACTGTGCGTGTTTTTGTCACCTAGTCTGATCAGAGACCCTCAACAGAACACTGTTTGCATGACAGCAAGTGAATGAAAGAGTGGAAATTGTTTTGCTATTTTAAGCAATTATAAAAGCAGATATTTGCTTGGAATTTATTAATTTTAGGGAGGAAGAAATGTTTAGAGAGGCACATCTTCGTCCACACACCAACACATTTATATCAAGACAAAGGACAATGTCCACTCCTGCTCAGGGCCATCATGAGCAGAGGTTAAGTTAGCCAGGTGGCTTTAAATTAAAGAGAAAATGGACTAACAAAGCCTGGGGTGCAAAGCATTGGCAGTGGGGGACAATGGGTCGCTGCTGTCTGGCCGTGGACACACAGACAACTAAAGAAGTAACAATATATGAGCTGGACTAACTATAACAGAAATACAAACTCTTTTTATAACAAACCCTCTGCTTTGGACACAGTTCCCGAAGATGAGAAGAAAGGGGAGGAGAGGGAGATGTAGACAAAGGCAGAGTGGGTGAAAAAGCAGGAGAAAGCGTAAAAGAAGTAAAGCTCAGACAAACTCTCGTCCTGCCAAACCCTACCACAAGTCCCTGCCGTGAGCTGACAGAAGTCCAAACTGTTGAACAGTACCAGCCGGGGAAACTTCAGGGAAACTCCACTATTGTTTGAAATCCCACTCAAACAGCCATGAATCACAGCCACAGCGATCTGTCTCGTTCCGAATTATCAGCACCGGCCCATTTCGAATCAGCGCTTCAACAGAGCACGTCAGGAATAATAAGCCACAATGCCCATAGCGGGGATCTTTTTCTTTTTTTCCAATTTCAATGCAGCCGGACCCTTCAGGCTGCATACATCTACAGGGACAGGCCCCTGCCATGTTGCAAAACATCATTACACAATGCATGCAACCGTATAAACAGTTGTTCATCTCAATCAAAAGCTCAATAAATATTCTATTTAATTGCTGTGGAACTGTTGCTAAATGTCTGGAAAGATGCTGAAGCTGTGCCAGCTCTCCTTTACTCCAATTA
Organism: Coreoperca whiteheadi; assembly: GCA_011952105.1. Taxonomy (NCBI): domain Eukaryota; kingdom Metazoa; phylum Chordata; class Actinopteri; order Centrarchiformes; family Sinipercidae; genus Coreoperca; species Coreoperca whiteheadi. The sequence continues at coordinate 8,250,686 of CM022489.1, read as the reverse complement.
TGTCTGTAATGACATGACAGGTTTTATGTTCCATTAAAGATTACTGTGGGACAGTGAAATGCTGGGAATCTATTTTCTTCTGTTAGAAAATAATATGGCCTGCATGCATTGCTCAACATTTCAAAATGTAATCCTCAAAATTTAGCTATTTGCAAGCAAGTGTTGATATGACATGAGTTTGACTTATTTTGTATGAGTATGCATATTTTCCACAGTTCACATCGTATTTTAGCGCGAAGGGTTTAACGGTGTACATAATCAGGTGGTCTTAAACCCATGTTCCTGTTGCTACAACGGCTGGATGAAATAGTGCGAGAGATGGAGGGCTGAGAGGTAATGAGCTCTTGTGGGCAAAGCTTAGCACTGCTGAGGCAGCCACGCAGAGGTTAAGCAAACAGGCAGTGGGATCACGCGGGCCTAAGCCTCTTATATAGGCCCCTCTGAGGAGAAGATCATTGACTTCTGACAGAGGGATGAAGTTCAGGAGTTGTCACAGATAGTGGGGCCACCAATCCTCGATTAGTGAGAGCCCCCTTTCTCCACTCTCGCTCAGTGGTTGTCTGAGTTGTTGTATTTCTCTCTAGTTTTCTGTCAAAATGTTTCAGCCTTTTGATTGACAGCCGTTTAATTTAAGCCTGCTGTCAGTCAAACGCCTCTATGAAAATATTTTCTCATCTCTCAGTATCGTTCTTAGCCCTCTCAGCTTTCTCTTAGCTGAGCCAGGCCATCCCTAGTCATCACTCACGTCCTCAGACTATCACTCTTTTCATTCCTTTCTAAAAAAGCAAGTATAGACTTCTTTTACTCAATGCACCTCTTGCATCTTACCCTGCCCAGGTCCCCCTCTCCTGTTGGGAGTCACAGGGCAATGCAGTTTCATTTCCTGCCCTGCTGAAATCAGCGCTTTCTGAGAGAATGAGGGGGGGGGGGGGGGTGAAGGGGGGGGGGGAGTAAGGGAAAGACAGAGACAGATATATAGAGAGACGGGAAAACAAGCGTGAGGTGTGGGAGGACTGTTGGCATGCAGGACACAACCGCACTGGTAAGTAAACTTAAACTCAGGTTGGTTCCAAGTCTGTGTCAGCTTTGATAAACATCTACCGGGAATTTAAATGACTGTTCAAAGTGGAAATATGAAAAATAGGGGGGCTGCTTTAGCGGGTAAACTCAATTTTCCCCTCAACACTCCCCATCATTTTTTTTTTTTTTTTTTTATTTGCCTCGGAGAGGGAGAGGTTCCGAGGAGGGCAAGAGCAGCATTCGGCATCCCACAGGATAAATGTATGAATTCCTGGTCGGGAGCGTCCCAGTTGACAAGATTCCTTTCCGCTCACCCCGGGTTAAATACAGAGTTCCCCTACATGAGCTGAACTCTGAGTGAATAACAGGGAGACAGTGATGAAGAAGATAGCATACACAAAGACAGATTCCTGCCCTATGACTATTCCATACCCCTCCATTACCATTCCGGCAGATTTCACCACAAAAACCCACAGCCGCTCTGACATCAAACACAGTGATTATACGAGCCCCTGGTTAACGCATCTGGACAGTCAGTAGCGCAAAACGACTGACTGTGTCCTTCCATCCTGCTATTCTTTTCACTCACTTGTTTCCATTAAAAACAGACTCACAATCTGGGGAGTTAAGCTACACAGAAGTCAATAACTTTGCCTTGAAAGAAGCTGCCGTATGGTGAGGCCATCAAGCCAAAATGGATTTAAGAGACTAGAAGTGACTGTGTGGGTATGGTAACAGCTTTTCCTCAAGACTGTGAAGAAAGCTTTGAGGGTTTGCCAAAACTTTGGGTGTCGAGCATACCATAATCTGCAGACTCTCATACTCCCAGCTTTAGTTTCTGGTTGTTTTTTTTTTTTAGAACAGATGCAAGTTATACCAACTTTCCCCAAAGAGAATGACCTGATCGTTGACATTTTTATCCTCATGCCCTATCACGAAGTCTGATTGATGAGACAATCCTTGACCGCTTCTAATGCCACACAGGGGCAATGATTTCCCGGTTGGTGCGGAATTAGGCAGATGGCTAGCCAGTAGTGGTTTGCTAGATGGGCATTTAACTCACGGTACTTCAGAATTACAGCCAGAGAGCCCTTTAACTCCAGATTCCTCGGTCAGTGTGGTCAATACAGGATTAGAATGGATAGAAAGGGAATTTCCATTTAAGTCAAATTTCTTATGCTCTTTTGTGCTTTTTCTATTCGTGCTAAGTCACTTTTTTATTTATGGCTTCTGTTTCCCGTCACAGTTTTTGTCCCTGTACATTATCGTCACAATTTACAACCATGCTGGACATTCAAACACATTGTTTTCAGCAATCGAGCTGGCAAATTAGAGCAAAGTTTCCTCTACGGTGACTAGTTCTGTCAGTAGGATTAAAGGCAGTACTTGTCTGCCTAATGTGAAAGTTTGAGATCCCCTTGACAACAGGACTGAGCCACCAGTTCAATGCAGCCCCTCTTAAGTCTTTTGTGTGTGAATGAAGTGGCGGGGTAAACACTAGCTGCTGGTTAATAGGGGCTTGCTTAGTGAACAATGTGGCAAAGCCTCTGGTTAAACAAACAAGCTAAAGCCATGTCCACACACATGCCGATACATTTAAAAACACTGTCTAAGACCATGTCAACACTAAACCAACTACATCCAAAATGCATAATTATATTAGTGTGTTTGGCCTTCTGTCCGCACAAGTTTTTCACACCCAAAATTGGTGTTCTTTTAAAAAAAGACAACTTTCCCCCACTTTTGTTCCCTATGAATTCCTTTACAGTCTGTGTGGGCGATATATATATCTAATATACTCTATGTATTGCGGCTTGTTCTATGTGGGATGTTGTCGATGACTATATTGCAAACTTCGAATACAAATTGTCACGTTATGTTTTTAAGCTGCTGGCATGTGACACTTCTCTCGCTCTCTCCTGTTTTTTTAAGGGTCTTTGTTTAGCTCTAGAACTAGGCTAAAGTATGGAGGCTTACATCATGTCATTATTTATTTAAATTTAACAGCTGTTAAAAGCCTATGTGCACAATTACCTGGTTTGAATAAATTAAATCGAGCATTTATAACATGCTTTAGAGGAGATTTTAAAAATATCAAGTTATATATTGTGTATCACAATATTGCATTAAGATATCTCTTTATTATTTATAGACCACATCACCAAATAGTGTATAACCTATCACACAGCATAGTTGTTGTCGATCTATATTTATGTTTATGCTGTCGTGACCTAGACGACTTAGCGAGCATAATGTAGTCATTTGATCAATGGCTGTAGTGTGGCAATGTAAATTTCAAGTAATTTGGAAATAAAGTCATACCCTGATTTAATAAAATTATGGGTACTTCTTTTCATTCGGGTACCGCCTAATGCACGCACAACAAATGCACATTTCAGTTTGGAGTATTGATACTTTGGGCCTTTTTGTTTGGCTGGGAGGCTATTCTTAAAAAAAAAAAAAAAAAAAAAAAAA
>CM022489.1:8221922-8246861 GCA_011952105.1 Coreoperca whiteheadi | reverse complement strand
AGACGGATGACAACGCATTGGCTGAGACCAAGGCTGAATTACAGGCTGAGATTGTGAGCTTAGAGGCAGCAGGTCCAGTGGGCATCAGAGTGGAAGAGGGAGAGGCGCAACCCGAACCCTCACGAGAAAAAGATGACTCTAGGAAGTATGCTGCAAAGAAAAGCCGATCCAAGTCGGAGGTGAAATAACAGCCTACTCAAGGAGACAAGGACCCACTTCTCAGGTGTTTTCCCCAGATGTCGCGAGTGGCATCGGAGCGGGTTTTCAACACCGCAGGTAAAGTTGTCGGTCCACAACGTGCCCTGTTAAAGCCGGACAAAGTAAACATGCTTGTTCTTCTAGCGAAAAACCTTGACTAGATTTGATACCACTTGCCATTCGTTCCTATTCGCACTGTGTTATTTTATTTTTTATTTGATTGATTCAGGCATTTTTATTTGGTTTTTATTTAGGCCTATTGCTTTGCAATCATTTTTATGATATGGATGTTTCTGTTAATTTAATTCAGTTTGACTGTTGTATTTGAACTTTAAACTGCTATTTGTTGCTAATAAAAGTTGTTAATATTGTTGTGCATGCTTTTTTTTATTGCTTCAGTATTAGTGTTTGGTATTCAGTTTCTGAACGGTTTATGCACAAGCCAACAGTTTGGTGACGCTGTCTGAGCCTTACGTCATCATTTTTTAATTATTCACGGTAATACCGTATACCGAGGTAAAATAGTGAGGAGGTTTGACGGTATCAAAATTTGGATACCGCCCAAGCCTAGTTTTCTGTATAACAGAAAACCAAAAAAGTAGATAACATTTTAACAACATTTAGTCATCACGAAAACACATACCTTTACACCGCTAATCTATAGAAAGTACATTGGGAAAATATTTTGATGAGGTTATAAGAGACACTGCCTTTAATCAAAATTGTTCAGTTTGTATGTTCAAAAAGGGTCAAAGAAACATCTCGACTTTGAATCCCCCAACTGAAAACAATGCAAGGGAAAAGGGCTTAGACATTCACAACCTTGTTGTTATAACTTTAGCAGATCCCCAAATGTATTTGGTGGCTAAAGTAGACTTGTTAAACTGGCAGCTTTGGACTAAAACCCATTTAATCTTCAAAAGACAGAATTCCTCAACTTCAGGCTACAACAGGATTATAGTTTCTATAGCTACTGATTGTAATTACAAAGCAATAAAAGACACAAAAAAAACAGCCAAACACACTTCTCTCTGTATGTTACACAAATATAAAAACTTCCTGAATGACTAAAGGGCGAAATCAGTCCTGAGCCCTGACAAGCAAATCCAACACTATAAATATATACACACACACACAACATAGCCATGCACACATTCAAAAGGGTTCAGTTAATTCAAACTGAGCACAAATCATTAGATGCCCCGTGAAATTCAATTTCCTGCAGTCCAAACATCTTTGGTTTAATAATTTTCCAAGCAGACGGAAGTTTCTACTCGAAGCACTTTCCACATTAGACAGTACTACAGTAGAGTCACATCATCGTAATCATCACGTAACTAATGAATTAATTAAAAGTTATGAAGTGCTTCCGCACCAGCTGACATCACAAAAGAGGCCTCTTACTCAAATTAAAAGATGCTAAATACTGACTAATCATTACCAAAGGGCTGTAGGAGTCGTAGCCGGAGCTGGTGTGGAGCCACCCCGCTCTCAGTTATTGTTGAGTAAACACACACAGCGTAGCCAAGACGAGCATGTCAGTCAGCCAGGCAAGAAGGGCCAAGTGGAGGAGCCACTCGACGGCCAAAATTAACTGTACAGACAGAGAGGGAAAGGGACAGTGCGTGTGTGTGTGTGAGTGGAAGACAGAATACTGCCAAAAACGTCAGAAAGTGAGCAAAAAAGAAAAACAGGGAGAGAGTGCCAGCATTTGTCATGCCAGCCAGATAAGACGACTGCCAAAGAGTTTTGATGTCATGCTGATGGTGGTGGGGTGACGGAGGGGTTGACTATTCTCTGATCCTCCAACAAGCAGAAAGTGGGCCTGTGCGTTCTACTGAAAACATACTTTGAGGGATAAATGTGCAAAACGTTTTTCTATAAACCACAGATTATTTGTGTCCACAAACATCATGTACTTGATTAGTGTTTCTGACCTTTCAGCACTATAAATGTTACTTAGAAAGTGAAGGCAGGGGCACTATAATATATGTCTTCTTTTCACTCACCCTCTTTTCACGCCACAGTTGATGATTTTGTTCAGTGGGAGTGACAATCGCACTTTATTTACCCGACTTCTTGGGTTAGGCTGAGTACTTGGAAGGGAGTGTTGTGAAAAAGATGGCCGTGCTGCGATGCAGAAAAGCTGAAGTCATATGGACAGACACTTGACAACAACACATCTTTGGGGAAAAGGCTGACAAAGTGAAAAATTCCTCCATTGACTGATAAGCTACAGATATATATTTGGAAAATAAATAGTAATATTTTGGCAGAGAAGCCCATAAAAGTTGGGGTATTTAAAACCTTGGAAGGAGTGTGGTGCTGTACAAAGACCTAATTGTGGGTTGACGGAGATCTGTCGTCTGCTTGCAGTCGGGGTTTCTAAAGTCCTTAATGCAATGCAAACATGGTTTAAAAAGATTTACCTTGACACATATAGGGAATTTCAAAAGCCCTGTTTCATCCTACTCCATATTAAATGAAATAAATGTAGCATGATATCCACATATTAAGCCAGGGCAAAGCTAGCCATGGAGGATGCTAGCAAAGCAGTTATTTGATAAAACTGCAATGAAGAGTGGCCTCAATGAAATTTAGAGCCAGTGCTATTCCCTGCAGTCCTCAACATTAAACCGTGCCAAGTCCATATGGGAAATTGATATGCAGTATGTGTGGCTTATTCCATTAGACTCATTAAAGTGTCACTTTGTCATCAGCACACTCTCGTACTTACAGCTTGCCTTACAACTGCAGCAAAGGACTCATTGTATCGTGTGTATAAAGTACAGCAGAGAACATTTTTTATGTGGCAGGAGTAATTTGTCTTCCAGACAGCAGTCGAAGCACATCAACACACAGAAGGTATTCAATAGAAGGTATTAAAAGCAATTTCATTTATAGTCTGACATACAGAACAGGTCCATCAATGGAAAGGGGCAAATATAATTTTAGTCTATTAGTATGCCATACATTTTTGGCTAAAATGAATGCTACCTTGCTGCAGCCGTTTTCCCCACTCAGTTCAGACTCTACCTGTTAAAATCATTGACGTGCCACATCTATACACTGGCTTCTCAACTGCAGCCCTAAAACCTAAACTAATGTTTTTCGTTCCTTTTGTTAATCCAGTGCTGCATTTCCCTGAACCCTGCGGAGGTTTTTCTCACTCTAACAGACTGACCTCCTGTGCAGACAGTAAATTGCAGGAAAAAGGTTTTTACGCCTGGCTACAGTTTGTACTGTCAGAAACTTTATCAAACGTCACCGACGATTGATCTGAGTGAACTGCGTTTAGCCTTTGATTAAACGCTGCTCCTCTGAGGGACTCTGGCTGATAAAAAAAACAGGCATGCACCACAGAGTTTGATTTGTAGAAATAAGCGCTTTTTCCTGCCAATATTACGCAAATGCAGGAAATTTACACTTCTTCCCATTCACAGAAAGGCTTTTGCCTGACTTGGCAGAGAGTAGATCTACAAAGGAAATCCTAAATCAGGCTCTCCTTCCAAAATTCCTCTGTCAACCAAGCATTGACGACATATTATCAGGACATTCCAGCCAGCAACTGAATGGAAAACAACTGTACCATTAACTGGCATCACACGGCAGAGAAAACTCCATATTTTGTGAATTCCCTAATAATCAACGAGGTTGTCCTGCTTAGGAAACAACAACAACTACAATAAGAGTGATGAACAAAATCTACACAGGTCAGACAAACAGCACTGAACATTAGTTATTAGATATCTTGATACTTTTTATATCATTTAAAGTGAATCGCCCGCTGGCTGCACATCAGTTAAACAATTAGCACACAATATTCTCCTAACAGTTTGCCCTATGGCAACACTGAGGCACACTGAGCCTTGGCAAGCACATGTGCTTAATAACGAGTGGGAAGTAGGTAATTGCCTGTGCACGACGTGGTTTACACGCCGATGTTTTAAATCAGTGACATAAAACAGAGTCGGAGCATATGATTTATGGCTATGTGCTGATTAAATGAATGTCCATGACTTTCTTTCCATTTCACACGCTCAAAATGGAGTCAAAGTGTCTTAAAAAAATATATATATATAGAAAAGTCAACCCCTCCTCCCAGACAAAGACCATACATCTGTTTCACACATACAGTTCCTGCCATATTCTTCTGTCTGCCAAAAGCTTTTAGGGATGCACACCACTTGATGCCTAAGTTAGTGTAGCGTGCACTGTGCAGAGTGGGAGTTGAGTTTTATACACAGCAGAGTCATCTATCTGAAAGAGATGTACCACTCGGCCCATGATGGAGCCCAACTTTTCCCAGAGCATCTGGAGAAAATATTACTGAATATAGTCAGACATAAAAGGAGAAATTATAGTAATATCGCAATGATGAAAAGCAGTGAGCAAACTAAAAATCACTAGAGGGAGTAGCTGATTTGCACATATTTTACAAGTATGCATAAAGAAAGTGCTACCATAAACTTTGACATCTCTTTCACCTCCTTGTAAACTGCTCCCTTAATATGCATTTCAGAAAATGCCAGAAGACATATAACAGTACAGATAGACATCTCAGTAGCGGGGAGAGCAGGACAGGCTCCTACACACTCCTATACCGAGGATTTTTTCCAGGGATGAAGTGCCTTTAGTGTCAACAGTGTGTCCTGCTGAAAACTGCACTGAGGCAGTTCCACCCAACATGATTTATAGCCTTCCTGAGTGTTATTAAAAGGCTAAATGCAACTCTAAACAGACTTCACATAGCCGCTGCCCTGCAGAGGACCTTTTATGATCAGAGGTGAATGTCCCATGTTCAGGAACATTTACACAGCTTATATAGTTGGAAAACATTGTTGTCAATTTATTTTTATGAACATGTCACAGATTATTACTTTGCAGCTAAAGGCCAGGGTCTGAAAGATGGATTGAAGGTGATTATTTTGAAAGGATGCTGCACCTATCTTATGTTCAAATAAAAAGGTGCATTTACTTGCACCGTGGGAATCTAATTGTTCCCCACTTTCAGCAAAAATCTGATTTCCACGCTGCAAAACCTGGGTTCAATTTCAGGTTAACTGATTAAGAATAAACCCAGTTGGCACAGCTAGATTCCTGCTGGGGGGAAAAAAATACTAGGTAATGTCAACCTTTGTGTCGGTTTGTCAGATTTTTTTTTCCAGTTGTGCACAATTGCAAAGAAAAGACCTCCACAGGAGGACAGTTGTGACTTGCAAGTGAGGCACTGCCTATAAGAACAAAGGGGAAAGGGGATGGAAGAATCTGAGGGCTGACAAAGGTGCATGTAAACTCAGGTTTTAGAGTAATCAGACGGACATAAGCACACACCCATTATCCAATTTCCTGCCTTGACCTGATCGCTTACATTAATCAGGACTTCATGAGTCTTGCACATTCTCATTTTATTATATTTTTTTAAACTGAGTAGTGTACTGTATGTGATTTGGACTGCATTCTGGGAGCCAATAAATCACAGTATCAGGTATTGCAAGTGCCTGAGAGAACATGCAGTTCCTTAAAATACATAAACCACGCATGCCTATATGTTTTTATTGTTGGCAGACTTAACATCTTTTGTCAAAATTCCCTTGCTGTGGCCAGGGGAAGCCCTGATTTTTCCTGGAAATGTTGGCATTTGAACCACAGTGACAGACCTGTAACCTCTGACTTGCAGCTCACAGACTGACCAGTAAAGCAGACAGCAGCAAATAAAGACAGACAGCCGCGCCTTTCAGATTCTTTCTTGTCATGTTTGCTCAGTTGCTTTTACAATACAGCCATGTTATATCCACTGGCCACTGATCACAGGGTACCGCAGTCTTCTTTTCACATTTGATCACAGTTGAACCACAGTTGTTCCTCTCTGACCATTCCCATTACAGCAAGACAGAGAAGAGACAAGAGTCCCAGTGGCATCATTCAAACATATCCTGGAGCTGCTTCATTGGCAGGGAATAGGAGGTCAGGTTTGTGGATGCAATGGAAGTACAACGCATCTTAATGGGCGTCATCTTCTTGTCTATAACCATTAAGGCTAAAGCGAAGCTATGATTATTTGGATGTAAAGAAAAAGTCAGCATCAAAATCATTATACAGAGCAGCTGCAGATCATCTCTGACAGACAGAGGTTGGAGCTTTTCACTAAGTTTCTGGTTTCCAGCAGTGGGAGGGAGTGCAAAAGCGAATCAGTTTGGCTTCATGAAGAACAGTATTAGCATATAAAATTTAATTTTCAGGGTAAACTGTGCAGCTCAACTGGAAAAAGAAGCAGTCATTTCCAGATACGAAATAGCTGCAGAAGCAGGGGGGCTTGGCTCTCCTCCACTCCACATTCGATCATGAAACTCCATTTGAAGAAGTTATAGCTAACTCATTCAGTTAAGTAACGTGGATTAACATTCCTCCCTACCTAAGAGCAGAGAGGTATAGAGAAGAAGGGACGGCAAGAGAAGGGCCACAGCAGAAAGCTTTACACTCCTCGCAGCATATACTGTACACCGCCATTGTAAATAACAGCCAAAAGCATTTAAGGAGGACAGAGATAATCCAAACAAGCCCCCCCCCAAAAAACCTTCTGGAGATAATTCATCACTACCCATCTTTGGAGGGGAGGATTGTTTTATACTTACTACAGTCTCAAAAGCCAGAGAAACAGAAAAAATTAAAATGCTTTCCCAGGAGCGGATACCATAAACAATTCAAATCCAATTCAAACTGAATTCAATCATACTTATATTAGTCAAGCAAAAGCCAGTTACATATACCATAAGGTCATCCTTTCTTCAAAACGTTAATACCACACACTCAGCCGTGTACAGTAAAAGGCAGTGGATATGTAGTTCCTAAGATTGTTGAATGAGAAAAACAACTAAACAAACTGCACCTTTAACCCCAGTGAGCAGACAAATAAACTGACTATTTATTTTAGTGTTTGTTTTGTAAATGCAATTAAGACTAACTGAAGTACTGTTTCCCGGAGGCCACAGGCTGGCCTATTTTTTTCCCCAAAAGTTGCCCATGCATTCTCATTTTAGTGCCCGAAACAGCCAGTCAGTCAAACCTAAATGGTTAACAACTGTTTGCATTTTGATTAAGACTGCATGTATCTCTTATCTTTAAACTGACCTAAATTATTGAGGGGGGTGGTTCTGGGCACAATAGCTACCCAGCTGACTTGTTAAGAGCCCCCCTATTGTCTGCCTGTGGAGTCAAGTCTTTCCCCGTGCAGAGGCTTCACAATGACAATAGGACGATGATCTACAAACCAAAGATCATTTACATGAGAGGGGAGACTGAATGATGGCAAACAGCTCCGCTTTGTATGGATGGAACAAGAGTTTGTTAACATTTATGAGATGGTTTCAGGATCGAAAAACAAATAGAGTGGTCTTAAAAATACACTACCCGATAAAGCCTTCTGACTTGAAACGGTCTTAAAGTGCGATGAAGTCGCTATAGATCCACTGCTGAGCACTTCAGTCACATGCTCAAAGACCCAACAAAGTTCTTTTTTGTCAAGGTTGACAGATTACATCGCTCAATTCACGCGTGTTGGGGTGAACCGCAGATTGGGTGAAGCCAGTAAGAGAAGCCGGGGAGAGACGGGAATGATGACCGAGGGAAGGAAAGCGTATGGAGACTCACCAGAGGCGCTCAGGTCCAGGACACTTTGGAGGAGCAGGGCGATCCAGAGAGCGCAGGCTGGACATCTCCAGAGACGCTGGCTCGCCGCTGCCCGAGTTGGATACATTCCTCCGGCTCTGTGTTAAACCGTAAGCCCACTTTTCACATCCACTACACTCAAAATCTTATTTCGAGCCCCTCCACAAAAAAAGAAAAAAGAAAAATGAACGAGTCAAAATACAGTGCCTTGGTAACGTGCGCGCTGTTCTCCGCTGCTCTTTCAAAGTGCACCAAAACCCTCTCGGTGAAAAAAAAAATGTATGTGAGAGTCTGGAAGAAAGTTGTCTCTCCTGCCTTCTGTCTCCTTCCTCCTCGCTGGAGCCCAGCTCACTTTCCCCCTCTCTCTCTCCAACTGAGCGCAATCCTTCCTACACACTTCACTGGGGAGACTTGTGCCCACAGGAGCCACATGGCTCTGATTAGCCACGTGTCGCCACCCCGTGTTCGCTACAGGAACTGTCCGAGGGCAGCCAGGGACGTCTGAATTCGAGGGACAGACGTGCTGAATTGTAAGTGCTCAGGACCCACACCGCGAGAGGGGGGGGGGCTGAGAAATGTGGAGTCCTGAGGAAAATGTAGATAAGAAAATCTACTATTCCCACTGAACTCAATTTACTGAGGAAGGTCATGTGATAACAATGGGCAGCTTCAGAAGAGCTACTAAAAAGGACATTATTGGTCAGAATGTCTACTGTTAACTTTCAATCTCTTATTTTTTGGTTAAAAGTCAACGTGCATCTATTCAAAGCAATGATTAACTACAAATTACGACCATTTAAATGACTCAAAGACAAATAAAAAAAACAAAACCTGACACAAGAATGACTGCAAATTATTGGGAAAAGGCATGAGTACATAAGTACAATAACAAAATATAAAAGCACATTTTGAACTGATTTTGTTATGCAGGCCACATTGCACTCCCTAAAACTAAATGATTATGACCAACCTGAATTACGTAACCCAAAGAAAGCTTCTCAGTCCACTTGCAGGCTGCGAGGCACTAAGCAGCCGCTTTGTTCAAGCTGTCTCTGGTACACGTGATTTACAAGGTCCAGTAGAAAATATTCTCTAATGAAAAACAATCACATTAAATATACCAACAATGATTTCTGGGAACGTGAATAGAAGATTCAACGTGGCCTTATACATGTGCTTTATTGCACTCATAATGTTTCTGAGAATGTTCCTATACAGGTGTAGCTTTTCTGCAGTAATTGTAAAGCATCCGCTACAGAATTTATTGTCATAAAACTACACTTGTTTTTTTGAAAGGACTGTCAAAAAATGATCACTGTACATTTTGCCACTTAGTGCGGTATCTCTTCTGATGAACAGTACTGAAACGGTGTCATGTCATTGGGCTGTGCTGCTACCTGTGACAGCTCAACCCAAGCTTATGAAAATAGGCCTGTCTTCAAAGACCCATTCAAATTTGACTAAAATCTAGTCCACAGTGATGTGAATTAATAAACAATTGTTAATGGATCTGAAATGATCTCTCTAGATTATCTGATAATGACCCACCTGGACCTGATTAGCTGATCACACTTGGTGGTGGGGGTGACTTTAGCACGTAGATCTACCTTTTTATAATAACTAGATGAATTACTCCGCATATTAAGACCATGTCCAAATGTTTAACTCTGCGAACTGCATTTGACTTCCGTCCATGCGTTACATGTACAAAGACAGAGACAGATGAATGAAGGAAAGAAGGAGTCTGAAGAGAGGGGAATTAGGTTTCTTGTGCCGTGAACAGTCACGCCTGCTGACATGTTAACTGCAGCTACACACATACACACACACACACGCACGCGCTACATACACACACCTTTATGCAATTAATTCCAGAGCCGTACAGCATTATTAACCTAACTCACCCTTTCCTCTACTCCACACCTTGTTTCATTTTACTCTATTCACTTCTGGATTTTGAGAAATACTTTGTCTCTGCATGTGTGTCTGCACACACAGAGCACTTTGAAAGACTAATACCGGCATTTTTGGGGCAGGAAAAGAATGGTAGCAATTTAGCATCTCCGGTTCTCCCATATTGTGACCTACCTCTGCTCATTAGAGGGAAATATCATCCTCTCTGGAGTATGTTTTGATTTAACTGTTACAGAGCACAGGAATAGCATGTATGAATAATGCTTTAGACTGGATTATTTTCGATTGAAGATCTGAGAGAGGGTGTAGTGGGCTGCTCAGAAGTGTCAGGGCTTCACCTCTGGTATCCCTGCTCCTCGTCAGGCCCCGGGGTCCAGGACATGGACCGGGGCTGCCTCCTAAGGACTCCTAATCATAACCTTCCTTCCCCTCCTCTCTCCCTGCATACTTAGTGATCCCCTGGGAGACACTGCTAACCAGAGTTTAGAGATAGCACTGCACAAGCTTCCTGCAGACCATGTGATAGGATAAGGGTGTGTCCGAGTGTGCGTTGGGGCGGAATAAAACTGTACATTCTGCAAATTCTGTTCAATGGGCTTCTGTGCTGGTTCAATAGTTCCTGTATTACTGTGTACTGTATGTCAACACATCTTCGCAGGGTCCCTGTTCCACCGTTACTTGACTGGTTGAGGAATTTAAGAATATGGTGATTATGAGGGTTGAGGGATACAAAGCAGCAGGTTGCCATAGCTGCCAAAGCTCTGATCAAAACCAGGGCTGCGGTCGATTCAAGCATATTCAATGTGTAAACAGAGACTGCAGTTCATTTGCTAACGATGATTGAGTGTTGAGTCTCAGTTTAAAAGGTTGGACATAATTCTTTCGTGCCAGAGGTTGTGATTTTGAAAAAGTGGAGATTTTCAAGAATACAATTCTTCTTGATTTCATTGAATTGTAAGTGAAATGGGCCTAACATTGAAATATGTACACTCTTAGCTCTAACTTCTTAAAGCTGCAGTCTGCAACCTCAAGGACTTTAAGTGGTTGGAGTGCCTGTTTCTGGTGGATCTGTGCTTCTTTTGGACCGCAGAAAAAGAGAGGCACACCAAAAGTGTGTGACTGTGATTTCACATAACATTTCAATCAACACAACAAAGGGGCTTTTGTGCTCCAGTGCTATCACGTGGAGAGCGAATTCAAACAAAATAACTAAATATCTGTCAAACCAAATGAAATTGGGCACGACTGATTACAGTTTGGAGAAACGTGAGGTGATGTACATCATATGTCAGCTGTGTTTCTTACTGAAGCGCCCTTTTAAATTTGCTATTTAAGTAGCCAAATAAATTGAGCCTAAGCTGTGTTTAGGTGGTTTTCTCTGTAATAAGGACCCTCAGAGGAGTGGAAGGGGTTTCGGTGGGGGAAGACCTCACCACTGGGCCGATCAAGTAGCGAGATTATTTCTGACATTGGCCTATTTTTCCTCCTTGATGTCTATCGACTTCATTTTGCCTAAAGTAGGATATGATTATTAAAATTGCAACCATGCATGGTGAAAGTCATCTAACTTTCATGGTGGAGTGGATTAGGGTTCTGAAGGTCTCTTTGAAGAGCAGATCCCTGAGGCTTTCTCCAGCGGACACAGCACATGGACAGGGAGGCCCTTTGTTACAAAGTTGGCAATGATGTCTAAGTCAATAAAAAAAGAACGAAGGGATGAGGGTGATGATGGCCTTTTAAAACTATCTGTCACATCGTCTCAGTAATTTTTATGTCTCTCCCCTCTTTTCCTTCACATCCTCAGATGACCAATAATTTGTGCTTCCACCTGAAAATGTGCTAGCATTTTGCGCAATCTTCAATCAGCGGATAACTCACGACAGTTTCCGTCCAAGTTTAGACATCATTAAATGGCTGACAGACAATATTGGCCTCACTGCATCCTTTGCATCCCCACCACCCACGCCTGTCCAACCCCCTCTCCGTCAAAACCAGGGTTTAACTCTGTGCTACATCTTGCATTTCCGTGGTTTACTTTCAAATACTCTATTATGCAACCGCAGGGGGGCACAAGCCAGTGTCTTCATGTGCCAGTCCCAAGTCTGGATAAATGCAGAGGGTTGTGTCAGGAAGGGCATCCGACGTAAAACACATGCCAAACTAAAAATGCGAATCATGACAATGACTTCCATACCGGATCGGTCGGGGCCCGGGTTAACAACGACCGCCACCTGTGCTGTTGACCTACAGGGTACCGGTGGAAATTGGACTACTGTTGGTCGAAGACGAAGAAGGAGAGGAGGAAGGTGTGTTCGTAGGCAGAGAGAGAAGAGGAAAGCTAAGAATGTAGGACTGACAGTAGGGACTTTGAACATTGGAACTATGACAGGGAAGGCTAGAGAGTTGATTGACATGATGCAGAGAAGGAAGGTGGACATACTGTGTGTCCAGGAGACCAGGTGGAAAGGTAGCAAGGCTAGAAGCTTAGGAGCAGGGTTCAAGTTGTTCTACCATGGGTCAGATAGGAAGAGAAACGGAGTAGGAGTTATCCTGAAAGAGGAGTTTGTGAGGAATGTTCTTGAGGTGAAAAGAGTGTCAGACAGGTTGATGAGCCTGAAGCTGGAAATTGAAGGGGTGATGTTCAGTGTTGTGAGTGGTTATGCCCCACAGGTAGGATGTGAGTTAGAAGAGAAGGAGAAATTCTGGAGTGAGTTAGATGAAGTGATGCAGAGCATCCCCAGAGGTGAGAGAGTGGTGATTGGTGCAGATTTCAACGGGCATGTAGGTGAAGGGAACAGAGGTGATGAGAATGTGATGGGCAGGTTTGGTCTTCAGGACAGGAACGCAGAAGGACAGATGGTGGTAGACTTTGCAAAGAGGATGGAAATGGCTGTAGTGAACACTTTCTTCCAGAAGAGGCAGGAACATAGGGTGACCTATAAGAGCGGAGGGAGAAGCACTCAGGTGGACTACATCTTGTGTAGACGTTGTAATCTGAAAGAGACCAGTGACTGTAAAGTAGTGGTAGGGGAGAGTGTAGCCAGACAACACAGGATGCTAGTGTGTAAAATGACTCTGGTGGTGAGGAAGATGAAGAGGACAAAGGCAGAGCAGAGGACGAAGTGGTGGAAGTTGAAAAAGGAAGAATGTCGTTTAGTTTTCAGGGAGGAGCTGAGACAGACTCTGGGAGGTCAGGAAGTGCTCCCAGATGACTGGACCACTACAGCTAATGTGATCAGGGAGACAGGTAGGAGGGTACTCGGTGTGTCATCTGGAAAGAGGAAAGTGGACAAAGAGACTTGGTGGTGGAACCAGGAAGTTCAGGAGTGTATACAGAGAAAGAGGGTAGCAAAGAAGAAGTGGGACACTGAGAGGACTGAAGAGAGTAGACAGGAATACAGGGAGATGCAGCGTAAGGTGAAGGTAGAGGTGGCAAAGGCCAAACAAAGAGCATATGAGGACTTGTATGCTAGGTTGGACACTAAAGAGGGAGAGGTGGATTTGTACAGGTTGGCCAGACAAAGAGATAGAGATGGGAAGGATGTGCAGCAGGTTAGGGTGATTAAAGATAAGGATGGAAATGTAGTGACAGGTGCCAGGAGTGTGATGGGAAGATGGAAGGAGTACTTTGAAGAGTTGATGAATGAGGAAAATGAAAGGGAACGAAGAGTAGACGAGGTGACTGGGGTGGAGCAGGAAGTAGCAAAGATTAGCAAGAGTGAAGTGAGGAGGATGTTGAAGAGGATGAAGAGTGGAAAGGCAGTTGGTCCTGATGACATACCTGTGGAGGTATGGAAGTGTCTAGGAGAGGTGGCAGTAGAGTTTCTGACTAGTTTGTTTAACCAGATCTTGGAGAGTGAGAGGATGCCCGAGGAATGGAGGAGAAGTGTACTGGTGCCAATTTTCAAGAACAAGGGAGATGTGCAGAGCTGTGGCAACTACAGAGGAATAAAGCTGATGAGCCATACAATGAAGTTGTGGGAAAGAGTAGTGGAAGCTAGGCTAAGGGCAGAGGTGAGCATTTGTGAGCAGCAATATGGTTTCATGCCTAGAAAGAGCACAACAGATGCAGTATTTGCTTTGAGGATGCTGATGGAGAAGTACAGAGAAGGTCACAGGGAGTTGCATTGTGTCTTTGTAGATTTAGAGAAAGCGTATGACAGGGTGCCGAGAGAGGAGCTGTGGTATTGCATGAGGAAGTCTGGAGTGTCAGAGAAGTATGTTAGAATGGTGCAGGACATGTATGAGAGCTGTAAGACCGTGGTGAGGTGTGCTGTAGGTGTGACAGAGGAGTTCAAGGTGGAGGTGGGTCTGCATCAAGGATCGGCTCTGAGCCCCTTCTTGTTTGCTCTGGTGATGGACAGGCTGACGGATGAGGTTAGACAGGAATCACCATGGACTATGATGTTTGCGGATGACATTGTGATTTGTAGTGAGAGCAGGGAGCAGGTGGAGGAGAATCTAGAGAGATGGAGGTCTGCTCTGGAAAACAGAGGAATGAAGCTTAGCCGCAGTAAGACAGAATACATGTGTGTCAATGAGAGGGACCCAGGTGGAACGGTGAGGTTACAGGGAGCAGAGGTGAAGAAGGTGCAGGACTTTAAGTACTTAGGGTCAACGGTCCAACGGTGAGTGAAGAGGATGCAGAGGACAGGGTTAGATGGAGGCGCATGATTCGCTGTGGCGACCCCTGAAAGGGAACAGCCGAAAGGAAAAGAAGAAGACTTTCAAATACTCTATTCCCACAAGGTGTCTTTTGGAACATGCTAATATACAACAAATGCAGGATTGGGGGGGGGGGGATATTTTCCAGGCCAATACTGTAGTCTCCATGCTTTAAAAGAAAGGGAAATCTTCACTGCGAGCAGGCGACACTCATGTGTAACAGATGCAGTTTTACAGAACAAACAACGAATACTGCAAAAGCATCCAATTTCCTGAGATTGATTTCAGGAACCCTTTCAAGAAAATAGGTAAATGTATACACTGATGCAAATGCAACTTTATATTCTCCCATTCACAGCCTCCAAATATGTGAGCTTTCAGGCAGCAGAACAATAATTGCTTGCAGCTGAACACATGTAACACACAATACATGGCTGGGTTTGATTATGTACTACATTTTCCTTCTTTTGTTTGTATTGTTAGTGCAGCACATATGGAATGGGGATAAATAAGGCGATGAGAGAGCAGCTTTTTTGTTTTAAGGTTAAATCAGGCTGAAAGAGGACGAAAACACATTGCACTGCTGCCTGTCTACAGTATACAATATATTTTAACATGTTGAGTATTTCTGCTACAGTGTAAAGCCTCAATATTCAGTTTCTCTTTCATCTCAATTCTAAAAAAAAAATATTCAAATAGCCTCTCCATCACACACACACACACACACACTTCAGAGGACAATGGACCATAGATATGTGGTGTTTCCTGAAGTATTTGTCTTATCATTGACTAGCTTAAATGCCAGAATAAGAATGGATGAGAGACTATGGAGTGGTCTGTAGAAGCAAGCCAGCCTCTACTGCACACTGCTCGGTTCAGCTGTGTGGTCAGAAATGTTACAAAGCCACCTCCTCCCGTTGCTGAACAGTTTTTATGGCCTCACACATCATCCTGTACGCTTCGGCTCCGGACCCAGAAAATTGAGAGTGTTAAGATGACTCATGTGGAGCCTCCACATCTATTAAGGCCAGGTTTTTTGGGGATCGTCTGAGACTTTGTTAACCTCACACACCCTGTCAAAACTTGTTCACATCCAGTGGGCAAGCCAGAGGTGATATCTTGTTTTAACAAGACAGCCTAGTTTAAGTTTCCCATTTTCTTGCTCTGCCTCAACATCATTCAAGTTTACAGATAGCACACGGAAAGTCCAAAAAACAACCAGATTGGATAGTTAGTGCCATTTGCTGGTATAATAAATGGAATTTCTGATTTTTTTTTTCGTGTTACATGCCCAGTAGGAGGGCCCTGAATGGACATTTTGGAGGGAAAACAAAAAAGTGGTAAAGTGTACCTTCACTTTCAAGGAGGTATTGTATCATTTGAAGTGTACATGGTGAATGTATGTACAGGCAAGTATATAGTTAGTATTTACCATGGTATTCTGCTATAGCCCTTCATACATGGGATGGACTATTTAAATTGGTACTATGCACGTGGCCAATCAGTGTTAGGCATGGGGTAGTTTATTGACCATTTAAACTAGGGTAGGTAATGTATTTCAGAAGCACTTTTATGTTAAATTGATGAAATTCTCCTTAAATCCCAGTAATAAATAAACCATGAAAATGTTTTGAGGGAGCGGCTTTGGAGGGAGTGGGATATTTTGGTTGGATACTTTGAAAATCTAACGTTAGCTGTCTGGTTGCTAGTTTCTCCAACGTTACCTTAGCCTAGCTTTTAACGTTCATTTAACGTGAGATTAGGTTTTCATTCAGGAGCAGTGTATTCTGCTATTTCGAATCCAGTTAATTACATTACACTTAACGTTACTCTGAATCTTTGGGTGTTTAACTTGACGTTAGCTTGTTTGTTATCTTACCGGGAGTTGGTTGGTTGCGAGGGCTGACATCTGGTTCGTCCCTGTGCGTTCACGGATCCGGGAGGTGCTAACGTTAGCTAGCTAGGCACAAGGGCGTGGGTGGGACTCCGAGGCCGACTAGCCTCCCACCAAAAGTAGTAGGAATATGCCCTCCGGTAAATCCAAATTGTATATGGGAAGTTTTCTTAGTTCGTTAACTAGCCACCGGTACGTTCAGGAAGCTTTTCCGGTGACTTCGTGTACGCTAATGCGGTTACCAGGGCAACCTGACTGGGCTCATGATGATGTCTCGCGCTCCATTTCAGATTTCAGTTGACATGGAAGAACGAGCGGTGCTGAAAGTAACTGGCAGGTAGGGTGACCATACGTCCGGATTTTGGCCGGCCCGCTCTTGAATCTCTATTAGGACGCAGCAGCATTGCGTCTAAAGCCGTAAGATCTCCGGTCAAACAAATGATTGGCTGAAAGCGATGTCAAATAAATATCTGATTTATCATTAGTTAAAAACGTAAACAAGGCTCCACGTGCTGGCTACAGGCTACGTCACATCATCGCGTTAACGTGCCGAAACGTCAGACCTCGTTTGATCCGGAATGGACAAAAGAGCAGGAGTTTATAGCAAAAAGCAGTAGAGATGCTGCTTCTTTGTTAAGAACTGAAATGTGTATTTATTTATTTTTCGCATTCATTATTTGTTTATTTATGTATTTCTGTTATTTCCAGAAGTCCAGAAATGCTGTTTTCAGACACTGTGCACTTTGCAAGATCTTTTTGAAACAGACATCACAATGTCTTGAATAAATACAAATACTGTGAGCAAACACTTTATTGCCTATTCTGTTACACATAGATCAGATTGTCTGGCAGTGAACAGAGTGGGCTACTTCAGAAACACTGTATCATGATACCATCGGTATGATGGACAAAATTATATTACTAGTACATTGTAGTTGCGAGTGCACCAGAATCCTATGTAAATATTCTTGCCTCACTAAATGCCGCACAGTGTCCTCCTTTTTGGTGTTATGGAAATAGCCACCCTACTTCCAGGGTTGATTCATTAGTAATGTGAAGCTTTAAATGAGTAATAAGTTAAAGATCAGGTGTATATTGGTCAGCTGCATAACAACAATGGGAACATAAACAGGTGGCTTCAGAGGATTTGGGATTTCTAGCTTTGGATCGAATCAAAGAACAGCAGTTTCAACCATCAAGGCAGGTTTACCAACTAGGCAAAGCTGTCAGTAACTGGGCCCCAGGGTCAATGGCTATTGCTTTGCAGTAATTTGGTCGATTGTTACTTTGTTTGGTAATATGCACCACTAAAGCACAATATCAACACCACAAGGGCCTTCAGGCGGTGGGTCCTGCGTGTAGACTCTTTTAAGCGGGGCGCTGTGTGAAAAACTAGTTTTGAGACCAGCTGACACTGTAGTTGCATGACACTAAATCCTAAATAAATCTGTGTTTAATCAGATCGCCACACAGCAAACATGGAGCCATTTAATATTCCAGCCCAGGAATATTGTACACAATGCACAGAGTGGGCCCCTGGGCCAACGAGAAGGTTATATTGACCATGACATCCATAATAGCATCCTGGAGAACAACGTTGAAACTCCCGGTAACATAGTGTACTATCCTCATTGGTAGCATCCTAAAGTCAACACAAAATATGATGGTCATTAAAGTTCTCAAGTGGTGGCATTAAATGGGAATTGAATTATTTGTTTTGGAAGAGACAGACTAGGATCAAATAATTGAATGCCGTTAGGTGTTATGGAAGCTTCACTTTTCCAAACTCTAATACTATATCACTTGACACAGAAGATTGACACCGAAAGAGCATAACTGAAAGAAACGCAGCAAGAAACGAATGGAGTGAACCTGATTGCACAGTGCAGAGCCACAGCGTAGTTCTTTTTTGAGGACTTTTGAGAATGATGTCTTTGTCCGCCACGTTGCCCTCTTCTCGCAGGAGAGCAATGAGCAGGCCACTCTAAAAACACAAGGCTCCAGGCCAGCTCAAGAGAAAGCCATTTGGACATCTAATAGCTGTGGACCAGGCCAACTTAATGTAAGCCTTATTGTGATTACCTGATGTAATGACAGCCAATCCAAATACAGCCTGTAAGCCATTACGGGCCGAACAAGAGGAACACATTATGTATTGCGCTATGTCAGCCTGACAGGCTCTGAACAATGCAGCATGAAGAAAGTTTCCACCCTGTTATTGTGACTCCTAAGGGAATAGAGCGGAACTGTTTAGGGCAGTTATACATCCCAAATGCCACAGACTGTACCTTTGAAGCCCTATCCTCAATCTTAATGTAAACACAGATAAAAGATTTTAAAAATTCGTTCAGATTTAGCGTAACAGTCGACAATGCCATTTCAAATGTGTCCCTCAAAGCTTGTGCCAGTAAAATTACAGGAAAGGTAAAATAGCGGTGACGTAACTTCGTCATACATCAAACTTATCAAATATATGTGAGAAAATACAACTTGAATGGTCAATTAGTTCCAGCTCAGGAACTTTTACTATTTACCATGTGTTTTTTTGGCGGGTGGTGGATCAGTGCAAACAGGTAGAGCTGATTGTGTGAATGACATTGACATACATGACAGAAATAGTCGGAAAATGTACCCTCACTCCAATTAACTAAATTGTGGCCAATTTACGTCCAGATATGGTAGTTGTGTGAGGAAAACGTTGACACCAATCCAGTACCCGTAGCGCCTCAGATAGTCTAAGCTGCGTCAAACACCATTCACTCGTTTCCCTTGTGACAAAATACCTTTCCAAGCATGAAAAATAATCAAATAATTTGTTTCAGCTCTTGTCTGTTTGTCTTCAGATGCAGCCTGTGGGATCCCCCAACCTCCTGACACTTTATAACTCTAATCGTTAATCAGGATTACAGCGACTATCTCATTACACAAGAAGACCTGCGAGGGAGGGAGGGAGCTCATCAGTGTATGCTTCTCTGCTTGCCTCAGGAATGTCTTTGGAGAGGCATTGACATTTTTTCGAAAAGCACTTTATTCTCCTGGAGGCTTGTCCTGAGACTTGGCTCACTCGCTGCAGGACAGGATCTTTGCGTTTATCTAGAATAATTTCCCGGCTGAAAAGAAGCCATCATTAATACCACCCCACACACTCTTGTTTCAGTCTCTCTTGTGAATGCTCACTTTTCTAAACCCAGGTCTGCTGAGGCAATTACAGCGGGCCGAACACTTGGTCAAGCACCAGCTGCTTACTTGAAGGAAAGGTACAGTATCTAGAAATACTATGACAGACATCTGCATGTGAATTAAATGCATTAAATATTGTGCAACCAATTAAAAAAGACCAAAAAAATGATATAAAACATGACCACAGTACTTCTTTTATGTAAGGTTTTTAATAACGGTGGATGTGTTGGTTCTCAAGGCTTTAGCTGCAGGTCATGACTCACGTTGAGAGGCTATTTCGGTGGTTTTGGAGAACAGAGAGAGGGGAAGGGCACCAGGTCAGTAAGGGAAACGTGGAGGGAGAGGGGTGAGGTTACCCAATATTGCTGATTTATGGTCAGTTTGGCAGTTTTTCCATTTAATGATATAGTTCAGGAACAGATCGGGACACTAACGTAGTTAAACATGATTCCAGAAATGGCATGAGGCACACACATTTTTTTCACAAGTTTTTCAGTACGCTTTTGAATCTTTGTATTTTGTTTTCCTTAAATCATATTAATAAAATATGCCACTGCTGTGACAAAGGTTCACTTGTTTCTATGCATTTTAAACAATGGGAGTCGATAACTTTCACTTTAAGATAAATCAAGAGCTCTTCATGTATTTTCTCGTGTTTCAGCCTGCATGGTGAGATTCAGTTTTTAGTTTCTAAGAGGGCCAGGAACTGAAGCCAAGACAGCATTCAAGGGCAGCTTCACCCCGAGAGAGCGGCAGTATCCTGTTGCTGGGGGTGAGTGGAGACAGTGTGGCAAGGGAATCATGTGATCACAGTGGGACCAGTGCGTCCAGTCCTCTCGTGGAGCTGAGACACCTTCAGGGCGATGTCTACCAGGGGGGCCAGCATCACCTGCACAAAAGAGACGACACAAACACACAGAGAACATATGACTTCCTGTCCAGGTCATGCTGTTCTCACACATCCTCCAATACATCATTTTTTACTACGCTTTTACACTTAAAAAGGAATAGTTTGACATTTTGTGGAACGCACTTATTCACTTTCTTGCTGAGAGTTAGATGAAAAGATCGATACCACTCTCTACGCTAAATATTAAGCTGGAGCCAGCAGCCGGTTAGCTTAGCTTAGCACAAAGACTGGAAACCAGGGGAAATAGTTATTCTAGTTCTGTCCAAAGATGCCAAATATCCACCGATCAACTCATCTTAAGCTCACCAATTAAAATGTTTTATCTTGTTTGTGTCATCGGCACAAGAACCAAACTGTGAAACTACTTCTTGGCCGGAAACTTTAATATCTAGATGGATGCAGAAACTGCGAAGGTACTGCACACAGCCAAGAAATAGTCCAGCAAATAACCCACAACGCTAAACCGCAACGTTAAGTTTTTACACTTCTACACTTAAACATGGTGTTTGTACGGATTACACAAAACGATCAGAAACGTGTTAATTAGTGATCTTTGGAGGCGCTGGTAGGCGGATTTTGTTACCATGAGGCAGCGCTGGACTAGCGGTTTACCCGCTTTCTGTCTTTATGCTAGGCTAAGCTAAATGACTGCTCACGGTAGCGTCATAGTTACTGTGCCGACATGAGAGTGGCATCTTCTTGTGCGACTCTCGGCAAGAAAGAAAATACGTGTACTTCTCAAAAGTGTCAAACTATTCCTTTAATGGAAAAAGAAAAAATGAAAATCTTTATATAAACGATGCAATCATGTGAAGGAGCTCGTCGTGCATTTCGTTTGAGCTGGCAGCTGATCTGCCGGGATAAAATAATTTCCTGATAGTTATTCCTAACTTCGAGAAGGTTTACACTATACACAATATGTTGACCATATTTCACACACCGCAGCGAACCAGGAAAGAGAATATTCTGTATTCACACAAGAACTGCTGTTGGCAGAAATGTGAAATGTTTGTTGTGAACTGCGTCCTCTTTCGTTCAAAACCTGCTTACTGTATGTGTAAGTTAACGCTCTTGGTGTGCAAATCAAACCTACCCAAGTCAGCCAAGTGAACCATTAACCCACCGGCCATTTATCTGTCAAGTTAAGATTCTGAAGCAATATGTTTCTGCTTATCTGTTCGTTCATGGTGTGTAAGCACTGAAAACGATAAAGAGCTTCATTTTTTTTTTTTTAGGGTCTTTGCTGTTCTACAACAGCTCGCTGTCCACACCAGTCAAAACGACTTTATGAAGTGTCTAGTTGGAACTCCGTCTTTATTTTTCTCCCGTGCTATGTTTCCCTCTCTTCATATAGGCCCTGATAAGCTGCCATAACTCAAGACTTGGCCAAAAATCTCCATTATCTCCCATGTTGAATACAAGCTCTGGAACTCATTTTTGGAGAGCTCCACCCAGTGCAAGCTGGCTGCAGGACGGTTGCAGATCATTCTGGCCAGCCTGAAGGGTTTTGGGTCCCAAGTGAGCAAACCTTTGACTGCTGTAACCTTTGTGGGTTGACAGACTATATCCATATCCTTACTCTTTTTCTCTTTCTGGGATTTTTCATATACGAAAATATTCGAGAGAAAAGCAAAACTGGTGCTGGATCCGTGAATGTTTATTTTCCTATCTGATGACTTCATCTCTCACTGGATCTAGCTGGCTGGAATTACTCCTTATTGTCCTGACCTGCGGGTCCTGATAAATCTTCTGGGGGTCCTTCTCATAGCTGTCGATGTAGAGCCTGATGGTTGCTCCCGCGCTGCCAGTACCGCTGAGACGGAAAATAATCCTGGAACCATCAGAGAAGATGATCCTGAGGCCCTGAGAGAGTGAGAGAGAAAGACAGGGACGAGATCATGATAAATGAAAACGTACATGAACTGGAAAACATACGGACGCAGAATGTATGGTCGACAACACTGTTGCATGCTGATAGTTATGCATTGGCCATAATCTATATGACTTCATTATGTATTCAGTGAATTTTCAATTAGGTTGATACAATTAATGATTACATTTAACCATAGTGGGATCGCTTCCAAATATTAAAAGGGTTGATATATATATATATATATATATATAATAGGAAACTTGTTCAGAGAAAGATCAGAACTGTTTAAGAAAAAACAGTTGTGCTCTTTCATTTTAAAGTTGTGCAGATTCATAGTGTGACTTCCTCCATTAAAAAAAAACTGACAGATTTTCATCTAAGTAATGGACTACATCCGATGATAGATGGAAAACGGACAGAGCACAGAATTAAATTGTAATGGGCTCTGGCTTGCAGCCTCTCACCTGGTTTTTGGACACACTTCCGTCCACGGGGTCCGTGTAGGCAAAGTTGTCAGAGACAGCCACCTCATAGGTCTTGTCACCCGATGAGAACTTCTTTCCTACAAAGGATGGGTCGAACATTGCTGTCTCCAGATCCTTGACCATCTTGTTGGCAGCATCCGAGTCGACCTCCTCATAGTCGTACCTGGATGTGAAGTTGGATGGTTGATGCAAAAATATAATTTGGTGTCTAACTGGCATCGGACAATCACTTTAACTTTGATTTGAAGGGATAGCAGCGATGGCTTTTGTTATAACTTTAAGATTTTCCCTATTTGCAAAATTGTGGGGGGGGGATTATTTGGTCACAATAATCACAGGAAAACCTGAAACTTCTAAAAAGAGAGTCTTAAGACAGCTATATGAGTTGACTGTCTCTGGGCTTTCATGTGCTGCAGTTCTCTTATTCACCACTAGACGGCTCTAGAGCACCATTCCTGCATCATCCCAGTATGGGTTCTTACAACTGTTTCAACCAAACAAAGTCCGGGCACCAACAATGATTTAAAAAAAAAAAAACAAAAAAAACATTCCTACCACTGGCAACCTAAAATACTTCTCTTTTGGGACTTGAGCTCACATTTCATAAAAGATTCTACAGGGATAATTTCTAACCTGGTGAAAAAGTTCCTGCCAAACTTCTGCCAATGATCCTTCATGATCTCTTCCACGCTCTGTTTCCTGGTGGCTAAGATTGACAACCATGCAAGCACTGCCCACAAGCCGTCCTTCTCGCGGATATGATCGGAGCCTGGTCGGTTAGGGGGAGAAAAGGGGGAAGGAGTGTTTGAGAGGCACTGCTTTCATTTACTGGAGTTCTGGCTACACACAAATGATGACATTCACTCACCTGTGCCGAAGCTCTCCTCTCCGCATAGTGAAAGTTTGCCAGCATCCATCAGATTCCCAAAGAACTTCCAGCCAGTTGGAGTCTCGTACAGCTGCATCTGCAGAGCTTTAGCCACACTGGAACAGATTGGCGCACGCACACAATAAACCACATGAGAAAACGTTGATCTGTAACTGACGGCAGTTCAGCACTTTTTCAATTTACCCAAGAAGGAAAGTTTTAGATTAGCAGTAATGTTGGGGTGGTTTTTACTTGTCCAGGGCTCCACTGGTGGGCATACTGCGGGCCAGTCCTTTGACACCAGTCTTCTGGAAGTAAGGGATGCTGGTAATGTTGGCAGCGATGACAGCCACAGAGTCCGAGGGGTTCACGAAAAAGCCGTGTTTACCCAGCACCATGTTACGGTCCTGTAGATAAGGATACAAGTGCCACAAACAGGGGTCAACAGTCACAAATGGCAGACAGGATTTGTGACATTTAAGAATTAGTTGCCTGAGCTGTAGTAAATGGTTGTTAATTGGCAACAGGAAATGTTCAGTCAAGACAGCCCTTCTGAGGCTGTCTTGTGGAAGATACAGAGTCCCTATGGATGATGTTTTACACCTGACTCCATGTAGAGATACCCTCCTCAAAAGGGGTATCTCAAAAACTAAAACAAACCATTTTTGTACAAATTATTCTTACACCGCATTATGAGTTTTCAAGCTGGCAGGAGGATGACAAATTGACTAAGTATGGCTTAACGATTCCAGCATATTGACTTATCATATCACCAATCCTGTTATATATTAAAATGTGGTCTATTCCTTTGACGAAAAATGAGAAAAGTGTCAGGGGGAAAGCTAGAGAAATACAGCTAACTGAAAACATTCACTGAGTTCAATTCAGTGTCACCCCAGGACCCAGGCCCATTATTTTGGTTACGGACTCTGACTCTCCATTAAAAAGAAAAGCTTTAAATTAAAAACTTAATAGACCAGAGTTTATTCAATTAATTTTATCTGAGCTGACATCATACATTCAAATCCAGTTCAAGCACTTCACAACTCAGCTCTCACCTCTGCCCACAATACTGTCTAATTAAAAAGGCTGTAAAATCAACTTCCCAGGAGGCAAAAAAAAAAAAAAAAAACGGACTTACACCCTCCCCATCAAAGGAAAAACTATTCCTCCAAAAGAGTAAAAACGACGTATAAAATATTGACTTCGAGGAGGTGAGAAAAGAGCATGAACCTGACACGGAGTAGCATGTTATATGGGAAGAGGGTCGGTCTCGGTGGTGGA
>CM022489.1:8166356-8217681 GCA_011952105.1 Coreoperca whiteheadi | reverse complement strand
ACGTGCAAGCACAGTTCCTGGTAAATAACTAATGTGAACGCCACATTTCTGCTGTTTACCTCACAATCATCTTGCTGAGGGTAAAATAACTGCCACAGTGATAACTTCCCAGAGCTGTAAAATCCTGGCTCAGAGGATTACAAATTGCTGTGTATTGTTTTGTAATCTGATAAGCCTTCAAACTCATGGATCTGTTACTCTAATTGGGTGTCCTGGACCATTTTTCGTTATTCTCACCCCCAACCTTAGAACATTTTGACCAGAAACCCAAAAGGTCTCTCTCTCTCTTTTACTATTTTTTTTAATTAAAATGTTTTTTTGTTATTTATTCAGTTCAATTATATTTTCTGTACATTTTGTTTCCCAACATGAAGGTTGAAATGGTGTTTATACGCCATAACAAAGTCTTGGGAGAAATACTGAAACCTTTAGTTACAAATGTATACTTCTACTTGCCTAAAAGTGGTACAATTCAAACACAGTGAGCCCAAATATACTGGAATCAGCCTGTAAGATCCCCACCATGTGTAACATTTGAACTGTAGAAATAAAAGTCCTCCCAGGTGTCTAAACTCCCAATTCACAAAAACAGTGTCCTTAATGGTAGCTCTGGTGCAAAACAACATTCCCCAAATGGACAACCCAACTTCAAGCTTGGTGTCAGCATACAGCCCCCCTGCTTAAGTGCCCTTGAGCATGGCATTGAGGCCCTTACAATCTCCTGTGGTACGCAGAATAAAATAAAGGATCTGAAATGAAGCTTCACATTTATTCATGCTTGAGCAGACCTTTGTACCCTTAAGGTTAAGTCCTATGCGCACAAGGGTCACCCATTGCAAGGCTTGTTGTCTAAAACTTTACACCAGCTGGAAAATCTGGATAGCAGGTGAAAAAATACAATTCATTCTCTAATGAGTATACCCAATTTAAATATCACAGTTAACGCTTAAACATACTCAGAGAGAAAGGTTTTGCAATACAACACTCCATTTGAGTGAAAGGGTGAATCTCTCAGGGCGAATATTGTGAAATAGTCCACTTCAGGCCTCTGCTGTTTGCCTGTTGCATCACAGTGTGTTTGATCATCATTATGCAGAACAAGGTTTAAGGGCAGACCGGCCAACGTGAGAGTGGGGTGTGTGTATGTGTTTGGAGGTTGCTCTACAAACCAGGATATATAGCTGTATGCATATAATTGTGTCTCTCAATAGCCTTACGAGCGGAACAAATGCCAAGTACATACAAAGAGCAGAGTCAACTTACTCTCAGTTCTCTCACTTTATAGCATGAACCTACATCTTATTGACAGGTGATTGATTCCCTATTCCCATTGTTTGCCACCATTGATTTATTGGGAAATACTTGGTATTGCACAATTATTCGAATTTTAGAATTTGAACGAAAACCATGTAACTGAAAGTTAATCTTTATTAAAACACAGTTGTTCTTAAGACAAAGTAGATACTCAAATTGGATCTCAGCCCCTGAAACCGGACTGCCCGGAGCAGTCAAGTGTTACTAAAACCTCTGTGTTGGAAAAAGTAGAGCAGTTTGGGGCTCAGGACATTAAATACATCTCACATGCCATGTGACATTTAGTTTGCTGGCTCTACTGTTTCAGCACTGAAAGTCAAAGGGCATGTAATGGCCCGAGAGATATAAATAGGAGGTCAAGACTGTTCTCAACTGGAAAGGCCAAGGGCAAATAAAGTTTAGACCTGTGCGCAATGCAAAGGAATGCAGTTCATTGCCAAACCAAAATCCCCACAGCAACATACTGTATAAAGAGTATTGTAACAAAATATCAGGCTGAAACAGACTGTAAGTACTAAGGCACAATCCTTCATTCATTTAAATGTAAAAAGAATACAAAAAAAAGAAGAAAGTAAGAATTGATTTGGTGATTAAAATGAGACCCAGGTCAAATTTGTTTTTGTTTTTTAAATTAAGAAAATTAAGGTTTCTTTAGACGTCCAGATTAAATATAACCATTGTTTAAACAGCATTTAAATAGATATTTCAATTTGAAGCAAGTGATAAATACATATTAGGACCAGCTTTGGGCTTTTCCTCACATGCACAGCAGGACAGTACTGAAATATTGTTGAAACAGCTGTTATCGGTTATATGTCACCTAAATGTCCAACAATCATTCACCTTTGATGCTCAGCTGCCATTGTAGCAAATGATACCAACTGGATATTCAATCTACCATTATTTCTGTTTATCAGAAGAATATAGTGCGTTTTTTGGAAAGCTGAAAGAAATCCAGTTTTCCCATGATCCAATGGAGAGAAATCTAGGTGTGGTAATTTAAACACTGTAAACCTGCCTCATCACAGAGACTTAAAGTCACAGTGAAACGGGATTTGATAGGGCATCCGGCTCTATTTTATGCATTTCCTGGTGAAACAAGATGTCGATGTGGGGCATAATGGAGGCTTGCATTCAAACCGTGTAAACCGAATAGATATAAGTTAGGGGAAATCTGTGGTAGAATTATTATAACAATAATAATATGGATGTCTGCATTAGGTAAGTGATAAATTAATAACATGTTTTAGTAAAATTTTAAGTAAAGTATATAAAAACACAAGAAAATTAAATCTTGTTTGTTTTACATGACTGTATACTGTGACATGAAAAAGTAGTCCCAGTATACAGTGATTGCAGGACGTTGTTGGAGAACCAAAATTGTGATGCAGAAGCCTACCTAAAAACCGAATGGAAATGAACATGATAAATTACTATGACACAATTTATATTGATGTTACATGAAGTAACAGCACAGCTCCAGACACATGAGTAGACATGTTTGGAGATTTTTTTAAAATGGCTAACTCTACTGTCAGTTCACCATGAATAAAATTCATGTTGGCAATTTAACCCTTGATCTATGCATCATATAGATTTAAAATGTTAATTATTGTTAAGGGAATTTTGAAAGTCTCTACATTAACATGTCACACATACAAAGTAACAGCCATTATCAGCTGTACTTTATGACTGCCGAGACAATCTCTTGCTACCATCAATGGTTGACACCTCTGATACTCCTACAAGACTTCCCAAAATTGAGGATGATTATCCTGACGAACGTTGGCATGGTTGTGGTTCTCTGGTACAGCTGCTGTAGGGGTGCCCAAAAATGCACATTTATTTTGTCCAGGTTAGTTTCAGTTATGAATGAAATCCTACATGCTGATTTTACGGGTTTGTGCTACGTTTGCTGGACCAGAAAATTTGAAGCAGTTCGCTAATTTCCTACGAACCATCTTTTCACGCCGGGATGTCTCTCGGCAAAATAATCTTGATGAACTGGAAAGAGTGCAAACCATCCTGCTTTGCGACAAGTAACTGGTTGGAGGGCGATCTTGACCTGTTAACCATGGAGAGAGCAGCACTGGGACACGGTGAGGGAACTTCATGGAAACACACCGCGTAACATAGCCTTTACTGCATTATCCCTCTCCCCTCCTTACTGTGTCTGTGATGGTTTTCTTTCATTTGTGATATATTGTCTTGTGTGTAAAAAGGGAAAAAAACACCCTTGATGCGTAGAGTCACAGAGCTTCTAAAACACCACTCTTACAGATGGGCCTGATCAGTAAAACAACACATTACAACCATTCGGTCGGACCAGTAACAACAGTTTTCTTATTGCTAGTGGCTATAGAACAATTTCTATTCATTGTATATCTTATTTGAAACCACTGATTTATGACTTTTCTGTATCACTAGCATAGGCGAGCGCTGGATATCATGGGAGTACAGCTTTACGTGCAGGGTAATATGGTCTCCACACAGCTGTAGGTCCAATCCTGTCTCTCATTGACGGGGAGGACGTGTTGGCACAGCTAGAAGACAGGACACACATCTTTGTATTAGTATCCAAAACACCATGTAGTCATTTCATTCCATTGTACCATCATATCAATTGTAATAAAAGTATTTTCTTATTCAGAATGAACAGTTTAATTGTACATTTGAATCTAGTAGAATGGAACATTTTCAAAGTCACGGTTTAGGATTTTTTTCTTGTCATAATAATAAAGACATCATTCCTCACAAAGACTTCGTACTAAGGGTGCACGATATGGTAAAAAAATCATATTGTGATTATTTTGACAGATATTACGATTGTGACTGAGTCATGATTCATCAGTGGGAATGATCCTTTTTGCATTACAGTTTTCATTTTAACTGAAAAAAACTATTAAAATCATGGTGATGCGACATTTGTTGGGGTCTGTACCAAACAAACACGTTTTCTTACATCAGGAGAACCAGATTTGTAGGCCAGGGCACCTCTGCAGCACCACAGAACTTCATTATAATGCTGTTTTGTCACACATTTTACCTCAAAACGTTGCAGTTTCTGCGATTTGGATATTGCTCTTGGCTATATTGCGATTTCGATTAATTGTGCAGCCCTGCTTCGTACCATCTTAGTCCTGGCAGGCACCTCAACAGCAAACACATTCATGCCTCTGCTGCTGCAGCAGTTCCTGCTCTGCTCATTGTTCACATGGACAGTCACTTTCTGGTTGGTCTGCAACGCAAAGGGTATTGGTCACTTCACCAATCAGCTTTCTTAACTTAAAATCACAGACTTCGCAGAAATTGGCTGCAACAGCTAAACAAACAGACAGACAAATAGTGCAGATACATAATTAGGACAATTTTTCCTTTTACTCATAAACCGCGGGATTTACGCACTTTATCAACATAAAACTATACATGAACAGATAACCTTATGCTAATCTAAGTGAAAATTACATCTCCATGTACCAAGCTGTTCTGTTTGGACACAACTGTGGGCTATGTGGGTACTGGATATGTTTACAAGACAGTACAACACCCCGCTCATGAACCCTCATGCTCCTAGTGTCACTGTAGTTGAATTGTAAGGCAATGGGTAAATATAAAACAAAATAAATGACAAATCAACACTCTATTGAAGACTATGTAAACTGCACACACATTTAACTATTTCCCCTGTTCAGTAGTCCCTCTGTATCCCCTGCTCATTCTTTCTGAGTAGCTCCTGTTGCTTTGAGAATCAGTACGATGGTTGCATATCAATTACAAACAGGTTGAACAGACTCTGCAACCACTTACTGTAGTGTTTAATACTAACCCTGGCGAGTGATTACTGTGGATACTCTATATAGACTTACTCTCTATACAATGTACAAACACTCGATGATCTGTGCTTTGAGTAATACTGCTTAACATTTGGTAAATAATGAGACTTATTTCTGTCATTCCTTGCAGTTTTCTTTCCAGTTTTTTGATGAAAAGCACCTCATAAATGTATCAAATAGATTATTCACACGCAGTCTTCACCCTGTGACTCATTGAAAGTTGGACTGTTATAACAACTTTCCTTGTGGCCATTAGGATGCATGGCAATTTGACAACCGCACTGAACCAGGAACATTCGCTCGCCTCTTTGCAACACTGCTAAACTGTGTAGGACTGTGTGTCCTTGCGTCACATTTTGGACATCTTTAATTTCGGAATTAACCTCTACCTGCACCGTCTGATAATCAGCCCTACACAGAGTTTGCAGTCTACCTTGTTGGCGATGAGGGAGGAGATCCTGTGTTCTCCTCGGTAGGTGTAGATGAAGATATTGTCTTGTCCCCTCAGTGCTTTGGCCCCGGTCCTGGCTGTGACAGACTTCTGGAGGGCCTGGTTCAGAAGCTTGGGGCCTGAGTCCATGCTGAGTGGCTGGATGGACGGCTGAGTGCCTTCACAGTGTACATCTATCTGGAATGGACAAGCCTGACAGAGCGGGAGGTAGAGAACTTGAATTAGTTAGTAGGAGTCAAGTGAGATATCGAGTGCTTTTGCTAGTATCACGCATTTGCCCTCTGGTCATTGAAGTGGGAGTCACATGATCAGAATCATTTCAGTAGCCAGTTGTGTAGAATTGCTTATTGAGGAATCAAGGGTTAAATATAAGCCCTAAATTACAGCATGTTAGGACTATATCATGTCATGTCATATTGAAACTGATTGAAATCTGTGTGATTAAATGTGATTGTTTTAGGTGAGAGGAGATGTGTACTTTTACCTCTACTAGCTCCAGCATTCGGTTGTAGCCCATGGCTTCAAGGGTGACCCACAGGTCTGCAGGGTCGCCGTCTTTCTCTGCGGCCTCCATCAGGTTCAGCTCCATGAAGCCCTGCCGCGTCAGCTGGTTCTTTCTCATGTCAAAGTTCTCTGCACACCCAACACAAAAAATGAGCGCCACAATGGACCCCTCCCCCTTACAGTGTATTATACATTAATCTTACATAAATGTAACACTGGCCATTCTGTGTGTCAGTGCCATTATGAGAATGATTACCTTTGCAGACAGCCCAGGCGTCCTTGTCACATTTCTCTCCACTGGTCCTAAGCTCAAAGAAATTGTACTCCTCCAGACTTAGTAAACCATTTCCATCTACATCTATCACCTCAAAGATGTCAGACAGCACCTCCCTGTGGCACAAAGGGAGCAACACAGAGAAACGTCATACAGGACTCAAACCCAGACAGGCTCAATTCATTCATCACTTCCACTCATGCATCCCTGCAATCATTCATCCATTCAGCTGCTGTGGTGACAACGGAGCTAGCAAACCTGCCCAGACGTTTCTCCAGGCCTGGATCCACAGGGGAGCTTCAAATTACACACCGAACTGTCTCTTTTTCCATGCCGAAACCCCTCATGACATTAATATTTTATACATTAATGCACAAGCTCAATTTTTGGTCATAAGCCAAAGCTGGTGACATTTGATAAATCAAACTTTCCTATGTGGTGTGTTTGTAATACTACTGATGGTGGAATGAAGCAGGCAAATATACACATACACGCATGCACTCGTTTACTTTTTTTTTTTTATAATTAACGCTTGAAATGATGAAGGAACTTTCAAAATATAAACCATACTTTGGTGTTTCATTTTTACACATTCACACACACACACACCTGAGCTCCCTGGTGAGGTCTAGTTCTCCAGTGTCAGTCCTGTTGACAAGCTCTACGGGTTTATTAGAAAGGCTCTTTTTGCTCCTTTTCTTTAGTTTGCAGCCACTAGTGAAGGGAAGCAGGTAGTAAGTCCCAGCATTCAATTCTCCTTTCCAAACATACTTCTGTAGGGACAAAGGGAGTAGCAAAGTAAGTGAGCATATCCTGGAATGTAGCGCAATCAAGTTTCAACTTCATGGCATCAGAAATGGCTACTCCCTTTAGGCCTACAAGCCTACAAACATTTTTGTCCGGCATTCGTGGGTAAATATTTCAGCACGCAAGCTTTTAAATTAAGCATCACTGAGAATGATTTAGAAATCATGAACATGAACAAATGTTATAGTACATGTACATGCCTCAACAAACACACACTCACACACACACACACACACACACACACACACATACTTCTTTGTCCTTTGACTCAGTGAAACACACTAAAGTTGAGTCCTCTTTGGTTTCACCAGCTGACATGACAAATATAGCTGTGTCCACTGTCATCCATGAAGAGGGCTTGTCTGAAACATGACACAAGACAGGCATTTGTATAGATTATTATATAACATGTTGGGCCCTTTGTGGACAAAAACAAAAAAGAAACAAAAATATTCTATACTAAACTACCATATACAAAACCTTCGATATAATGTATAATACAAACAAGGAAAATAAGCTTAATATATCTTATGTATTCTTTTCTGATTGGCTGTACAAAAATTTGAAGAGACCAAAGACGCTTTACAAGCTATTTTCAACTTTTGTCTTTGTCTTTACTAAAGCGCATATATAGGAGTGACTTTCCACCACCTACATCAATCCACTATCTGCTATTTGCGTGCCCCAATCTTATGAACTGAAGTGCACCCTCGTCTTGTCATAAATTCTCGTGCACTGAGCTGGAACACAATCTAGCACATTTCCCACAAAATCTGACCTGCTGCCGCACAACGTAAAATACAGCGCAGAGGCCAATAAAGGACGTCAGTCGTCTTTGTGGTCTTTTTGTTTATGATTCATAGTCTGAAAATGACTGGGGCGATATTTCATTTATAGTACAATGTCAGAAAGAGCATCTTTAAAACTGTGCAACTATACTGTATGCCACTAAAAACATTGGTGAAGCAATGGTGCAGGAAGCAGTCCAGCAAGAAATTGAAATATGGGACTTTCAAGTAATGAATCCTGAGGGACCGAGCTCTGAACTCCTACCGGCTCCAGAGGTGCTGTCCTGTTACTGACTCTAATTTCTGACCTCCCTTTATCAGGTGAGCAAGCAAAAATACAACGTCCCTATGGCCAATAGGGTTATCTTTTTTTGTGTTTTTAAAAAAAACAATTTTTATGATTATTATGTGTAATATAAAACCGTGCCAGTACCGGGCCTGTGGCTGTGGCCGAGTGGTTGGATGGTTAGGTAGACGTTGGATGTCTCGGGGATGTGGAGCTGGTACTGCAGAGAGCTGATACTCCCATCATCCTCCAAGAAGAAACAGCCCTTCACATAACTGTGATGCCACTCCTGGAAAGATGGATAACGTTTCTGCTTAACAGAATGATGATGCCCCAACCGATGTAGCGTGGCTAATAAAGCAGAAAAATAACGATTCCTAAGCTTTATCAGACCCAGACCCAGTTGTCTGCTATTTTAATCCCTTTGAAGTATTGTGTGTACAGTATATCGTGTTATGTGTATCCTAATATATTTTGTAATGTGTGGTCTCTGTTTAGATCCTGACACAATCCCAGCAAACTGTATTGCTGCTTGACAACAAAATGCATTTATTGGTTCAACAGAAACCCAAACTAATTTGCAGTTCCTATTAAAAGGGGGGATTGATCTTGTGACAGGGGAAGTATATTTTGGCATGAAAAAGTGAATTAAGCAGTCAATCACAACAGCGGGGTTGCTCACTTGATTAACAGAAACTGCCGTTGTGATAATTACCACTCCAACCTTCAGGGGGCATATTCATTATTCCGCAGTTTATGTCAGCTCAGCATCATGTAAACACTTGTTATACTTAGCTGATCCAGAGGAGGGCAGAAGTGTTACACTGTGCATCTGCTGAAGGCTGAAGTAAATCTCCCTCTTGGACCTGATATGGCAAATTGGAGTCCATTTAACTTTGATAAATACAGCCTTTTCAATCTTGGGCCAGCGGTCATTCAAAACTATCAAGAGGCTACTTTGGCAATATTTATGAATCCCAATATTTCTCTCGTTTTGAAATCCTGTTGTTGCTTTGTCTGGCAGCACAACTGAAATGAGGTAATAATTTGAAATTGAACAGGAACATCAAAACAAGGAAGTTTTCCTTCCGCTCATTGGAGACACATTAAATGAAAACACAGTTGGTGTGGACACACAGTAAGAGGACACTGAGGGCCAAGCAAGTCTGGAATAGGCTATATATCCTTTTAGTGGACAAATAAATCACCAAGTTAAACAAAGAAAGTACCATAAAGACGGAGCATGTCTCTCCTTTAGAGAAAAGCCATTTTCTCAAAGTATTTATCTTGGGCTGTGAGAGGCATAAAAGATCAAACCATAACAGTTCTGTGGTTTGTCCAGACAATATTAAATGAAGGAAATTGCCATGGGCACCTATCCACTGCTTAAAGACATCAGAATGAATGCCCCCATAGAGAGAGGGTCAGCCTGCAGACTAATACAGGCGCTGTCACCTGCTCCGGCCACAGGTCTGATTTACTGCTACGCGGAGGGTCGCAGGACACCAAACCAGCCACAAACACACCCGTTAAAACCATGACCATTGCCTTATCTTAGCATTCTTATAATTACAACCCATACAACAAATCCTAAGAATAAAGAATATTCCTCACTGGTTTATTCAGGACAACACAAGGCACGCACACATGCACACACACGCGCATTCACACCGCTACGAAAACACAGCCTACCCTCCACCCACCACCTCCCAATTATCAGCCTGTGGCAATATAGAAGCCAATATAGCGAGCAGAATTTCCCTCAGAGGTAATCTCTGGACACACATTCTTTTACCTTGATGATGTCTGGCCCTTTCCAATCTCAACACAGCGCTTGGACCTGAGAGATGGAGCAGGGGGCTGTTATTTATATTTATTTATTTTTCTTGCTGTAAAGCAAACCAGCTGAGGTTAAGCCAAAAAGAGTGAAAACAAAGAGCGTGGGATCAATACAGTGTATATCAATCCACCCCGGGCTAAATTTGCCCATCAAAAACACTGGGTAACAGTGACACTGGGTGAGCAGTGGGTCTTGCAAGGTCCTTGTTACCATGGAGTCTCTCACTGGAGCCCACACACTAAGATTTCCAGGTTTTGTCAGTGATGGTACAAACAGTTACTCTTTTAGATTCATAACATAACATGTTGCTTATAGAAGATAATAAGCATGTACTGCAAATCTTGTAGTGTATGAGTTATTACTATAAATAACTGTAAATAACTAAATTTACTGTCATCGCATTCCATTTAAGAAAGATTAGGAGACAGGTAGCAAGCAGACAGTAAGCTATGATTTCATAACTCTGCATCTGCTTATGTTATTATTTCGTTTAGTATAAGAAATTGGTTTTTGAACTTGGTCTTTGATGCGTGCCTAAAAAACATGAGCTCAGTAATATAATTAGGGTCCATACTGATACACGTGTTTGGATATTCTAATTTAAAAAAAACTCAATTGAGAAAAAAATGATCAATTATTTGATTAGTTGATTGACAGAAAACTTATCTCCACCAATTTTTATGAACAGTTAATCGTTACAGTTGCAAAATCGAGAAGAAATGCTAAATGTTTTCTGGTTCAATCGTTTCAAATGTGAGGGTTTGCTTTTGTGTATCATTGTAAATTGAACGTCTTTGGCGTTTGGAGCGCTGATCGACAAATCTGGGCTCTTAGAACTTGTGATGGGCATTTTTTTATTGACAGATAACAATAAAAAACAGGAAAAATTATTGACAGATTAATCGAAAATGAAGATGATCATTAGTTGCAGCTCTAAAGTCATTATGACTACATAGGGGGTTACCTGTAAGCCTGAAGGCTCTTGTGTTTTGCTGGCCTTTGAGCTGCCGGATGTCATAGTGATTGGGTTCGACAGGGACGACCGTCTGCTGCGAGCGGAAGGAGGACGGGAGGATGATCGGCTGTCTGACAAACACCAGACACAAACATAAAAAAACTCACATAGATAAACGCAAACACAAAAACACATTTGCTAAAAGAAACACATCCAAAATTATTATAAATAAACTAGGTCATAATTTTGCTGCAATGGAGCAGAAACTGACTGACTGACGGATTAAGTACAGCCATCCCCTCCCCGAACTGACAACACACTTTCAAAAGAGAGATGAGGTGCACAACATAACTGACACTGTAATCTGTCTTCTCTCCAAGTGAAGTCCAAGTGAAGATGGCTACTTTGCATTTGGGTTCTGAGAAAGCCTGATCACGAGTTCAGATCCCTTTTAATTAATTATGGAGGCATTTTAAATCACAACCTCTCAGATCTATTATCCCGCACAACTTTTTTCCTTGAACACTAATTGAAGCCAGAAAATATCAATTCACTAATGAGGGGTCTGATTGTTTCCAAACCAATCAAGACGCACTATGATAGGCTTACAAGCAAATTATCAGAATAATCATGTTATTTGTCATGGATCTGTTCTGTACTGATGGCAGTATTTTAATCTCGAGGACCGAAATGTAGTTGCTGTGTGAATGTGGACAAAGACGCACTAGAACGTGGCCTAACAAAAGCTTCAATGTGAGTTTATACTGAATGTGAGTTGATAGCCAGTGTTGTTTCATAACTGGTGGATTCCTGGTGCTGGAAAACTGCAAAACATTAGATCGACCAATTATCAGAGAAAAACCATGACAGTTCATCAGTTGGTCTAACTGTTTGCCGAAACATGTTAGACACACAAACACCTGACACATAATGAATCTGTATCTCATCAATTATTTGTAAAACAATTAGAAAACCCATGTCCCACACAATTCTAACATATTTCTCAGGGTAGTACTGGTTTATACTGATAAATGTAGGACCAAATGAGCAATCAAAACTGTT
Source organism: Coreoperca whiteheadi (assembly GCA_011952105.1). Classification (NCBI taxonomy): domain Eukaryota; kingdom Metazoa; phylum Chordata; class Actinopteri; order Centrarchiformes; family Sinipercidae; genus Coreoperca; species Coreoperca whiteheadi. Next base: position 8,205,567 of record CM022489.1, on the reverse strand, counting down.
TTTGAGCTCCAAGAATAACCCATTCAACATGTGCGATCACGTCGCGTCTCTTGACAGAGTCTTGTTAAAATGTAGCGGGGGTAAATCAATACGTGGGAGAGGCACAATGATATGATAATCCACACAACTATGTGGGAGCTCATTTGTTTTTGCAGCGGTGGTCGACTGGGCCCTCCTCTCGACCACCGTCTAATCCCTCATCATCTCCCCAGTGAGAAGTGGTGGAATCCTCGGAATCAATAACATGAGCATGGACTGACCACTTAAATCAACCCCATCTATCTTCCCACCGTGGGCCTGTCCCTGGCTCGCTCATCCAGGATCTCTGTTCGTCTCTTTCCTCGACACGCTGGTTTTAAAGTGCAAAAAGTGGATTTTTACATCCACCTTCAGCTGGCTGCAGGTGCTGTCTTTGACGGGGAAAAGACTCATGGTTCATTACCTATGGCTGCAGAAGGGTGAAGCTGGACGTGATGCCAGTCCTGGTTTGTTCAAGCTATGAAAACATATTTTTTGGCAAGCGCTCTAACTCCAAAGCCATAGTTGAAAGGCAGCATTTTTCATCAGTGCAGATGGAGTCAATCGCTTAATGGCAGAAATGATTACCCAAATCACAACGCTTTACAGTCTCCTCCCTCCAAACAAGCTGCCCTAATTGTGTGGCTATTATGATGTATGGCCTGTCTTAATGAGGTGATTTGTCACAGGGGGAGTGAAAAATCGATCAATAACAGAGCTATTATTTATTCATCAAAACTAATCTGAGGTGTATTGGGGCAAGCAGTGTGTATGGGTGTGCAACTATAAATTGGAATCTGAAGCATACTTGGACCTGTAGATTGTCCTGCACAAATTGCCATTATGTTCTGTAGTCATACACCAATAAGATATTAGCATTTCCATGCAAAAAATAAAGTCCATATTTTGTAAATATCTGGTCACTGAGTATAGTGAATGGTGAAGCAAACAGATGTTACAAAAGCAGTTCACAGTTCAGAGTTCTGGGATATACTACAGAGTAACGATGAGAGGTCACCGATGTTATTAATCTTTGCTTCATTGTTCTTGTTCTATCTTGTGGTCTTGTCCCCTTGTACCTTTCTTGAGTGTTGTGTCTGACTCTGCCCTGGGAGTTTCTGGAGGCTGAGGGCGAGTTGCTGCCGCTTGTGCTGCTGCTGCTGCTCCGGATGCGGCGCTCTTCGGCGGGCTGTATGACTGACTGCCAAAGTTCTGTCTCTTCAGCTTGGCATTAGCCTCGAGCCTCTCCAAAACAGCCATCTGACACTGCTCTACCGTAGACACAAGCAATCTGCACACCTGACAGCAACAGGAAACCAGTAGTAAGGGGATGATACATGAGGATGTTGGGAGGCAAGGGAGAGGGTCAAAAATGCTTATATCTTGGATGGATTGATGTGACACGAAATAAAGACTTTTCTGTGCCACTTTGCATTGCTGGTTCGTCTGTACTTGATGTGAATTCAATTCAACTTTAGAGAGAAACGTTTTGAACGAATGAGACATAAGAAAAGGTATTTATGGCCGTTGTTGGTATAATTTCTCTGTTTCCAAACGTTTTTCCCCCCGACTGCTTGGGATAGCAGCCTTTGTTCTGAGGCGACGCTGGTGCATTGATTATCCTAAGCTGATCAAACAGATGAAATGTTGTAATAATTGATACACAAACATGTGACAAATGCATTTAAAATACACCTTTTCAGAGACTTTGACACATAAGATCACCTGACAAGTGTGGCATATACAGCAAAGTGGTGCCAGGGTCAGTAAGAATAGAAGTCACTTCATACTTGTCTAAACTTACTTCTGCGTAGTCCAGTTTGCCGTCTTTGTTGACGTCGACTAATGAGAAAATAGCATTCACCTCCTCAGTGGTCATTTTCTCGCCTCTCTGGAAGATTCAGCATATTTTCTTGATTAGAAAAAACCTGATTAGATTTAAATAATTTTATGTTTGGGCAGTCAACATCTGTGATACAACAGTTGCCGAGGTAGCTCAGTTGGCCAATTGTAAATGCCTCGATTCGCTCAAAATTAACAATTGCGGCCAAAACCTAAACATCAATGTAAAACAATGAAAAGGCGGTCTGTTGCAGATGTGACTAATGCAAAATGTTTTAGGTGACTCACAGTGGTAAGGGCCCTCTCCAGTTCACTGTGTGAGATGTAGCCATCACCGTTCACATCCATCTTTTTGAAGGCTCTCATCAGCTCAGTTTCCTCAGTTTTCTTCTCGCACTTGAGAAGCTCACAGAAGTCATCAAAGTTCAGTTTGGATGTTCTTGGGGTCCAGTACTTATTGAGAGTTGCATGGGATGGATTTCTACCAGCCTGCTGGAGAGCTGAACAGGATATATGGGAAAGAGCACTGAATCTACAAGTAGCAAAGGCTGATGACGACCAGCAGCTGTAGCACGAGGGCTGCTTGTCTCTCTGTTCTAATAGCTTTTCTGACGTACCTTTCAAATGTCACGTGTCGTGCATTATTCAAAAAATGTTCACAATGAGTGGCTTTTTTTAGACATTGTAACACGGATTACTACAAATGTTAACCCTTCAACATGCACTTCTCTATTTCCCCTTAAGTAGCTTTAGCGGTCTGGGAAAAATAATCACTAGACTCCATGTTTGTATTCTGTCAAATAGAAATGTTCTAAATGTCTGTGTCTGTGCATCATTTTATAATACTTGGTGATTTGGGAAACTGTGGCATCCCTACTTGATGTCCTGTGGGTTTGATCAATGTTTAGCTGCACAGCTTTGTAAGGACAGGTCCACCAGCAGGTCGGGGGGGGGGTGTTAAGAGATTAGAGGGGAAATGTACATTGTCCCCTTCCAAATACCTTTTGGACATCAATATTTCAATATTTTCAAGCACAGACAACCGCCTCTCTAAGCTTGAAATTAGAGACATCAATACTTGATGTCATCAGCTGATCTCTTTTATTTATTTAGAGTGGTCCTGAATCGGTGGTCAGCTAAACCCGTGGGCTCATATAATTCATTGGAATATCACATCCAGTTGAGTTTTATACTGTAAAACTACAGTCGTGAAAAAGAAAACGCCCCATATCCCAATAATGTCCACAGCTAGTGGCCAAGGAGTCATCATATATTCGTTGTGGAGATTTGTTTCCAGATGACATAATTACCTCTGCGGCATGAACCTGAGCTGTGTAATATGTTCTAGAAATAACGTGTGAATGAAATCTATCGAAAAACGTAACGTTAAACGTGGCCTGCAAACGAGCAAGCTATTTGTGCTAAAAGTTTGCTTACCACGACACAACTGCTGTTTCGAGGTGATATTTGTCAAACTGGATCTGAACACAGCTAGGTATGCGGCTCTGCACTGCACGTAGAAAGCCTCCTCTTCGTCAGAGGGACGAGGTGACTCTTGAAAAGACATCTTTGGAAGAAGAGCTCGACCTGCTTACCGTTAGCTAACGTTAGCTCTCTCCGGCCTGGAAAACAGGCGGCAGCCAAATGTGGCAGCTAACTTTAGGCTAACGTTAAATTCGATTATTTCTACTTTCACATCACACCGTTACAATCATCTGAAAGCGTGCGAGATGCATTTTCTTGAAGCACGCCTGTGTTAGCAATGGCCGTTGTCAAACGCCGTTGCTATCTGCTGTCTGTTGCTAGGTAAACAAAAAACTCGTCGGTGTTCACCAAATACGACACCGAAGAAACAAATGTTAAACGTTCCCGTTGCTACTTATATAATCCCGTATTGGAGTCTTCTGGGTGATAAAAAAAATAAACGCAAAAAGGTAATAAAATAAATAAGGATTTGCTTTTTGATTCAGACCGTTTGATGCGTTGTTCGAGTCGTTTTGTGCAATAAAGGGGGCATCCGGAATTACATATAGGCCAAGTTATGTTTTACACGATTTTTTTTAGTGTAGCAAATGCGCCAGTTTAAATTTTTTTCTAATTCGAATAGGAACATGTTATGACAACTCACATAGTTGTCATATTATGTTATGACAACTCACATAGTTGTTGTATCATGTTTCTATTCGAATGTTGTCTTCCCTTTGTCCTGCACAGCTTGCTGCCCCCGAAATACTAGTACCTGCAAGAGATCACGCACCTTTGACTGGGACTGCAAGTGATCAAGCAGGTGTGTTGACAAATGCCATTGCAGATCTCTGAAGACATGTTAGTGAGTGTGCCATGTAACACAAAGTTGTGCCAAACCTGCAGAAGCATGAGCTACACATAGAAGCAGGACAAATTGATGTAGGCCATGTCAAAGTTGGTGCAAAATTGCCCTTGATTTTGCCAAGACTGGCACTGACACACCTGTCATTGTCAGAGCTATGTCTCATGTCCAAAGATTCCGTTCAGTCTGTCCTGAGTGTTTAAAATGAACACCTGTGCACTGTGCCTTGACTGCTTGCACACACGCTCAAGCACACCACGTGTGGTTCAATGTGTTTGGTTTTCTCCTCGACAACTTGTGGTGGGAAGTCTCAACAAGGCTGGGGCAGCTGTGGTCTAAAGGTTAAAGAAAGGGGCTTGTAACTAAAAAGCCAGTGGTCCCTTCCCTTCGACAGGGAGCTTATAATTTGGGCGGAGAAGGACTGAACTCTTGAAGACCCACAGCTAGGAACAGTAGCTGTATGACGCTGTGTTGGTTCTCAATTACCGTTTTTCTGCGTAAATGACGATTTTGAAAAACTACTGACTTAGCATTTGTAGATTCAATCGTCCTATAGATTTCCTCTCATGAACGTCCACTATTAAGATGACTGCAAAATTGTACTGCCAGCTGCCAGACGAATTACCTCAATCCACAAGCTCCATTCTCTGTCCCCCCTTGGAAATGACTCATGTCTGTGAATACTCTGCAACTGCACATGAGATTACAGAGCTGCGGTTGTTGTCCTTCCTGAAAAGGACATTCTTAAGGACTATTTGGACTATGACTTTTAATTTAAGTCATACTGTGTGTATTGTAACCCTTGTGTGGTAAATAATACTGTCCCCTTGTCCGTCCACAAAGCAACAGTACTTTGCATGTATGACAGTGTGCTCTAGCTTGTGTTATTAAGGATGTGTTGCATAATCAACAGGCACGACCAAAGTCACAACACATGAACAAGAAGTCCCACAGATAGTCAGACTACAACAAGAAAAGGGTCTGCCCTAACACATTTATTGGTTTCTGACTCTGGGAAAGTGAGATAAACAGTGAAATTCCACAAAACTGTTGTATCTCTGAACTGTCTCTTGAAACCAAATCACACACATTTAGGTTTTATGTGATCTCCTTTTGATAACTAGTGTAATAACTAATGTAATATTTAATGTTTGGAGCCCCCCCTGGGGAGACCTGCCTCCCACTTTGAAAACCTCTATTTCAGACAATTAGGTCAATCAGCTATATTGTAGGCGGCGGTTTTTGTTTTCCCACCCCTAACTGTCAATACGTAGAGAGCCAAAGTGGAGCACAGAGTTAAAGGGTTACAGAGAACTCCCTTTTATGAGTTGCTATATTTCAATTGCCACACTTTCCTGATGGTCATAATGACATATCAGAATTTAATGACAGGAGACACGGAATGACGGAGATACATCACTGGCCAAATGATCAGTGATTTACATAGCACTAAAAATAGTTGTATAAGAGTCACTTAACACAAGAACCATTTCCTTAGTCAAGGCAGACATTTGGTGTCTGGCCCATCCATCAAGACAAGCATTAGGTTTTAATTTTATAGTGCTGTCACTATTACGTTACATGAACTCGGTTTACAGTACATTCATAACACTCACTTGGTTATGTCATATTCGGGTTATTTGAGGCAGTGTTTTAATTTATTGTGAATTTCAAAATAAATGTAATAGTTTTTTTCTGAGGGAAAGCGGAACACCAAATGGCCAGACTAAAAACACATCCACTTCCAATGCAATTAAAGACGAAAGTGCAATACAATGGAGATGAACAATTAAATGAATAAATAAGAGAATAAGAAAACAACTTGTTTACAACAGGGTATTTTCGATAATCAATCAATCAATAGAGACAGTTGTTCAGATCATAGACGGTTACCATTTTGAGATGAAAGTAGCACAAATTGGGATAGACAGCAGTCCTAGTCTATCTGCCTTTCTGTGTCGTTTTCAATCTCTTCTTTAGGCTCATTAATATATAATAGCCAATATATACTAGTCAATATTAGTAGTTATGTGTAGTCATTTAAGATACATCTTTTAGGGCTATTTGTTCAATGGAGCACACTGTCAGAATTATCATATGAAGACTTCAGAACATGTCATAGTGCCATTGTCACCCCCACTCTGTTTTGCTTTGACCAGATTGGACTTGCGATCTAAACTGGAACAATCAGTGGATGCATTCATCAAGGCCAGGAAAGAGCTGGAGGAAATACTTGTGAGAAAGACTTTTTCTTTGGTCTTAAATCTTTACTATAGGCGGAAATGTCTCCGTCTCCATTATAGCTTGAGATTGAGAGATGGTGGTTTTTATTACATACTGAATATTCACATCTGACATGGCTTATCCTTTCGGACTACGGCTGGGATTATTTTTGACTTTGTTCATTCATTTCCAATACGGGGAGCTATCTTTTTCCTTTTCCCAATATTTCCGGTGCGTTGCAAGGGTCTTTGTGGTTTCCCTTCCTTTCCTTCCTTTCCTTGAGCCTGTATTTTAATTAGTCAGCAGAGGGCAGCAGTGAACAAGGACGTTTCCTCGCAGGATCTTCTACTGGCCTGAAAACTGAGCTGAGGAGACACAGAGAGCCCTGTAAGTGCGCAAAATCAACAAAATGCTGTCGAATATGACGGGTAGAAAGTCCGTCAAAAAACTGAGGTTTAATGAACGAGAGTTATTTGCTGCATCTTTCGCTGACCCCGACCGGATGTAAAATACATGAAACGAGCTACAATTTCTGTTCTGTTTGCAGTTATTTATGGCATAAAAAAAGAAGTAGAAAGCACTAGTTTTGGGTTAGGCTCCCTATTTGTTCACACTTTTAAAATAATTGTGATGACATTTGTGTCTCTTCAGCATCCAGAGCGGAGTGAAGAAAATAAAGACCCCAAGCGTCGCAGTCAATGTAATGTGTCTGGTAATAAATGTAATAAACCTAACGCAATGTTGTGAGTAAACAATCTCTTATTGTTTAGCATTCCTGCTGTTATGCTTTTACGCCATCAGGATGAACACACCTACTTCACATTACTGGGATTTTATCACATTGGTCACTGTGAGGCTTTATGTCCCCGTGCTAAGTGGAGCTGAGAGTGCAACAATATCACAAGATTTACTGAAGATTAAAGCTGACACACAGGTTTGAAGATAAGTGTAGAAATGCAACACCTATTTTCTCAGAGGGCGCCTTTATTTTGGTCTGTGGGACAACTTGAATGTAGTAGTTCAATAGTTTGGGAACTGTATAGTGGATATCCGCCTTAAGTTATGTGCATATAAGGCCGGTTTCCCTACTAATAATTATACTGATATCAAGACTAATATTCAATGACATCCTTTCGTTAAATGGCTCCATTTAGACAGTTGTGATCGTCTCTAAGGTCTTTTTAAAGTGCTATCAGAAAACCTTTTGTCCCAATTGTTTGGCTGATTTCAAGAAACAAATGTAGTCACAAGGCTGTTTCGTAAGCATCCGCTACTACTTCACTTTTTGTTTGCTTCTTCCTTCATCTTCTTTGCTTTTTTTTTTTTTTTTTTTTTAGCATCAATGGGTGCTTGTTTCGGTTGCTCAGACAATCGTGTGCTCTGCGACCTTTGGAGGAAAAACAACATTTTGTTATGGTTACACAAACAAGTTGGCGAGGAGATTTCCTAGGGAGAGAATTAATTTGATTATTTTAGGCACATATTCTCCCTGCAGCAGAGCACTTCTTGTGATCCAATCATACAATGGTGACTTGTGTAAAATTAATAGGGGGTGTTGTTAGGAGGCAAGCTTGTTTTCCGATAAGGTTGTTAGAAATAATTTTAATTAGTTCCAGTAAGGGAGCCGAACATACATGATGCATTGTGGAGCCACGCCACAGGAATGTCACATTTTTGTCACATGGTGGATCCGTGAAATTTATCAGTTTTGCATAGGCCTCCTTACAACAACAGACTTCATAATGTCAAGGCAGATCGCTGTGGGAGAGAATTGGCCCTCTATGTGCATTGAGACACACATTTTAAGTAAACAAACTGTTATTCCACATAACAGGTTAGACCTAGATCTAGATCCACAGCACCTCTCAGCTGTTGATCGTGTCTCAAATGGTTTTTTATGGTGTTATTTATTTATTTATTTATTGCATTTATTGTGTACTGTGAATGCAATGTCTATATTGTTTGTTGTCTGTATGAGTTGATTTGGTGGCAAACAACTTTCCCCACCGGGGTTTAGTGAAGCTGTCTAATCTAATTCAAAGCTGCTGAAGAGCTCTGGCCTATATCTGCTGGGAGTGTGAAATCCTGGCAGGTGATGTTGATGGTTTCTTGAAGCATGATTCTGCTCCAGTGTAAAATGTTTGTTTAGATTCACTGCTATGGCCTTTAGGCTTTGGGTCCATATACTGGGAGGGGAGTGTAAGAAACGCTTTGGAAATGGCTGAGTGCTTGGCTGAGTCGGACCATCGTGCTGGTTGTTCTCTTATCTTGACGTCGTCAGTTGGAAACATAAACTAAATGTACAAAATGATGTATGAAGCTCATGAGAAGAAAAGTATAATGAAAAAGGGTTTGTCATACCTGACAACATACCTGCAGTATGTGTATTACTATATATCTATTTTTAAAAGTATTATTGTCTTTTGATGGGCATGTTGATATACGCCACATATCGAATATGGATTTGACTAATTTCCCATCCACATCAGAGGTTTTCTTGAGGGGCATTGTAGTGATTGATTTATAGATCATTGCAATGGACTGTTTTCCACTCATAGACTCAATACTCCAGTGTCAAATTGTTTTACCCTCTCTACACTTTACAGGAAAATCTGTGATGGAGTACATCCAACCTCAAGTGAGTGAGTCATTAGTTAATTTATTTAACTTCAGGGCTGCCACTAACAACTATGCTACTATCGATTAATCTATCGACTATTTTACCGATTAATGATTGATCTAAACGATACATTTTCCTCCAAAAATTGACCATTTCATTTGAGTTCATTTCATTTCAACAAACTGTCGACCTGTCATTGTATAATGCAGCACAAAACAAAATGTAAACAAAGGTTTGCATGTTAAAGTGCAAAATTGCAGCTTTAACATGATAAAAGTAAACACACACGCTGGCACGGTCTAAAATAAGACTAGATTCTAACCTAAACATTTTCTCAAACACTGATTCAATGGAATTTCTAAGGTAGCAGGCGGGCGACTTCATAGCTTTATGAGTGTATTAAACAGCTACTAGGACAAAACATATTAAAAGGCTCTCCTTGCTAATGAATAGACAACACTATGGTTTCAGAAACGCAAGCCGACGGCACACCGTGGGGGCCAATCTGGCGCTCAGACTCGTCACACAGCTCCACAGTCAGCCTGAAATAGTTTGCCTGTAAACCAGTTTATGGACCAAACTATAATATTCTCCCAGTTGTGTCTTCACTTGGTTTATTTCACCCTCGGCTGCAACGTGATTTCAAGTGACCGGGCAAAGTACTCCATTACCTGAGTCATGCAGCTGACCTGTGACTTGCTGATATGGAAATGGTTTAGGTCACAGTATTATGTAGAGACAAGTCACATTCAAATCAAGACGTATGCACACAAATATTGCTGGTGTAAAATGGTTTGCAGCACCTGTTTGCTATTTTTCTCTGGGACATGTGGATCGGGGAGGCAAATGTGCAGACAATAGTAGCACATGACTGTGGCAAATATACAGACTATTCTTAATAGTATAACGTTAGCAGTAGCATAAGTAGAGAGGAGTTATAAAGTCACCAAACTGTTTGAATGTTGTCAGTTACAGAGAAATAGCTGCCTAAAGTTTCCTAACATTAACTACTGGTCATACCAGTCCATGTGAGGCTGTAGTAGCAAAACCCCCAAGTGTATTAATTTTAGTAACAGTTTGTTCCATTTTAATGACTTTGACATTTGACTTTTCATTTGTAAAAGGAAAAATGTGTTATTTCATCTTTGATCACATGGTCTCTCTTTAGATGCTGTAAATGTTGGAGTCTTGTATATTGTTTTAACTTAGAAGTATGTTAAAAAAAACCTTCCATGGCAGTAAAACAGGCTTTTCTACAGCTGGTTCAGAGTTTACTTGACTTTCTACAGTTTGCTGATAGGACTGGTAGAGGGGTAGAGGATGCCAACCTAACCTTGCTGAACTACCTGTATCACCACCTTTACGGCCCATTGACTCACGCCAGGCTTCTATTTGTAGACTGACTCTTTTAATACTATTCAGCCATATTTGCTTGCAGAGAAACTTCTTTTCAGTTTGAATCTTAAAATGAATGTCACTGGATGGATTCTAGACATTTTGACAATGTGTCACAATGTGTGAGAGTTAATGGTGTCCTTTCAAACAAGCTTCTCTCATCCACTGGTTCACCCCAAGGTTGTGTTTTGTCTCCCTTCCTTTATGTTCTTTACACAAATAGCTTTCAAAGTAAATACCAGAACGGAACAGACACATTATAAAGTTTGCCGATGATTCAGTTATACTAAGCCTCCTGGAAGGAGAGGAACTAGGCCACGGGCCCGTAGTGGACCACTTTGTGCCATGGTGTAAGGAGTCTGTTCTTGAGTTGAATGTGTCTAAAACCATCACTGACTTTGGGAAGTCGGCCCCCAACCCAAAACTGACAGTTATTGAGGAGAACGAAACTGACCTGGTGTAAAAAGTATTTGGGTACTGTGTGTTTGAGAACAAGTCGAGCTTCCAACCAAATGTAGATGCAATTTTTGTTGTCCAGCAACATCTGTACTTCTTGAGAAAAATGAACTCTTTCAATGTGTGCACCATAATGATGACTGTTCTATCGCAGCTTCATTGAGTCCGTTCTGTCCGTCTGTATTGTGGCTTGGCTTAGGAACCTGAATTTGGCCAATAAGAATAGGCTCGGCCGGCTTGTTTGAGCTCCTACCTTCAGGCCGTAGATACAGAGTTCCTGCTCAGAGGACAGAAAGATACAAAGTATCTTTTGTTTGCAAAGCAATTAGTAGCCTGAATTTGCACATGTGATCTCAGCACTTCACATATCTGGCATTCAGCAGTTATTTTGCACTGTCTTCATTTGAAGCGATCTCACATTTGTACTGTTTGTCCCTGTGATCTGTCTACATTGTTGCATTATGTGATTATGGTTTTTGTTTTATGATGAATGTGTTTGTATGCCAGGCTGCAATCAAATTTGGGATAATAAAGTTTGACTTGACCTCACGAGGACATTTAAATCTTAATCCCACCTCTACTCCTTTGTCTTCTTCCCTGCCACTTTCTTTCCCTCTTGCCCTTTTCCCTGCCTTGTCATCCCCTTTTTCCGCCTTACGCTGGGATAGTTCAAAATACTTCTTTCCTCGCAGTGAGAGTGCAGTGTTACGAAGCGCTTACGACTGTCCTTTAAGGTTAACAAAAGTTTCAGTAAGCATTCTAAAGAAGTCACTCTTGGTGAGCAATCAGGCTTGGGGCGAGCATAAATCCTCTGGGTATAGTCGCGGCATTACAAATACCCGCAGCGTCTGTATGTGCTGATGACTACAAAATTGAAAAAGAAAGGCCCTAATAATTCTGAGGCAAGTTTCCCTCAGCAGTAGGTATTGATTATTTGTGTGTGGTGAGAGATTTGGAAAATTCAATTAAAGGAGTTGTGCAAAGGATTCATAAATTCAGCCCCTCCAACTCGTATCGAGACATGGTTATGTTCTAAATCAATGCTGCACTTCACAATATATTTTCTTAGGAACATAAAAATAAATAACATTTAAACAGTTCTGCTTACTACAGAAACAAATTTTATTTTCTCCGAAGCTTTTTAGTAACAGCCAAGTACTGACTTGTGCACATCTTCAGGGGGGTAACGTATTTTTATTGCAGTTTTTCCCATAAGAAAATCCTATATAATATGAATTTTGAGATGACAAAATGAGGGGAAAGGGGGCGGCTCAGCAGTGTAAAAATTGATCAGGCCATAGATGTGGCCATGTTGGGGAAGATTTGTATGTCAGCAGTAATGGGCTGTATTAAAAAGAAGATTCCTTAAGATGTCATAAAAGTGATGGGGCTGTGTCGCAGGTCGTGGGCTGCCGGCCCAGGCAGCTCCCAGACTCTGGCACATCAATCCTGGCGGGCCTCACGGACAGATGCCACCTACCCACCAGGAGTTTTATGCTTTCTGATTGAATACACGGTTGCAATTAAAGGGGGGAGTTGTATATTAGGCTGTTTTGGTCCAAGTGAAGGCGGTGGCCTTCGATCGACAACGTGGGTTGCAGAGTATGCACTCTTTTCAGGCGTGATTTCTGATTCAGTGAATGTCATTGCATTTCGTCTTAGGGTGCAAAAATTATACTTCCATGTTGCTTTGAAATATTAACATGGCAAGCAAATAAGTATTTTTTTCACACGCAAATATAGTTGAGGGTTGAATGAAAAAACTAAATAGCATTCAAATCCTATCAAAGGATAGGATTTTAAGATAGTAGATGACTTAACGTTTAGTGAGCTCTCTTCCAGGTATGTGTTTGTTGAGACTATTTGTCTCTGTTGCCTTGAGTGTCGCCCAGATTATTATATAGTAGGCATTTCTTTTTTAAATAAACACTTTTACTTATTTATGAATGCTTGACTTTAGGTTTTGGTCATTTCTCTTTGTAGGAATTGCTAAGATGAGTTTCTGAAGTCCATTATGGGCTGAGGGACAATAATCCACTTCAACTCAAATTATTTAAATTTGAAATGAATTACAATGACTGACAGAAATCCATTTGGTTATTCACAGAAAGCCCTGGTTTATGGAAAATATGCCTCCTGTTAACTCTCTTATTTGTGAACATTCAATCTTGACAGTGACTGTGGTGTGTGTAATATCACTGGGTGCCAGTGGGGTTACAATCATGTTTTCCTCTCCCATATTCCCCAGGTTTTTGTTAGCGAGGCATCTCGGCTGTTGACAGCTAATGGAATTGCTCTTCACCTCCTGTGCGTATGATCCCGCGGAGATAAGGCAGGAGATGAATGTGGAATCTGTGCTGTCAGTTGTGAGGCTGAGATGTCTTGGAAGGCGTCATTCATTTGCAGGCAGAAGAGTCTGAAACGGGGGGGGCGGCGAATCCTCTGACATGTTAAAACCTGTCCACCCGCCGGAGCCTGTGCCTGGCAGCTGACAAATGTTGATTCTACATTAACCACAATGCTGCAACGCTGTGCAAATAATGTTCTTTCAGATGGCAACCCTCGTCCCCTTTATGGCGAAAACTATGCAATCCTTCCCACCTGTGCAGTTTTAACACATTTGAAAAGTCAAGGTGGGGGGTGGGGGGGGCAAACTGTCTTACACAACACAGTAGTCTCTTTATTTGGCAGTGCCTGGGAAGGCCGAGGCCTCTCGCTGCCCGAGTCGACCTAAGCAACAGCTGGTGTTCACAGCAACATTTCCTATTTCTGCCTCAGGTGGATCGTGTAACTCTCACTTTATCACCCTTAGAGGCCACGTGAAGGACAATGCTAGCAAGCACATCAGCAAAACTACTGTTTTGATATAAGCCCCTTCGGAGATTGACAGAAGGATCCGTGGTGCTTTTAATGCCCCCCGTACCTCCCCTGACACATCACAAATCATTTCTTACCTATACCAATGGTTTTCACTATAGGTTGGGATCTAACATCTTATTACTTCTAGTAATAATGTGTGTTAGTAATCTGTGGTCCCCTAGGGCGATTTTCTTCACCTCCCATTAACACAGTTTTAGCTATGACGGTACAGTATCTACTTACTGTTCCTGCCTCTAGTGCAAGGTTTAGAGCCACAGAAACTGGGGATGTGTATCCTGGATAACTAGTCAGAGACGAGCTGGTGACAGGAGCCTTATTTCCACTGTGGCTTGAAAATGAAAAAGGTTTGCTCTCTGGTGTGTAATATTTTAACTTTATTTAAACACAAGAAGCACACGAACTGGATACTCCATCAGACAGTGTGACATTAATGAGTGTCCAATGGCAAACCTAATCTGTCTTAAAACAGATACAATAGAGCAGTGTAAACATAGCCAGACAGTCTGTGTTATATTTTGTAGCTTTATTGTTACTGTTATGTGAGTGGGAATGTGATGTCACATAGTGCATTATTTATATACTATATAATATAAACGTTATATAGTGAAAAATTCTCACGTTTAAAAAGCTTGAACCAAAGATTTTTGATGATAAATGACGAACTATTTGAAAGATTGATTCATTTTCTGCAGCTTTTGATCCTATCACACAATCTTCCTCTTCCTTCCAATAATTCATCTAATCTTTTTTTAGCACTATTTCATTTTAGTAAAGTAGACCCGAAATGATTGTTGTGTTGATTTTTTTATATTTTACTCCAGCTGCATACGTTGTTCACCTGTCTTATACCACTAATTTACTAACGTGATTAATTTACCTTCCCAATTTCTGAAGTGGGAAGGTAAATGCTCACTTTCCCTCACATCTGTCCAAATGACTTTATATAAACACGTGTAGTAAAAGGGCAAACCAGCACCTTTCACACCACCTCTAATTGGCCCCTTGTGTTCATGTTCTATTGTAGTAACAGTTAACTCAGATCTTGGGCTCCTATTTGTCCCTGTGGCCCATTATTGGCTACCGGCCTGGTGCCTCAGATGCACTGGCAACCCTCACTGACCTGATAACATTTATAGTTGTAATGGATTTTTTTATGCCTATCATTAACTCGCTCAGAGATTGGAGAAAGAAATTGCTTGTGCCTTTTTCTGTGGTATTTCAACTTTTATAGCATTATGTTCAGATATGTCACCTTCCATCATCTCTTTTTAAGGCCTGTCCTGTCACTGGCTTTGTTTTAAATGAACAGGTCTTTTGTGCAGGACCCTTGTAGTATCTAGGACTTGTAATGAATATTTAATGGTGTTGAGTAACAGCTTTGAAAGATATAATTTCTGTCCAATTATTGGCTCTGTCTCTGCCAGACTGTTAGGGGTGATTTAGTGGACTACTTGGTAAATGTAGACAGTTTATATGAAGCTGCTCAAAATCTAATCATTTAACAATGTGGCAATAAAACTGATGTTCACTTTGGGTCATTGAGAAATTGTATTTATTTTCACAAAAACTAAGTTTGTACAAAATAACTTCAGTGATGAATGAAAATATACAGTAGAAAACCGTAAAAAAAAAAGTTCACGTGAATAGATAAAGACAACCGTTACTGCTAGAGTCCAATTCCATCAGGTATTTGTTTTAATCACAATCCCCAGAAGAGGTGCAGAGGGTGGACAAAATAACTGGAACATCCTACAATATCATTAAGTCTAGCATCACCATCAACTATGGCTTTAAAAGTTACAAGTTTAAATTAACACCTCTCACCATGGTCTTAACAATAACTGAACATTACAACAGGTGTTCCTATTATTGTGGCCACCTCCTGCAGCTTGAGCATACAGGCACAGAGCTATCTAAAGTCAAGTGTGTAGGATGCACACTGCTTGCCTGTTTGTACTTGTGATATTAGCCAGCAATGTTGTAGTTTGTAGAGTGAAGTGTCATTGGTCCAAGCAAAGAAAAAAATAATTCAAGAAAGGAGGTCTGTTTCACATGAAAGAAGTCATGTGGTGAAGGTTAAAGTACGAGTAAAGGCTAAATTAAGTGATTTTGATTGGGTTTCGGAAGAGAGGAATGATTTCATGAATTTATTTGGTCCAAACTGGAGAAACGTCACTGCCTTTCCTTTCACTTGATGTCACAGCTCCTCTGAGTTTCCATTTTGTAGTTTAACCCAAAAGATATTCAAATTACTCTAATGGAAGAAGAGACAAAGCAAAACATTCTCCTACTTGAGAAGCTGGAACAATCAAATGTGTGGCATTTTGGCTTGAAAATCGATAATTCTTTTCACGATCTATTAATCGATGCAGCTCTGCATTTGTGCTATTTGCACTGGGGACATGATGGCACAAGTGAAAGCCATCATGCACATTAACAGCATGCACATCGCCCATGGTGTGACACTGGCTTTCCTGAAGCAAAATTAGCTAAAAATCTCCTGCCGTGTACATCGCCACCTTTGGCACCACTCAGTTGTTCTTCTTCTGGCTCCTTCTGCTCGGTGGCTCGCTGAACTGGACAATGTTGAAATACATAAATGCTCCCCAGAAGTGCAGGAAAGCAGTAGCAGACACCAACACGGGAAACAAGTCAGGTAGATGTGGTGGAGGAACCAGAGCTGCACTCACGACACTCAGACCAGCCATGGCTGCAATGCTGATGTAGAACTGCAACATAGACCGACGGAGTGGTTGTCAGTTGATGGGAATGAGAACAGGGACACGAAGACCATACAGTACATGTTGAGTTTATAATGAAATGCTAAAAGAGGTGAAACAGATGTGGTCAGGTGCTACTTTAAAGATACATAAAAAGGAGAGAAGACGCTTCTCATATTAGCTTGACAAAAGATCTTCGCTCAAGGTCGACTTACTAGCCTTTTCTTGGGCTTTCAACCGCATCTCACTGTCTTCATCAGATATGGAGTTTGCTCACTTGTTGTGGGGACGGTTCAGTTGTCATCATGTGACCTAAGTGTGGAACCTCAGTCACGTGATAACAGGGCGGGAAATCAACAACTGAGCAAACTCTATCCGCTGATGAATACCATGAGATGTGTTTGAAAGGTTGGACAAAGCAAGTAAGTAGACCTTGAGTCAACTACTATTTCAAAAGGTCAAGAATGACGTTTTATCACACAATCATAGATTAGCGTTTGTTCAAAATAGAGCACGAAGATAGATGATATCATCGGGGTTATTTTTTTCCAGCTTGGGCTTGGAGAGAATATTTTTAAACAGGAACCCCGTGTTACAAAAAGTTTAAAAGTTGTGGGCGTTCACAACGCAGGGAGGGTCTAACAAAAGATGTTGTAAAGTTCCATTATTTAAAAGCATATAGGAGCCAGCCTTTTTTGGAGTTTGACCTGTTCTAGGGACTAAAATGTAGGGTACCTCAGCCTCTGTAAATTGCTGAAAAACCCCTTAATGTTGACAACTCTTTGTGATGGCTGAATTCATATTCCACACCAGACTGTTCGTCGTAAATCAATAAAAAGACTGGGCACTTCGGAACAAATGGTTAGCGTTTACCTTAATCCCTACAAAGTGTAACTATAACTTCAAACCAATGAATGATTTAATTTTAAAGAGCTTTTAGAGAGAGATCACAATGCATATTTATCACTGGATGACTAACATAAATTTGGTCATTTGAGAGGTGCAATAAAGAAAAGATAGAGGCTTGCAGTGTCACACTTTTTAATTAAGTTGCAAACAGAACTGATGGTGAGAGTGAGATCATTCATGTGTCTATTTGGGCTTTATGACCCAGAGAAAAGTCCGTAAGATAGAGGAAACACCTCATGCCCACACCCTCCCCGCCACCCAAAACCCATGAAACCTTATCGCCATCGTCGGGACTCGCTATTTATGCTGCTTGTGTAAATAAATATATCTAGGCAAACCTGTGTTAATGACGCGCGCTATAAAAAGACACCTTCTCTTAATCTCTGACACTCTACCGGTGCCCCTGTCACTAAGGGGCAGGCAGTGCAGCCACTTCAGACGCTGTGGAAACTTAAATAAGTGATAAATAATTCTTTGGCTGGCAGCGGCTTTCATCCCCGGACAGCTTACACAGCTTACAGCGGCACATGCTCTTTATTTATACAGTTGGGTATATCTTCTCACACAGTTGCAATTTAGGTCTAGTGCCGCTTTCAAAGTACAGGCCACCTAGGATCCTGAAATCAGCACTCTTATAATTACACATGCATAATCCGCTGTACATCCTCCTCCCCCCATGTGTACAAGAGCAGACATGAACTGTTAACTTAAACAAACAGTAATATCTTACTAATGGATTACACCAGTTTTTACTGGGATTCTCACATATCTCTAGAGACGTGAATAATTTGAAAGATGCTATAATGAAATAGATATTCTACACATAGTGGCTTTAAATTACTCCTATGTGCACAATCTGCTTGTGTTGATGAAAACAAAGATGGAGACATGCAACACTGCCTTCCCTACCTGTGTTATTAACATGTATTAAGTAACCTGCACGACCTTTATTTTATTAGCAACCAATTAGAGCTGCAACCACAAATCTGCAGCTTGACCTGCAACATCTCACTGAAATAAACGATGAATCCAACATTTGCACTCAGTAAATGTGGGCATCTCTTTGGCCCCCGAAAGGACAACATTGTTCTGACTTCCTCTTTCGCATGCAGCATGGTTGGGGACACATAAGTCTTTGGCGAAATTGTGCTTTTCTCTCATCAGTCAGACACAAGTATTGGTTGTGCAACGCATGTCTCTTCATGCAGACTCTTTTTTTGCAATTGAGTCCACACATACTCAGCAAGACTGAGTTGAAAAGATTTGCAGGTCAAAAGATGTCTACAGATCATCTACATTTTGTAGATATGTAGGTTACACATTACAGTTGCTTCAACACCATTAAAATGACTATATTTTTAGGACTATAAGTCAGTGCTGGCTATTGTACTGTTAGTCACTGTACCAGGGCTTGCACCACACTGACCTTCCATCTTACAAGACAGGCCAGGTCCAGTTTGGGTAGGCAGAAAAACAGCTTGCGGTAGGCTCCCAGTCTCAGCTCTTCCTCTGAACAGTGCTCCATCGCAGAGAGTAGATAGATGCTGAAGAAGAGGAAGGCCAGCGAGGTCACAACATAGGGCACCAGCAGACCGTCCTTCAGAAACAGTGGCAGCATGCTGCACAGAGGGACAAGGACAATGGTGCATTTACAGGTTAGAGTTCAGGCAGTTTTGCTGATGCCATTGTCTGGAGCAATGTACAATAACCCCAAATGGACCAACAAATAATGACTAGACAGTATTATTGCAGAAGTCTTTTCCACTTTTTACATGCAATGTGCAGATGGAGCTTTGATTCACACTTGTACAACGGAATACGGAAATATACACAGCATATATACGTCCAACAGCACGTCAGTAAGTTCAGTATCATGTTTGTTGAGAAAAGGGCAAACCACATAGTTTTTGTCCAGCAGTCTGTCCCCTAGGGAGAGATGGCTCTCACATTCATACCAAGCTTATCTTAGTTTGGCAGAGGAGCGTGGACAAGAACAACAGTTGACTCATAGTAAATCGCACACCACCCCAGCTTGTAAAAACCTATCCACTCACAACAAACCACTCATTCTGATTTTTACTCCAACAAAAAACCTCCATTCAGCAGATAAATGTTTAACAATTTGGAAATACATACTTTGTCAATTTAAACCGACTGGCTGCATTCTGTCCTCTTAAAATTGCTATGGTTGAGCATCCATTCGGCTAATTATGCTAACAAAAGATGTGTTTCTTTAAATGGCATGAGTCTGTAGAGGACGCAGATAATGTGAAAGTCCAACTTAGACTGTACAGAGAAGCAGCTACAGAATGACCTCCTGTCCCTACACAACGCACACTTACACTGCAGGCATGCAGACTATGCCATGTAATCCCCAGATATCCTTATACTAAACCACACACACAACAATTAGTGCTGCCGGAAGAATTTAACAACAGCTGGTGAAAGACGGACAGAGCATTTGCAACACTACTCGTCTTTTCGGTTCACGGGCCTCTGCTCAGCCCACAACCTAGATCCATTTAGCTTTTTAGGGTTAGTACTATGGCGTTTCTCATTTGATAGTTAACAGTGGTGAGACATAAAAGACAGGGAGAACTAAAGAGAGGTTTAGCCAAAAGTGAGAGTTATGGAATAAGGGTTAATGATCAAATGTAATATAACAGTAGCACAAGTAAAAAAAGATTTCAGTGAATCAGTGAACTGATTATGATGTCAGTTATAACGCAATATGCCTTTTGTTTTTCTAGCATTAGCTACTATAAGCATCTGGTCATACCAGACCAATTAAGGCTGTAGTGGCAAAACCTCTGAGTGTATCAGATTGAGGAAAAAGGAAAAGGAAAGATTCTTGCATAGTCTTGCATTTTAACTCCAAAGTTTACAGCAAATTCTGCCTTGCTTGATCTTATCTGAATAAAAGTAGAGTATGTTTGATTTGCTTAAATCTTTATAACTTCATAAAAACATAAATAAAACATCATCATTAATGACTTTAACTAAAGGTTATGACTCAGAATGAGTTTGTAAATGTCCATTTGTTCCCTCTATGACAATAGCACAAAATGTTTTAATGAGCTTGAAACCCCAACCAACAAAAAAAAAAAAGTATGTTATGCACTGAAAAGCTATAAGACCTCTGATATAAACTAAGACCCAGCTACTACCTGTGTCTGGTTACTGGTTCACTGTTTGAATCTGACAGTGAGCTTTCTCCCACAGTCTTACCTGAATGTAGAAGCCTGCAGGAACCAAATAACCGTCAAGGGGAGGTCATTCAGCAGGAGGCAGACAGGCCTAGAAAATATTACAGTTTGAAACTTTTAAACACACTCTACAGTAAATACCATTTTACAGAAAGACGTCAGGAAGTGAGGCCACGTTAGGTCGGAGCTTGATGTGAACTGACATCATGCGTGTATAATATTAAAGCAACTGACCCGATAGGACATCTACATGAATCGATTATTGACAGTCCCTCACAAGGCAGTCAAGTGTTTGTTAAACCACAAGAGGTAAGTATATCATTATATGCCTTTTTCTGTAACTGCACTGACATGTAGGGTGCTGTAAAACCTTCAACAATTCTGGGTACAAATTTTCAAAATTTTGACTTCATGGCACACGTGTGTGTCTGTGTCGTGGAGGCCTGTTGTTAATTGAACCTGGTTGCCTGCGTCATTGCTAGCCAGTGCTAGCTGTACCCTGTGCTTCGAGGGGGGCACTTTCCACCCGTCCCTGAGCCCATAACTACAGCCAGTGCTCTTTGGCGATCCTGTTACAGCCCAATAATTGATCCTGCGCAAACAATGCCCTGAGCTGCTGCCTGCCATTCTTTCCTAATCCCTGGACATGCATTACTGATTGATTCGGGGAGACAGGTGGGAGATATAACTCAATAGTTAATAAAGCAACAATCTACCCTAATCTAGATTAATAGATGAGCCCAGATCTAGGAACCAAATCCCTCGCTGTCAAATCTATGCCTGGCTTCACTCTCTACCTACAGCCGCCACAGCTTTATAGATATGGGGGTGAATGGTAATGAATCACACACACGCATGTACTGCATTTACTCTCTTACATATGACCCAACTCTTGACACACACCACAGCACGTATCATAACAATGGAAGCTGGTAGGGCTGCTTTTGTGTCTGTGCGGCACAGAGTATGATGACAGGGGTGAATTAACCCCTCTGTTAGCAAGTCTGTGCTTAAATAGATTGTTCCTGTGCAGCTCTGGAAGTACCGCAGGAGGATGCTGGCACTTTTACAGAGTGCACATGTATTCAACTCAGTAACAATGTGCAGGACACAAACTGAGATTTGAGGTGGGGAGCAGACGAATGGCTCCTTTTGTGGGCAGAAATTAAATCTATACTCATAAATATTTGAGATATCACTACAAGATAGAAGAAGTACCATGGCTGCTGTCACACGTCGTCAAATCACCCAGTGGGACAAAACCTCAAGAACTAACTGTTATTACCTCTGTACTTACAAGGCAGCCAGGAGGATGGACTTCTCGTGGACTTGGTAGGAGAAGAGGAAAAATGCCAGAGATGAATTAGCCTAAGAGTGAAATTAACATTATTAGTATAACTGTAACTGAACGATAATAATGTTTGGCATACTTTTTAATACAGGAAAAAAAAAAATGTATGAACGGAGACATCAATAATGTTCACATTGTCATTATTTGATACTATTTCAGACAGGACGGTGAAATGCACAAAGCGCTCAAAAACATTAAAATGAATAAATGACTGATATTTGAACAGGCCTTGTCTCTCTGTAAGGGGAGGGTCCGTACATTCGGCCTGCTATTGTTTTGTATGCAACTCACCAAGGCCAGTTTAAACTGCCAGAAGGTGGGCTTCGTCAGAAGTCTGACAGAGGAAGGTAGGGCTGCCAGGAGAGTGCAGGCAGAACTGAAAAACAATACAAATGACCATTCAGATTATCTCACACCAGCACTGTCCAAAACAGTTGAATGCACAAAAAAGTCTGGAAATCCCCAATGAGAGACAACGTTTTTGATGTCAAATGCAAACAATCAATATGTCGAACCAAAATCTAACACAGAATCCAACCAGCTGCTTTTTTTGACACCGCCTTCTCCACAATATAAGACCTCTGCTATGTGGGAAATGACCAAAGACTGGCTCCTTCTTAGGGTTAGCAGGCATTAGTTTAACCTTTCAATTGTCACCTGCTGGGGGGTGGAGGCACCGGAAGAGAGTGACTATGTGCCAGTGTGAATGTGCTGAGAGGTCGTGCAGCAAGTTAGTTCAAGGCGTGGGGGCAACAATGTGTTTGTAGTGCGACACACAGATAGAAAGAGTTGAAGAAAGTGGTAGATAGATAGCAGGATTAAAGGCCCAGTAAGTGGGTATTTAGTGTATATGAAAACGTGGGTTATGTGTGGGGCGGGGTTTTGCGGTCCGGAAGGAGATGGATCACTTTTCACAGCTGATTCATTCTATGTACACAGTACACCCACGCCAGAGCATTTAGCAATCCCCTCCCTGTGCCAAAAAGACAAGAGTGTTTTTCATTTGTTTGAAATGCACTACAGTCAAATATGTCCAAGTTGATCCCCGGACTTAGCCGTCTGGCAGAAACGTGTCCATGCTGCGAACATAGGACTCCTAAATTTAGCGTGCTGGGTTATTTAAGCAGGCTCCACCATGACACAACTGTTGCATCGACTTTTTCTTACTGTGATCGGACAGGTTCTCAGCTTTTGGTCAAAATAACTTCCTGATACTTCCTGGGATGCTCCGTCGGGTTGTGGGCAGATAAAGTTACATGTCATGTGTCCAGTGCTCCATGTTTACTACGTCGTCATCCCCTAAAGGCACGATACATTTGTCTCTCACACGCTTTATAACCCACCATCTGATAAAGCACATAGTCGATGATATTTCTGAAAAGGAAATCCGGTTGATTTACTCTGCTTCTATCTCTGTATATGACACATGATTTAATGGCTCCTTGGGCAATTCAACCTCTCGGCACCGCATTTCCAAAGACAACTGTGACTTCATGTTCAGACGTTCCTCACAAGATGTTTCCTTATGGGACGATCTTACTTCCACCCCGCTAGATCACTGTCTTCATTCCCTTGGGAAAGCAGAGCTTACCCAAGGGAATGAGACAGGAGAGTAGGGGCTCCAAGAAAGAAAGGCAGAATGATATAGCAAAAGAGAGAAGGAAACATGAAAGATAGAGGAGAAAAAAACATGAAAGCTTGTTAG
This sequence comes from Coreoperca whiteheadi, assembly GCA_011952105.1. Classification (NCBI taxonomy): domain Eukaryota; kingdom Metazoa; phylum Chordata; class Actinopteri; order Centrarchiformes; family Sinipercidae; genus Coreoperca; species Coreoperca whiteheadi. The sequence goes on along the minus strand of CM022489.1, from coordinate 8,181,913 downwards.
ATAGATAGAGGGGATTACCTGAGGTAGATCTGGGAATCACTGGACAGAATGGATCTGATCTTTATCAGGATGTTCAAGCTGCACCATGTGTTGGCCACCTTATCCTGCCCACACACACACACACACACACACACGCACACGCACACACGCGCGCGCGCACACAAACACACCACTTGGTTAAATGAGAAATTATGTCGGATGAAAACACAAAAACATTTTCAAATTCAACAAATGCCTTGATGCCAGTGTAAAAGAAACTAAATCAGAATTCCATTTTGAAGAGAAAGCAAATAACCGGCATTCCTGTAAGTAATTATTACAGCCACTGCAAGATCAATAACAATTCCAGGGGGGCATTTGTACATAACCCTCCATCGTAAGTGTACTCCCCTGTCAGAAAAAGCTTGGGACTTATTTCTAAAAAAGGTCAAGTGTCAAACTAGAGTATTTTCTGCATAACCGGCAGATACAGACCAAGCACAGCTGACAAATACACAATGAATCTCTATATAAATAAAATTTAAAAAAATACTTAAGCTAATGCACTGAAAACTAGGGCTGCAACTAACAATCATTTTCATTATCAATGAATATGTTATTAATCAATCATTTTCTTAATTAACTGATTCATTGCTTTGCCTTTAAAATGTCAGAGATAGTGAAAAAGCCCATTTTATCTTTATTACTATTATTATTATTGTTGTTGTTATAACTGAGTCCCAGCCCCACACTTGCTGCTCCCTCTTGCACTTTTTAAGTGCAAGTAATAATTTAAGTAAATTATTTGTTGTAACGGTCCTAAACCTATAGATTATTTGAATTAAATTCAATCCTCACATTTGGGAAGCTGGAAACAGAGAATATATGACATTTTTGCTTGACTAAAATGATTAATCAACTATCAAAACTGTTGCAGATTAATTTGGTTTGACAACTAATTCATCAATTTATTAATAATTTCAGCTCCTTTGAAAACACCACAGCTTTTTCTCTCATGTTAGACTGTTAAATCTTTATAATTATTATGATAATATTTTTGTAAATAACCCCGTAAAATCTGATTTTTAAGGATCGTGAATGATATGGGAGATAGTACCAGCCTCAAAGTACTTGCACTTTTTAAGAGATGAGGAGGGCGTTGCTGTGAGATTCAGCTGATTTAAGTGCTTAAGCAGTTGTGCAGGGATCAGATGATATTGAGGACCAAGCCGCCCGCCACTGTGCACCATGATAACACGCAACACAGAGACAGCGTGCCTAGATTTGCTTTATGGTTCCACTTTGAATGGTTTCAGTGTGTGGCCCTGTCTAGAAAAACTATTTCTGGCTTCCTCTCTCTCCTCCTTGGTGCTACAGTTGCTCACAGCACAGCTGTGTGGATCTTAATGGCAGCCTAGTCAGCAGCACTGGGCCGTCCAGCGTTATGTTGTCTCAGCCCCTTCCCTCTCCCTTTCCTCTCTGCCTCCCCGCTCCAAATAACTGCTGTGGGAATGTTCCTGGACGCTGCATGAAGGCAACACATGAGGGAGGGGGGGGGGGGGCTCCCATCAGCAAATGTAAGGGGGGCGAGAGCAGTGCGGCTCCTTCACCTATAAGCTAGCATGGAATTTCACAGGGAGAAGCATTTGGTGCCATTTTTGTGAGCAGGCAGCAACGTGAGACGCCAGAATGCAGCTCAGTGGGTAAACTTACAACTGCTCCAGCCCAGAAGCTGCCACGACCACCAGTCACCAGCCCTCTTCTTCCCCACCACCCCCTCTCACCCCGGTCCCCTTGTCCAAAGCTTCTGCTTACGTGCACAACTTCACAATTAGTTCAGGACGACTCGCCCCGGCAGCCTCTCGTGCTGTCGTCACAGGGGAGTATAGTGTCTCTCACACCCTGTGTATTATGTTTGCATCATTTCGTTGAACAAATACTGCCACAGTGCATGCTGCCATCTGCTCCCCTGGTAGAATTTTCAATTACTTCTCACATCCGTGACACCTTGTGGTGAGTGCCACCTCGGGGAGCGGGACAAGAGGGGGGATACAGGGTTTCAGAAATGAGAGCTGCAAACCTTTGCCTCTGAGCTGTCAGTCACACACGCAAGCAGAGTAACACACACAGTTACTTATGCTTCTTCCATGACCGCTTTCAACACTGCCAACTAAAGTCTTTGACGTACTCTTTTTCACTGTTCACTATCGCTTTGTTTTTTAAATTAATATCATATTCCTGTGCCTCCTTTCCTCTCAGAGGCAATGACTGACTGACCACAGCATAAAAATGTGTGTGCGCGCAAGCGCTATGAAACACTTTCTAAAGGTGAAGTCTGTAGCATGCAACAGTTGTCGGATGTGCTCTGATACGCCTCTAAGTGTTCGTTGGCCCCACTCATCACTTCATAAGGCTAGAACATGGCTGTGCTATGAGGTGCTGAAAATACCCAGGCCATAAATTAGTTCGATTTATCTATTTCCCCCTACTGTATATCCCGAACCCCAACACCTCCCACACATAGAGTGAAAGTGATCTCTTGATCTTTCACCATTTTATTCCCCCTGTTTTCTTTGATCCTGCAGGGGATCCATTTCCCACTGGCTAAGCATTTCAGAGTGGAAAGGTGCTCACCGTGCTGAGAGTATGGACCCGTGTGTAGGGCACGAGGAGTGCCACAGAGGTTGTGTATGACTTCCATTAAAGCACTGGTCACGGCCATGTGCTGTAAATCAGTGAAACTCCCATGAAGTGAGGGCTTTAGCTTTTTAGAATCTTAGAATTAAATATCAATTCCTAGAAAATTGTGACTCTTGACTCATCCTGAACAAGCAAAACTTTCTTCCGATAATAGCCATCGCCAGGAAATTCCATAATATCAAACAGCCTCTCTCGCTTTACCTAGATCACAATTTTAGAATGATCCCTTGCTGTGTTGTGTCTCGCAACAACATCCCGTTTCACCAGAAATTACCACTTCATGGGCATTTAATTTACACTGATACTTATGGAACATAATGACATTAAAAGGAGCTAATTAATTAATCACAAACTGATTGATTGAAGAATCCCATATCGTGGCCAGTGTTGATTGTAAGCCCTAAGGGACTGTATCAAAGTTATTGGGGTGGTGGAGGGGGTTGAATCCCCAGCGTTGTTAATATTGCCTTCAGATCCTCCCTTTATCTTAGAAAAAATTGCAATACCCTAAACCCAATGTCTCAAAATAATATATTTATGGCAAACATAAGAAAATGGTGAAAATACAGCCAATTACATTCAGAGAAAAGATCTGGTAAGTAAACAGTTATTACGACCACAGAATGAATGAACCTAGAGTGAGAAACAAATGAGACCCTCATCTGCTCTCCCAGAAAAAGGGAGGAAAAAAAAAAACACACCCTCCCCCTTTTCTGACCCTCCTCCCCCTCAAATTTGTTTTCTTCAGTCACTAACTTTGATGGATTAGTAAAAACACTGACTTCTGTGCATTACATTTAGTAACCAAATGTCCCACGGTGTTCTATGCCTAAAGAGCAGCCACAAACCAGTGTCAAGCAGGTATGAAATTACTGACACAGCGCCAGGCTTTAGGGTAAACGGACACATAACAGCATCCCAGCTGGTTCATAACATAACAAAAGATGGCAGTACATATATTGGAGCTTCAATGCCATAAAAAATCCCTTAGGCTTATTGAGTCAAAATTCCTAATATATTTTAAGCTATTAATGGAATTTCAGAACATTTGATTACTGTAATTACAGTCACATTCAGTCATGCATTTCTGAAAGTTCCCTGGGACACAGATTCTTATGCAGGCCACCAGAAGGGATAGTGACAAGGTTAACCATCTCACTTCAAAGGCAAGTGAGTCTTCAATGTAAACTGTCAAACTAAATTGTTCATGTGGCCTGAATGGGTCATTCAATCTCCAGGCTGTACTGATATAACACTAGTAAGCCTATATGTTGAGCTGTATTGACCCTCATGATCTGTCAGGAGATAGTATCATCTTGCACTTGTTTCTTTAAATGACATATTGGGAATGTGAGTAGAGAACTGTCATTCTTACATGTCTGCATGACAAGCGTACACATGTTTTTTTGGATAAGACTGAGTTTCAAAGGAAACATCAAGCTTCTCAGATGCCGTTTTCAGGCTGACTTTTCATCCAAGAAACTCTACTGTACCTCAAACAGACCACGAGCCACGGGAAAGATCCTCCTGACCACCTGCAAGGCCTGACTGGGGTCAGACAGGAAGGGCAGCCAGCAGAGGGCAAACGTCACCAACACTGTTGAAGCAATTCTCACCAACAGGAGAAGCCTACACGAAGAGGGTCATGCAGAAAGACAAGCATCGTCTCTGGGTGCAGGAGGTACTAATACCATAAATAATGAAAACAACCCAACAAAATTTGGACATTTTTTTGTAACTGTAAATTTCTAAATTTACAAATGTTGACATTAGCTTGTAGCTTAAGTTTGTCTTCATCTTCTGGTATTGCTCAAACAATTAGTATGTACTGTCTGTAAGTCCTAAATTTGGGATTTGACCCTTGTGTTGAGGAATGCAGTGAAAGCCATTCATCAGCTGAAAGTCTTCAGCGTAGGTCAGGCTATCATGTCAGCTGTAACTGTGAAGCTGCTGGTTAAGTTCCACACACAGCATAGCTGAGGAGTTTGGGCATGGCGAGAGTGTCATCTGGACATATTCTCCCCCCCCCCTGCCCCTTCTAATCCAGCTCTCCATTTGCTACTAAATGCCCTTGGTACATTGTTACTAGATAAACAGACACTGGACACACTAGTAACAGCATCCAATCTGATTACCTCAGTCATTCTGTGGCTCTCTGAGGACACTGCTCTCTTATAGACTGACATTACATATCGGCTTTGAGCACTCAGCTGACACTTCTATGCAGAGTGACAAAGCAATACAACCAAAACAATACCAGTTGTATAGTTCTGACTTCACAGACACAAAAATAAATCCTCTTGATTTTGTTTGCCAGTTGTTTGACATTAATTGTGATCTTAACTAATTGCAAGAAATAATACTTGGAAGTTTGACTGTCTCCTACTTTTCTTTCTTTCAAGAGGGAAAGAAATATGATAAATCCCTTTTGTTGCTCCCTGTTTATTCCGTTTCTTTCCTGGTATCGCTGGCATGATTAATTACTATGGCTTGAACTTTGACTATGCAAGTGGTTGCGCACTATTTTGGGGAACTGAAGCCAAATAATGTTGATTACATGTTGCTCTAGATCAGCGATTCCTTACCAGTGGTACTATTACCCTAGGGGGAGCTTCTGCAGTTACCAGAGTGCATGGAAAGATCTGGGAGTAGCTCAGATAATTTGAAAATTATATATATATTATCAACTCATAATTTCAATCTATTTGTATTCGGGAGGTAAATAAAACACAAATAAGTGTGTGTGAAAACTAGAAAGCCAACAGTTTCTGACTCTCCAAATGGTAGTAGTATGACTACAAACTTGACAGACTACTGAAAAACAAAACAAAAAAACAAGCCTAAATATAGACAATTCCAGGATCTCTACGTCTTGTATGGATTCACATATGCCACAGATCGACCACAGCTACTGTGTTTTCTAAGCAGAGAAATACTATCAAACAACTACGGGAAGCCAAATATCAAAGGGGGTACGATAAGGGGTACTTGATCCCATATACACCACTACTGCAGATTGTATGCCCTAACTAAATTCCCCAAAATGTAAAGAAAAGAAATGCAGAAGAACGTAAACACAAACAAACTCACCCTCGCCCCATCAGGCCCAGTTTGACACACTTCCCCAGCAGGTAGCAGAAGAAGGGCAGAGCATGGTACAGCTCCATCTGCTTGTAGTTGAGAGCCAGACAAAAGGCCATGGAGCCCAACGCATCCCAGCCCAGACCGAGAGCCAGAACCCCCCACAGGGCAAAGCCCAGACTCGCTCCATTGTACCTGTTACAGTTATGGTCAATATTGTGTCAATAAGGTGTCTCCATGTATAAGGTCAAGACGTTTTTTAAGTGGAAGAAAAACAACTCAATCTGCTGGTTTGGGACATGTTATCTTAGAAAACAGCAGCTGATCCGGGGTCAAAGGCACATGACGTGCATGTGTCATATCTTGGAAGTTGTAAACAATCTTATATAATGTTGCTGTAGGGCAAAATGTCCAAATATTAGCTTTTCAGGAACAAAGAAAAGCCTGTGTTTTCGCATTAGATATTTGTTTCAATAATGCCATTCAGAAGATACTCATTTAATGGTATAAAACTAAAATAACAAGCTTCCAGTTTTCAAGTTGTTAAAAGTATTTTAAAACCTCACCGTATTACAATTTCACTCAATTCAACTCAAAGTGCTACGAAGGCTATGAGAAGATACACTTAATATACTATTTACTTGACATGCTACTCTATTAGGGTCGGGCCTTTAAAGTCAGTGGCTGCAATTTTGAATGTCAGTATTTCACAGGAAGTCATCAAAGCAAATAACAATATTGATATCAAATGGAATACATAGTAGAATGCATCTGTACATAAAGGATACTGGAAATGCCCATAGTCAATGAGGATTAGCCCTGGGTATAGAAGGAAGCAGCACAGAGTGGAAACCTGGAGAAGAAGAGCACTTATAAGTTGTAGGAAGGTAAACATAACTTAAATCTAACCATAGTCCACTGATTATTAGTATACAATGATGGGTTGTGTCATGTATCCAAAAATGTGGACCACTTATACATTTTTGCAGACTTTGTTGTGTTAAAAAAAGAGATCTAAGCAAAGACAGCTGCCGTTTTTTTATTCACTCCTTCCTTCCCAGTCCTTGCTGATTCATAGGGACTTGAGGTGCGAAGAGCCTGTCCCACCATGCACTGAGCAAAGGGCAATGCATGCTGGGATAGCCTGTTCGAGGGCTGCCTTTCTACCTGGTATCTGTCTGAGCTACTGATCTTGTAATAACTGTTTGATTACAACATATTCCTCTTAACTTATTGTACTGTAAATGTAGTTGTACCTGCTGAAATGTAGTAACTTCCTGGAAAATGTAATAACATCAGATTATGTTGCATTAATGACTTCATAATTCCCCAATTTGGATGGCCAGTGCTGTAATCCGTTTTAATAAGGGTGGGTTCTCAGACTAAGGGGAAAATGTGGCTCATTTGGGTCTTTAGATGAAAAAACTATTAGATGGCGTGACATATTAGGCAAGTGTGTTACCTTTTTTTTAGAGGATCCATCAGTCAGGTATAAACAGTATAAAACCACAGCAGGGATGTATATCAACAAATCTGCCACCAGGACTGAAACAGAACAAAGGACCTTATTATTAACACATCTAATTTATATTGCAAATAATTCTCACACTGCGCGATGTATTTATATTATAATAACAGAGAATTATTATGGTAGATCAGGGTACTTTTAATGAAAAATGGTGGAGCTTATGTGTCATCAAAGCAGGTATAATGCTTTCTCCGCATTCACTGCACAATCATTACAGTAAGTAAGTAAATCATTTGTTATTCTAAGGTTGAGGTCGATATGGAAGCTTTTGGCTTAATATTCTCATGGTTACTGTACCTGTAGCTCTCATGAACAACTTGTGCGCTGGACTTTCATAACCTCTGGATTTCTGGAGCGCCACCCATTCAGGGTTTATTGTCTTGGCTCTGCAGGGAGTTATAGATGCCAGAATCACAAATAGTTTTTAATGTTGTTTTAAATCCTTAAATGACAGGCAGGGGGACCTGCCTTTGAAACACCTATGCACAGGGTATATAGAACAGAATGGTAGGTAGAAAAGCAATTAACGCCATATTAAAACTGACACGACAACATGGAAACTCCATGGACTTGCTCTTTTCTTCAGTAAACATTCATACACTAAAGCAGAGATGTCGTGTCAAATGTGCTCTCTAAATAATAAAAACTACTTACACGTAAGCACAGATTAGGCTGTGGTAGGCAGTCAGGGGAGGGTAGTCAAGACCCCAGTAGTTCAAGTCATTCTCAGTGGTGTTAAAGTACCTAAATGAGAGCAAATGTTACACATATTTATGCTGAAACTGTGGACGTGTCGGGAGCGCAGCCATTTTAAGGTAGTGTAGACGTACTGGGTTGCTTAGTCTCATAGATCGTTTCAATACTTTATGGTGCACGGAGCATACTTTTATGTCTTCTTCGGTGGTCTTCTGGATCTTTTTTATCCCATACCTGTGGTATTGTGGGTATATGATTCACAGAAGCTGGCCTCAGCATTATGATATGCATTAGTGCAGTGGTTCACAAACGTTTTCATGTCAGGAACCCCTAAACCGACAGAAACTCGACCACAGACTCCCATTTGAAAAGGCTGTGTCCCAGGGCCCCCCCCCCCCATCTGATGGGATTTTTGCTTTTGGATGTTTTATTACTGAACGTGTATGAAACAAATGACCATAATAGCCATGGCATTCTGTCATTGAGTTACTTGTGGATTAAATTATAGTGACTGGACTCCCCGGACCCCACTTTGAGAACCACTATATTTTGTTTTTGTTTGTTTTTTAAATCTGATCATTACAATATTTCCCATTTTTTACAACGAGGCTTCAAACACATTCGGTCACTGTCTCAAAACACAAACGAGCTCCAACTTGTTTTCGGGTGGATGGATGGATGGATGGATGGATGGATGGTGGATGGATGAACGAGCCGTGGAGTTTGAGCTGAGTAAACTCAAGTGAACTCACCAGTCCTGCAGAGGGAGGTTGTAGGTCACTTCTTGCCAGTGTCTCTGGGCTTCATAGTCGCCAAACATGGGAGGTTTCCCCGCCCCTGGAGGAAGATAATCCAGCTGTTAGTCTGGTAAAGGTGGAAACTAACATGGCTGGCTGGATGCTAACCGCTAACAGCAACTTTCTGCCAACAGTCTGAAGAAAACCGAACGAGCGACCCTGAAATGAGCAGAAATGAATGCAGCAGAGAAGACTCGAGGTTCTCTGAATGGTGCCGCACGTTGGCGTCAGGCTCCACACACTTCCTACCTGAATATGAATTTAACGAAACGCCCCATCTCACAACAACGCCGAGCAACACACACATTGATACGAGACTCCACGTTTGCATGACTTCGACCGGTAAAATTAGCTTATGGAGGTGAAATAAAAGCAGAAATAAGGCGGCTCAGTGAGACACTGTTGGAATCTGTTTACATTTCCTGTACGCGTCATCCAGCGAGACCCCGTTGCGCGCTCTCATTGGACAGTGAACGCCGAGAGATTCGTGAACACCTAGGAAGAGGGGAACCTCTCCGTCTATCGAGCCATCGCAGCACAGCTCAGGCTAGAATCATTTTATCAAACGAGTTTTAAGGGTAGCCACAGCAGATAGACAAAGGTTTCTCTGGTCATTTTTAAGGTCAGGTTCCATCACATACGACACTAACCGTTTTTTGTTAATAGTTACAACTTTAATTTAAAGTTTCGATTTTCCAGCTTTATTGAATGCAACGTCGGTTGGGAAGAGATTTATGACAAATGAATGTTTATTGTGAATTATTAAAGGTCTCTTTGTCCACTAATATCTCAATAACTTATAAATGATTTTGAGATTCAGAGGTCAGAACTTGAATATGTGTCTATATCTGTCAGCATCAAATGAGCATTTACAATAATATAACAACAAAGTAGGCTAATGACATAATACAGGCTGTGGAACAAAATGCAGTCTAAATGGATGACGAGTGAAATTCCACTTCTTGTAATCACTGCTAGTAAATTCCTCAATTATCATGTCAGGGTCATGAAGCAGGCCCATTTCTGTCATCAGTTTAAATATACTCTAGGCTTAACAATAACAAGCCACTATAACTACAATGGCAACATGTATAACTATATATTTGTGAGACATCTCTAAAATGAAAAATGAAAAGTTATAAATATAAATCAACATATGAGATATCTTTGAAATCCCAAAGACGATATCTAAAATAAGAATATTGTCAGCATAACAGAAGATTTAGTGGCTTCCAAATGTTTCCTTTTTCTGGAAATTAAGAAAAACTAGTTACAGTTGTGGTCTTTACTGTCTGGCACTTTCACTAAATACTAATGCGGTCAAAATTCCAGCAACACTTGTAGTTTATAGAACAACTCTAATGTTAGGCCAGCGCGTTCGGCTTGTGGCCTTCATCAGGGTCATCCTGGAACACATTACAAACAACATTTAAATAGGGCAGGTATATAAAGGAGGAAAAAACGAATCAAACGTCAGCATGTCAACATTCCTGAACAGTAAACTCACTGCCAAACCTCTCCAAGGCAATTTTAAGTTCTGTATACTACAAGTGTTGCTGGGGTTTTGACCTCTTTAGTATTTTTCCCTTCTCCGTGCACCTTGGAGGTAGGTGACGTTGTGCCAGAAATCCCTACTCGACATTCACTAAATACTTACTATTTAGTGAAATAAATGAATGACAAACACAGCTACAACATATACAAAAGACAACTCTGGCCATTAAGGAGGCAAATGTACTCTGAGTTCAGAAAAGAAAACGTTTTCTATCATTTAACTAATGCTCAATATATATTTCTATGTTTGTATCGAGACTAACAGTTCACTCGCACTTAAATCCTTGTTTTGACTAAATGTATGTCGTCTATTTTTAAACTTTATAGCAACTTACCATGACGTAGCAACATCCGCCACATGCATGGAGCAGAAGAGGATCGATCAGTTGTTTCATGTGCGACTAGTGTGTTGTAACCTTCTGTATACAGATGTGTGTATGCTTATACAATACACGCCTCCCCTTGCCCTCCCCTCACAATGTAAATCTAAGCCCAGGGGCATATTCTCCTCTGTGACCTTTTCTTCTGTTGACACCACCGTCTTTGTTCCCAAGGTGTTGGGATTTGCTGGGCGAGGCGTGTTCCTCGTGGTTCTGGCATCAATTATGCATAAATAATAATAACCACGGACAACTGCTGATTTGCAATGACACTTTCATTACAACTGCAGCAGCCTATAACTCTCTGGTACCCATTAGTTATTAATGCCTGGCCACGCCAGCTTTACTTTGTCATTTATTGCTTCATCTCTATGCCTTTTTAAATATTCAGTAACTGCTGTACCTACATTTACTGTCTGTGATCCCTGCCCAGGAGAAGGCTATAGCTTGTGGTGGAAGATGGCCTGGTTATTATGGAGGCCTGGGCCTTGCTTGCCAATGCCATTGTAGTCCATCATGTACAGTCAAGTTCGCAACAGCAAGTCAGGCTTGATCTTTTCAGCTGTTTTGTCGCAAGTTTGGCATTTAACATTAGAACAATTACAGACCCATCATTCTAAACTCACTCTTTTGTTAACAAAATATGATTTCTTAACAGCTGATCTAATTTAGAAATTCCTGCTATTCCATATACTCTTATTTGCATCATCAATGAATTGGAAAATCCCGCAGGATTCATAGCATGCATTTACAGGTATGTCAGCTCTGTCTGAGGCTTTGAAAGCCCAAATTACTCCCCATTCCAGAGGCGTTTGGTGTCAAAGCAGAATGTGATTCTGATCCAGTCTTGTGACACAGTGGCACTCAACATGTCCTCTCTGATTCTCAAAGGTCAAAGGTAACACATTAACTCCTTCCACTGACATTTTTTTTATCACCCAGATGTTTAAAACCCAGACTGGGTCAAGTAAATCGGAACTCTTCTGCTACATAAAAGCTGATGCATCCATCTTCATACAGTGACACTGCAACAATTCATCCCCTTGTAGATACACAAAACACAGATACTACTTGATTCTTGAGGATATCGAATGGATATTGAATAGATACTGAAATGCAAATCTGAACGTCTATCTTTCCGTGACAACTGGGCAACCTCCATCTCTTGAGGGAAATCCTGTGATACAGTCAAAAGCTCCAGGACAGCTGTTGAGTGTACCTTGGTGTGAGATTGATTTTGGTCAACTACTTGGGTTCATGAGATTTACAGTATCCGCGGATCGGTCCGCTGCACTGGAGTCTTTCTGACAAGCCACACTGCAGATGGCTAAGTCGGTAACATTACATAATGCAAAGTTGTGCGCTTGTGATTGTTCAACCATTTTTTGTGTTGCTGTGCAAGTTATTCCACAACCAGCCATGCTCATAGTGATTATTTGATACCTCCTAACTTGTGCATGGGTTTGACTCACAATTTGTGAGCTAAAATTCATAAAAGGCCAGTGGAGGAGTACTTCATTGTTCAGGCAGCTAATACTGATCACATACACAAAGATACACATAAACACTCAGGCATGTAAATCACTAATGCTTTGATAATGTTTTAGGTTGAACACATAATCCAATTAGGGCCTTCAGGTAAAAGACTTTCAAGTTTCAGTCGTAATGAGCCCCTTGTGGTTAACTGTAATTTGGTCAAAGTGTTTGTGTGAGATAATTTCATTTGTGAGTAAATTAATCACATTGAGAAACTTGGCAGTATATAACAAAAACAACTGCAATGTGTTTGTACAAACCTTTTAACCTCGTTTTTTCACTTGACTCAGGTGTAGTGAAACACTGTCAACTGTCACTCTCAACCACGACTCCCGTTTTAATGAATGCAAAAAGTCCATTTTGGGTACAATCCCAAAAGAAAGGCATTCCTTTTTAGCAGTCTATGCATTTTTGTTTGTCCTACTTGGATGTACAGTTGTGAATGGAAAACTCAAGGGTTTCACTGTCCAGAGCAAAACAGCATGTGGATCACATGCATTATCTGTAACAATAAATACGCTTGCTTAATCTTGTGTTAACAATTTTTCAATTACACTTTGAAAATCTGAAAATCACAACTGAGAAGTGCTGGCTGCACCACAGCATGATTACCTTAGTGGCGGTCGTAGTTTCCTTCTGCCTCTGGACCAACCTGCCAATTTAGTTTACTGCAAACAACTGTATCCTAATCCTTGTGGATCTTTGTGTTCTTGATTTTCAAATCTCCCCGAAAATGTCCTATCTGGTATCTTCACAAAAAAACAACGCCTCCACACTGGAACTTGTTCTGAAAGAACCTGGTATATAACCATAATTCCAGATATATTTGAAGACAGGTACAATATGAAATGCATGGCAGTTGGACTGATAGGATGAGCATTAAGAATCATTGATAACGTGGAAGGTGTTTGAAAGATAAGTGAACTGTACCATATACACTAGTGTCCTTACCACTGAAGCGTCCTTGGAAGCATTGTGCATTGATATCTGCAGCCTTCTGTCCACTGAAGGCTGCAGATATCATTATATCATTATCATTATCTAATGTGAGAAAACATGGTTAATGTTAACTTTCTCCCCCGTTGCACACAGGTGTTCACAGGCGTGTAAAACACGCAAAAGACACCCACATTGTCAACAAAGTCCACACTTTTTGATACATCTCGTTGAAATACTCATCCTGTTGATTTAAAAATGGTTTGAAGTCAAAATTAACTTGAATTAACCTCAGTGTTGGCTAATTAAATCAAGCTCTATCTCCTTGCTGGTCGAATAAGTCAACAATCAAACACACAATGTGGGGTTTATTTATAAACGGCTGTCGCTTGAGACTAATTTGGACTGGCTGGTAGAGCTTGTGGGAACCACAGTCCAGACTTCTCTCCACCTGCGCACGAGCACGCGCAGGTGCATAGGTCATTAGTGGGTGCGTGCGCGCTCGCGAGAGTGCGACCGATTGCTCTTCAAAGGAGCGCACTCGTCCACACAGCAAATTGTTGGTGACATAATAACAGGAAACACCCAAAACTGCGTTTGTTTTCGATACAGCAACTGATGTCGGGTTTAGAAGCATACTAGAGCCGGTTGCTTTAATGTGACTTAGCCTATTCAAAACAAACTGCAGTGATGTTAACGGGCACGTTTTGGAGGAAACTATTACATGTCTGTCACGAAATTAAACATTTCCATTCAAACGTTATTATCACCTGGATTTTATACTATTTTCAACGCGTGGTGGTCACGTGGAATCTGTTATATTCCAACGTTGTCCTTTCCCATCATCTGCTACTGAACCCTTAATTTACAACCAAATGAACATCAGCAATTTCTCAAAGATAAATAATAGTCCTATCTGATGCTAAACAATAGGCCTCTACATATATATATCCCGGAATGCTATGAAGTATTGTGAAAGCTGAGGCATGTGGATACAAATATTTATCATATTCACGTCCCTCATCATTATTAAAAAAAAAAAAAATCAACGATTGGACCAGATCTTAATTTATTTCAGTTCCCCCTCCTTAAAGTAAATTCTGCATATTCCGTTAGATTGCATATACTCTAAAGATTTATTCAACCTAAACTATAGGACAAAATAAAAAAAAAAAGATGAGCCGGGTGATGCAGGGAGGTTTATCCTCCATCATTTCAGGTTGGGATGTCTTCCTAAATATGTCTTTTATTTTTGATATCTGTGGTGAGGGGGCCAGAGGTGTCAGTTTACGCCCCCTAGCGGCTTGAATCGCGTCTCTTCCGATGTGTTTTGTCAGCCTGCAGCATCCCCGGTGCAACACATCACACACACACACACACACACACACACACACACACGCACAAAGACACAGACAGACATCACACGGAGACTGTTAAGTGCACTTGTACTGCGGGCACTCGAGCGGGAGAGTTCCCCTGCTCTCTGGAAGCTGAACCTGCACCTGCAACCACACACGCCTCACACACACATGCTCATGACGGAAATGAATCAGAGATGGAAAAAACACCGATAAGACAACCATGCGCGTGTTAACCAAGTTGGACTTTTGATGTTCAAATGCTTCGACGTTTCCTTATAGGAGCGTGTGTGTCAAATACCCCTCCCAGAAAGAGACACGCATAGAGCTGCATCTGACAACAGAATGTCGCCGTTCCACATGCACCTTTAATCAAAATGAAACTGTCTGACTGTACCCTGAACGTGACCTCTGGGGGTGCCCGGACGTCTCCTTCGCAACCTCTTTAAACTGCCTCCTATGGTGCGTGTATGGGTGCTAAACACCCCCTTAGTTTATAGCCTAAAGAAAGGGTCGAAATGTGAGAACAATTCTAATGACAGAAATGATCAAGAGCTTACAGAGCCTACAACTTATATGTTAATATTTCTTTTATTATTTCTATAATGTTTCGATTAGAGAAATAATCAACGGGGAAAAGCCAGTGATATGCGTTCATGTGACAAACAGGGTTAGTTTGGCAATAAAACGAACTCTCTAGGCTAATACAATGATAATATCATATTGCAGATTACTAGTACTACTAGGCTATACTATTAATACAAACAATTGGCTGATGATAATAATAATAATAATAATAATAATAATAATAATAATAATAATAATAATAATAATAATAATAATAATAATAACCCAACAATAATAATAATGAATGAAATGCCACGGTGACATTGGAGAAGCCTTTTGCATCATCAGCATCTTCGGTGTCTGAAAGTGGAGTGAAGCAGAGAGAGGGGCTCCTTTCTCTTTCTCATGGGGATCAGATAAATATAGCGCCAATAGCCCCCCCCCC
>CM022489.1:8137079-8162789 GCA_011952105.1 Coreoperca whiteheadi | reverse complement strand
CTTCCTGGGTGGCGGGGGCGTTCTTTATACCACGTCTAATGTTGATAAAGAAAAGGGGGGGGGGGGGGAGAAAATTGGCCTGCGTGATTGAAAGATCTGATGCGCAATAACGTTGCTGCGTAAAAACAATCCAAACATTTAACTTTACTAATGCAAACTCTGTTGAAAGCTGCAGATTGAAAACGACGACAGCTAAGTTCACCTCCTGGTTATGTTAACGTTTGCATGTTTTTTGTTGTTGTTGTTGTTTTGTTTTTTACTGTGCTTGCATGGATTTTTCTACCATTCATTTTATTTCCTTGCATGTTTGCGTACATGATGGTCCGCCATGCGTGATGATGAAACATTTTGACCTTGTTGATTTGGTGCTGAATTGCATGCCTTGATATTTCCAGCTGCCCGGACCCGCCGTGCACATCCAAAATGCGCATGCAAGGCGCGAATTCAAGTCTATTTATTCCCGCAGGATTAGCCGAAGGTGGGAAGAATATTGAGCAGCAGCGGCGGCAGCACCGGCGACAATGAATGGGGAGAATAAAGAATTTCCTTAAGAGTTTGGGAGAGGTGTTAACGGCCCCCCAATCATTGCATGGATTTACATGTGAAAGGAGTAGGAAACGCGGGCAGCGGGTGAATGCAAAGAGAGCGTTTATTCACAAGCATGAAGGTGAGAGGTGCAGGCTGGGCTCAGGGAGAGGATGTCGGACCCAGTGCAGAGGCTGTCCTCCGCGCTGTGGGGACATCTGGGAAGACTGCTGGGGGAACGAGGACGCACGCGGCGGTGTACAGGAATTTAAACTCAGATACTCCGGCAAGCGATTGAAACGTTCAGTTGATTTTATCGGAAGTCTTTCAGCAGGTTAATGGAAATATCTATAATCAACATAATCCGTTATTTGTGACAAAGCTTTGTCTGAATAAATGAAAACATAAATAATTTAGAAACCAAGATAGGGTGTAATCGGCGATTAGGCTATTTTTCAGCCTCACGCTCCTTTTCTTTTCTCAATTTAAACCCTGTATGAGGCAGAATACATTTGAATTTATATCCTTATTGTATGATTATTCTGATCAGCTATATTATTATTATTATTATTATTATTATTATTGCTAGATTTTAAATAAATTACACGTGTCACCTATGAATGTAATTACCATTAATTACTTAAGTCACATGATGAAAACGGAATGTATCTTATATCAACAACAACAACAACAACAACAAAAATAGGCATTTTCATGACTTTATGTTGCTTTAAAAGCCCACCGTTGTTATTTCATGTATCTTACACCTTTTGGGAGTGAACGTGATCCTTTAATTGCCTTGAGCAGTGCGCCGAGGTGCTGCCTCCTCCGGCGCCTCTGCTCCCGGGCCACGGGCCGGATTAATCAGACGCCTTCATTAATAACGCGCTTGTGGCTAAAAGGAGGGAAACATCCGATTGGACTCGCCTTGTGTTAATCTCTCGGTGACCCGTGCGCGCTGGAGGCCCGTCCATACGGACTACTTAGCAGATGAAGCCAGAGTCCACGTCAACTTTTTCCTTTTTTTGTCCTGTTGTATCCGCGTGGCGCACGTGCACATGAGGACAGCGCTGTTTCTGTGTCGCTTCTGGATTTTTCACGTCATAAATAAGCAAAACTTGTGTCCAAGGTTGTTTGCTTGGGAGGTTTTTTTGGGGGTTTTTTTGTTGCTAAAATCGAAAATCATCCGATCTAAGGTTTGTTTTGTCTCCTTGGCACTGCCGATGTGGCACATTGCGTTTCTTCATAGCGACAGAAGTCCATTGGGCTCGTGTTGCTATTAATGACCCTTTTTTTTCGATAATAAACGGCTCTTCGCGCTCACCTGAGAGGTTTGAAAAACCTCATTTTTGGTTGCCTTTTGCAAACGCTGCAAGACATGTTTTTATAGCAGCAAAATATGAGAACTTCATGAACCATTTTTCTTATTTTGAAGGATTTTCTTAAGGAATCGGAACCGTCGAACCACTATCTTAACCAACATCCCTCCCCTCTCTCTCTCCCCCTGTGTGTGTGTGTGTGTGTGTGTGTGTGTGTGTGTGTGGAGAGACAGGTGCAGGACGCCGCCTTCTCAAAAAAAATCCCAGAGTCGCAGTGTTGTGTGAAAGGCGGCGTAACTGATGATATAACCCGACTGAAACAGCACCGAGAGGGGGCTTCAAACCCGTCCTTCCTGTGATCTTTTGAAGCCTCATAAATCCGCTTTTATACCTCCGCAGTTTGTTAATGAAATGTACGTTTTAAGCACACATGCACGGCTTAGCAGCGACAAAACCTTTTAGTATAATAAGCCAACTCGCTCCGGCATGAAACCATTAGGGGTGGGGGTGGGGGTGGGGGGGTTCAGACAGCAGAGACAGCGGAGCAGCAGCAGCCGCAGCAGCGGCAGCAGCACAGGTGATGGAGAGGAAACAGTCTCCACATATGATCAGTGCAAACTGCCAGCAAGGTCACCCAACAAATAATTGTGAGCATAATAATGTGATGCTCTGGTGACTCCTGAGAGGGAGGACTTCCGTCTCTCTTGCCCCCCCAGGGGGTCTCACTGGGGTCAGAGGTCGGGGTCACCTGCAGATGACGGCATGGGGGTCAGCTGTTTGCTCAAGGACACTTCAGCAGGGCGGGAGATGATCTGTGCAAATGAATGAACGTGGATTCAGATGCTAAACATTGTTAATTCATTCATTTTAGGGGGGGGGGGGCGGAAGATAATTTCACGTGCTTAAATACTTTTCCCCTTTGGGTGACGTTATTTGATGCCACTGGAGTAGCTTTCCTAAATTGTCTGCTTTACAGTTTCCACACAGTCGTTTGGCGAATTTCAACGACAGTCTTCAGCACTTGGGAAAGTGCGCATTCTCAAGCCTTTTTGAAGGTCACAAGACCGAAATGTGAAAAATATAAGGACTTTCGAAGACTTGAGATCCTTTTAAGACCTTTTTTTTTATTGCAGTTTGTCTGTGTGCGAGCTAAATGTCAAGGGCTTGCAGTGGATAAAAACGTGCGGAGGTTGAAGGTGCATTTTGTCATCCAATCAATAGTGACTCCTCGCTCTCTCTCCCTATCGATCTTTTACATTTCTTCAAAACGGGCGGTGTCGACAGGAAAAGACCTGTTGTGGTGCAGTAAAATGGGGCGCGAATGTACAAGGACTAATTCGGGAGGCCTCTCATGTGGCCCCTTTTAGAGGATTGTGATCATTTCAGTGAAAAAGTTACAGTCTTGGTTCATTTCCAATTAGTTATTAAAATCTCTATTAACTGATGATTCAAATATGAGACTAGCTATTTTCAATCACATCTGCACATATGATAAGTGCACAAAATAGGAACATATTACCCCCCCCCCGCTCAAAACAAACAAACAAACACACAGACCCTTGCTTGACTCACATTCTTGCATCGAAATCAGCTGTTTTGTGGAAGCAGATTTCTGAAAGGCAACTCATTTAATTAAATAGGTTGAGAGAGCAGTCGGGGCAGGAGCCAGTGCAACCATATGATAAATTAACGGCATTGTTAGCGCGTCTGTAATTACGACCATTATGTTAATTATTGTACACCAGTAGCCAGGTCTTCAGGTTGTCAGATTTAATAAAAACAAGATGTTCTCCAAAAACAAAAATTGGAGGGCGAAAAGCCCACCACGTCGGCAACGGCGTGCGTGCCACTCGACCGTGACACAGGAAGAAACGGATTGTCGAAACATTTTGCCCTCTAATTGGATTTTTCCTCGTCGACAAGGTGAACCCCGCAGAGCCCTGCGGGATCCTGCCGGCGCGTGAGGTGGGGTTCATTTTTTTTTCTTTTCTTTTTTGGAAATCACCATTTTCTGCCCTTCTCAAGGAATCCGCTCTATCAACCCGCGAGTTTCTGTCAAACAATGTGATGGAGCCCATTTTTAACCCTCCCGCCTGCGGGATCGGCCCGAGCCCGGTCCCAGCTACACAACAACGCACAAGGGGCCCGGAATAGAAGACACGTGTGTGTGTGTGAGTGTGTGCGTGTGCGTGCCGGACGTCCCATCTATTTGACGCGTCCCTATAAAGACGCCACGCAGCAGAGCAGGCTGCACAGTCAGGGGACGGAGGGGGACTGGCCTCCTGTCTTAGCTGTCGTTTCGTTTCGTTCATATTGTTGGGCTGAGGTAGCTTATGATGGGCTCTGAACGCATTTTTATTTTTTTACATTAGTTGTGATATATGATAACAACGTGTTTAAAAGAAGGGGGGGGGGGGCAGCAGCTGATTTTGTAGTCTATCTTCTTATTTATTGTTTCCTCAAATAGATGTCATAGTGCTGCTGAAGCGAGTGGAACAATATCAAATTACATTGAGAAACAGACTTTGGCTTTTGAAGGTTTTGAGCGGACACCTGGATGTCTGGGTCAGAGGCACAACGGACTTTCACCTACAATCTGTGTTTTACTGGCCAGTAACACATTTCTTCCGTGCAGTTATCAGTACGCGGTCTTCAGGCTCGCCTGCGGCCTGTTTCTTCTTACAGGCTTTCAAGGCGTCACCATTTGCACGTCGTATTTTGGCCTTGAGCTTTTGCTTCATCATTTCAAAAGTCATACTTTGTATGAGGCGACTGAGATGGAGGCTGGCGATAAAAAGCATCCGGACTGGCGAAATCTGGTGATGACTTATGTGGTGTGAAACATGACAAAAGAAAAGAAAAACAACAACAAATAAAGACAGCAAAATGAATGATCACATATTGAACAAAAAAAGATTTTAAAAAAAAGTGTTATTTCTCCTGTTACAATAGCCTAAATGTCAGTGTAAAGTCTTCTCCAAATGTCTTGATAATCATGTGCATAACCTTAACGAATGTCTCGTGGCTAGTCAGCAACTCATACGTGGGTGTTCAGGTCTCAAAAACCTCTCGTTCGTTGTCATCTTTGATTATTAGGCTGTTATTTTCCAGTTAAATTGAGTTGCTGCATGTTACATTTTAGGCATATTAAATCATTTTAGGTTAAACAGACACAACACAGCTGAATAGTTTGCAGGACAGTTGGAAGTTTATTAGTTTATCCTAGTTATGTAATTACTCATATTTGCATTCAAAGTGATGATGCCATGGGTCTTATTCTGCAAACGCCCGAAAACACACTGCAGCGTCTCCGCGCAGCCTCTCCGGCCGTCCATCGCCCCTCTCCTCCGGCTGTCCGTCAGTGGGAAGCCCCGGGGAGGCTTGCGTGAAACTCGCGGGTGCTGGTGGGAAAGTGACACCTCCAGCTAAATGCGGCCGGATTACCATGCCAATGTGTACTTGTTAAGTGCGTGCCATGTCACCCAGTTTGTAGGCTTTTTGTCATTCAGATTCGAGCTGAAACGTTGCACATATATCACCGCGTTGTGCGAGTGCAGCGGTCCAGGCCGTAAACGGTGCAAATTGGCCCTAAAGCAGGCATTTAACGCGGCGTCAAAACACGCGCAGCCTGGCTTTGCACCAAATCGTTGTCTGCATAAAAAGAGAGCAAACAATGTGCTAATACAGCCAAGGGTGTTGAATGGCTGCGGGGATTTAAATGGAGACCAGCAAAAATCCAACAAAAGTCGCCAGAAATGTGTTTTTTTTTCATATCTAAATATTCACATTTAGGAGCATAATATTGTATACTTAAATAGGCTATTTCTAGGAAAACATAACAGACAAATGAATAATGCATTGTAAGTCAGCAGTTATTGTCACTTGTCTGCAGAAACTGAATTGATTTTTGGATGATTTGGTGGTAAATTGGGAAACATTTACAAGTGTTTTACCGCTCTAGGAAAAACAATCATTTGTGTACAAAAACACATATAGAATAAAGGAAAATTCTAAACTCAACGTGGTGTCCAATTTGGAAATCATGTTGTGACTCCCTGTGCACTAATCTTAATGTTTGCAGGTGCAGGCTTTTATAATCCACATCAAAAGGAAACTCTCATTCAGTGCGACCCCTGAACTCAATATCCTCTTGCCTATTGATGCATACATGTATGTAACATCACACTAAATTACCTCCTACATCCCGCCTGCCCTGCCCATAATAATATTCCTTCACATAATCTGTCAAGTTCCTCACAAAGACACTTTACCTCTTCTCGAACCCAATTACAGGAGAAGATGAGGAGGAGGAGGAGGATGTTTGTGTTAAAAAAGTGTCTGTGTGGTGAGAAGAGCCTATTTTACAATATGTTCTGAAGTGTTCAAATTAACCTCACTAGTAGTTTATAATATGCTTTATTCTCATGAAGGCCTAATGTTATCACCTTAAGGCAAATGATTTAATTCATCTTTAAAAAATGATATTTCTCCTCTAATGTATAGCTGGTACTCCATTCCTTATTTGCTTTATAAAAAAGTGTCCTTGTCTGTTACCTGTTATTCCAGTGGGGAAGCGCACATGCCACACGTCCTAATCAAAGTCATTGTGCTGTCTCTTGAAATTAAGGACTGCACCTTTAAATTGTCAATTACTCTGAGGTTAAGTGGACTGAATAGACCCAATGATTCAAATCAGGTGTTACAATTTACTGCACATGGCTATCTGACTTCATTTCATTTTGGCCTGAATCTCTCTGGCAGACAATGAAGTGATTTATTACACAAAAAAAACAGATACATGTGTGAATCTTCTCTCACCTAATCCTTGATTGTTTACTAAATAACAGGTTATATAATTTTAAAACAAATATTGTAACTTACAATAGACCTTTATTCTTCATGATTAGTTACACACTTTAAATCACTGGGTCAAAATGTACCCAATTTTTTGTAAATATGGCACCAACGCAATACTGGGTTAACTTGACCCTGCACCAGTGGGTTGCTTTTACCCTGTGTTACTGTTGTTGGTTTGAAAAAAAAATTAATGTTGGTGTATTTACACAAAATAACATAGGGCTATTTTCATGCGGTGATATACACAAGATGCTCAAGTTTTCCCTCAAAGCTGTCACAAATTTACTGTACGTAACTGTACGCAGCACCCCTGGGCAGAAAACCAACCAAACCAATGGGCTGTTTTGACCCGCTGTTGTTTTTTACATTACTGTTTAGTTATTTACCCAAACTAAAATATGGTATACATGTAGTTGCAAAGTCTCATAATATACGCCGGCTCTTTATAAACGTACGTCACTATTTGTTAGCTATTGTATTAATATGTGTATGCTTTGCAATATTGACTGTCATATGTACATCATTTTGTACAACTAATTAAACATTTTTAAGTTTAAGTTTTAAGGTAAAACTTGAGCATGTTGTGTCTAACACAGTATATAACAGAACGTGTATCCAGATCATTTGAAGTTAAAGTACTAATACCAGCCGTAAAAATACTCATGTCAAAAGTCCTGCATTGAAAATGTTACTCAGGAAAATGTACGTAAAGGAACAAAAGTACTCAATGCAGAGAAATGGTTCCTGTGACTGTGTTATATCATTAGCTCATTATTACACATGCACTCATGTTTACATTCTGTAGTATTACAGCTGGTGTAGTTAAGGTGCAGCTAATTTTGAACTATTTTATGTACAGTAGGGCTGCAACTAATGAAAATTTTCATTATTGCTTAATCTGCTGATTCTTTTCTAAATTAATCGATTAGTTGTTTGGTTTATTAAAATTAAGAAAAAAGTGAGAAAAGGCATGAAAAATTACATACGATTAATCAGTTATTAAAATAGTTTTAATCTTCTGTCAATCGACTAATAAATTAGTCTACAAATCATTTCAGCAAAAATTGTCATTCCCACTAACCGTGAATCATATCTCAATCGTAATATCTGTCAAAATAATCGCAATTATGATTTTCCTTTTACCATATCGTGCAGCCCTAGTTGGTGCTATATTAACCCAAACTGGGCCAATTTTTAACCCAGTTAATTTTAGTGCGTATAATTTAGGTGATTTTGCTCATATTACAGTGTTTACTTATGCTTTCAACTATGAGATTAAACATGTCTGGATAATAAAGTTAACAGCCAAACAGTGTTAACACCCAAACAAAGTTACCACCCTCACACACCATGCTGGAAGTCCAAAGTCAGCCACACAAGCATCAATATTTTACATTCCCTCAAGAATCCTCTTTAAAGATGCAATCAATGCCTCCTATTCATTATCCATGTGTATGTCTTCTAGGTATGGCCTTTGTCATTAAGTAATAATTCACCCCTCAACAGTCCCACATTACTCCGCTGCTCCATACTTTCACAAATGCCTCGGGGCTATAAATACTAATGAAATCTCTTTGCTTAATTTGATTTTGCTGGTACACTTGCAGTTATGGCTGAACTTTCCCACGAGAGAGGCTGATTGAACACTTTCAAGTCCTTATGGAAGCAGGAAAACATTCCAAAGAGCTGGGGAGATCATTTCCATAATTACCCCGATTGGCAGCCTAATGACCTTCTGTGACAATAAAAAGATCTCTTGTTAATTCCATTTCTGTCGCTGACATTCAAGAGATTCCTATCTTACATGTTTGAGGGTTCACAAGATAACAAGTGTACTTTTTTTCCCTCCCGTTTTCACCAAGCAAAAGAGCAGCCCCATTCAGTTTTGCTCCCCCGACACACTGCAGCGATGTGGCTCTGCTCTGCCCTGCTCTGCTGTGAAAGGGATCTGCTTGTGCCTGCATGGCTCGTCCACCCTGCCCCAAAGTTGGATAATTTATGGGCCTGGGGGAGATTATAAAGATGGATCTTCGAGGCAATCAATTCTCATGTTGCGTTTTGAATGGTGGGATAGAAATGAAGTGCAGAATAATTAAAAAGATCACAAGTACCCCCTCGCATGTAATAATGAGTGGCTCCAGAGGCAGTGGGCTCTGCCACAGTGCCGGAGGAAGCGCCTTTGATTTGACTGAGAGGACACCCGGCCCAGTCCAACACACCGCTGCACAATGGGGGGGTTTCACCGCCGCCACACACTGAGGCTGCTTTGCAAATCATGCTCTGTGACTGTGTGAGGACTGTGTGCTTGTCCACCAGGCAGATCATAAGCAGATACTGTTGTCAGAGGAAATGGGGGGGGGGGGTCTTATTGCTTGGATGTCAGGATGACTCAGAGCTGGCATGAAAAGTGTTGGGAGCGGTTGTTTGGAATATGTTTCACAGTGGCCACAATGCTCAGAGTGTTATGGGATGTTAAAATAAAACACATCCGTTCTTTGCATATGAATCAGTGTCAAAATGTACCATCAGCCGTCTGCATGCACAACTGTGAGCTGTTGTGCTTTGACAAATTCAAATGGTAATCTCATGCCTTTTTATACCTCTGAATTTATTAGACTAAATGTGAAATGTGCATCTGTTGGTTGCCTTTTCTTTGCATGCTTCTTAGTTTTGTCATTGCCTGCCAATTCCCCATTTTCTTTCTGTGAAGAACAAGCTGTTTGGAAATAAACTTCTGATATCCTGGCCCACTCAAAAGCTCTATTGCACTTGTACTTTGCTTGATACACAAGATATTGTTCAAAGGATGGTAAAAAGGATTTGAAGGTGTTAGCATACCATAGATTGATTTCCCCTTACAGTGCAAGTTCAAGGCATACTGTAAGTGTGTGTCTGCATGTATCTCCTCTCTCATGACCTGTTGGTTACCATCTCTAACACTCCTGATGTTTTTATGTGTGTGAATGAATGCAGAAGAGAAGTTTAGATGGGCTGTGTTTTTACCTGAACATGGATGAAGCATTTTCTGATAAACTGATCAAGCGCCATTTCTTGGTTGCAAATGTCAGTGAGCTAAGATGTGACTATGAATGAGAGATACTGATATTTGGCAGGCGTACTAAAAAAAAGAGCTAGACAGCATGCAGAGTTTTGCTCCATAGGGCCATTTCATAGAGACACTGACGAAAAAAGTACAAGAGGCTCTTTAGATGCAAAATAGTTCATTTATTCCATGTGCAAAAGATGACACAATGTGGAAAACCTTGACAAAAAGTGAACGTCAGCGAGTGAACACAAAGTCCAAAGTCAAAGCTAACCTCACTGCAAAGCATGTGAAATATATTGTGATACTGGGGTTTTAGCTGGCTAACGTTAGCTTGCTTGCTAACGCAGACAAACTGCTAGCTAGCTATGATGTGATCCGTGATTCTAACTTATGTTTGAAGACAAACGGGGCTGATTTTAGCCAACAACAAATTATGTAAAGGTACAAAGCAAAGGTGTGTAACGATTGCTTATTACTAGCCAAGAGTGATGCAAGGCAAGGGCTGCCCACTACCTAACTGTAACCCAAACTAAGCGGGGGGAAGCTGGCTGGATGTGGCTTGGCTGAGCGGTGCGGGTCTGGCGCTGGATGCTTAGTGGCGTTGGCGGGTGATCTGCAAACAGCAAGCTAGTTAGTATCATGGAGCCAGTGGTCCGAATAAAATATAGGAACACTATATATAATAACGTTATTTTAAATATGAATTTAACTTATTTTCCGGCATTCACTGTTCATTTGTGCGTTCGTGTATATGTCACTTTTACCCGGGATGATGCTCGCTCACACCAGTGCGTGCGTGAGTGCAGTTCACTTAACGGCCAAAGGTGTCACTATCAACAAGGGTTTTCTGAAAGTGATATTTGAACCCTTTAACGGGCAGCCTGTGTGGCATTGGTAAAGAATGTATTACTCTGTATATATTTGAATCTTACTTGTGTACTTGTAATGTAATTGGCAGATTCATATAAAGCATTTAAAATGTGTGTGTGTGTGTGTGTGTGCATGTTGTTGTCACATGATGCATCTCTAAAAGCTTTTATAAATTTTCATTATGATATATTGTTACATTTTTATTTACTTGTTACACTGTTATTTAATTTTGTCTTATAAGTTGAAAGGCACCTATGGATTATTATTATTCTAATCATTATTTTAAAATGGTGGGATGTCCTTTTTACGTCCAATGAGATTTCCCCTTCTGTATTTCACCTCCAAAAGAAAGTAGAGTACTATTTTGTTTTTCTATTATTCATTTATGTTTTTTATGTTTTAGGGGTCCGTTGTGTTGTGGGTAGATGCATCGCATTAGAAGATTCTCCTTTATAGGTGAGTCTTACTATCAAAATTTACCAAAATAACATCTTAATTCTTTACATCCAATTTAAAAACAAATGTGGCAGCAGCCAGTCTAAAACATTCATTATAATACACCAATTTTGTGTTAGTACTGCCAAAATTGTGTTGTATGCTTTAATTTAAAATGTTTTCCGCTCATTAACATACCTTTTTGGAACATTTTATGATTAATTGTGTAATAACTCCATAAAGCTTGGCCTTAATTTGCTTCAGAAAAAAAGAGAAAAAAGGCCAATGAAGCTATTGAATCAGTCCAAGCGCCGTAACATATGTATATGTCAGTATTATAAATCAAATAAACAGCAGGATAAACTTTTAATATTTACTGTTTTTACTTCTGATTGTAAACAAAACCATCTGGTTTATGACTTTTTCCCCCCAGCTAATGGCTTCTGCTTCACTGAATGAAGTGAATGGCATCATTTAAAAATGTCCAAAATCATCAAAGTGCTGCTGTTAATAGTTATTTGGCTGGCTTCTTCTTGGCCTAACATCAGAACTCAAGAACCAAAGGGGAAGCTAAACGGTTAATGGGGCCATGTGACTGGACTTGAGAAAGCAGCTCAAAACAGCAAACTCAATTATCATGTTAGAATTCAGCATGAAAACAATCTATACTAGAAATTAGAGGTATTCCTGTCAGATGACTTGTGTTAGGGGAGCTAATGTCATTTGGAACTGCCTTACACCTTCTTTGAATGTTATCAAATGTTTACAAAAGAGCTTAATGTGCTACAATGCAATAAGAGGATCTACTGGGCCGGCATCAGCACTGAGCAGTGTTCCCTATAGGTGGCGTGGTGATGCATTATGGGTATCAAATGTTGAATCAAAGGTTGCCTAAATAGGTCAAATATAGGGCACGCAAACAGCAAAGTAGTTGTCCTGTTCTTAATTTTCATGAGACTGTACACATTCAAAATGGGAGGTTATTATTATTTATTTTTTAATAATATTAATATGCCTTTATTACACAGCAGAAAGTAGAAAAGTGAAATTAGGCGAGAGAGCGGGACATTGTGATTATGGTCAACACCTTAAAACCCAGCACGCCTTGATAAAGGTGATTCTGCAATGACCTATTCATTCACCAAAACAGTATTTTGTGTTTGTCTCACCGTGATGTTGTTTTGCAAAGTGACCTTTCTGCATCATTTGCAACATAGTAGGCTTTTATGTGCTCCAAAGGAAATGATTTGTGCTTCCCCAAACAGATGTTTGACTTGTCTGAAGACAGTGGAACATTGTTTTAATTTCACTTAGATTCACTTATTATTTCACTAACGTAGATCCCATTGCAGCAATGTATTTGACTTCCATTCTGCTGCAACTGCAGAAATGACCAATAACCTTATTTCCAAGTGTAAATTCGGGTTTTCTCACAGACATGAAATAATAATTATAATATGCATGATCATACATATGTACAGTTTTAATGTATGTACTGCACCATGTACATCTCTCTGGTGCATTAGCCACTCACAAAGAGCCACCACATCCTGCTCTCCTCCTCTCATGCCATACAGCAGTAGGACTTTCCATTAATTTTCTAATTTGGGGTGGAATTACAGTGTGGTATCAGTGATGCAAACTTACTCTTCAATGTGCACTTCTTCTTTTGCTTAGTTATTGGGTATTATACACTTATGTAATGATTATCCATCTTATTTCCCCTACAGGGATTCCTCCTCCTGGGTCAGGTTTTGCTGCATCCTGCGAGGGGCCGTCAACATTTCGGAGGCTCACAAAGGCCCCATTCTCCTCTGTGTTGCTCTTCTTCATCACCCAGCTTCAGGGCACGGCAGATATGCTCAAACGCCGGTATTGTCTGGGCAAAACCACATATTAAATTTGCCCCGCATAAGCCATTTCATTGAGCTGCAGCAGGAATTCCTTTGCTGGGTCATTCATCTGTGTACATGGTTTGGACACACATTTGAAACAAAGCAAGCCAGTCAAGGATAATATTGAGGAAGTTACATACATTTAAAGTTTTGCAGCATATGTCATTTCTGTTTCTTGCTCTTTTGGCACTGGAGTTGTTGGTGCAGATTCATGCAGCGGGAACATTGCGATACTGTAGCTGCGAGCGATCCAAAATTTCTCCCTGCATATGTAATGTTTTGCCCCTCATTAGGAATTCTGGATTTTCCCCATCAGGAATGTCAACTGAATAGAGAGAGAGAGAAACTAAGAGAGCTCTCTATCCACAGCAAACAATTAACAATGAATAATAAAGAGAAAAAAATCTGATTCAAGCCAACCACAGGTCCTGTGGATAATTCATCAGTTCTGTATTGAAATAGCACATGAGCTTATCTGTTTTTGTTCATTTAGTAGGCCTAATGAATACTTTTTTTTTAAATTCCATATCTGTAACTTCATCTCCTTCCCACCACAGCATGGTTTAGCTTATCACTTTGTAACCATGTTAATGATTTGTGTTGTGCTACTTCTCTTTACTTTAATTACAAGAGTATTTTAAAACATTTAAAAAAATAATTTTTATCAAACACTTAAAAACAGGACATTTTGAAAGGTAAGAGAGTCTGAAAACAAACCTGGGATGCCATTAAGATATAAGATCTGTTGCTCGGTGACAAACTGAGCTCTGTGAGCTCAACGCACTGCAACTTAAAAAAACAACAACAAGCAAATGCATAACAGCCATAACAAAACATGCTGCAAATTCAACACAACCAACACAACCAAATTCAGAAATGCACTGAAGTTGACAACCCGTCAATGGTAACGATTTAAGTTTATTTCATCTTAGTTCACATTCTGATTGCATGATTCAGATATTATTGCATAGTGTAAAAGCCAAGTCATGGAATAAGTCAATCCATGAGCCACAACCATGGCAACGCCGCAAATGCATGGATGCATTAAGAGAGCTGGATAGACGCCGCCACTCAGCATTGCTGCCAATTTGTTTAGAGGTAGAGGTTTTATATTATGAAACATTCCCAGATCATAGAAAAGGGGTTTTAAAGTATGCAATGTCATCCCAATGCAAAGTCTATGGACTAATCAGCAATGAGCGGGCAGTGCCAGCTGGACAGACACTGACGTGTGCAGTGGAACACACACTGCGGAGGTAAACCCAGAGGCTAGAAAATGTTTCTGGCTTATGCACTCAGCTAGCATTTTTCATTCAGGTGAATGGGCAGCATTTTGGAGTCCGGTATGCAGTTCTTGTAATTGCCTGAGTGTGTTCATCAGCTTTTAGTGTCCTATAGAAACATGTTTATTAAACTCAGTTCTCTATTGTTCTTTGCAACTTGCAGAGTTTTTTGCATTTGCTTGTTTTCTCTATTTGGTTGTGTTTTCTACATTAGCAGAACGTCTCTATGTGGCTGTGTTTCCTTACTTTTACAGGGCTTAACGTGTCAGTCCCGATAGTTCAAATAGTCAAGGTGAGAGTTGAATGCTATTCAATTATCTAGCCCATTGCAAATGTCCCTCACTAGTGTAACTTAGTCTTGAACCTACATCAAACAACGCCGGGCTGCTTCACAAACCTTCACAGTGCGTAGTTTACAGTGGACCCAGTGTGCATAAACGTTCATGACCCTTGGTTATTGTTCAGAGATTCTTCTCAATTTAGCAGATTAAAGGCTCTGTAAACATTTAATTTATTTCAAAGACGGTTCCAGTTACCTTAAATTGTAATTGTCTGAAACCAAAATCGTCTGACAGGAATTCCTCTACATGCTGCAGTCCAAGCACAACTCTAATACAATCTAATTATCTTTGCTGCAACAACATAGCATTAGAGATGTGAGCGGCTGTGGCTGACCATCATCATCTCACATGATGGGCAACTAGTTGCGTTTGCAGATCATTGGTGTTTTTTCAATAATGCATTGAATTTAAGACCCAACTTATTTCTCTCTGGCCAGGGAGTAATGTAAATTTCATTATACTGGCTGAGGCTAGACTTAGAGGACTCAAATAACAAATGTTAAAGGCTACAAAAACACAGATTTCTAACACAGATTTTATTTCTCTATGCTCTCAACACCAAAATGTAAATTTACCAGTAAAGAGATGAGAAGCAAAGGCAACAAGGAACTTTATGTGAAGTCTACAGCCATGCTAACAATGACAATGCTAACATGCTGATGTTTTACCATGTTCACCATCTTAGTTTAGCGTGTTAGCATGCCAACTTTTGCTAATTATCAACAAAAGTTCTGGCGCAAGAGGAAAAGTTAAGATATCACCAAAGTTATTGCAATTCATCCTGAGGGTGCCATGAATGTGTACACCAAATGTCATGGCAATCCATCCAATTGCCTAGTTGTCGAGACGTTTCCCTTCAAACCACAAATGTAAACCTCACGGAGTCAGAAGAGTAAGAGGATCACCAAAGTCTGTACGATTCATCCTCTGAGGACCATGAATATCGGTAAAAAAATGTCATGGCGATCCATGATGTATTTTTAGAGATATTTCAGTCTGGACCAAAGTGGTGGACCAACCGACGTTGCCATCCCTAACAGAAATTCTGAGAATGAAAAGAACAAAACTAAACCCTCCTTCACGGATCATCTTTAATGTCACACTTTTTGCCATAGGTTTGAGCAGTAGTACTACAACATATAGACTCCACCCACAGTAGCTATCTGCCACTTTGTGTCAACGCTAATGTCCTGCTCACTTAAAGAAAAAGTCCACTGGGGACTCATATGTCCTCACACTGGTCGCACTGACATGGTCCATTCAGTTGGCATCTGTCCCATGATCCCTCAGAGTCACAAAGTTCACCCTGTGCTTGTGTCCGTCTGGTGTTTGTCATGATCTATGCCACTAGTAATCCCAAGAGAAATAGTGGTCACCCCGTGTGTGTTTGTACACACGGTGCAGTTACCATTCTTCTACACCTTGTGTAAAACTGTCAGACATGATCCTTTACACCATGCAAGCGTCTGAGTTTTGGTTTGCTTTATTTCAGTGTGTATGTGTGCGTGTTTGTGTGTGTTTGTGTGGTATCATCTCCCCAGTGTATTCTAGGCCACTTACTCAACTCTCACATGAGGATGACACGAGGCTTCTGGTTTCACTGTAAAATTAGGTTGACATCGATAGAGTCACAAGTGTCACCATGTGGCCACCCTGCACTTCACTACAATACACAGAACTTACTGTAATTGAACTGAGACTTGACTGGGGCTTTTCTCTTCTCTTCTTCGTGTGTGTTTGACAGTCCGTTTCATCAGCCAAAACATGTGGCGTTTACCACAATTAAATAAGTCTTTTATTTTTCATTATAACTTTTACTGATTTAGGTGAAGTGTAACTGACAGTTCTGGTTCTCAGTCAAAGATTTCTTGCTGTGTCCACCTGCTGTGTCTCAAAAGTCTCCCCTGAATTTATGAAGCCCAGTCTGTCACCGACACACTGGTCGCAGAAGAATTCAACTTTATTTTCCTGCAGATATTGGATATTTGAAGCAATCAAATGCTGTCACACAGTTTACTAAACTCTCTCCCTCTCCCAAACAGTGATTGACCAATCATAGCTTAGCAACGGTATAGGCACAGCAGGCCTGTAAGCTTTGGA
Source organism: Coreoperca whiteheadi (assembly GCA_011952105.1). Classification (NCBI taxonomy): domain Eukaryota; kingdom Metazoa; phylum Chordata; class Actinopteri; order Centrarchiformes; family Sinipercidae; genus Coreoperca; species Coreoperca whiteheadi. The sequence goes on along the minus strand of CM022489.1, from coordinate 8,146,118 downwards.
TTCTTTGGTTCTTACGTAAACTGTGAACGTTAGAATGCCAACCTAACCCTCTGTAGTATTTACTGTTTGGAAGCCAGTCCTGGATGATACCATCAGTGTAGGGTAACGTTAGCAGCTCTGTTCTGTTCTCCAGCAAACCCAGCCAAACTTGTTACCCGTGAAAAAACTAAGTTCGGCAAATACATGAGTTAGTCCTCATCCTAAAAGCCTTATTTTTCTTGTAATGTTAAAAGTGAAACATACTATTTGTAAATAAGAGCGATAAGGTAAAAACCTCTGTCTTGCTTGTCCAGGTATGCAAGCTAGGCAGCCAAACAGGGTTATGTTAGATGTTATGTTTTAATGAAATGTGTATAATCAGAGTCTTAGCATAGTTACAGTACGAGGACTAACTAGCCGTAGAGTGCAATGAAACTGGTGAGGATGACCACCTTTTGCCTGGGACATGTAGCTTTAGCCTCAGTCCTCAGCACGAAATCATGTATGCAGGCATCAAGTGCATATCTAGCACCGCTTTTAAAAGATTCTTGTTCTAAAACATTAAAACGCCAGTCAGAGGTGCGGTTTTCAAACAACAGACAAAGTTAACGATAGCCTAAGTAGCTAGCTAGCTAAACCTGAATATGCCAGCAACAGGTGTCATTTCAGCAGGCAAAATGGACAAGAAATGAGAAGCGTCCTTCTGTTTGAAATCAAGGACCCATTGTTTCAAATATTACGTAGATTTTTGATTGACCGCCACTGCTATTATTGTAAACGAACATATGTGTTGTGCTAGAATGGAAAGCTTGACAGGCGTGGCAACAGTAACTAAGGGGGCAGGGGCCCTTTCTAGTTAGCAAAACTACTTATTGGTTTGTCAGGATTTGTCTTTTGTTGGAATACACAATGACCCACTAAAAACTTCTTGGGTCATTAAATAAATTAATAAATAATATATGTTTCAAACCCACTCCTGTAATACAAAGTAAACCCCAGCAGCTGCGTAGGGTTGCACCGCCAGCCGTGAGTTGTTGCCCCTCCCTGGCCAGATCATTTGTTTCCAATAGCTGAAGGTCTCTGTTGCCCAGTCTGTGGCAGGACCAAATTAAGAGGCGCACTCAGGATGGATGAGCACAGAGCGGATGAAAGATTGGCGGACAGGCCGAGATTCTTCCATGTTTTCTCCTTTTGCTGCCTTCTGTCAGATAGATGATGTGCGAGGGAAATATTATTTGTTCTGTTTTCACTGTTGTTTCTGTCTTGTCCAGAGTTGCTATCTCAATTTTGATGACAGAACCGAGAGATGAAGCCAAACTATGAGACCTGCTTACATGTTTGCTGTTCTGCTGCAGCTCCGCACGCTAGAGGAATAATTTACATGAGGTGGTGATTGATTATATCACTCCCCCTTGAGGTTTACTGTATGTTTGAACAGCTGTACAACCTTTCCTTGTGCTAAACATCTCAGATTAAGGTTAACTTGAGGCTCGGCAACTAAAACGGGTGAATTAGGGTCATGATTATACAAAAACATTTATTTCTGAGAGTGAAAACTTCAGTCACATCCGTTAATGGAATCAAAGAAAAGAAATAAGCATCACTTATCACTTTGAGTTTATCTGAGTTTCCGTTACTTTCCATATCCAGTACTACAAAGCTCATAGACTCCAGATTACAAAACTGACACATCCAAACTGTAGCCTATATTGGACCAAAAGACCAAGGTTATATTCTGATAACGCTCGTCTAATTTGTGGTTAAATTTGCGGAAAACTGCCAAAAATTGCTACACGTTTTAGCCTGAATCTGTATTAGGTCAGCAAGTGATGTGTACAATGTGTTTCTGACAGTACAAAAGGCAAAGCGAGGTAGGCGTCACTTTTCACCAACATTGTGACAAGTGTGCAACAACGTCCAGTCAGTGTTTACCGCTGTGGAGCTCTGTGCCTTGTGGAGAGGCCTTGTGGCGAGGCCTCAGCTGCACCCAGGGTCATAGGTTACATCTCGGTCCAGATGAAATACTTCATAGCTGTTACATTTCCTGCTTGGACAGACAGAGGGGTAAGGTCACCAAATACATATTGATCCAACTGTCACACACAGTGTCCCACTGAGTATTGTGTGTGAGGAACTGTTGTCAAAAAATGCAATAACAGACAGTGCACAAGACAGAATGTGCAGCAAAAGTGTATTTTTAGGAGTGTTTTTTTATTGTCATGCTATCGGTCTGCTGCCTCCATTGTTTTCAATGTAAGCATGGCGGATATCTGCGTCTGGTTATCCGTTCTGGGAATAATAACAACATTCACGATACTAGTTAGCAAGACTAGCTTAATAATGCCTTATTGCTAACCATTTCCTCTGTGTTACGATACAACCCCCTTAGCTGCATGATGAAGTAAAACTAGGTGGATAGTGGAGAGCAGCAGCCTGTGGTGTAGCAGCCGGTCGGTAGCCGCATCACCAACTGCTCACTGTCTGACAGCATCAGCCTCAATGCTATATTTAACTACAAGAGATATTGGAGATACTTGTTGTTAATGTGGCAGTACACACTAAAGTTGACAGTTAATCATATCTGTGATATGTGATGCATAAGTGCAATATTTCTGAATATCTTGACAGTTGTTTCATTGTGATGTTGCATAGTTACTAATTATGGTCATATGTATTATTTACTATTTTCGCATGCATAATATAATATCACATTATCAATATAAAGTTTTGCAATAATAAACATGTAATCTGGACAGTTCCTTTTCAATAAACGGGTGTTATGACAAAAGAGAAACCCTACAATTTTACAATATAACATTTTGAAAAGCTGACAATGAAAGTTCATTCTTGACCTTGGAAACACTAGTTGACAAGACAATCTCACCACATGGACCATTTAGCTATGATATGAGGCTGTTCAGTAGTTTTCAGTCACATTACATGATCTTCCTCAGCAGATTGCTGGCATTTGCCCAGTTGTCATGGAATTTCAGATATTCAAATTAGTTTCAAATTTCTAGATTATCTGAGAACTTTACTGGGTTTATCGTCCATGTTGGCTTTTTTGTTGTGATTGTGATGCGAGTATTTGTCAACTTCTGTTTCCAAGGTCAAGAATGAACTTTCAATCTCAACATGGGCCAAAAGTCTTTAAAGTGCTCAGCAAAAATTGGAATTTGAACATTTACAATTCCATGGCAACTGGGAAAACGCCAACTGCTGAGGAGGATTGTATGAAATGATCGAAAGCTCCAGAACCGCTATTAAATGGACATTGGGATGAGATTGTTTTGTCAATCTATAAAGATAATTTATCATTTCTGTCATGGAGGTAAACCTAATCGTGAAATATGAATTATTCTCTGTTTTAAGGAAATTATTTATATTTTTGAAGTGTTATACATTTTAAATGAAGGGGAAATAATGTTTTTTAAAATTAAGAACTTTTTATGAAAATGAAATGATCGCTTATTTCCTGTAAGGTGTGTGCTACATGGCTGTCATGCATGTACTGTATTCTTCTTCCCAGAAACAGTGACAGAAACATTCATGTGACTGTGTTGTTGAGGGTGGAGTTGGTCAGTGGCTATGAGATCATCCTATAGAGACGGATCATCACCCCAATTACAAAAGAGTGGGCTATGTGTCGTATTTACCGCCACTGCGAGTGAATATGTGTGTTCCCTCTCAGTGTAAACCCTCATTTTACACCCCTCTACCATCGCTATCATCATCAACTCTATCACTAACCTTAACTGTCAGAGGCCTATTTCCTAATGGCCAATTAAATGCCTTGATTTTAGCCAGAACGGCGTGGCGAGGAATTACTTACCAGAGCTGGCTGGGTTACTTATCTGTAAATGGTGGTTCCTTAGCATTTGGTGGCATTTGAGGGCCCCGATCACAAGATAACTGCAGGTCATTTGTATGTTAATGACTCAATGACATGTAGTTAAGTTAGGTGTGTAGCTGAACGCCTCGCTAGAGCGAAGAGTGGAGCAATGTAGTCAGAGGTATAGAATAGAACAGAATAGAACAAGAGGGAATAAAAGGCACAGGGAAGACCATATATAAAACCAAGGAACAAGTGAACAAACCACAAAATATAAACTGGTTGAATAAACACCTCAAGGTCCATTTAGTAGCTGTTCTGAAGTGTCTGATCATATCACATGATCTTCACAACAGACATCCTTAATCCTCAGATGAAAATAGAAATTTGAACCTCTGTATTTCCACAATAACTGGACAGACTCCATCTGCTGATAGATATTATCAAAAGCTCCAGAACAGCTACTAAATGGACCTTGAGGTTTTGTCAAGTTCGGTTTCCAAGGTCAAGAATGAAATTTGAAATTCGACAAAGTATAAAGTTATTAAATGAAGAAAAAGCCAAAGTCTATTAAGCTCCGGAGTTGAAGCCTTAGATACATATTTCTGTGAAACTAGTAGTCTAGTGTTTTTGCATGGGGTATGACATCATGCTGTTACCAAAGAATGTTAATGCAGTCAAGTTAATTTGGGAAAGCATCGCCATGTACCTTTGTCAACAGCATTTCTAATCATTTTGTATTTATTGTAAAATGTAACACAATGTTTTGCAGTTAAGAAATGAATTGCCACCTAATTCCATAATCACCCATGCTGTGTTTGTTGTTACCTAACAATATAAAACAAACAGTTTGTCAGTGAGCACTGTGGCATTGTTTTTAATTGTAAACAATTCCCATATGTAATTTAACACAGTACAGGCCTCTTTCAATAAGCACTGGAGCTATTGATCTCTCCTCCTTCTGCAGCACTCCTAAAGAGAAAGCAGAAAGTTGTGCGAATGTTCTATGCAAATGTTTAGTGTATTAGCATACACAGTTGTAATTAAAGCATAATTAGAGAGACAAATGGTGCTATGAAGCTCTGCGCCTTGACTCCGGAGTCTGTTTATCAGCAGCCCCTTGTTTAGTCGGTTAAAACGGGTTTATATGAAACAAGCGCCGCCGACTGCTGCATTAATTGTTATCATTGCCTTGGAAAGCAAATAGGTGCCATAGCGCTGCGGACTGTGAGAGGAGAGAGCCGGAGAGGGACCGGGACAAATTAGTGTGGAAAATGAGAGTGTCGAAATTGGAGAGGGATTAGCACAGACGATAATGAAGCAATTAAAGAGTAAGCGCTCAGCACTCAGGTGCTTTTACTGAGCTGGTTCGCTCCAGCTGCTTTCAGACGATCCAATGCAAATATATCCCCAATGGTAAGGGGGAGGTAACACTCTGTCCTAATACATCACTGATATAGACTGAGAGGAGAGAGCACAACAAGACATGCTGCGGTATAACGCAACGTGACAAAGTACAACACAGTCTGACACTACAGGACATGACATGACAGAATAGAATACAGCACAGGAAAACATAACAATACAACACAACGCAACACATGATGCTGCAGCACAAAATCATGAATCACAACATGTCAAACATAACGCCACACAATTCGACCCAACAATTTTCACTACGACAATACAAGACAATTATGGAGCAACATTAACACATGATGAAATTACAGAATACTACAACACATTAAAACTAGACCTAGGTATCAAATCTTTTTTTGGTACTGACTGAAATGTGTCCATAGCACAGAGTATTGAAAACTGTCAACTACTGGAAGCTGGCATTAAATGCCTGGTCGGATTTGTGCTGTTGATGATTTAATCTTTTATTAGATACATTGTAATTGTGGGGCTGCTTGTATTTAGACCTTGTGCAGCTTTTGAGAACTTTGGCTTTTTTGTCAAAGGATAAAGCTGGTGTTATACTATGCTTGTCTTGTTGTCAACAAATGCCATGATGAGACCAATACCAACAATATGTACGACCATTTCTGTAACTTTCCGAAATCACCACCTCCCGATGTGATTGGCTGGCTGTGCAGTGGTGTGAAAAGGAGCCAGGTTTTCTCTAGCTATCTTTTTCATTCTTGACACAACTACTTCTGTCACTTTTTATGTGTAAAACCGAGTGCAACACCATGAATACCTTCCAGGACAGACTGTCTGAAAATGTGTGCCGTTATCACCATAACAGCTTCCTTACCTTGTGGCTCTCAGCTCCAAGCCAAGCAATATTTTTTAAATGACTAAATACTTTCCTAAAGCAGCTGGGCACTGTAGTTTATTAGCAAATGTTACTCAAACGTAGACAATACTTGATAGCAGTATCAATTAATTGTTGGTTTTGGTCTTTTCATGGAATTTGTTGAATATATGAAACATATAGACTATCACCAGAAGTATCCTTTGAATCAAATGGTATCTAAAAAAGTATTGCTTGGTATTGGTGGCAAAACTCAGGTATTATATCAGCACTACGTGACACTACACTACATGTCAAACAGAAGTACAAAATCCTACGCAGCTGAAACAACTATGCATTGAAAAGCAATAAAAAGAAGGTAGACTTTCAAAGGAGTACAACACAGTAAAGCTCTGTCTGGCACAAGACAACAAAACACATCACTACTCAAACTGACATGACAGGGTTCATGGATGCAAAGTTAAGTAAAAGTTCTGTACAAAATCTATGTTCAGTATTTGGCAGCAAAAAACACAGGAAATCATCCACAGTCAAAATCATACAGAATGAGAGTTTCGGTTCCTTATGAGATAATAAATTAAAAGATTAGAACATGGGGGATTTCTTGTACTATTTTCATGCCATTGAAGATTTTCTAAAGGCTGTATTAGAGGATATATCCAAGGAGTGAAACAAAACACTACAACATGGAGGAGAAAGATGGCACACTACAGGGGAGTAGCCTGAACGTCCCATTTTGAACAGCCAAGACATGCCTGAGCTACAGTGATGCTTCAGTGCAGAGTCGGTATTTTACTGTAGCAGATAACATTTAAATTTTCTGTCTAATGTTCAGACAGTTGACCCAACGATCCCGAATGACGGGAGAAGAGGCAGCGGGAGCCAGAGGTAGGAGGAAGAGAAAAAACTGAGAAGAGAGAGGAAGGGACAGGGGCTGTCTATAGCGATGCCAGACATCTATGGTTGGAGGTAATAAAGCCCCTCTCAAAGTCAACAGTTCAGAAACTCCTTTGTCCTCCTAAAAGAGCTTTTAATTTTTAACACAAACTTGCACTTAGGTATGCATGAACTTTGGTAAAATCCTGAGACATGTGTATAAAAGGGTTTAATAGATGACGGTCATGTGCTCTGCTGCCGGGTAATGATGTCAGCCCCTCGATCTCATTCCCTCTCTGCCTCTCTTTTGGCTTCTTTGATAGAGGAGGGCCTAATGTAAATTTAATTTGGAGTGATGTATGGCTGGGATGGGTGAGTGAGTGAGAGTGGGGTTCTGGGTTTTGGGTGGTGTGTGTGTGTGTGGGGGGGGCGAAGGTGGAGAAGGCACGAGTCGATGGGGGTGAGGAGGTGGGGCGAGGGGGTGACGGGTGGGAAGACAGGAGGGTGTGTGTTGGGGGGAGTCAGATAGGGTTTCTGAAGTGTCTCTGTCGGGGGAGCAGCTGGATTGGGGCGCTGCTACTTTGCCAACACTGTCTTCTTTAAACAGGATTAATGACAATGTACGCCCCATACGCGTCCATGAGCGTGCAGGCCTCCCTTACGCACGAGCATGGCCGCACGCACACCCATGCACACACTCCCACCGCCCCACACACTCTCCCCGTGCCTGATTTACACAGACATGATCGGCCCCGCCATGCCACATTTACCCTCAACAATGCGGAGGGGAGGGACGGTTGCCATTGGTTTCCAACAAGGGGGCGACATCTGAATGGGAGGAGGCTAAACACTCCCCGATTTTGCCTCTTCAAAGACCCCCAGCCCTCCCTTCCCTGTCGCCCCCTTGTCTCACTTCAAATGAAGTGGACAAATGCTAAATCAATGTTTTTAGTGTTGCTCATCACCATCTTTATCCCCCTCTCTCATTGTTTCCTGGCAGATTGAGAGGGTATTGATGGCCATGACTGTCACCACAGCCACTATCAAGGTTTCCCCCCTCTTCTCTTAATGTCCTCTGGGTGTTTGTTGAAACTCTACACTAACCAGGAGACACATTTAAATAGGAACAATCTAATGCTGCAGGATTTTCCCAAAATTTCTTCATGTGCAGTCATCATGGAGAAGGAGATGCAGATCCAGGATTTTCCCAAACACTTTCTTCATGTGCATCATCATGGAGAAGGAGATGAAATCCAGATCCTATCTGTGGACTTAATGAGTTCCCGCAAACGATTGCACTGTAAATTGCAGGTATTGTTAAATAAAACATGGAAATTGGCAATAATCACATGTAGAATGCAGGTATTGTGTCAGCAATAAAATCCTTGTTCATTAAGTTAAAATTAGTTTGGCGATGATCGGAGTGCGAAGAAACCTGAATCCAGTTACTGTCTCATATTGCATTGATTTACCTATAAGGTAATTTTAGCATTTGTCTGGCTCTTGCTCTTTATATTTTTTTTCAATACTAGTTTTAAACTGACAGCACAGCTTGTTTGGACACCCCCAAGTTTCATTTTTAACACACTTTTCATTTAACTAAACATTGAATGAACACAGAGATCATTTCAAATTCCCTCTATTAACAGCATCATCATCATCTCCAGCTCCACAGCCTGCTGTAATGGATGCAGGGTAGAGGAGGATGAGCAGGGGTCGAATGAATAGTGAGTGGTATTCTTCAACTAGAAGAAGCGGCAGCCAAGATCCAATTATATATATTCATTAAGTGATAATGATATCATGGTCTTTTAACTGAGAAGAAAAGGCAGCGTAATTGAATAATAACAGTTGTACAATCCCAGAGGATTGGACCCCCCTTCCCGACATTCCCACCACCACCACCACACAGACCCACACCCCGACATGGTGACCCCCCGAGGGGTGGGGAGCAGGAAGGAGGGCAGGGAGACTGAGGAGCGAGGATTGATGGAATTCTATTACTCCCTGATAGATTTATTATGAAGGCCTGAGTGGACTCTCTGCTCCACTTTGTCACTCACACTAATCAGCGTAGGGGAGGGAGGGCAAC
>CM022489.1:8110130-8137054 GCA_011952105.1 Coreoperca whiteheadi | reverse complement strand
GGATCTTTGTCCCCCCTTTTTGGCCCCCCCCCCCCCCCGCACCTCTCCTGCCCTCCTGCCCGTCACCAAAGACAAGGTTAGCAGCCGTCTGACAGGCAGACGCGGCGGGTGGCCATTTTGGATCCCCGTGAGCCGCGAGATCGCTGTGGCAAATGGGCCAGCTGAGCCCCCCTGACCTCCAGGGTGAGCCGTTCATTTGTTTATTAATGGAGGGCCATGCGCAACACCATAAGGGTGGTGTGTCATGCAGAGATCAACAGCCTTTGCACAGCAACCCATCCTGACCGCATGCTACCTCCCAGCAACCCCCACAAGAAGAGGACCAAAACAATTTGTAAACACTTAGCATGGTGATGAGGCACTAGCTCACGTCCCCTTCAGTTTAGACTTGTATGTGAGATGACAGGAGGCAGGTGAAGCCACGGCGATGCATGGTCATCGATGGTCAGTGTGTTTACATGCTCTTAGGCAAGCTTTCTGTAGTAGTAACCTGAATTCATAAAGGAAAAATGCAATATTTTTCAGTCTGGCGTTTATCATAATAATCTCTGGTATATCCCTATGCAGTTGAAGCAAAAGCTAACTGCAAGGGCTCCTTCCTGCTTTTACCTTTGGTTAGACTCACAGATAAGCGTTTTAAATTATTTATGTCAAATTTATGGTTTTCCACTGTCCCTACGACTAAAGGCAGCGAGTAATTATGACCCATAGTCAGAATGGCTTCACTTATGAGAATAAAATACCAGACTTTCCTTTCAAACATGCAAAAACCTTGTTCCCGTGATTGGGATTAGCGCAGCTGGATTTGTGATGGAGAAACTCACGCACGTGCATGATGAAGATTTCAGACAGGATGCGCGACAGCAGTGCACTCGGATGAAAGGAAGGATGTATTCAAAATCATTTAATTCAAAGACCAACAACTGACACTAACTAGCTTCTAGAAATCCAAATAAGTCAAATTACACAGCTGAACAGCTGACCATGAGCAAATAGTCCATCACCACTAATCACACTGTAAATAAGAAAGCCATGGTTTCAAAATAAGGCTGTGGTATAGGAGAAATCCGCCTAGGTCACTAGGTTGCTATGGTGCATGTAAACGCATTGTCCAATATCCTGAGTAACCTGTTTTCATGTGTGCATTTAAACGTACTGACTGACTCTCACAAAATGCACTACACCCACACTTTCCTTCAAGTCAAGTCAATTTTATTTATACAGGCCAATCACAAATCATTAATTTGCCTCAAAGGGTTTTAAAATCTGTACAGCATGTGACACCCTCTATCTTTAGACCCTTTGTATCTATTATTTTAATGTCAATTTTGCAGCAGCCCTCCTGTGGAAATCAATTTATCCAGAATTTGTTTGTGGAGCCAGTAGCACAGGACATTATTTCAAATGTGTCTTCCAGGAAAGCACAGTGGATATATGAGCTGTTTCTTCCATTATCTCTATTATGTGTTTGCATATTTGTAGGTTTCCGCTGAAATAAGTGCATGCACACTTGTGTTATCATTGCTTCTGTGTGTGTACATAGAGAGCAACGTAAAACCCGAGTCAGTTTCCTTGTATGTGTACACATACTCGGCCAATAAACCTGATTCTGATTCTGATACGTGGGGAGCTCACCGAGGGAGACAGAGGAGGTCATTATGCTGTGGGGGTTTGATCCCTGGATTAGAGGAGAACAACTGAATTGTCATTACACTCCTAACAGGCTTCTACTGTTTACTCTCCTCTTGTCTTACACCACTCACTTCAACACTGCAAGATAAACCAGTCCAGCGGCAGGCCATGTTTGTATTCCCAGAGGCACCATGTCTGACATACTAAGAAGTCCTTCAGACCTGAGAGTGCGGGAGTGTCTGTATGTGTGTGTAGTTGTGTGTGTGTGTGCAAATAGTCCATACTTTAAAGGTTTCAGTTGTATAGTCTGCCATGAACTGTACCTGAATAATTTCTATGACAGGGACAAACATCTGACCTATTGATAAATGTATTTTATTTTCATATTCATTTAACTTTTCATAGTGCTTGCAGTCTGCAGAAGTTCTGCTTAGTGCCAGCTTCTGGGTGGAGGACCAGTGGCTTGTAATGGGTTAACTGATAACTAAATCTTTGCATTGCATGGCTGACCTATAACACACTACATACACAGCAAACAGTCTTTCCCTAACCGTAACCAAGAAGTTTTAGCTGCCTCACCCTAAAATACCATAATCATACAGGATACTGATGCTGAACTGGTTTCATGAACTGATAAATGCATTGTTTTCTTGAAACAATAAATATAAAAACTGCCTGATACATTTATTTTCCCTCACAATGCATTTTGAATCCATTTTGACCTGAATGTTACTGTTTGAGCAGCTTGCAAACAGTTTGATTTGTGTGTGTGTGTGTGTGTGTTCCATAACCGGATATTTACAATGCGCTCTTACTGTTTACATAGTTGATCATCTCATCTATCTTTCGGTGTTAATGTGGCCACATGTTTCTTCAACCACCCCTGGTCATGTTTTGGGTGACCATATCTTGTTTACGCTTTGAATTTATGTTTATGTTATCTAATAACGCTTTTCCACTACACAGTACCACCTCACCTCGTCTCGACTCGAGTGGTTTTCCACTGTGTGAAAGTTGTACCTGTACCTGCTTCCAGGTACTTTTTTTCATATCACCTCCGGCGAGGTTCTAAGCGAGCTGAGGCGATATTAAAATGTCACTTGAAAACACGACAGACTGCTGATTGGTCAGAGAGAATCATCACTATTCACTGCGTCATCAATGCACGCGCCAGACGGAGCATCCTGAATAACCCCGCCATTTCTAAATAGTTTGGCCAGAGATTGTGTGATATACCAATAACTATTATGGCAACTCGGAAGAATCCACCGTGGTCAAACGAGGAGGTGCAGACTTTCCTTTGACAATGTTTGTCTTCTTGCTGTGAGAAACCTGCCACATCCCGACTATCAAAAACAGCATACACTCGATTTCCTCCATTGTCCTGTGTGGGTGGTAGTGGGTGTGTGTGGCGGCAGTTTCCTGCGGCGTCGCTATGACGACCATGTACTATTGTGGCGGTACTATCTGCAATGGAAAACAGAGCGAAAAGTGAGCCGAGGCGAGTCGAGTCACTGTAAAAGGGATCTTAAGTGTTATGTGAGCATTAGACCAGGATCTCCATTTTGCTTTCGCTTGCCTCAGTGTGATGTCAATGCCAGAAAGTGCATATGGGCCTGTAAGGCATTGGGTAATGTGTTTTCTGTTTGATGCGCGATTTCCAATCAGTGACAGGCTTTTCCCAAACTTCTCTCACCAAACGTCACCACCTCCCTCGGGTGGTCGTACATTGTCTTTCCACTTCGTTGTTTACACCCGTGCGCCTTTGATACAAACGTCTATTTGTTTTCTGAGGCCTCTGCCTCGTATACCATGAGGCAAGATAAATATTTTGAAGCTTCATAGGCATAAATAATTGATTTATGTCACACAGCAAAGCACGATATCTCCACTTCACAAAGCCTCAGCAGTGCTTTGTTTTGGACTGGAGTATAACTGAGAGGACAATAATGTTTACCCTGGTGGTATTGCAATTAACAGAAGAAAACAGCTGCATACATGCATCCGAGGCTGTATCGAATTAAAGAGCGATTGCGAACAAGTACAACTCTGGCTTTTGTTTACGTGTGGAGAGGGAGAGCAGTAAACAGAACTGGGTGAGGCGGGTGAGTGATACCGTCCCTCTGATGGGAGAGCCTGAAATTGATTCACACACGCCAAGATGGTTCAGATAGGTCTGTCTCTCTGTCTATCATTTGTCTGTCTTGTTGTCCGTATTTTTACTTGTCCCTCCGTCTCTGTTTCTGTGCAACAGCTCATCCTTTTCACTGATTTTAAATGTGTTCTGTTCTTTCAGCTTGTCTTTGTCTGTCCTGTCTTTCCCTCTCGGTCTGCTTCTCTCTTACACTGTCTCTCTCTCTCACCCACACACACACACACACACTAATACGCACACACATACTCACACATGCTCGCACAGAAATTCTCATTACCTCATTAACAGAGGCAGCTCTCATTTAGCTCTTTAATGACGGTTCTAGATGAATGGGCCTGGTGCTGATCCCAGTGCTGTGACTGGATTAGTGATAATGACTGATCTATAGGAAGTGTGACAGCCTCATCTCAACTCTCCCCAGGTCTCATCCTCCAGCCTGGGGCTAACCAAAGTGAGGTCCACAGACCAAGTCTGGCCCTACACACAGTTTAGGACTTCATGAGATGCCCCCCGTTGGTTCTGTTTCAGAGTATGAAAAGATTAGTCTGGGATCAGACTATTGCAATGTGCTTTTGTATATAAAAGGCGTGATTTTCAGAAGAGAAGATGGTCTTCTGCAGCCATATTTTACATTGTTTCATTGTGGAATAAATTGTAGTTTAGTATGTTCAGATGCCATTACCTATTAAGTTTACTATCTAAGATTGCATACCATATGCATTTAGTCATGTAGTCATGGATGATCTCAGTTTTATTGTAGTTTTATTGTATCATTGTTTGTGTTTTGTGCTGTTTTGTATGCAATGTATTATCTTGTTGATTTTAGAGTATTTTAAAGGCCCATCTATGGACAGGTATTGCAAACTATCTTTGCCTATAAATGTAGTGCTATATGGCATTGGTTCATGCTATATACTTATACTATAAAAATAAACATGAAATAAATTTAAAAAAAATACTTGTAACCACCATGGTGTCCCTTGTTGAATTGCAGTTCGGGACCAGCTGTTTGTTGCTTGTCTGTTACTCAAGTGTCGTGATGTAAGAAGGAGAAATTTCCCAAAAATCTAAAATTAAATTTTTTAACAAAAATCTGATGTTTTCAAATACTGTATTTGCAAGCACACTGCTGAACTAATACTACTATGACATTCTTCCATGATATTGTCCATGAACGTGGACAACTAAAAGTTTAAAATAGTTTAAAAAAAATGTAAACTATAGTTGTTTAGGTAAAATAATGGGCTGACTTTAGAAAATTGCAAAAAACTGCAGGCAAGTTGGATAGAATCCATAAACATGTGGCTTATCTTTAAATAATATCTGCAACATTGAGGAGCTCCAAATGAAAAGAAAACCCCATCATCAGGGAACCTGATGACAATCAAGTGACCAAAATGTATTTTATATATGTCTGATAATTGAATCATTTAAAACATTTTATCTGGTGTTCTTCAGTGTGCTGACTGTTCTTATTAAAATAAAATTTTTATTTTAACTTTGAACCCAACATAGATGAGACAGCCTTAAAGGATGAACATCTACATGTCCATGACAACTGGGCATATTGCATCTGCCGAGCAGGATAGTGTATTACAATCAAAAGCTCCAGAACAGCTACAGAGTAGACCTTGCGATGAGACTGTTTTTCTCAACTGCTGTTTCCAAGGTCAAACATTTGCTTTAAATCTCACTTATTATTTACTTTTTATTGTTGTTGTAGTTAATTATCACCCTTAAATGAATTTTGCATATGTGCATCCTCCCATTTTTCAATTTTGAAATATTTTGTTAGTTCAGCCATAGAATCACTTTGAATTGAGACAGTGAGATTTTTGCTATCATGATACACAGACATATAAAAAGTCTGAAAATGTTACAGGGTACAACATCTCTGGGACATTGGGGGAAGTGACCAAGTATAACAAGGAGGCTACAATGTCAGAGAGGCACTTACCTGTCCTCAGCGATCACATCACTGACACAGTCCCACTCCTCTTCATCTTGTCTGTTTGTTACTTGATATATGTAGATGGTGCGTGCTGACACGTGTAGTTGTGTGTGCAGGCCTATATATACATATGATTCCATCTCAACTTCTCACCGTCTTTCTGCATGGTCTACTGTCAATCCCACCATGTTGCTACACATTTAACCCTGAGGCCCCAGCTCGATCCCCTACAGTCGGCTCTCAGCTGATCCATCA
Source organism: Coreoperca whiteheadi (assembly GCA_011952105.1). Taxonomy (NCBI): domain Eukaryota; kingdom Metazoa; phylum Chordata; class Actinopteri; order Centrarchiformes; family Sinipercidae; genus Coreoperca; species Coreoperca whiteheadi. The sequence continues at coordinate 8,131,061 of CM022489.1, read as the reverse complement.
GAGCTGCCAGTCGCCCCCCAGCCTCTACAGACCCAGCGCTTCCAGTCTAAGACCACAGGGGACGGGGATCTCTGTCTGGAACACCCAGCCAGACCACTGAAACCTACTGAGGGCCAGCCAGGCTGAATTAGTTAGGGCTATTATGGTGCTTGAAGGGTGTACTAAGACCTCATTGAGTCTGAGTAGTTAGGTAGCATGCTGTAGCATCTGCACTGAGCTGGTTAGACTGCTGATAATGCCCTTACTGTTTGTGTTGTAAATAATTTGAAATAGCAAATACATCAAATAAATGTATCGTAAATAAATATGTCAAGATATTAAAAAAATTGAAAAATAATACAATTGGATAAAGAATTGCACAGAAAAGTAGTATTTAAAATACGTTTAGGGTGGGGGCTTTGACACCTTACAGCACCACACAAGTCGGTGGAGAGATAACCCACAATGTGTATATGGGTTCATTAGTGTGGCCATTGTGTTCCATACTTAAAACTAAAGACAAGAGTCCCTATCTCAGGGGCCATAAGCACCTTGACTTCACCTCTTCTTTTCCAACATGCTTGCATATCAGTAAAAAAAAAATAAAAAAAAAAATCTTCTAATTGATTAGGTCACAGTTTAGGCCTTGTGTAGAGATATGATACAAACTGTCTTTAGATTGAATATAAGGACAATAAACAAAATAAACATTATTATTGGCCCAAATATAAAAGCAAATAGGAATAGTGAAGCTCACACCAACACAAACCCCATTGTACATACAGTACATTAGATTTAAAAAGTAATATTTATTTATTTCTTAATAAGACTGAAGACTGAGTCGAGACTGTCCTCCCAAGAAAATGGACAGCGTCAATCGTCCAAAAATATGTTGTTGTTTACATTTAAATGACAAAGACCTTCAGGGGCCGTGCGAATGGCAGAAGTAGCGTGACGTGGTGGGTTTGGGTGGATGAGATGGGTTGACAAAATTTTGGAATTTGACGTGGGAGACCGCTGTTCATTTGCCCTCTCCGACCAATGGCCAATGTTTGGTTTATTTTTACTATGATGAAAAAGTTTAGGGAACCACCAAAACCATAATCTTTCCATGACCCTAACCAAATCTTAATCACAGTAGTGGCAGATCAGAAAAGCATTTTTTTGTCACTGTGATTTGTAACAGCTTTGGCAGGTATTGACTGTATGCTGTTAAACAATTATATCACTGACTATAAACTTGCTATGGTGACATCATGTAGTTTGAAAGACTACATGGTGTTTGTTCATCTGCGGAAGAGTAGTGCATATGTGGAAGTATGGCCTAATGGGAACCGAGTGTCTATATCTATGTGGGATGAAGTCTAGGAGGGCTAGATAATGTAATATCCCCTCCCCTCCTCCTCCCCTGCACGTTACCCCACGGTGTGTGTGCCCAAGGCAGTGGGCGCCCTGGCTCCTGTGACTAGTGGGTTTGCTCCCTTCAGCAGCACCACTCATCTCCCTCTTTAATGTCATTTAGCTGCGGGGTGGCCAGCGCCTCACTCGCCCATTAATCCCATTCCAAATGCCATAACATTTCCCAAAAAGCCCCTGCTTCTTAAAGCCGATAATTAGAATGTCTATTTAAAGTTCACCGCTCTCTCTTGCCGTTATCAATTAAAAGCCGTTTAAAGGAGATCGGTGGCAATCGTCAACAAATTAAATCTCTTCCTCGTTCTTTGACGTGAAGTCTAGAATGCATGATAGGGGTCACAAGAGGCCCTCTGAAAAGAGAGCAAAATTTGAAATTTCCAAATAGCTCTGCTGAGTAAAAGAGCTGCCATAATTCACCGCTGCTAGCAGTAGATGCAGTATGGAGTGAGATTTTTTGGATGGCTGTATTATCATGTGATATAATTTGATAAAAGTAAAAATGAAATGCAGAAAATAGGCCAAGTGAGGTTCTGATTAACATTATCAAAGCTTGGGCGAAAAGAACAGTAATGTCAGCTAACCAGCAATGCATCAAAAAGACAGGACAACATAGGTTTTAATGGGATAAAAGCTAATAAAAATCATAATCAAAACCCTCACATTCTTCTCCCTGCTCATTATATTTGTGCAGAGAAAATGAATGATTTGGTAAATGTCACGTGGTATTCAAAGATGCTGTGTTATATAATCACGAAGAATAAGTGTGCTGTTTTAACACAGACGTTTCTTCATCACATTTCCAGTAATTTTCCTTTTTTTAAAAAAAAGCATTAATGTGCATGCGGTTTGTCGCATGATTCACAGGCCAGCAAAGGCGAAACATTGGCTTTTAATTTGATACAAGATAAAGAAATACTGGAGGCAGAAAGAAAATGTATATTTGAGATTTTCATTTGGGGGCGTCATCTCATTACTGACTGACGATGATACATTAGTGTCGCACACAGGAAAAGGATATTTTTCCAATGGAAGCCCAAACCTTATTGTTGGGAATGTACCATCTGGATCTCAAAGGGCTTCGCTCCCACATCTATCTTCTCTGGGATAACACAGGAGTCGACACAGGGAGGCAAGACTGATTGGTGATGCATTATGTATACTTTTAGCAAATTGTGATATTTGTCTGGCAACGTGATGCTGCATATGACATACCCAAATTATCAGTATACCCAATTATCATTTGTGGCAAATGATCAGTTTTTGGCATTTTATTTTATCAAGACACAGATTTGATATCTGATAAAAAAAAGATCTGTTTTGTATGAACCAAGTCATTTTGCAATACATATAGCCTATATTTTGCATCTTCCTCACATTAATATTTAACGTGATATTCGATAAAAAGTTCCACCTCGTAGAGTGGAGTGTCTGTCCAGGAGCAAACCTGTAAAAAAAAGTCAACATATTATACAATTTGATGAATAACTTTTTGTTGGCTGTGTGCATGCATGCAAAGCCCATTATGTTTGATGTCGTTCTCAGGGGCACACAGTGTTCCCTTGTTCCTCCCACCTCTGACAGTGACAGGGTGAGCCTGAGGAGGTGTGCCCTCTAATAAAACATTTATATCCAGGGAAACAGCGTGTCCAGCTCCAGCCACAACACTGGCTTTGACACCAGGGGCTCTTTTGAAGTTAGCCACCAAGATTTAGAGGCTTTTGTAAGGGGGGCCCATTGTCTAGGACTCTCCTCCCTTCACATTCCCTCCCCCTGCATCAAGACGCTTGGTGCTAAAGTCTCACAGTAGTCTGCAGCCACTTCAAAAGATGCCCCACATGAAAGGGCTCGGTTTGACCCCTGCCCAGTAAGTAGCAGCTAAATTGGTAGATCGAAAAGCGGGGTAATTTGTATCAACTCAGTAAGTTACTATGCAGCTAAACAGGAAGGTCATGCCTTTATTCCATGGCCTTAGCCCTAGCCCCATAGCAACAAGACATCAATGTAACATCATTTCCCCATTACACCGGTTTGCACTCTCTCAAAATGATGCGTGTACACAAGGCCCGATTGTGGTGAGACAATCAGCCTCCAATTGTGATGCATAGGCGTGCAAAAGGAAGCAAAGTGAGGACAGGAAGTGTGTGTGTTGCTATTTTTTTCCAACGCTGGCACGGTATGACTGTCCTGCTTAGCCTGGGAGATAATGTCTGATAATGGTAGGCTAATGATGCTTGGACTGATTGAATTAGGCCAGAGGTTCAGCGGGTCAGAGCCCTGGAGCCTACGAGTGACTCACCTTCCCCCCGCAGCTCCACACACACCCTCCTGGGAAAGGCAAAGATCTGTGTTTCCCCCCGGTCCCAGTTTTTACAGCTCAACCAAAATTCTCATGGCGCTAAAATCAATGTTGCCATTGTTGGGGCCAAACGGCACGTCTTGACCATGGCCAATGCAAAGAATTCCAAGTGGCAGAGCCTGCTGGCCTGTTGGGATCTACAGATTTGATTATGAGGAGGGCCAACGTTGTTTTTCAAGCCTGTCACATAAAGGGGGTCTTGTTCAACATCAGGACAATGGGACCTCTAAGTGGCATGTGAAACTGACCCGACTATGTGCAATAATTCAAGCCTTTGATTTGACAAATGTTTTTGTGCCGTCCTCCACATCTGCAAAATACCTCCACTTTTCTGCATCCCTTCTTCTTCTGTCTTTCTCTCTTCCCTTGCCAGATACTGTTCCCTGCAAGAACTGGCTTACACAAGATTTACCTCCCCCAATGAAAATAGTTGGGGAGAAAAATGAAAAGAGCATAAGGACTTTGGAGGAGAAAAGAAGACAGGATCCCATCGTGTCGGAGGGAAAATGTTGGGCACGCAGATAAGTTTGGCTGTTTGGCTTTTGTTGTTTGAATTAAAATAAAGGTTTCCTTCTCTGCTGTCACATTACATTAGCAGCAGCTGCGATGGCTGCTATCAGCCCTGTTCCTGGCTGCAGCTCTGTGTGGAGCGAAGCTGACGGTGTGTGGAAACTAACACAGGCACTGTGCTGTGACCGCGTCACCTGCAATCAGGCCCAGCAGCCAGCCAGATTAATCATGACAGTAGGCAATATTTCCAACATTATTAGAAGAGAAACCTAATATTTTGGGACATCAGGGATCCCGGTGCCGGTGTCCATCAAAGTGAGAGCCTTCATTTAATGCTCCTTGGATGGGTAACCCTGGCACTTAACCCCTTTTAGATATTCCATCTCTCTCCTCTCCTCCTCTTCATACACACACACACACACACACACGCACGCACGCGCACACACGCACAGGCACGCACACACACAAACACGTATACAGGCTGATGGCTTATGATGAGGCATCCCTCCAAAACAGAGGTGATGCATTTATTCCCAACACAATTTCTCACTGCCATTTGGCCATGTTTTCACAAAGCCAAACAAGAAATGGTACACCTATATCTGCCCTGTAACATCAGTCCTATTTGCTGGGGAATGTGCAAAGGGCTGTGGGGATTAGTGAAAACAAAATGTGCCTGTCACACCTGTGTACATGCGTGATTGTGTGTGGGAGCAAAGATTTCCATGTGTATGTGTTTCTGTAACCACTTTGTATTCTTTACAGGTGTGTGCTATGCCTTATGTCCGTTTGTGGTGGGTCTGGAGGGTCTTGTTGTGCTTCTCGGCGCACCCCTAACATCGCTTACACTTTCCATTTTGTTTATGTGCTTCTGCGTGCGTTCAGTTTGATTTGACGTGATTGTGTCTGGCATGTAGTGTGTGCAGGTGCTGTGAATCGTAGAGATCCCAATCGTGACTCATCCCCGCTCCTCTCCTCTGTTCCCAGGACGTTTCACCCCTCAGAAGGTCTGTCGATAGGACAATGTGTTTGCATATGGATTAACAAATGCTCAGACACACACACATACACACACTCACAATCATGTGAGCAACAAACAGAAGGTTCCACATTGTATTTCTGTGCACACAATGCTTTATATATACTTGTACCATGTAAGTGTGTATGTACATTTGAACATCAATTTTAATTGTACAGAGACTCAACAACATCTGTGTATTTAAACGTGAGTTGAACCTTTACTGACAAACCAGATTTTGAGAATACATACCTACTATTGCAAAATCCTGACTGAGCAAATCTTTCAAAAATAGATATAAAGCTAATGACAGAATAATCTCGCCACAAGGTCCAATTAGGTGCTTTCCATCATATTGCTTTCCATCTTCCTCAGTAAATTGTCGATGTTCAAATGTCTTTTTTTTTCTTGAGCATGTTTCATGTTGTCTTAGAAGTTGAGATTCAAAGTTCAATGTTGACCTTGAAAACAGCAGCTGAGAAAAAAATCTCACTGATCATACCACATGACCTTCATCAAATGCAGCAGATGGAGTCTGCAGCAGTTACAGCATTTTACTGTTATTACAAAACAAATAATACAGACACGTAAAGCATGTTTTAGCATTTACGGATGAAAATCTTCATTCTCTTCCAGCTTTGTGAGCCCACTATGCAAACGCTTCACCAGTGCTACACCCAAAACCCGACTACTGCTGCAATGCAGAAACTGTTATTTTTTCCAAGCAACGAAACAGTTTACACACACAAATATCACTGGACTAATGAATCCTGTTACATAATCCTAATCAATAAAGAAATCATGCTACTGAAATGTCTCTGAATTTCTTAGGATTAGTTTAAAAATGCAAAAATAACTACAAGTGAGTTTCACAAGAGCACGACAGTATGATGCCAACATAATACACAGCTGAACACTGGTGAGCACTTCAACTGCGAGCAATACTCACTCATTGACATCCATTCTTTGACCTACTGTGCTTTCACAATCTGTATACATACACCACAGTGAGATGCTGCATCAAAGACCAAATGACATATCAATCATATTGATCCCCAGAATCGGTGCTGTTTATCTGCTTGTCAAAGGACTCAATTGGCAATCAATGCACGGTTAGTTTAATTTTGCTTATTGACTGACTGTAGTGTGTGTGTATTAGTGCGTATGTATTAGTGTGCGTGTGTGGCAGTGTCCCCCTCATTCTCTGAGCCTTGTTTAGGGGAGGAGAGGAGCGCGAAACAATGTTTTCCTGCTGGCATGTGCCTCGGCTGTGTTCATCAGGGGGTTTTGGGGTGCCTAATACACCATGGCGGTCCCCCATTTGTTTAATTTGTAAGGCTCTGACATCAATTGTTGAGCATCATTTGCCCCATCGAAACGTCACATGTCACCACTAATGGGCCAAGCTGTGCATGTGCGACATACGCATGTGAAGTGTGTGCCCGCACGTGTGTATGAGGGGTTTGTTGGGAACGGGGTGGTTCAGTTTATATGTTCAGTTTTCATCAAGGGCTGCTGATTCTCCTATGAATTTATTCATATACTTCAAGAGAGAATATTTGAACAGAGATGAGGAGCAAGTACAAAATAGTGAATAATGTTATTTGTCTAAACTTAACAGTTTATATTAAACCATGTATAGGCCCAGATTTGTAGAATCCAGGACTGAAGTGGAGACAGTCAGAAGCAGTTTGAAGTGTGTTTGAATGGTTATGTGATGATTACGGGGGGGGGGAAATGAACAAACTGCATAGTCAGTGACTACAAATCTTTGTACTGAAGTGAACAAAATGATCCAAGTTAATAAAATGATTTGTTGAAAATGGACGTTTATCCAAAAAACAATGGATTATGTTCAGTGACACCATTTTTGAATGTTCAATTTCAATGTTTTATTTTAATGCTCTATTCTTACAGTATGCACGCAGGCAACTATGGTTTGGGAAAGACAGTGGTTATAGTTATTAAAAAGAAAATGGTTGGTCTGAGGTGGGACACCTGGCATGAAGATGAGAGATCAGATACACTGCACTCCAGTCACCATCCTGATCACCACACCCTTACGTTCTTTTTGCTACATAAATCCCACTGGCAAAAATGGAAAAATCCAGTTTTTGTTAACCTGGCTGTTATTCTCATCTTTCTGTTCATTATAACCATCAATCATGAGGTTGACTGGGACATGGAGCACCAACATCTGACAGCTATGGTATGCAGTTTGCTACAGTGCAGCTACAAGGATTTCAAGGGGACTACTTTCTTTCAGACTCAACAAAAAGGGTTTGAGATTTTTTTTTGTTGCATTGAAGCTTGTTGTAGGAGGCTTGCACCTCTTGCGCCAATCAACAGTAATCTTTGCAGGAGCCTGCATTTCCCAAATCCCTACAATTACAAATACCAGAATTTCCCTTTAAACTGTGTAAATCAACAAATAATTGAGCACCGTAGATTAATTTAATATGACTGTAATTCCGAGGGATTCTGGACTGTGTTGGACAAAAGAACAGATCATTAGGTCCTGCTGGCTGCTCTGAACGAATTAATTGTGTTTAGTACTCAATGGACCTTCATGAGAACTCACATTTGCACAAATACTGCATGTGCGTGCTAATGACCAGTGGTCTGCTTGCTGTTGGAAACGATGACTTCAGAGAGGGCTGCCACTGTGTGAGTGGTCGTCTGCTGCTGTGGTCCGTTACTTTCCTCAGGCTGCAGTGACACACACACACACACACACACACACACACACACACAAAGACACAGATGCATACTCTATACTACCACACATGAGCATATGATTGCCAGTACCAACTCCCACATATACGTATACACGCTCACGCACAGACACACACATATAAATCCATTAGTCAGACAGTGAAAAGCCAAGTGCAGAGATGGACAAACAGAGCGACTGAAGGCCCACGCACCACAGCGATAACCCTGCCGCATGACTCAATTCAGGGAATATGCCCAGTCACATCAAAACATGCTCTTTGTCACCAGGTCCCGAAAAACATGTTTGTCATGTTGCCCTCTGAGGGTTATGTGTTCCCCAACTCGCAGGTCCAAGTATAATTATTCAGCATCTCAATGGTCACCATTCATCTTCTCTTATGGCAAATCATCGCCCGGAAGTGATCTAAACATGACCGCGGGAACCTATCACAGAATATTTGAAAGCAAAGCGGGGGAGTCCAGGGGCATAATTCTGTTGTGAAGGGCTAATGCATTCACACCCACACAGATTGACTCACCCTGACAAAAGAGGCTGTGTTGTCTATTCTAGGCAGCTGGGCAGGATGGCGAAACTTGGAATCCTTTGTTGGCCGGAAGAGAAGTCAGTCTTTGTCAGAGTTTTACAGAGTATATTTTACCATACGCCTTTGCACGGCCGGTCAGGCATTCAACGTTGCAACAAGGCTAAAGAAAGTTTGCATAGATTAGCAGTGTTATTGCAAATGTTGAGCCCACTTATGTGTTAATCAAGCCTTTTTGAAATTCAGGCCTTTTTTTCTGAAACAGTCTTCTAACACCGAGGTTGTTCATCTTTGTAAACTGCACACAGGCAAACTATGTGAATAACCATAAATCAAATAATTACCAATTTGCCTTAAGGTAGTTAAAAGAACATTTTTGTTTCTCTTACTCATGCATTTAAAGAGGCATTCAGGGCCAAATGTGAATATAATTTGATCAAAGTCACTGAAAATTAACATAAAAGAAAATGCAAGCAAAAAGTAAAAATATATTTTATATTTTTCCCCTATTGATTTATTATTTCACCTGATTACAATAAGATAATGTTTAGTGAAGAGAGAGAAGGGAAAGAGGCAATCTTACTGCTGCCATGAGCTAAATTGGAATCAGCAGTATTGCATGTAAACCCTGTTTTAGCCAGTTTTATCTACTATATGGCCACCCAGACATGACATCCATATGTGATTGTTGATCTCATCTTCTTCTGTGAGGGCTTTCCACCAGATTTTGGAACCTGGCTCCAGGGATTTGCTACCATTCAGCCATTAGTGAGGTCCAACACTGATGTTGGGCAATAAGGCCTAGCTCTCAGTTGGCTTTCCAGTTCTTTCCAAAGGTGCTGGATGGGGTTGAGGGCAGGGATTTGTCCAAAACTGCCGAGTTCTTCTACAGTATACTGGGAAAACTTTATGGACCTGGCTTTGAGCACTGTCATGTTGAAACATTAAAGGACCTTCCCAAAAGTGATGCAACAAAGTTTAAAGCACACCGTTGTCTAAAATATGATTGTTGGCTGTAGCATTAAGATTTTACTTAACTAAAATTGAAACTAGCCCAAATCATGTAAAACAGCCTCAGACCAAATGTGCAAACACTTGAGGGGGAAATCACATACTTCTGGCCATATATTGTGACACTGGCAGCAGATGTGATTAGAAACTTGAACCTGAAAAATACCTACATGTGCTCTCATCCCACAGAGTTTAAGGTTTATTCATTGCAGCTGGGACGTGAGACGTTTCTGACCTGAGAAGAGGTCAAGGTCATGGGAGCCAGAAGTTCAGCTCAGCAAAAATGTTCAGCTTCCTGTCCTCCTACTCTTTACAACACTGTCCCCTCTGTGTTGATACTCTCTTGTAGGTCAAAAACTTTCCATTTCCTGGTTGTCTTGAATGTACTAATAGATTGGGAGTACCCTTGCTGCCAATCAAAATGAGCCTCTTGCCCTCAGCTGGGTGGAGATTGTTGTAGTAGCACTGAAGCATCCTGTTTAGTTATTCAATTACCATAAAGGCCCGTTACCTCAAAACAAGTTTATTGAGTTATAAAAAATCAATTTTGCACAAAGAATGCAGAGAAATGTAAAATTTGAAACCCTGCCGAGTCTGTGACCTTATATTTGACCTTCAGGTTGTGGATTTAAAATGGGTTTGTTTGAGAAGAAGAAAGAAAAGACAGAAAAGCAATGAGTAAACGCTCAGACAAACGGAACTTCTAATACGTCTCAATAATAGATATGTTTTCCCTCGATGTTCTGCAACAATTTTTCCTCAAATTCGATTAGCTTAATTTAATATTACTCTGAACACCTAACATTTTTCATTGTCTTCTCTGTAATTTCTCCACAGACAAAGACAAAGAGAGCAAAAGAGGAGTGTGGGACTATCTGCTCAAGCGTGTGTGTGTGTGTACCACAGGTGTCTATGAACATGTGTCACTGTATGTACATGTGTGTCTCTGTTTTCCTCTGTGTGCACTGTGTTTTGTAAGAAACAAAACACACTACTGGCTGTCACAACGCATTTAGCGCTCTCATCCACTGTGAAATGTTTAGTTACTCTGTCAAACCTCTCTGGCACAGGGCCCAAGTTGCAAATTAATGTATAGCTCTATGCACCTTGGTGATTCGTTATCCAAAGGACTGTTTAAATAAGGCATTTAGGCAGCGGTGTTAATCTACCAACAAAGGCTCAGCTGTTTTTAGTAGATAAAATGACTGTCAAGAGTCTCGGCTGGAAGTGCATCTATTCAGGCACAGCTGAGTCGCATCAGCCCCCCCCCCCCACACACACACACACAAACACACACACTTGGCAAAAAAACACACAGAGTGTTTGGCTGTGGTACTTTGGCTCTTGAAACATGATAATTCTGATGACATGAGACTTGTGAGTTTGGATTTGAACTAACACATTCAGAGTAGAATTTAATGCTGCCTCAAGTGTGAAAGAAGGCTGTGTGTGGTCTGGTGCATTTCCATTGTGTCATGTATCTGTAGAGGAGGCTGAGACCAGCTATTTCTCTTAGAGCAGTGTGTGTATCTGAATAACCCACAATAAACTGATTTCATTTTATAGTTATTTCTCTTCTGTCAGGATGCTTACAGATGAGAAGCATGTGGATTTTATCGAATGTCCTCAGATACTTCTTCCTCAATTTCAGCTGACTTATTATTAAGTTTACTGTTCCTTGGGATAATATTTTGGATGAAGTGCAATGCATTGCTGCTCTAGTGACGTAAATCTATGTTGACCGAGTATGCTACTGTTCCTGCTGCTGCAAACACCTTTTCATGAATGAAGTCAGTAATGTGATAACTGAATCAATGTCATAGTGTGAAACAATAAAGCAAATATTGAAGGTGTTACCCCAAGTACGACCATTTAATTGTTGACTTCTTGTAAAACACTGCTTAAGGCTATATCCACACTACTACGCTTTCGTTTTAAAATGCATATGTTTTGCTACGTTTGCACCTAGCGTCCACACTACTCCAGCTTTTTTCTAACCCCTAAAGCGGAGAAGTTTGGAAACACGGCTGTCCCCCGTTTTCGTTCTAGTCTGGACGGGCAAAAACAGAGGCTTTTGGAAACGATGACGCAGTGTTAATTTCTTGACTGGGTCTTATCAGTCACGACGTCATGCCCTTATCACATATCCCTTTTTCGAAAAGGTAGTAGTGTGGATGTAGCCTAAATGTAATATAAAATAAGAAATACAAAAGCTGCAGCAGGTTGTGCAGTTTAGGAATTAATTTTAATTTGGTGGATGGTTTGATGACATTCAGTTATGAAGACCAATCCAGGTCTCCAGGTTTCCATAACTGAGTATTTATTTTGTTGTTGGGTGTATGAAGACCAAAGGTATCAAAATCTGATCCTCCAAAGCCAATAAAACCCGCTCATTCTGGTCCACACAGGAAACTACACACTATATCTTGTTTTTTCTCCTGTTTGTTGTGCTAAAATGCACACTGCACAAGCGCCAAGATCCCCAGACTGATTGTTTATGTAATCCAGACAACAGAGGCGCCCTGGCAGCAGTGTTTGTTCACCCCTCAGGTCCTTCAGTAAATTAAAATCTTTCATTGCTGTGTTGTATCTAGAGAAGAATTGTGCATTCAAAATGTCATTGAAAGGATGTTACAGATTGTGTTATAACAACAGTTGCTTTTGATGATAATTATGAATGCAACCTTTTTACACGATGTAGTGCTTCTAGCAATTGAGCTTATTTTGAAATCAGCATGCTTCATATTAAACCTCCGGTGGCAGGAATTCTTGCTTTTCTTCTTCCTTAAGTGAATGGCAAAAGACAGAAGCAGCCTGTTAGTTGCACAATGGCTCCTCTTCGGCTAAAATTGGCCTACACAGTGTAAGGCTGCAAGCCTCTCCAGCTTGGGACTGCTGCTCATTGGGGTGGTGGCACTTTAAAGATGTGAATTCATTTCGAACAGACTTATTTCTTGAGAAAATACCAAATATACTGAATTTGAACTCGTGTTAAATTCAACCACATGGGCTGAACAGTTTCATAATGATAATCAATTGGATTAGTGTTTTCCTTGTCTTTGGTGCTGATAGAAACATAGGCCTGATTTAAGAAGACGCTTGAATCCCTGTGGGCTTGTCACATGGTCCACAAAGTATATAAATCAATTTAAATAATCTAATAAAATTAACATTAAATTAGTGCATAGAAATCAGAGAGAGAAAAAACTATGTACTCAGAGTGGTGATAGAGCCACAAAGAGAAATTTAAATGCTTGGACCCCTTCATGTTTGTATCTTAAGTATAGTGTCACACATTATTGTTGGTATGCAGCAAAATGTCAGTGATCAAGTAACTTGGTCTCAAATTTAATATTCACTGGTGATGAAGTGCAGCATTGACATTGTCAAGTGATGAAAATATCCAATCAAAGGCCCCAATTATGCATGTGATCTGTATCTGGATATATTGTATTATCTTGATAATGGCAACCGATCCAAACCAGATGTGGTCTGGCCAATTCGATCTGCCTGCATTTACAGAGAAAACAAATCTTGAGAGAACATGTTTTTTCATTATACTTTACACATAGATTATATACAGTGACAAGGACCAAACTGAATCTGCTGTCCCTGGGTGAGACTATCCAGATTATTTCTCTGGTAAGGAGATGAGATTTTTTAGCTTATGATGAACGAATAAATATCATTAGATAAGAATGATTTGATCAAATACTTGTTTTTTTATGTTTTCCATCATAACATGTCAAATAAATGTTTGATAATTGGGCTGACACTCCAAATTATAAAGCAAAACCACAAAGGTTGAAGGCTACAGTTTGAAGTCAGAATGATAGTCACATTTCTTAAGAGTTTGGTGACATTTTTATTTCTTAAACAGTGTGAATTAATCTCACAGTTTTGTTATAGTAAAGGAAATCCATACCAGCTTGGCACACCAGCTGTTTCACGACTAAAGTGTGACATACCAAACCAATGGGCATATGTGTGTTACAGGTCACTAGGATAGTTGGACCCAAATGCAAGACTCAAAGAGTTGGGGTATGAAGGTGAACACAGGGGACTCACACTACACAGGGAGGGGAAAACACAGGGAGGCTAGCTGGAACCATGACAATGTGTGAGACAAAGATGCTAACAGAGAGAGTAAGGTTTGCTAAAAAAAAAAAAAAAAGGCTAATCTATTCTCTTGACAGCCTTGATTGTCTCATGACCCTCTGAGTCAGACCCTACCCATCCAGCTGTGTGGCCAAAGTTCAGAAAAAGACCCTAAGGTGTTTTCTGATTGATCCAGCCTACAAACAATGAAGGCTGTGTGTCTTGTGCACCATTGCCATCTTGGTGTGGGTCAAAGAGCTAGCCATCTTTGCTGCCTCTCCTGCAAACAGTTGACACATCATGATGAGTGAAAGGTGTGCAGAGAGCGAGGGAGCAGGAGCGGCATGGTGGGAGTAATGATACGTGACAGAGAGGTGGAGAGAGAGCGTTGTTTGGGTCTGAGTATGTTGCAGCGCTGCCTAATTGAAGGATGTTTTAATGCTGTCAGAGGATGGCAGGTTGGAATAATCATAGCTATTTGTTTACACAGCAGACACCCCGATTGACTTTTAATGGCTGCAGCCTGTGTAGTGCTTCCAATCACCAGGGTGAATTTGACTTTCGTGTGGAAAACATTCGCTCATCTCTTCAGCTTTCCTCTCTTGGTTTACATGAAGACGTTGGATTCTACATAATTGATGAGGCAGCAGGGAGGCTTGTTGGTTGGTGAGTTTCTCCGTGACTGCAGAGTTGCAGAGTTGATCCCTGCAGGTCTGACTTTGTCTGTTTCGTCTTTGCAAGACACTTCCACATCACATCTGGCCCTTCTGATGGCAAGCAGCAGGCGATATGTTAATTTTTATCAGGGGGGATGCACCAATTGGAGCACAAACCCCCTTGCCCCTCTGCTGGCGAGCCTATTTTTTGCCCCTTAAAGTGATTTTTAGGGGCATTTACTAAACTCTGAAATAATGTATATTATTACATTACATTGTCAAATTAACACTCAATTTGTGGTACAAAGATTTGTTTTATTTGAAAAAATAACAACAAAGAACAGCAACAAAAACGTATGAGCATTCAAGGACACTTTTCGTCCGACCTCTGTCATGGTGCTGCTGCACTTTCTCTTTCCCTCGACTGCGGTAAAGATTATCGCTAAATTATTGAGAATTCTTCAATTTTGACAGAGCTTTTCTATTTTAATCGGTGCAGCTTTTCTAGCCTTTACGGCACTAGTTTGGTGACCTGCAAGTCGAGTCAGTGAATGCGGTACACACACACACACACACACACACACACACACACACACACACACACCGAGAGAGTAGAGATGAGACAAGTTGGAGAAATAATTTCACATGGCGTGATCTACAAAGAGAAAAGTAGCAGAAACAAAGTTTTTAATCAAGAACGGACACACATGTTCAGTCTTCCCACAGGCCGTTCAAAACCAGCTAACAAGGGGGATGGCATCTCTCCTCATCACCCTTCAAATCACCTACTGATGGCAAGCATATTTGTTGTGTTAGAGGTAGGATTCTGTAGGAATTCAGTACATTGTCAGTATTTTGCAAACTCCAATGTATCGTATTTTACTACAAGTATGATGTGTCAATAATTTCAGCTCAAAGGTCAACTTACTAGCTTTATCCTGAACTTCCAAGAGTGGAAAATTGTTCACATGATAACAAGTGGTTGTATATTCACATTAAAATGTTTTCTGGAAATTTACTGAATCTTTTAAGCTTTGAAATAAGCTTACATTGTGTTTTACTTTAGAATACTTTGAATTCAGAATCAGTTTTACCGCTGCTAAAATACAGTTTCAGAATTTTCCCTTTTCATTTCCTCTTCCTCTAAAGTAACCATCATTTTTACTTGTAACAGGGTTTATTATTGATAATTTGGGTGTGCTCGCTTTTGGTTTAACCTTCAGATAAAGCGATTTAGATAATACTGTAAAACCTTTGACTTGATTACAACCTCTCAAATGATCTGAACACTTCGTTCTTCCCCTGTGGGATTTAGTTGTAGGGATGTCACCATGTTCTCATATCTCACCGATCACTTTGGAGTACAGTGTCATCATAACAAAAAGAAATGATGTCCATTTATTTTTGTTATGATGACACTGGACTATCAAAATAAGACCCAAGTTGTCATCAAGAGTCATCCTTTAAAAAATGAAGTCCTAACACACATGTCTGATACACATATTATAACCGCCGCTGCTGTTTCCTGTTAATTAAAAATCAACACATGTACCACTTTGATTGAGGATGCCAGGGCATGGGCTGCAGGCAATCATTAACATGCTGGCTTTAAGAGGGGCACCAGTTTATTCATTGAGAGATAAGTTTTGTCTGACCTTCTCTGAGGCTGGGTCAGGGGTCGCATCACTAAAGGGGATTTAAAGATGGCTGCTGCTGCTGCTGCTGGTGTCCGTCTTCACGTGAGCTTCCAGGGCAGAACCTTCCTGTTTACCAAATTAACAACAAAAGCTGCCTTGTTATCATGTGTTTTTACTACCTAGCACATCTGAGGGAGTCATGAAGTCGGGTGACTGGGGGGTGAGGGGCAGGTCCTGTAATCTACAGCTGCAGTGGTGGGGGGGGGTCAGTTTAGCTGGAATGGATCCTCCTTTTTTTACTTAAAATTCCCCCCTCAGTTCCTAATGGGGCATTGGTCAGTTGGTGTTGGGGGAGGAGGGTGTGGAGGTGAGACGTGGAGAATAGTGCTGTTATCTCCTAAAAGAAGTAATGCGTTTGAATGTGGACTATATTGCCTGGAGTGTGAATGGGAATTGGGAAATAGCAACGTAATGTCTAAAACACGGCAGTTTTACCAGGTTTCTAAGAAAAATACTTTGTCATATGGGTGAAAAATCGATCTTTTATTTTTCTGCATTGCAAACAAAAATCATCATTTCTATTGTTTAAATCAAACAATACTATTACCCAACAACTGCACCAGAATCATCTGACACAAACACACACTGTAGAAATGTTTAATTACATTAATATGCAATATCAGTCGTTGGTAGCCCTTTAATTATGAATGAAGATGTAATGACACTACCATTAATATTTAATTAAAGGGCAATAAAGTGTTATTTGGCAGCATTACAAAACTAGACACTAATAAAGGAATGTCTTTAGCCAGTAATCATTAGAGACAGAAGAGCCCTGTGTCTCTTAAAATTTGACTGTCTGAAAAGGTAAATACAGAGGACACACGGAGGTCAAAAGTGTGTATACATTTGTGTGTTCACACTGACTTACACAGTTGTCAGGGTCTCTGTGATCAAAACCCATAGAATAGCTAAGAGCACTAAAGTGAAACGATCTTATCAAGCTGCAGCGAATGTGTTATCCGTGCCTCTTTTCTGCTCAATGCAAAACACAACGTGACAGCAACATAACGGGTACAAGTAAGAGGGAAGAAAGGAAGGGAATGGGACACTATAGTGATGGTAAAATCCCCCTGGAATACTCTGAATATCCTTCCATGTGTTCGCCTTCAGCCTGGTAAACAACTCACTGGGTTTTGACACAGTCAGTTGCTCTAGTCAACAAGAGTTCCCTAAACTTTGCTGTGGTTAATTTCTGCTCGGTTTCCTTGATAAATAACACTTGAAGAAGTTTTAAGGGACATACTTTTTCCTGTCTCTCTTACTATCTACCTCTTTTGATATAAATTCTCACAATTTATTTATGAATCCTCAGAAGAAGTCGAGAGGCCCAGTAGGCAGGACTGTGTCCAAAGTTTGCCCAGGCAGGAATGCATGATGCCAACAGACACAAAGCATTGCTTAGCACCAGACACCCATGCGGTGACATTGAGATGCTAAAGCTGTAGCTTGTTTACACAAGTTTCCCCCTTTTCTCCTCTCTGAAGCCACAATTTAGTGAGACAATAGGCACAGTGTGGCCCTCATCTGTGAGTGGGCCGGGCTGACAAGGCGAGCAGTCAGCTGGGGCACTCTGGTTTGCTCTGGAGTGGATGTTTACATCAGTGGGAGGACTCATTGTTTAAACTTAGAAGGCCATGATACACACAACTTTCAGAAGCAAAGAAAATGGTAAATACTGTTTATGATGAAACAATTTTTCTCTACAGGGTCTTTTAATCTTCAATAATTTTGCTTAATTTTCAATTTCTCTTTTGAACTCAAAGCAATTCTGCCAATCCTAGTTGCCATAAAATACAGCTCTCCACAATGGGGATTTCACTTTCTCCTCTTTAATCGCTGCTTCACATTGGGCCATTATTTAAAAACAGTTAATGCAAATTCAACCTTATTGTATGAAAGGTGAAATTTACTTCATTCTGCAAAATACTTCCAATGCCAATATTTTTAAAAATGTGGCTTTCTGAAATACCTGTGCATGGCAACTACAGTATGGTTAAGGTTATGGAGGGATAATGGTTATGGTTGATGATCTAATTGTAAGGTCTGATCAGGGTTAGGGAACTAAAACACTTAGTTAAGGTTAGGAAAAGATGGTTGTTAAAAAGCAAACGTTAATTGCAGGTCTGTAACGGGACGCACACTTTAGTCTCCTGCATTAAAGTCAGATGTGCTATACAACCATCTACCACACCTCACCTTACCTTCTACCTGTAGCATACCTCTCCCTGACCTGGCACTGAACATTGCTATTGGATTCAAATTGTGAGGTACTGGGCTGGCAAATTAGCATGTTAAACAGGATATACCTCTCTTCAATTTGATTAGAATTAAATATAAATAAAATGTACATGGAGGGACAGAAAACAATCTCAAATAAATTGTATGCATGCTATCATTTTATTGCTCTTTGCCTCGTCATTGCACCTGTAACACCTGGACGTGT
Source organism: Coreoperca whiteheadi (assembly GCA_011952105.1). NCBI lineage: Eukaryota > Metazoa > Chordata > Actinopteri > Centrarchiformes > Sinipercidae > Coreoperca > Coreoperca whiteheadi. Next base: position 8,112,617 of record CM022489.1, on the reverse strand, counting down.
ACATTTCCATGCCAACTTCCTACAGAGTGCAGGACTAACACGCAGGCCTCAGAGCTCCCTCGGTGTATATTAAGTCCAGCTAATGAGCTGGTCAATTTGACAAGAGCGCCTGTGATCAATGTCCTCTCTGAATTGATGTGCTCTGCAACGAAGGACACTGACCCACCGAGAAATGTTGATGAAGTAGCCACCTGGAAACTCACACTTCCCACACAGTCTGTGAGTCAGTGAGTCTGTGAACACCACTATGACAAAGGAGTCATATCAGTGGACAGGTTATCAGCATAATTTTAGATTAAAGATAAACACTGTGAATTACAAGTACATATCTACAAGTCGTTAATGAACCTGGTGTTAGTGTGACTCGCTACATAGAATATCAGAGTGTGACAGTTAAATAGAAAGCTTAAAATAGATTTGAAAATTACATATTGGTACAGAAGATTTTTTGTTTTTGTACATTTTATTTTTTTTAAATGTACAGAATGAAATTAAACATACTGTATGTGTGGCCTAAATCTCATTTTCTCTTTAGCTTTGTTTCTCTAAACTGTGATGTATGTGAAAACATTTGATTATGTGACGACTAAGTCGGAATTTTGAGAGTATTGCAAAGCTTTAAATAGTTTGTTGAAGTTTTTATTACATGTTAATCAATATCTTGAGCAACGATGGGATCTGGAAGTTTCAGTTTTAGATGTATTATGTTTGCACTCATGTACATACACCACAGAGCAGATATATAGTTAGTCTTTGAAAGAAATTATTAGTAGTAGTATAACTGAAACTATGTTTTCTTAATGATGTAAAACTTGATATGCAGTACAGCTTCCTTCATCTTTGTCTAATCATGAACAATGTACAGATATCTCTGTTTTTGCTCATTTCAGGCCCAGTGGAAGAAACTGGGCTGAATCTGCATATAGTAATCATCAGAAAATTCCCCAGCAGAATATATTTGCATAAGATTATTAGTCATTGGCAGTGACCCCGAATAAGGATGAGCTACATTACTAATAGGCTTCTCTTAATGCTAATATATAAATCCTGGGATATATATCTGCTTTGACATTAATGACTAAATGTTACTTCTCAGCCTTGTCTCAGTGATGATCAAAAGTACTTCACTTCACTTTTCCCCCCTTCTCTTTAAAATTTCAGTTCTGTCTTCCTTTTCCGACTAATATTGTGGATAAAAGATTTCAGTATGTCAGGCTTAAAGAGGTGAAATTATTCAGTGCCTCTGGCAGAGAAAGTTTTGGAGGCACGGCTCTGAAGTTGTGGGGGGACTTTGAACTTGGTGTAATTGTAATGTATCAAATAGTTTGGGGGTAAGTAAAGAGAAATCCCCTGCTTAGATTCAAAATAGTCAAAATAAAAATAAAACTGATGTTGCAGCTGCTTGCTATTTGTCTGAAAATGTGCTGATTGATATATTGGATAGATAAATGTGCTGGGAAAGTCTGTCTCTGCCTTTCTCTCTGTCTCTTTCCCTTCCCTCTTCCATCTGGCCTTCCGCTGTCTCCACTGCACATTAACCAATAAAGATGAAATTTCCTCAGAAAAAAAAAGGCAGTGTCCCACCCGTCTGCCATCCTCAGGTCCTGTTCAGTATGCAGCGCGGGCAACAACTCAATTAACCACAAGCCCCTAGCCATCACACCAGCAGGCTGCCTCATAATATTTCCCATAATGTTTCATCCAATTTGGAGAGTTTGACGTTTACCCCCTGCAGGACTGCAGCGGTAGACAATGACTGAAGGCAAGGGGGGCACTGAGGTGGTGGTGGTGGTGGTGGTGCGTGTGTGTGTGTGTGTGTGTGTGTGTGTGTGTGTGTGGTGATGAGGAGTGGAAATCATCGCCCAGGCCTGCAGGTGAGCATGCATCATCATCTTTTTAAATTTTTTACCAACTCTTCCAAAACTTTGCAAGCACAGGTATATATTTTTCAAATTCTTGTACATAAACTTAACAGTCCACAAAAAAGTAGCAAGGGTATGTGTATATACTATAGAGGGAGTGAGTAAAAATTATTTTGTGAAATATTGCAGACACTGCAGAGGTAATAGACTGCTGAGATAGAGGGTGTTTATAGCACAGTACCATTGGATAAAGATAATGTTTTAGGAGAGTTTCACAGGGCTAGCAGTCATAAGATCCTCCACTCTAAAGCAAGGCTTTGGAGAAGCCTGGGAGCCATTTTAATGCCTCTTGTCATTGGCATGACCCTCTTTTTACCTCTCTAACCCCCCCAACCCTCCCTCGTTCTCTCCATCTCCCCTGTTCTCTTGGACAGAAGAGGACTCTGCAGCTCCTAAGTGATGGCAAAGGAGTCACCCCGGTGGAACTGATGCCCCCGATCAGCGATGGGCTGGAAAAGCATAAAGACAGAACAAGAAGGGGGGGGAGGGGGAGAGAGAAGAGAAGAAGGACGGCCGACCCAATAACAAACAAAACAACAAGAGAGAGGGGGAAGGAGAGCAGGGA
>CM022489.1:8040513-8105646 GCA_011952105.1 Coreoperca whiteheadi | reverse complement strand
GGGGGGGGGCTTTTAGCACGTTCATAAAAGCGGCATTTAGCATTGTCACAACAACTGCTTAGGAAAAGCCATGCGTCCATTAAACAAGGGCAATGATGCACTACAAAGTCACAACCCCTCAGCACAGCGGCCCGCGATCCAGCCAGCAGACCCCTCTGCATAACTTACTGGCTGTGTTGTATACAGTTCCTGGTACACAGCAGCGTGAGAGAGTTTTTCTGAGTGATTTCCAGTGTGAAGTTATGGTGTTGATTAGCGCAGTGACAGGTGCCATGATTAAAATGGCCGATAGTAATAGTGCAGCATTCATGCATTGACAACTTTGCTCTGCATGGCTTTGTGAGGGGTGATGTATGACACCATTAGGGTAACCTCAGGGCCCTGGAGGACACTTATCTCCCTCGTCACGTCCTTCACACTTCCCATTCTCCCTCCAACAAAAGGACGCCTGCTCCCCAGTCTGCATGCTTATGAATTGTGTCTGTGTGTGTGTGTGTGTGTGTGTGTGTGTGTGTGTGTGTGTATGATGTGTATGTATTCACTGTCCATCTCATGTTTATGTGCAGCATGTTTCATTATGTCTGTGTATATGTTTTGGTTTGTGCATCTGTGTCAGGTTTTGGCTTTTTGTGTATTGCAATGGAGGTGATTACACTTCATCCTGGGCTCTTACCGTGCAAGCCGTAGTTTGCTAAGTTAATTATTAGTGATTTAATTGTAACACAATTTTTAAATCCCCCTTCTCTTCTTCATCAACCATTCCTTACTGAAACACATAGTACAACAGCATAGTATTCGATCTTTATCCAATTCACAAAAGCTTGTTGTTCTGTCCACATAGTTTATAGTAGGTATTAGCAGCAGTAGTTATCAGAAAAGAACTGAAGGTGATGTGCTTCATGTTTCTAGAATGGGAGGTGATAATCTATTGTATAAACTCCATAGAAATGAGGGCTCATTGCAGAGGTACATAAAAGACAAATTGTGTCTGTCTTTTCATTTTAGGAGCAGGCCTGATAGCAAGCCTCATATTTGGGTGCTTTGGATGGGTGTAGGGTATCTGTAGGGTACATTTGATGCAGACATACAGATCTATGTACAGTTTTTACATGCTTACAATATGTGCCTCTGCATACTATGCTCAAACACAAGATGTATGCAAGTCTGTGTTTAGTGAGTCAGCAGCACCATTCATGAGGCCACTGCTTTACTACACCGTGGGTGCCCATGCAGAAGGTTCTGGCAAACAAATTTAGGGTTTTCCAGCAAATGTTTGAAACTGGCTCAACGTTTGCCAGTCAAAATTTGACCACTGCATTAATTGGAATCATTGTCATAATTAATAAAATGCATCATGTGTATTTGTGCTCGTGGTGATATACAGAGCGCAAAGATAACTGTAAACACCTCTTCGTGCCCATGGGGCCTGTCTGTCGCGCTGCGCTGGGCAAATGTTTGTGAGAACACCTCCGTAAACATGCACATCCTTGGGGGGGTCAGCCAAGGGGTGGATGACACCTAACGCACCCCCCGCCCACCCCCCTCACCACTGATACTGCAGTCATGTCAACGGAAGTGTAAGGCAATACCCAGTTTTCCTAACAAGTTGAACTGAGCCGGAGGCATCCCGGCATCCCGAGACTCCAAACACATGTCCCCTCCCCACTTCAAAAATACACACACCCTTATTTTTGGCGGCATGCAACCCCTTAATTATTTCAGTGGGCTGAATTTGAGACGATTGGGTTCTTAAGGTTTTGCGAAGGGCATGGAGTCAAGATACTGAGGAACAGCAAGAAAGAAACACTGAAGGCGACAGGATATTTAAGGGAGGGCAGGGGGTCAAGTTTTAGAGGATAGACATGTATACTCACACTCACACAAGAACACACATATGTACAAACTGCTGTCCCTGTCCCTCTTGAGCCCTTCTCTCCTGTCCTAAAGCCGCTACCGAAGCACTGCTTATGAGAAAAGACAGACACAAGTGCTAAGCTCTCCCTTTCCCTGGGATTGATAACATTTGTAATTGAGGTGCTTACTATGGAGTGCCAGCTTCCTGAGTCACAGAGAGTGGTTTCCAGGTTGTCTCAGCGCGGAGACGAGAGGCGAGGGGGCGATGGGGGGAATTTGAATGTGTTAAGAGTGTGTGGTGTCCACACGGCCATTAGCAAACAAACTCGGGTGGGGAAAGCTAAGATCAAATTCAGTGCCCTCTAAAGGCCAGTAGAGTGATTTATGCCAGCACATTTAATTTGTGAAAATCAAACATGGCAGAGAGAAAAAAACATTTGATGAAGGCTAATTACAACAATGACTAATGATGTCCCTGTGATATCCATTTTATTAAATTATTATGTTTATGAACACATAAACAAGTCTATTAAATGATTTGACATTAGTATGAACATTTTCTAAGGTATGAGTCCGTAGGTCTGTATATGAATCCAATGTGAGGACAGATTATACCTGATTTTTATGCATAGTTTTTCAGATGACTTTTTGTTTTCAGATGCTGTTTTCTCTTTAATATTACATGCCTTTTTCTCAATTCTGCAGTCACGGGTTCTTGCCGTTTTGACTGATCTTTAACATTTAACAAAAACATGATTATGAAAAATTCAACAACTGTACAATATCAAGAACTGTTGTGCGATTAAGAGCAAAATAAACCTTATTTTATCTAGCTTGTGAAATATAGCTTGTAAACTAAAATTAAATCTTTAAGATTATATTATATCAAATAGTCATAATAAGTGATAGGCCCAGAATGATCTGCATTTAATTTGTTGTTGATATCACACATTTTATTTGATTACATACACCTGTTGCTTGCCAATGAAGATGGTTGTGTGGTGAGTCATGTAATGGAACAGCATGAATATAATTAGAGTAATGATGCATTTGACATGTAATTTGGTGCCAAAATGCACGCAATGAAAGCGAACCATGTTCAGGGTATGTATTACAAATTTCTGTTACGAAATGTTGTCCAGATGTAGCCACAGTTAGGTTAGCCGGTGAGCATAATATATTTTTTTAATGTTTATATATTTAATTAGTTCATTTGAATGATCTAAATGCAGCTTTTTTTTAATCATTTAAAAAAAAAAAGTTTTTAAATAATTGTTTTTATGGGGACATTTGCTGACATGCAACAATCCCCATGGGCCAGATTAAAACCCATTTAATATGAGTACATGTAATAGCATACTGAAAAGACAGCTGATAGGGTTTTCTTTTTATTAAATGATCATGTTTATCAAAGAAAATAGGCATTATGTCCCTCTCAGTCTAATAAACATTGTGCAGAATGTATCAGTGCTAGAAGTGCAGATCAATAGAGACTGAATGAGAGTAATAGCTTTCACCTTAAAACACACATATTCCAATTAAGCCCAGTTTTCACATGACATTTTGAGAACAACTGGTGGGTGCATCAGCGGTTAAATATAAACATCCAAACTGAATCACTGATTATTTGAGACATTTTTTAGAGTGGAGGAAAAAATAAAAGCTCCACATGGAGGGAAAAAAAGAAAAACAGATTGATGATATCCAGCTGGTTTCATCTTTGGAAAGGCCAAGTTTCCTTCTCCCTACATTTGTGCTTTGCGTAGTATCAAAGTTTAAAAGTTATTTGTACAAATGACCTACAGAGATCGTGGCTCCCAAATGGCAAGTCTAAAAGGAACAACTCCGATAAATCATGGTGCGAAACTTGAGTCCGGGGCTGTTGTCGGAGATTTATCGGCAGCTGTATTTTTCTAGTGTCAACTGATGTTCCATAAGACTTAGCCAGCGTCTTACATTGCTTCCACCCATGCTCACTCCCCACCAACACATACCCAAAAACACGTACTCACACTGATCTGCACACATCACACATACAGACAGACACACACTACACTTCTCCACTCCATCAACAGCCGTCCAGCATTTAAATTTGAGAGCTATTCCTGTGAGACTGTTAAACACGACAGATTGAGATGAGTGGCAAACCTCTAGTGCTAGCATTAGCCCACTTATCTTATTAGTGGGGCAGCTCTAATACATTTGATACCCCCCCGGCTTCTGCTGCTGTTGGCCTCAGGGAACCCGCAATGGCTTCAAAGACCAGATCTGGCGTCCTGGTGGCTCAGCATGCTGAGATGCATACCACAACGATGTCGGTTAGAATTCAGTCCGCGGCAGTTGCCGCACGTCTTACTGTCACTCTGTTTTTCCAGTGACTTGTCAATGTAAACTATTTGACGAACAACAAGTTCAAATAGTTTTAATAGATTATAGACAATGAAAAATAACAGTACTTTAAATATGAGTCCCATTATCATAATTATTTCAAATGACATTTGATTTGATGTGACCTCGATTTGGGTTGCAGCGGGTGTTTGCTTTGTGATTTAAAATATAACCGGAGTATAGAACTTAACAGGATACTTTGCCTGTTTGAATTTCAATCACACTTGAAATGGGAACAGTGATAAAAGTGGAGTATGTAACAAAAATAGCAGGCCAAAAGTCAAGCTGTCTCTCAGAGACCAACTTGATTAATTCTTAGCTGGAAAATTATAATTACCACTTGAATAACTAATTTCTTAACTCTTTGCATTTGTTTTATTCCAGTTCACGAGCTTGTACAATGCCTAAATACATGTTAGTATTGCATTAGTGCTTAATCAATACAGAGCTTACACAAAGTTGTTACACTACAAAAAGCAAATGAACTATGCACTACAACGAAGGACTTGCATGGTATTCATGTTACAGTAATTCCTAATAAGATAATGGAAAGATCAATACACAAAGATAATTCCATAATATGTTTCTGTGACATCATGTCATAAAGAAAACATGGGACTGGAGAAGCAGCATCAACCTTTCACTTATATCTTTTTCACAGTGAAGCCTGCTGCTACATGAATGGGAGCTAAAACGGTCTTAAACTCACTGGCAGTCAGCGTTTTTTTAAACTATGGCTGTTAACCCCAGGATGGGTCTATTTCTGGTCAGAACACACATAAGACTACAAGTTGTTTTTTACGAGTGTGCGTTGCAGGGTTAGAGCTCATTTCTTCGATTTGGGTGGTTAAAATATTTGCAACTTTATTTAACTGGTTTGATTGAAAAAGTTTCCTATAGGGCTGTCCTGTCCAAAAGAGAACGGCAGTCCAAAATGAAAGCGATAAAGAACCTTTGCTATCTTGGTTTTTGAAAAAGATTGGAACAAAAAGAGGCGTGTGCTTGAATGAAGGCGGTGAATAGTATGAGCTTTGTTCTTTACAAATGTTAGATAAAGTGCTTTCAACAAACATTGCATATTTTTGTACACAACAAAATATGTAGAACTTTAAAACTTGAAAATGACCATGCAGAAAATATGGTGATAGCTTCAAATGCTTTCCACTGTACTTCAGTAACACTATTAGGAATTACTTTTTCAGATGGTGTGTGTGTCTCTTTTTGAAATGACCCACTTCACTGGGCTGGAGTGATTGACAAGTGAGTTCTGTAGTGATAATGATATGGTGTAAAGGAGTCTATGTGTGTTACTGTAAGTAGCAACACATAAGTCTAACCTTTAGCTGCTCAATGAAAACTGAGCTGAGGAGAGCTGCTTTGATGATTTGAACCCCGTGTTTATGCATCAAGAATACACACAAACACACACACACACACACACACACAGCAGCAACTCAGGCAGAGCCACACACAAAGCCAGGCAAATACTTAGTTTGCAACCTGGTGTAAAGTGTAACGCACCTTGACTGCTGTCGTCCGTGCTACGCCTCATGGGTAACAGGAAACAGTCTGTGATCTTTCTCAGATTGCTTCCTGTTGGTACTTTGGGTGACAGGTGAATGATAGTTAACGGTCTTCTTTGCCTTTCTTCTGTTCAGTTTCTCTAACTCACACACACGCACACACAGTTACACAATCCTCCCCATCAGCACCCCTGGTGTAGAAATCGCTTACCAAGACTCTTTGCTATTCTTAAAGGAGGCGTGTGAACATGTTGGGTGGGCAGACAGGCACATCACTGCTCACCTGCCTTTCTTTAGCACACTCTTCTTCTCACACTTTCTCGTCTCCCGGCTCACGCTCTCTCTCAACTACACACACACGCACGCACACACACACACGTGCACACTTGTCACCATAAAACAGGTTGTGTTGTCAAGTTGCCTGTCACCATGCTTGTTCCTTTGTGCCATATATGAGCCCTCTCAGCTGTTCCTCACAGTTGAACCACAATTAACCCCGCACACTCACACACACTCTCACACACACACACAGTTTGCACTTTCTGTCTTGCTCTTTCTCACTGCTGCCCTTTCACTATCAGCTCCCAGACTGCAACCCAATCCGTGCAGCAGGAGAGTCATTCACTCTGTCTGTCAGTGTGTCAAGTGTCACTAAGTGAGTTTACAGCATTTCTTCTCTGTGTTGCAATGCATTCATGCATATAACTGCACCCTCTCAGTCCTTTTCTTATAATTTCCTCTTTTTACTTTTGTAGTGAAGAGATTAACAATATGCATATATTTTTATTCGTTTCTATATCAGATAGCACAATTCCCAGTTTAAATGCCAAACTCATAAACCAAGAATAAACTAAAGGAGAGGTCTGTCACCATAAATCAAAAGATGGGGTTTGAGACTGGAGCTAGTGGGTTTCCAAGTCATTTGACATCTAAATGAAAAAAACAGTAAAACATTTTCGGGCTTACAAGGGAAACCAAACCATCATTTTATCGGACATAATTAAAACATCTTTGCATCTCAGTGTAAAAAATAGATTGAAATATTTTAATAAAAAATATCATTAAGTGAGAAATATATTATCTGAATGGGCCTCTGTCAGGAGATATGTTGGTCATACTGAATAAAATGATTAATTGAGTCTCCTAAACTACCCGGCTGATCTTTGCATTGGACATCTCATATCATCATTTTGTAGCCTCAGTAAAAGCAAATCTCATCCTAAAATATTTTGGCAATGGACACCAAAAAATATAACAAAACAGAACCGAAGAAAAAGAAAAACTCAGCTGTTTGCTCCAGTTTGGCAAAATAATTTTGCTGTAAAATATTTTACGAGGCAAAGTGCAGCATTAAATCAGTCACCTGGGCATCTTTGTGTGGCAAGAAAGAAACCATTGGTCTCCCTCTGAGTTTACCATCTAAGCTCTCAGACAGTAACGTCCACTCCTCTCAGACACAACAAATGACTTTCAAATAGTGTTTCAGTCTGCTGATGTTTTTACAAGATGAAGAGTTTGGTCATGAATCAGGGGATTTCAAATTCCAATTTTAACCTCACTGCAAGCTTTGGTTATTTGATTCAAGACTTCTGTAAAGTATGTTAAAATATTAGTATTTTTAAAAAAGGCAAATCCGTTTATACTTTAACAATTTACTTTGACTCTTTTTTATTTGTCTTTTGTCTTTGATCTCTTTTTAATTTTAATCTTGGACTTTGAGTCTTCAATAAATCTATCTAGCTATCTGCGTTCAGTATATTTATCTGACAAAAATGTTTGTGTGGGCTCTGAATGGCCCATTTGAGTAACTTGCAACTTAATTTCAAAATAAGAAAAGCACGCATGTTTTTTAAATTAACATTTCACCAGGATGTGAGCGCTAGTGCCAATCCATGATGTTGTGAGTTGAGTACTGTTGGGATTCAGGTAGGGCAGGTTTTGTTATTAGCACAATATTAAAGATATTTATGAATATTAATATAATTATTAATATTATCAAATTATTAATATGGATTAATAATTACCACCTTGGGATCAGGGACCAATAACCAAACATGAAAAACCGTCTCAAAGGTGGCTGTCCACTTAAAAATCCTGATATTTAATCTTACATTAGTAATAGTGGACAGTGGAGGGTGAATCCGAGCACTGACCGTCAGAACCATCTGTTATTTCAACACATACACAGAATAATCACAGGCAACAGCTCTTTATAAAGGTACAATAGATGATTTAACCTCAGCACTGATTTAATAATCAATAACTTCAGCCAACAACCACTATCGTCTATTCTAAACACAATAAGTAAGTATAACAGTCAGCAAGCATGTAAAGCGTGTGTGTGCGTGACAATAGAGGGCCCGTTGCGAGTAAGTGGACGTGACCGTATGGGTGGTCGTCACGCACAGATCCAAAATGGCAGGCAGGGTCACGAAACTCAAACAAAGGGGAGGACACGCTCTATTTGTCCTCAAGATGGCTTGGACTATAGCTAGTTATGCTACCACGTTATCTGGTTCGTTTGAGGTGTGTGTGTAAGTGTATTATGTACAGTATGTTTAAAGGTTTGTCTGTTAGCGAAGAGTAAGGTACAAGAAATCTCAATGCCGTGGAAAGACACAATAGCTGTCCCTTTATCAAAGAGGAGCCCAGCAGTGAGCTAACACAGATAACGGTCCGGCGTGGTACCGACACAAAAATGAACCTGCGTTTCTTAATAATGCGAAACACAGTTCACAACAAATGAAGCTTAGATGAAATAACACACAGTTATAAAATCCGTCTCTGCCCAGATACAAGCCGCTTACTTGGGAACGCTCTTGATAACGATTTAATGCACCAGTCCATTTGGATTATCTGACGCCGTCCTCTCAGGCTCGGATGCTAACGTGGCCCGGTGCCGTTCAGCGGCAAAGCTGTTCCTTCGTGCGGCGGCGAAGGGAAGCAGCAGTCGACTTTTAGTGGGGAGAGAGCCGGACTCAGGGGGTTTATTTTTCTCTCCATGAAGAAAAACGGTGAATCCGTACCTTCCTTCTGCAAGCAAATATTTTTGAAGCATAACAATCGGGATCCAAAAAGTGTTTCAGCAAACATAAAACTGTTGCTCATCCAGCGAGTTAAGACCTTCCAAGGAAAATAAAAGTTCAACGTTGAGCGTCTCCTGTAGGAACCAGAGTTACAGTGAAAAGACAGTGAGCGACCTGTGCGCTCTGCCTTTATAGCGGTGATGACGTCATGGCCAGGATTTCCTGCGCTCCTGTGGTGGCTCGTCCAGCAGGAATTAGGGTTCGGATTCAAGCTTAAATCTTGCACGCAGGTGTGACTAAACGGCAGGAGGAGATTTGGCGCCCTTCCTGTGAGTTCAGGCTTTTGGTTTCCCAAGGGCCTCTGGTCTTTGTTCTCCACACGTGGTGACGCCCAACAGGACATTGGCACTTTTGTGTATTCGCTTGAACTAAATGATGCTGGAACACAAGTTGCCGGTGCCAGTGAAAGCTTAGTGCAGTTAAATGGGCAGTGATGAGCGTATTTGTCAACACATGCAGTCTCCTACCGCTGCCAACAGCAACACTTCATGGCACAGCCAGAGTTCCGTCTAACTAAGCACAATACAGTCATGGAAAGCATTAAAATCCCCTGAACTCACTCCATCACCATTTCCAAAGTGATCTGATGGAGATATTACCTAAATGGCTGGCAAGCTGTGGGCTGCTAACTAAATGCTAATATGTGTCAGAGCCTGGGTGAGGATTTATGGCTCACCATCTGCTCACCAGCATACAGTACAATGTTAGCTTACAATGTTAGCTTTGATCAAGACCTCCCTGTTCATTCCTCCCAATCACTCATCTGAGTAGGAATTAACACCAAGTTCTTTCTCCTTTTAACCTAATCATGTTCTCCACTGCATAGTGCTCATTTGAATAGTAATTAATTTGCATTCAGGGACCTGAATATTAGTTTTTTAAAGCGTACATTATAGTGCAATTTAAAACAATGTTGTTTTCTGATTCGCAACATGATTAGGGGGCTTGCAAATGAATAGTCATTAAAACAGTGAGGCGTTACCTTCATTAAATGAATAAAAACAGATTCTGTGTAGCTTCTTTTCCCCCCCATGAATTCAGTTACTTTTCAGCACTTTCAGTAAACACTGAGATCAACTTATTCAAAACGTATCTGACAGCACACTTTGTCTTTGAAAACATTGTGGGAAATGTCATTTAGGGTGATCTTTTTTCCATACTTATTGCTCAAACACTGTGTGACATTTAATAGAAGCCACATAATGAACTAACCATTTGCTAGTGATCTATATAGATCTGTGAGGGAAAATAGTGAACTTTGTGAAGAATTCCATCCAATCCATCTGTCCAAACAAGTTTATTCTAGCATTTGTCTTTCCACAAAAACCTCCAGGCCTAGAGCGTGCCTAATGCCATTTGATGAAACAGTAAAGATTCTCCATATCCTTTCCACAGTAAAAGGCTAATTGCTGTGCTGTAGTCAGATTTACGTCCTCCCCATTCTCCTTTATGCGTCAGGCATCTGTAAGCCCTAACACTGCCAGTCTCCAAAGGGGTGTATGTTATGATCCCGTGTCAGCGAAATCAATCCTTATCAATTTTAAAGTTCAGGTTTTTATTTCATGGCTTTCAAGGGAGCGCCTCTCAAGCGAAAATGACTATTCCGGCTTTTTTTCCCCCCCGCCACCACCTCTTTTCCCATCTGCGTCCATATTGATTGTGTGTGCGGCTCCCCTGCGATTCTTGCCCCGTGGCGGCCCCTGGACTGTTTTCAGCGAGTGCCTGAAGACATAGCTGAGTTAAATAATGCTAACTAGAGCCAGTGATCTGTCTCAATGCTGTTTCCCGGCATTTTAACAAGCTCTGGCAATTGTCAAGTCTCCACAGTGTCTGGGAAGAGACCAACAAAGGTCAGATGAGAAACTACAGACGATCACCCTTTGCTTTATAAAGAATGACTGACTAAAAATCATTCTTTTTAAATGTATATTTATCGCAAATGTATTTTTCCCCTTTCTTTAACTGACTTTAAGCAGTCATTGTCAGGCGAGAACATGTTTCACAGATTTAAGGATTCTTTTTTTGCCTTTATTAGATAGGAACAGCCGAAGAGAGACAGGAAATGGTAGAGAGAGGGGGATGACACGCAGCAAAGGGCCAGACTCGAACCGCTGCGCGAAGGACTCAGCCTTGTACATGGGGCACGTGCTCTACCAGGTGAGCTATCCGCACCCCTTAAGGGTTGTTCTACAAGGACTGAATGGTTAGGTGTTACCTCTAAACATATGTGTACTGTTGTGCCTGAGTGGGTGTTTGTGAACAAAACTGTGTTTACTGTATGTGAGACAAAAAAATGGTGAAGAGTCTGAATCAACCGGTGAAAAGGTTGGAAAGCCCATCACACACTGAGGTCCATCAATCATGATTCATATTGAATCCCCTTGTTAGGCAACCAAACATGCAATGCACGCGCACTGTAGGTACCATGTACACGCAAAGTAGCATCAGTTCAAAGTTGTCTCATTTTGAATACCAAATCCTTAAGAGAAAATGTAAAATTAAGCTACATTTACTTTGTCCATATTGTCTTGACCTGCTTTCAGTACAACAACAGAGAAATAGTTCCTGATAGTGCCAAGTCTAAGCATTTACTGGCAGCCAACAAAGTTTACCCCCTCAGTTTCTTTGACTCTTTTTCTTTTACAACTTGTGTCAGGTAAACATTGAAGTGCTGAAGATTAGGCGGAGGGCCTGTTGTCCACATTGTGTGTGAGTACAAGTGTGTATGTGTGCATGTGTGTGTGTACTGGGATAGCTGTGAGGCCTCCAAACAGTAAACTAATGGTTCAGCGCTAAATGCCCACTAAGTGGGTGGGACAAGGATGGCCTGACCCCGCTGGCCTTCCCACCAGTCCCCTCTAACAGCTTGGCCTCGGGGTCAGCTCAATTTCCCCACTGCTGAGTGGTCATTACGGAGCACGGCTTTGATAAATGCTCACGGCTGCTGCTGCTGCTCCTGCTGGCTAGAAGCACTGCACATCACCCAGGCACCGAAATCTCTACTGTGCAGTGAAACAGACAGCGAGTAGGGAAAAGAAATGGGATAAAAGAAAGGACAAAGCAAGAGAACAGAAAAGGCAGAGGATCAGGAAGATGAGAGGAACAACAGGAAGGAAAAAAAAAAAAGGAAGCCCAACCAAAACAGGACCCAAAACCCAACGTTACGTGCCTGCACATGGCCAGCGTTGCCTAGCAACCTGATGATCTGAGTCTGCTCACATTTTCACTCAGACAGAAAAGGTACAATGAGAAAGATAGAAGAGGCAGTGTGGAGGAAAAACAAATCAGATGAGGATTGTTACAGACCCCAATCTCTCTCTCTGTGGCTCTCTGTCTTACTTCCACTGAGACAATGTTGATAAAAACCTCTGAATGTAATCATCTCACATTCTCCAAATACAATGAATGCTCCAAGGTGCTAGTTTGACAGTGCAGGGCGCTCAGGCAGATTTGCTCTGCTGATCTTCATGGCCTTTGTCCCACGTTCTCTGTATGGCTTCATCTCCAATCGTTTGCTGCCAAGTTGACAACAGCAGTTAATTCAAAACCATATACAATGCTATAAAGTGTTGTAAAGTGTCCCAAAAAGATTAAAACCTTTGTAAGAGTATTTTTAAAGCATTCAGACTGAAGGATCCTGTTTTTAAAATGAGTCTGCAGCATTTTACATAGTAGCATATGAAGATACAAAATACAACACTTTCATGGGAACCTAAGGCAACTTTATACCAAGGCTCTATGTAGCTCGGAGTTGTTTCCAAATTGCAAGCAAAAAAAGAAAATTGAGAGGCAGAGGAAAGCACTGTGGCCACTGTGTTTTAAGTAGAAGGGGCCATGCTCACTCACCCAGCCTTTACTGCCTCCACAGGCTCTTAATAGTCTAATTAGACATCAGGACAAGCCAAAAAACTGCCTAGTGACAGTATCGACTGTTTCACTGCTGCGCAAGCAGAAAACTACTCTCCTTATTCCTGTGTTATCAATATTCTGACTTTGTATTAGAAATTCGCCCTCAAGTAAGGTTCTGAAAATATAATCGACATCTCACCCATAGAAAAAATCTGAACATATTCAGAGTAAAGCCAGATGTTTGACTATATATTGTTGTTATTATTATTGTTATTTTGAAAAAACACTTTTTCCCCTCTTTTTTCTCTCTCAGGGACTTTGCCTGGGGGGTCTCCACGTTCCAGTCTGACTCAGACTCTACAAGGTTAATTTGGGCCACCCTTATGAAAGACAGTGCCATGCCCACTGGAAACATAAACCATGGCGATGCAAGGGAGGGTGAGTGTTTACGGTATTCTCTCTGTTTGTGTTTGCTAACCACACAATAAGGTAGAGTTGATTACACACTCATACAGAAACACACACACCAACACAATCAAGAGGATCCCTTGAAGGCCCCATACTGCTCCACGATGACAGTGAGGCAACTCGAAAAGATCACACGTAAACAAATGATGGGGGGCAGAAAAAAGGGAAAAAAAGATAGTTCCATCCAAATATCTCTAACAAGTACCTTTTTGCCTCTTTCTTTTCTAAATGAACCTTTATTTAGCCAGGGAAAACCCATTGAGACCGAGGTCTCATTTTAGATGGTGCCCTGGTTACATATTGTACAATAATTTTAAAGTCACAAAAATAATAAGATAAAAAATGTCTTAAAAACATCAATTGGCATATCATACATGGTTATTTAAAACTCGTAAAATAATAATAACAAATACATTACAAATTAAAAAAGGTGGTATCACAATTTATATCAAGCACAGTCCTCAACAAAAAAATTATTGACTTTGCCCAAGGAGACTAGGGCATTCAACATGGTGGTCTCTTGAAACTTATCCCAAGCTCTAGTAGAACAATAATTAAAAGCAGTTTTTCCCAGTTCGGTCTTGACTTGAGGGACCTCAAGAACTAACGAGTCCTGAGATCTTGTCAGTAAATGATTGGAGCACCACGTAGTGAGGCATGTCAGATAATTACGTAGCTTTTGTAATATTGCTTTATGAACATACAGGACCAAATGCTGCATTCTCCTAGCGGCCAGGGACGGCCAACCCACTGCCTGATAAAGCTTACAATGATGCGTTCTAAAATGAGCTAATCAGTCATTTAGGCATGCATACTTTACCCATTATAGTACCACCATGTGCCTTTTATACAATGGCTGATACCTAACTATAGACACAAAACACAATAGCAACTGTTACATTGGTGTGGCATTATCAGTACTATGGTACAGTTTTTGTGCATTGGCCACTATCATGGTTAGTTATTTATACCATTGCCAGTACCACTGTACTATTTATATCCTGGCCACTGTGATGGTAAAACTTAAACTATTATCCATTACATTATAATAACATAGTACCATTTATAGAACATGACAGGTGTATGAATGAGTGCAATTGTAATACATGCATGTGTGGATGTATGAATGTGTGAATGTTCTACAGCCTCTAAGAGATTGATGTGGTGCAGCGAGCTAAAGTAGTCTCACACCTCCCCAGCTGCTCTGTCTGAGACAGAGGCCTGCTGGTTCACTTACTGCCTGAAACTGAGCAGAGCCATACATAAGGTTTGGCTATTACAAAGTATCAATTCTGATTTTTCACTTTCATCCTCATACTTCCAAGATCTTTATCATGAAAATAAGCATTCTTTAGATAAATAGCATGAGACAGAGGCATCTGTAAACTATAAATAATACAGTTTTTAGTGGCAGATGAGTTTTTCTACCATATGATCATTGAGAAAACATAGCACAGAGCGAATCTCCTTCTCACATGGGGATAATGACTACACATACGATGAATACTGTAAAAAAAAAATCTGTGGCAGTTTTCATACATATCTGGAATTACAGATCAGCATTATTAATCTGTTGTACATCTTTTATCAACACATTTCAACTGCCTTCTTATGTTAGACAGAAATGAGCTTGAAGAACTCTGATAGCATCTTGTATATAAACTGTTTCTACGTCCCTATTCCTGTTTCCAACATGCGAGGCATGTGAGTAAATACAACCCAGATGTTGGACATTGTTAACAAACTTTTCTGTGCAGTATTTCAAATCATATAATTATCATATATCATATATATGTGTATATATGTATATATATAGTATTATATAATTGTGTGTAAATTTACTCAAATACAAATTAACAACTGCACAGAATCTAAAAACAAACACTCTAAGACACGAAAACTCAACCAAAAGTATCTAACCACTAGATCATCATCTGTGAACTCAGAGATTTAAAAGAGTTGCTGGCCATGGAGTGGTATGTTTAGTACACATGTGACATCTGTTTGTTTAGTCAGAAATGAACAGGATGTCTTGGAGCATGCAGCCGTTATTTTGACACCTTTACTGCATGTTCACCAGCCCCTTAAATGTGGGTTTTCTCCTTCTTTCCCTGGCTTCTCTTCTGTACTTCTTAATCCATCACATTCTCAGTATGCTCTCTATCACCACTAAACCCTGGGAGTGAACTAACGTGGCTAAGGTACAGAGCTGGCTAAATTAGCTAGCTAGGTAGCATTAGAAATTTGCCCTCAAGCACTCACTTCACTGTTTATAGTCTCATTTGAGTGTAGGCAACTGGACTGTGTCTTTGAATCTTAAAAGTAATAATGTAGAATATTGCTAGTGCATTGCATTGTTGAGACAGTCAATGTGGAGTCACTAATGGTAGTTGGTGTTTAGGTTCTCCACATGAGGGTTTTAAATGTACACTATACGGCCAAGGTTTGGAGACACATGAACATTTTAGCCATTTGTGATTGCTGAGCATTTCATTCCAAAACAATGGACATTAATAATACCAGACTCGACTCTTCTGGGAAGGCTTTCCACAATATTCGGCAACCTGTCTGCAGGGATTTGCTCCCATTCAGCCACAAGAGCATTAGTAAAGTCAGGAACTGATGTTGGGTGATAAGATCTGGCTTGCATTCGGCATTCTTATTCACCCCAAAGTTTCTGGAGGGTTCTGTGCAGTTCAGTGACGTTATTCCACACCAAACTTCTTTATGGACCTCACCTTGCCTTGGGCACAGGGGCATTGCGATTTCCAAACAGGAAGGGGCATCCCCTAAACTATTTGACAGTTGGACACTTAAAACATCATTGTTTGCTGTAGCAATACTACTTTTTTAAATTGGAACTAAGGAGCCCAAACCATGAAAAACAGCTCCAGACCAAAAATAAAACATGTGGGTGTTTATGGTGTATGGAGAGACGCTTAACTGATGGCACCTCAGATGACTGATGACTCTACATTTCCAGACTTCCAGGTGTGTGTGTCTACATATTTACACAAAGCTAGGTGCCAAATATGTCTAAAACAAGGCACAAATCGCTAAATAACATTAAACCAAAACTATTTTATTTGTTGCATTATTTTGATAGATACAAACTATGCTACAGTGGATACATTCCAAGATTTCCGTTACCTCTAGTCAGAGAAAAAACCTATTTGTTTTAGTAACGTAAACTGTAACAGTATAGGATTAGGTTGGCTTGCTAGTACATCGTCTGGAAAGTACTATAAAAGTAACTATGACAGCTGAGCAAGCACAAGACATTTTTCTCTTATCGTACAGCTTGTACACATTAGCCTGTCAGAGAATGTCAGTATATCTGTCAGGGTGTCTGTATGTGTGTTTGTCAGCAGGGATAAGTGTGTTTGCATGTGTAGTTACTGTGCTGGAAATGAGAGAAATGTAGAGCGGGAGGGAGGGGGATAGAGGCGGGGCTGCAAAGGTAACAGATTGGCTGTGAAATATTGTGGAGTCTGCCAGTTGCACCATGATGTATTGGGAATCACTCGCTCGCTAATTACCTTAAATTAACAGTAGAGTTGGGTGTGACAGTTCACGTAACTGTTTTTTTCTGCTGCTACAGATGAATGGGCTGGGGGTGTTGATGCCAGGATGCTGTTGACAATCGAATTCTCCTTCAACTCCTTCCAATCAATTTCTCTCTCTCTACATATGAGCAGGGAAGAGTTCTAGACGGGCCAGTGAACATGCGACGGGGTTCAGAGATTTCTGTGTCACTGATTCAGCTTTGACATTAGTAGTTTGATGATATCTTTGTTTATAAATTACCATCTTCATTGCTTTCGTATAGTGTGAATAGAAGATGGCTCTGCAATCATGTGTGATCCACCCTCCAATAACATTTTGGCGACACAAATAGGCTGGACAAGCCCGGTTCTCACTGTTGCCTCGGACACGTGCCTCGTGTTGTACAGCTTCAGCATGTGTGCACTTTTGTGGAGTTTACTCCACCATTCGCATTCATGAATGTACATTTATGTTTCTATGTGGATGTCTTTTTAGATCACTGTGTATGGGTGTGAGCCAGAAGTCAGCATATATGTTTGCAAACGCACACATACCACACACTCACACAGTACATTATCTCCTGTCCCGCCTAAAGAGGGCTCAGGGAGGATTTGTGGGTCTGTGGAAAGGACCAAGAAAAATGTTTTCTGATAAATTATTCACAATCCCACAATCCCTTTTGGGGTGTTGCATCACACTCCATGACGCATTACACCTTCGCTGTCTCTGTCTCTCTCTCCCTTCCCCTGTCTCACCCTCCTCTTTCCTTTTGTCCATCACTCATTCACTCTTTCAATGTGCCCTTTTCCTCTCCATGTCTGTTCTTTTCCCGTCTCTCTCTCTCTCTCTCTCTCTCTCTCTCTCTCTCTCACTTTTTTGTATTCTGCGACACAGGGCCTCACGCCCCCAGAGAAGGTCCCAGTTCTCGGGCAAGCTGTCGCTGATAATGGTGGCAATTAATAACATGTCATAATCCTGCAGAGAGAGGAAATGTGTGTGTGTGTGTGTGTGTGTGTGTGTGTGTGTGTGTGTGTGTGTGTGAGAGAGAGAATAGCCAACACCGTGGACTGTGTGTTTCTGACTGTGAGTGAACATACACCTATGTTTTGTGATTGGATGTGTAAGAGGTAGGAAGACATATGTCTTTGTGTATGTGTATACATAATGTATTGACATGTGTGCTTATGTGTTTTTATATTTATGGTATGTTTGTACATGTGTTTCTGTGTGTGTGTGTGTGTGTGTATGTGAATCCATGTAGTGTGACACAGAAAGAGGAAAAGGGAGAGAGAGAAATGGGTTTAGCAGCTGCAGGTCTTTAGTACATCTAATGCTTAGTGGACACAGGTGTTGTACACATCTGAGGTCACAGCTTCATACACTCACAAACACACACACACACACACACACACACACATACACAGGGCTTCAGAATGTCGGTCCACTGCCAAGCCACAGGCCAAGTCACACTATACTGGTACATAGCTCAACATAGAGTTAGACTGAATAGAAGGAGCACTTCCCTCTGTAACTTGACTCAAAGTCAAACTCAAACCTCCTCTCAGCCCACCAGGCCTTCAGAATTTACGGATCATACATCACAAGAAAACCAGCTTTGTGAACATCATAGGAGGATAGTTATTTATTGCGTCATCAATGTCGGAACCTAAAAACATGAGAACATCAAACCAGAGCATACCTACCATGATAACATGCAATTTCCTGAGTCACATTCACTGTAGGAACCAGTATTCATTCATTTTACTCAAGAATATTGATTTCTATAAAGATCATACAGGGTGCAATAAACGTTTTTGTCTCTGTCGGCCAAATATAAGCAGCAACAGCAGTGAAAATACCAGATTACAATCCAATATGAAAAGTTTAAACACAAAAAAAGCTTACTTTTAATCTATAGGGCACTTACATATTACATTAACATGTAATGTAAAGGTCGCATATGAGTGATTGAGCCTCTAAGGATTAACTAAATATTAACTGATGAGCTTCATTATTCAACAAGCATATTTGTGTTTCTTTATGTCAAGTCAGTGTCCTCGAGCACAAAGTAACGATACAAAGATCTTAATCAATGGTGCAGTGATCTAGGAATCATTGCTTTTACCAGCACTGTGGATTTTTAACTGGGCCACCGTTATTGGAAAAAGTAGTGGACTGTAATTAATGAAAACGTTAAGAATGTACTTAAAAAACTGCACAACATTGAGTGTCCTCTCTATGTATTGTTGCTCTGTGTATGTGCAGCCATCAGGTCCCTTTCTCCAGGTGCACAGGCGTGTATAGACACTACATGCCTGTTGTGCCACCCCTCGCCTCAGTGCAAACTGCAGCAGACAGGTGTGACTGTGAATACCTTTATTTAGGCCATGCAGCCTCAATTGTACAGATAGACACTTCTGTAGTCCTATACACCTAAAATATATACACCTATAAATATAATTGTGCATGCATATACTTAAGCACTAACACATATGCTGTACAGGTCGCACCTACACCTTTTCCATATCGTACAAATCATTCTTGGCATGCAATTTCTTTGCATAGGCTATTTCTGCCTTTTCTGCCTTTGTTGTCTGTTTGTATCACTCAAACAGCATCACACATCCTCACTCATATACCATACATACAGAAATGCATAAAACAGTTTTTGTGGCTTTGATGACCCTCTGTCACTGAGGTGCCTTTTGCAATCTGGGCATGTCTGTGTTCTCTGGTATTGTAGTGTGATAAAATAACAGGTCTGAGGGAGGACAAACTGAGTGGTGTGGCAGGATCAGAGAGCAGGGTGTAACATTCCTTCCTCAGCCTCCACTTGTCTTTCTTACAACAGCTCAGCACACGCGGATACATCTATTAATTTCCCAATATCCAGGATGAACACAGATTTTGATAGCTACCACAAAATGAATCTGTCCTGAGAGGAACGGATTTAAAAACGTTTTCGCTGTCCAGCATAAGAGATTAAATCGAACATTTGCTCAACAGTTGATTGAAAGACATTGCCTTTGTTCTACTATGCTCATTATTTAGTGTGACATTTGACAGAACAAAACAATAAATTAGCAAAGGGTGCTGCTTCAATTTCCTACAGCCTCCTGAGAAGAACCAGAAGTAAATGTGTAGTCTTTATTGCTTGAAATTGATAGTACTTGGGAGTTTATTTATTTATCATTGCAGAAATTACGTTATTCTGTGTGTACTATTTACACACAAAAAATATCTAAAAAACAATAGGTACATATGCAGTTATTTTGCATTAGCAAATAGATTTTAAAGGAAACTAATTGACTTTCATATTGTACTTTTCTGCTCATTGTATTAATTGATCATTATCGTCTGTGCATGGCAAAGTATGCCATGGATAACATTTTTTGCACTTGGTCAAGGTTAGAGGAAGATGATGGTCATGCAAATAAAGTATGGTTAATGTTGGGGAAAGGTTGTAATGAAAGTGAAATTGCCCATTTTTATGTGTTACAATTCTGACTCCTCTTGATGATGAAGTCCATTTCAGGTATATTCTCAAAAAAGCCTTTACCTTTTAGTCTTCATCCCCCTTCCCTCTTCTCGATTCTGTGTCTCAACCCCTCTTACCTGTCTTGTGGGTGAGGCCGATACTTATGGACGGAACTCCCCTCCTCTTTGTTCGAATTAAGTGCAGCCCCTTCATCCTGGTGCACCGCTGAAGTGCTGATTTAGTTACCTACCTATGCCACTACTGCAATGCTTCCTGCAAACCCTAGCTGCCCCTGGCCTAAACAGGCAAAGTTTACAAACCTCTGGCAATTTGTACACTCCTGTTAGTGGCCATGGGAGGTGCATTAGTAACTGTCAATGCACCCTGCCCGATGCACTGCTCTCATTTGACCCAATTCATTCCAGTGGGTGTGTCCCAGTGGCAGTGATATATACCCCCTATGATTTTACTGATGTATAATCACTCAGTGCTCTCACAACCCACAGTTATCTTTACCTCAATAGGCTGAGGAAACAATGAGAGCGCCATACATAAGCTTTCCAAGAGGTTGGGGCAAGAGGAGGGTTGTTGGGGTGTGTGGCGTGTATGGTAGGGGATACTGTACTGTGGATAGGAACAACTTGGGCGCCTGTTCTGATAGCAGTCTAGTTGGTTGAGATCGAACATGATGGTGCTTCCTTTGACTGGTGGGATATCAGTTGTCCAGTGGCTATTATTGCTGCGGATGATACCACTGTTGATGTCCATTAAGTCTGATTCTTCTTATATCTTGCTGGATTTGAGGTGTGACAGCTGGATCTAAACAGGCTTAAATGATATTGGTACAACAGGGTTATCATTACTGTGCCCTGGAGATGAGAGGAGAAGAGAAATTCCTTTCAGTCAGACAGGAGTGAGGTGTTTGTTACAGTTTATGTGGTCTTTATGAAGCAGCATCCACATTTTGTAACAAACACATCTCGTAGTCCTCTTCTTGGATTCATGTCATTCACCATAGATGTGCTGAAGGACTGTGCACAATCATCTACACTTGTTGCAACATCACCTTTCCAGGTGATCAATGAGAAAAGTAATGTTTCTAACAATGTTGCTTTCTGCATTCACTTTGTCGTCAGATGACAGCCAATGGGTTTTGAGATTGCTAATCGGAGCACAGAAGAGGAAGTCTTGGCCCGAATAGCCGTTATCCATTTCCGAGGTTGGTTAGACGCTGGAGATCAAAAGGGCCGTAGTGCGATCTTGCTTTACCACGTCACAGAGAACAGAAGAATATTGTTTGCATTCATGGAACTGTTTCTAGAAACAGAAACACGGATGAAAAATACAACTGGAGTTCAGAGCATGTCTCTTAATGATGGTGATGACTTTTCAATGACTTTCAACTATTTTCATTCTTGACAGCTGAATTTATTTTGCCATGTACTGTAGCTTCATATGTTGATATGCTTCATTAGTAGGTATCCTCCATTGTTTAGTATCTCAGTGGCGATTTCATTATTGCTGTTTGGTTTTAAGACTTGCACAGACAAAGCTAGAAAAACATCCAATGTCTTTAATTTGGCTCCTCTGAAATCATTTTTATAGTTGGTAATCCAAGGAAGGTGTTCTCTACATGTCTGTGGAGCAGAGCTGGTTTAGGTTGGCTGGATGGGAATGAGATGGAAGAGGCTGTCTGAACCAGCGCTGTCCCAGTGATTGTCCCTGGATGGAATTACTCTTCACCATAGATGTGGGAGCGCTGGAATAAATGTTCACCACCGTGCATCTCCGATTGGCTACACATTGTTGTCATGAAAGTACATTCTGTTTTCTCCTGTGTTCCTGAAATGCTCCTCTCATTCCATTTTCTGCGTGTTTGTTATTCTTATGGCAAGGTGGACAGCAGCCAGTGTGAGAAATACATGAGATTCATCCTAGCGCCCTTCCGACCCCAATGCAAAACCACAACCTCCGCCCCACCGAGCTGTTTCATCCCAGACCCTTCATCTGTTCTGTCTCTCTATTGCTCTGCATAGCATAGCATAAATCAAACCATGCAGGGCTTGCTCCCTCTCTCGCTCAGCCCCCAGAGTTTTACCCCTTCTGCCCATGTTACATTGTATTCACAGATTTAGTAGAATTGTAAATAGATAAACACAAGCAACATCTATCAATGCAACTCGAAGAGAGGGTCTGTAATCAGAGTGCCGGGCCCACGGCCGGCGAGGGCTATCTCCATTTACCTTGGGATAAATCCATCGGTGTGACCACTACCAGCACGCCGGAGGGGTCTGACAAATCACCCCAGTCAGGCCACGGGGCTGCTGGGCCTTATTGGCCTGGCCTCTAAGTGGTCTTCCCCTTCAGCGGAAAGGATGGGCCCTGTCAAGCATGGCCAGATTAAAAAGCATACTTTGAAAGAAATGATTTGTTATTAGAGAATGCCCCATTGTGAATCTTTAGGAGGGGAAACAAGTATGTATGACAGTGGTGGAGGGTGGGCTGTGGGTGTGCTTGAGGCGCTTGCATCCACCTGCTTGCTTTTGTCTGACCCTCTTGATTTCTTTCTTCCTCTTCTCTGTTACTGTTTAGCTCTCTTTCTCTGTGTGCACAGCATTGGTGTGAATGCATTTATGATATAGGGATTTTGAGTGAAATGGGGCAGGTTATTGGGAAGGGGGGGGGGTCGGATGGGTTGAGAAATTCTATTACAGTGGCGAATAGGGTTGAGGGGGTTACAAGCAGACATAATCATTTAGAGAGCAGTAGAATAGTTTGGTGTGTGTCCTTAGACAGATGGAGGTGTCGTCATCAGTATGCCTCAAACACACAGATACACACAAATACTAACCTTAACACGTGCACATGCATGCTCACACAATCTGCACACACAAACACACAGAAGCTGAGCAGCATGTAGAAAACAATAACATGCAGAAGTATTTCGGGGGGCATTTCATGCCTTGATTTAAATGTTGACAGGAAATGAGGAAAGAGAAAGATGGGGAACGACATGCAATAAATGTTGCGGTTCATGGTTAGCGCCATAAACCCTTAGGCCACCATGGTGCTTGGTACTAGTTTTTGTCTTCATAGAGCAAGACGAGGATACAATCCGAAGTCCTGGATTTAAAATCAAATCCATCAACGAGGCAAAATAAAAACAGGTGCATTTTACTAGGCTTTTATTGCTTTTACCATGTTACACAAAAACATCTAACTTGAAGTGTTTTAAACCTCAGTCTTTTCAATTATTAAACACATCTCAATCCATTTTCAGTAGTTTTCTTTCAATAGATTTTTTTCAAGATTGCAGGTGACCTTTGGCCTGTTGCAGCATGCACTGGGCAGGGTACACCCTGGTGTCAGTTATCACAGGTCTACACATACAGTCAAATACATTCACTCGCTGCCAGGATATTTAGAGTCTCCAATTTACATAACTTGCATGTCTTGGAACTGTGGAGAAAACAGGCACAACAGGAGAACATGCGGAATCTACACAAGTCCCCAGCTGTCCATTTCGGTGTTACACCCAGGAGCTTCTTGCTGTAAAACAATTTACCTGTGGATGTACAATAACGCTTAGAATATTAGCAATATTATGCTGAACATTGACACTTTATTTTGACTAGAAAGGAGTAACATTTCTCACAGAATATCATTGAAATTAAAGGTGTAAATGGTAACATTGTTAAAAATATTCAACATCCTCAAAAGATGTTAATAAGAGGCTCCACAATATCACAATAAGCCCCTATCTACATTAAAACGTATAATTTATTGTTCAGTGCGCATGAAAATACCAATATCAAATATCAACATGCATTTTTTCACGTTAGCAGAATAACGTATGGACGTATTATCAGTTTGGGTGATAACACAGGGATGTGCTGCGGTGTTGCACTCTCTGCTGTTTCTGTGTCCTTTGGGGACAGCTGAAGGTGAGCCCTTGTGTTGCAGTCAAGATGAGGTCAGCGGTGACAGAAGGGAAGTTCTAACAAACCAGTTATATATAAAAATTCACATTATGACTGAGGGAGATGGAAAAAGTACACATTCACACAGCCGAGATACTAGCCACTCTCCTGCACCTATTCTATTTCAGTTAATTTCAGTTAGTCAGGGTTTTGGGTTTAGCTTCTGTTTTATTCCTGTTTTATTTTGTAATTTGTCTGTTCCCTCATGTGTCTTTTAGTTTTGCTTCCCGTCTGTGATTGCGACCGTGATTGTGACTGTTTCCACCTGTGTCATTGTGTTCACCTGTGTCTCATTTTCCTACAGCCGGTCTGCCTGCCTATAATCAGAAAATAAACATTCTAGTAATCATCGTCCGAGCGCTGTCTGGGTTTGGGTCTTTTTCCCTGTTGCCTGTGGCCAACACTACCCCTTGACAATCTTATTAAGACTTGAGCTGCAACGATTAGTCGATCGAAAGAAAATTTGTTGTTAACTTTTTTGATAGATTAATCATTTCAGTCATTTTTCAAGCTGTTTCCAGCTCCTTGAATGTAAGGATTTGCTGCTTTTCTTTATCGTTGATGGCAGTAAATGAAGCAAAAGAAAGAATTTGAAGGCGTCACTTTTGGCTCTGGGAAATTGTGCTGAGCATTTTTCACAATTTTTTTGATGTTTCATAGACAAACCGATTAATTCTGAAAATATTCTAATACTTCTCTGGCATAAGAAACAAAGTTGTGTGTCATTGTTTCAAGACTTATAAGTATTAAAGAATCAGCTGTAGTGTGTTCTCAGTCACTTTTCAAAGGCTACTTGTACAGATCATGGGGGAATTTGTGAGATATACGGGCTCCTGGTGTACTGACAGCATGGTTAAGAACAGGGCCAGGGCTGAGACAAAATAAACATTATTTCTCTGTGGTTTACCTGACGTTTGACTTTGAGGGCTGCGATTTAGTGACACTTTTGCACCAAACACTCTGTAGACACACGGCAGTAAATTATTTGAAGGTTGGGGGTATGCACAATCTTGCTGACAGAAAATATTAGTTGCTTTTTTTCCTTGTGTATGAGAGTGTGTGAGTGAGAGACCATGTGAGTGTTATATTGCCTGTTGTAGCCATTTCA
Source organism: Coreoperca whiteheadi (assembly GCA_011952105.1). Classification (NCBI taxonomy): domain Eukaryota; kingdom Metazoa; phylum Chordata; class Actinopteri; order Centrarchiformes; family Sinipercidae; genus Coreoperca; species Coreoperca whiteheadi. Next base: position 8,080,366 of record CM022489.1, on the reverse strand, counting down.
CACCTCAATGGTGCCCTATTGAAACTCCTCCAATGGACAGGATGCCCATTAAATACATTTCATTTGTGTTTGCATCGTTTCATTGAGTTAATCCTAAATATTTATTAGATGTGAGCAGTAAAAATCTGTTCAAAGAAAGCTAGCCAGCAAGTTTGACACCGGGGACGGAGAAGGAGCAAGCCAGTTTTTCCACAGAGAGTTACACCATCTGTGCTCTATGCTTGCATGCGAATCTCAACACAGAGAAGATTTTAACTGCCCCTGCAAAGACAAAACTCTTAAAACAAATGCTCCCATTTCATTATGACATTAAAATACCCTGAGAGGAAGAGACTTTTTCTCCTTTTTTCCCAGAGGAAAGAGAACAAGACCAAAAATGGAGAGATCGTCACAGAGAGAAATAAAACCCAGAAAGTAGAAACAACTGCACAAACATTTACTTAAAAAATATTCGGCCTGAAAAAGCTGAGCAAACATTTGCCCATCAAATCGAGCTGTTTGCAGATGAAGTTCTCAGTTAGGGTCGAGGGCAGTGATGAGAGGAAGAGAGAGGGAAACTATTTGTCATTGCTGGGTTACTCTGAGTTCTAGAGAGCAAAGCCTTTTTTCACTGTTTGAGACACACACACACACACACACACCTGTACTGTCTCCGCTCGTTCACTCTGTACACTCTCATCCTGACACATACCTTCACCTACCTACACACACTTGAGACACAGCTGGAGGAAAGGCTAAAGGTTACAGAATTCTACAGAAATACAAGTAAACTTATAGTGTCTGACGCAGGAGCTACAAATTCTAATAAATATGTGGTGCTGGTGATATACATTTTTAACATACATTGAATGTTGAATTTTTCTTGATTTCATTTAGCTGGGACCCAGGATCATGTTATGTTGTCCAGATAGAGGCATCAAAATCCACTCATAGAAATGACGAACAGGTCAAATTGGAAATACAAAGGTTCTGCAAAGACCCCGTTTCTGTTCTGATATGTCCTCGAGCAAGACACCGAGAGGCTGCCCGCTCCATGGTGGTGTTCTATTGTTCTTAGCCTAACCTCTGACCTCCACGAGGAGGGGTAAAAGCAAGAAGAGAATTTCCACATGGAGCTCAATAATCACATTATTTAGTGCTCAAAAAGAAAGCTACATTTATAGATTTATGATTCTGCTCTTTCAAAGCAGCAACTCAAGTGAAGATGAAGAAAGTAAAATTCCAGCAGTTACTGTATTCATAAATACATTTACATTTAGTCATTTAGCAGAAGCTTTTATCCAAAGCGACTTACATATGAGGAAGACAATGGAAGCAATATAACAACACAAGGTAACAAAAAGCATAAGTGCATCAAACAACGAGTCTGATTAAAGCCCAGCACAGTATACAAAGCTAAGGATAGGAAGGGTTGTTTTTTTTTGCGCAGAGGTAGAAAGGAAGAAGAGTTAGTGATTGTCAGTTAAATGCATTGCCTTTATAAAGGTTCAGTCCGCAATTTGAAACCCCACAAATTGTGTTGTTTACATTAGGATTTAGCCAATAATTTGATTTCATAATTCAGATGAGGTCATTTAGGTAAATAGTGACAGTACTTGTTACTCAATATGTCGTTTGATCTTTTCATTTAAGTTGATTTATTTGGGGCCTAAAAACAGTTTACATGTATTTAAAGTTTTTTTTGCCTTTTTTAAGTTTGAAAACATAAGTAAGTAAAAGTAAAAAAAAATCCTACTTTCACCTGTTACTCAATAGCTTAAATAAATATACAAAAATTCACTAACTTGGAGTAAATCACCTTCTGGCTGAGCCCCTCTCATTCACTGTTTCAATAACCTCAGGATTGACAAGTGTTCCTATCCTCCATAGCAATGTAAAAAGGCCCATGGAGCGTGATTGAAATTTGCTTTATTGCCTTATATGCAATTCCCATTTTGTGGCCAATCCAGTTTATTTATTGTTTGGCTGAGCTGCCTGCGTCAAGCTGTTGAGGAGATTACCTCTGCGAAAGTAGACGAAATGAGAGTGGCGGACAATCTTCAGGGACTATTACCCTAATACTCTCCTTATTCCTCTCTCTTTACTCTGTTTTTGTTCTTTCACTTGCTTTGTCCTTCCTCCCTCAACATCCACGCTTTAGTCCAGCGCCATTCGTGCCCTAACAGAGTCTGTAGCCTAGAGTTCGTCTGCTTCACCAGTATTAATGTTTTCCTGTAGTAATTTTCATGTGGTATTCTCCATTATTTAACATCTGTCATTGAAACATTCTTTGATATTAAAATGTTTACATTCACCCTAAAATATTTCAGCTCCATAAAAACCTACTTTTGGCAATTTAACTTTTCATGGTCAATTTTGTTGTCGTCTGGTGTATTTTTAAATTTTTTTTTGCAACTTTAGACAAATTTACTTTGCTAAATTTATAATTTTTCACCACATTCTGTGTGGTAGAATTTTGCGTTTGGTGGATTGACATTTTCCTGAGGTGTGGTGATGTTTTAAACCTACCCGTGCCTTGTTGGTATTTTGGTAAGTCACTGTGCACCAAAGTGCACTGAATGCAGCCATCCAGCCATCGACCATGCTCAGACCACGCCAAAAGCAATGCACGACTTGTTTCTGCTATTTTTGTGACTTCACTCAGCACAGGCACGTACATGCCTACCAAAAATCATCAATCATTCATCATTCCTCATCATCAATCAAGGATTTTATGCTTGTCTGTTTCATTGTGATTATACATTATTTACACAAGACCGACATCTAGATGAACATCAAAAGTAAAGTTTTTGACTTTATGACGGCCTTTTCTTTTAGCTGACTAAGTCCCGATAGTAATTCTGAACACAGAAGAACAGCTATAGACATCTGTAGCCTCTTGTTTGGGGGAAAAAAGAAGTGCACAGTTACTGTATGTATGCCCAATTCAACTAAAAGGTGTCTCTTTCCCCTACATCACTGAGCTCCATCAGGACAGCCTGTGCTACCAGTGTGTACATTCATTCAGAAACACAGGGTTAACAGACTGCAACAGTCATGTGCTTGATCTGTGGCTGAGATGAAAAATATACATTTGTTTTTTGGTTATTATTTAGTTGGTTTAGATCATGGCACAAGAAAAAAGAATCAGTTATAGGAAAAAAATCCACAATTCTTTGAGGATTATAATGTAAACAGGATTATGTAGAACTGGCAGTTTCTGGCTTTAACACACTATTCATTCTTCACAGCTTGCTAATTGAATACATCCTTAGTAGTCATGTATTCAAAACCAAACCAATACATGCATCAGATTCGAAATAAAACTGAGACATCTTGGGAGTTACCAACTGACATATTATATTACAGGAGGCAGACTGATGAAAAGTGGGTCATTGATATTGACATGATCTAATAAGAACATTATTTCAAAAGATGGTACAGATTCTAGTGGAAAATCCAAGTCGTATAAAGCACATTATTAAACACCACAGGGAAAAAAGAGAAAGACTGTGACATTTCCCACTCGTCCTGCCACACTTACCTTCGGCTTATTAGCCTATAAAATCATCATATTTGGTCCCTCTGTATTTGTTTGATTACATTTTCCTCCATGTCACTGAGAATATGTGAGATGTTATGTTACACCCTATTGATTACCGGTGTTAATTAAAATTTTAATTAAAATTTTTTATGGTCTGCGTTTCAGTTGTGATAATAGTACAGAGAGAGGAGACCCTGGCCTTCATAAATCTTATCTTTATTTGCGGCGGCTGGCCATCAACAAATACAACTGTGTACATAAAATTTTACTAACATTGATTTTGAAAATATTAATATTACTTTAAACATTGTAGATGCATTGTTCAATTTAGAACCGCAAAGCATAAAATCCTGGTGCTATAACTCAGTTAATGAACAGGAAAAGTCCATTACAAACCTATCAGTAGACGCATCATCTGATCCACATAAGCGCCTGTGATAGAAGCAGAATCATTTACTTTAAGCTCCACGGAAGACTATTGTGAAACCAATATGAGCTCAGATGAATGGCTGGTTTTTCCTGTGTCTTATGAATACAGGGGGACATTATAAAAACTATCCAAATTTAATTTCTGCCTTGTGTATCTATCATGTAGATTACCGTGTATCATTTCATGGGTATCATTTAACATGAAAAACACCCAGATTCAGTTGATGTAAGCTAATGCGAAGGTTTAAGTGCAGCAGAAAAATCGATGTGCCTCTCGTTCTTTAAATACTCGCCTTTTGTACTCTAATGGAGCTAATTCTGTCGCAGTGTAATTGGTTCATATAATAAATGAACAAACATTTACCACATCCAATTTGTTGGACAAACTGTTTCTTCAGATTCTGATGCAGCCATGTTTCCTTCTACTCTTTAATAGCTATCACAAGACCAAAACCCTGTGTCTGGAGTCTAATTGTGGTTATTGGATGTACTTGGAAAAATAGCATTGAAGTATGTTTACTTTATATTGTTAGTAACAGTGACTTTTATTCCAAGAAGCCCATTTAGAAGGAAATGACAGGTGAGATGAAAAGAGTGAAGAGCAAAAGAAACATGATGACAGAGACACATAATTGAGTCAGTAGTAAAAGCAAGGGGAAGACAGACACGGCTCTGTACTGGCTCATCTCTACCCAGCAGTGTGTGTTAATTAGAGGAATGTGAGTTTTAAATGAAGTGCTGAGTAGCGTGGAGCGGTAATGAACAGAGATTGGCCTGGCACTGGGTAATATGCTGGAGGCTTTATGGTATTTATGACCCAGGGGGGCTCTGCTTTATCCCTGCTATATCCTCCCCCTTTCCCCCAACCCCAAAACACTACTCACCTTAGGAAATGTAACTTCAAAATATCAGCTCCATAAATCAGGCAAATATTCACTGGGGGGGGGGGGGTAAACGGACATTTAAATGAGAATTTTGTGTTTACTTCCCATGCAAATCAACTTGTTTCCAGAATTTTGTGAAATCAATCAAAAATTCAGTTTTTCTTAATCTGTAACAAGGGAAATAATCTCAAATTACGGTCAGATATATTCATTTGTTTTAAAATGAGAGGAGATTCTGGCAGCCAATGCAGGATTAACAAAGTTAATGAGACAGATGAGTTTGCAATTTATCGCCCTCAGTTTTACCCCCTACACCCTCACCATGCTGTTTTCTTCCAGGTCAGGCTGTGAAAGGCGCGGTCCTGTTGGGAACGTCTTCCCAACGGGACAGCACCACGGGGGTATCATTGTCCCTCTGCCACCCTCCCTCCCACACAGGCCTGACTGATGTGTCCTGGCATTGTTTTTCAGGAGGATCATTGGGACCATTGAGTGGCATGTTGTTTTAAGGGCTAAGCTCTAACCAAATGGCTCCATTGTGTGAGCCATTCTGCCCTCGGCTGCTCACAGCTCAGGGGCAGAGCTAAACAAGATGGACTCATATACAGGCTCTTTGACGAGCTCAGTGGTGTTGGGCTAAAACAAGGCTTTGAATGATTTTGGTTACTCAATTACAGAACATCATCAGTTTAAAATTCCTCTCTTAAGTCCCATGTGAGAGCCCAAGGCCCATTTTGAAAGTGAAGGCTTTTTTCTCTCCATTCACGTGATAATATTCTTAAAATGATTTTATTGTTTGTTTATTTTAGTGAAAGCTGGTGTTAGTGTACTACACTTTCCGTTAATCATGTCACAACAGTGTACTCTGTAATTTTGACTTGACACACCCAAAGAACAAACAAGCAAGCGTGTTCTCTTTAAACTTTTGAATCCAGTTCAAGGAATGGACCAGAATTGATCCCAGTGTGTAAAATAGTGACCATATCTACAATCCCAAGCAATGTAACATTTACATAAATAGATCTAAGTACTTGCAACTCAATTGAGGTTCTGACCTTTTAATAACATGGAGTATAAAATTAGACTAGTACTGAGACAACAAGATAATATACAGTAATATAGTTCTAGACTGCCCGTAGTTACACTCACTGCATGTAAAACAGACATTTGTTGTGTTGGCACTGTACTTTAACACATTGTATTCAAAATTACAATGCGGTTAAAGTGCTGACTATCAGCTTTAATTTAAGAATGTTGACATCCACATTAGGTGGTCAGTGTAGAAGTTGTAATATTTTTTTAAACATACTTTTAAAACACTGTTCTAGGTGAGCAAAAATGTATTTTAAAAATTAATAAACTTTAATTATGTCATCATATTTAATATTTGGTTGGAAATCCTTTCCAGGCAATGCTTTTCTGAAGTCTACACCCCCCAGACACTCGTCCCTGGTGATGTTCCGCCAGGCCTGTACTGCACCTTTTCTTCACCTATTGTCTTTTTCTGAGGATCCATGTCCTGCTGCATTGTTCTAAGATTGGGGTACTATGTGTAAAATGGACCAGATTGCTCACCCAATATGAATAACCTCAAACACACTTAAAGCTGAAAATCAGCACTTTAAACTTATATCTATATATTTAGACATCCTTACCGAACGCTTGTACGTATACATATTTAGACCCACATCCTTTTCAGGACTAAATTTAGTATTTTTGAATGTCTAAAGTCACAAAAGTGTGAATTCCAGCAGATGGAAATTCAAATGGACACTTTGCTTCATACAGTACACAAATTGAACAGAAACACACACACACACACAAAAATGCACACACACTCTCGTATATAGGGACACATATCATAAATTCTCACTCACACACGTACACTTTACATGAACTGTGTGTGATCAGCAATTCTTCTAGAGGTGAATATTGACAGGTTTTGTTATTCATAGCATATTCAAGCTATTATATTTTCTCCTCTGCTGCCATAATGTTGCCAGTGTTGCGGAACACATTGGTAACTATCATTCGCCGGCTCTTTTTAAAAAACGTCTTGAGGCGTGACATTATTACCTATGAGCCATAAGGAGCCTATTCAATGTCCAAACACGGCTGGTTGTTCCTTTTTACGGCTGCCACGCTCTCGTTGAGCACCAGGGTTCAAAAGGGCATGGCCTCCCTGCCCTCACAACACACGGACAGCATCTTTTTATACCTCCTTTAATCGAAACACTGTGTACTACATCACAGTTATGCTTTGGGCAAATTAAGGTCACTATATTGATTTCATATTTGTCATTATACACCAGGCACTCGTAGGCTCACAAATCGTCCTGCTTGCCTCGTCCCTGTAGACACGTATCCCCCATCCTGCAGTATATCATTCTTCATAGAGCCATATTTGTGCAGGTAGTGCATTGTATCTTCCTTTGTTTTGGTGTAGCAGAGCTTTCTTGGCTTGGGCTGGAGTCACTTTTCAAGGCTTCGTCCTTCCCAGGAGTCACTTAGTGCTATAAAGGAATCCAGTCGGGGCGAGTGCTTTAAACATAGATTTGTTGTCTAGCATTTGTCAAAGGTCAACAGCAAACAAGCCCTTCGGTGGCCATTTAACTCTGCCACTGAACTTGTTCTTTTTCTTGCAGCGATTTGTGATTAGGAAGTATCTCTAACTGCTCTCGGCCACTCAGCTCAGCTCAAAAACAGGTGATTCATAACAGGGCTAAAAGGTCACGTCAAGTGGCATGTTAGTATTTCACTTAAACTTTGATTAAAGATTTTTGGAAAAGATGGGAAAACGACTTAATATCAGTGTGGTCCTCTCTCTTCTACCTCTGAGCCCAGGGTTCTATATTTCCTGCAGAAATCAATAAGGTGGGAACTGAAGAAACTATTGCTCCGCTCTCTTCGGGTGCAGCACTCATTCATTCATCCTCAGCCTCTCTAATGGATCATGGGAGCTCGCAGGAGTATACAAAAACAGACGGAGCTCGCTTTACCCTCCCTGCGTCTCCCTCACAGGGTCCCCATAATAACACATCTTATAAGAGCCACAGACAAAGAAATCCAAATGTTTTAATTGGATGTGCAATTATTGTCTAGTTTTTGAGACCAAACAGAAAACTGGAACATCAGATGGCATCGCTCTAATCTTCCTTCCTATAACCAATTTTTAGATTGTACTAATGATATTTGTTTAATGCACCCTGGTATCCTGTACAGTTAAGGTTTTAGATTGCTATATAATAGAAACTTTGACACAGTGAAATAGATAAAATTAAATTAGGAGGAGTAACAAGTTTATTTCAGGTTTATGAAATCTCCGGCTACATTCTGTGGTTGAAATACTGCGGGAAGCCCCTGGCAGAGGATCTAGCACAGAGAAGCGACAGTATTTTGTGGATATAATCCGTTAATTGTATCTATGCAGAAGTGAATAGACTTGCTGTTTCATAGGATTTGATACTGACCAGCAAAAGAAACTGAAGTGACAAAAACCCTCCCTTTTCCGAATTTCAGCATATCTTGGCAAAGTTCTACTATTCAGAAAGGTGTGTTAAATATTTTAGGCTATTATTGGTTTGTCCAAAGGTAAAATACAATGTAATATCAGCTACAGAATGCCTTGTTGAAGCATCACCTTTACTGTATCCCACAGTGGAGCCTGCCATATTTAACAATGTGATGTATTTCACCGTTTAGAGGACTCATGTAATGGCAGCAATAAGGAGGCAGTTAAAGGTCCTTAAGAGCAGCTGCCTGTCAGCACAGACAGAAAAACACACACAGAACAAATAGCATACAGTCACATTTACACTTCCTCTCATTTGGTAACATAGTCAACATTGTTCCACACATCCCACACATACAGTAGTGTGAGGACAACACATACACACCTGCACAAACGCTTGAAAATATGCATCACCATACTCGCAGTACTGTAAGCCTCTATAAAACACTGAATTATTCTGCATGCTTAGTGCATATTGCACACATGCAAGTTCTCACATTTATCATGTCGCATTCAACACACAAAGGTCCAAGCCCGAGGCCTGGATAAGCTAACTAGACCCCGTGGCCCTCTCCGTAGTAATAGAGCAATAGAAAGACAAAGACGGGGGGTATTACCCAGATAGTCTCTCTTTCTTTTTCTCTTGTTTTCCCTTTGCCACTGTATTTGACCGCCGAGAACGAGTGCGTGTGTGTGTGTGTGTGGGGGGGGGTTTACAGGACAATTTGTTAGCCCCCTATTTATTAACTGTAATATGAATGAAACTGTACACACACTCAGGGGAGTTTGGCGCCAGCCACAATTACCGCTGACCCCAGTGTAATGGGAAACAAATTTGTAGGAATATTGCCGGCCATCCGTCTTTATTTACACGTGGTAATGAGGTAGTGTGTTAAAGTACTGCAAGCTCATTCTGTAGAGAGGCTTGGCTGGGCCTTCAGGCAGGCAGATATAGACAGGATAAAGAGTCAGGAAGACAAGGAGTCAAACAGCAAGGTGGACATAAGGCCAATTAGCCAGGCAGACGGACACGAAAATGGAGGGAAAACATAGACAGGCCAGTACAAAGAGGCATGTAGAAAGGCAAGAAAGCAGGAATACAGGCAAATGTAAGTTAAAAACAGAGACAAACCCAGATGGTACACAGGTAACAAAAAAGTAAATCTCACAAATGTATAAACAATAGAAATACAGAACTTAAATTGCTAAATATGACCCTAGTTATTTGACAGAAACCTTTTTAAAATGTGCAGTACTGTGAAATTCTAAATACCCAGTGAATTATATTGAATTGTACATTGAGCTGATAGCCTAGTCTAAAATGGATCAATCGTTCAGCAGCCCCACTGCCTCCTATTGATCCCACACCACGAGATGAATGTGTTCTCCAAACCTCCAGCCTGCGACCTGTATGTCTCCCTATTATAGTACAATTTTGTAATTCCAGTGATCCTTAAAACAAAAACTTGAATTCAACTTTTTCATATTCCTTTGTGTACTCACTAAGCTTCAAGATCTTAATCAATGTCCACGAAAGCTATTCAAAAACGTTTGTCATTCTTGGCATAGTTGCGATACAAAGGGCGCAAATCTTTCTCATCGGCCAATAAATTGACTATTTTTTCATCTCACAGTTTCCATCAATCTGATTTGAGTAAAGATGATTTCGAAGTGAATATGGTCAAATAGCATACTAAAACCTCTTATGGATGATACTATCTACCACGCATTAATCAATACTGGTCATACATTTCATTTATTAGATTTGTATGTGTATATATACTGAGTTAAAACAAGGTGTCACCCCTCAACAAAACAGAAAGCGATGTAAAAATTGCACATTAAGGATAATTTGCCCATTTTAATAATTTACTTCCTTTAAATCAATTTCAACACCATCTTGTTATCATGAAAAACCCACAAACCACAAAGAAATAAAATCCTTCCCATATACATAAAGGCCTTTGTGAGTGTGCCCCTGTAAATATATATCCTCCTCTCTCTGCACGCCCCAATGCTTTCTGAATGAGCGTCACTAAAGCAGCATTCTGGACGACATGTTCCTGTCAAAGATGCTAAACCATGCAAGTCGGAGCTCGGGTTCCCTGCATGAGTCCCCCTAAATGAGATGTCCGTGGGGATAATAGGACGGGCTGCTTGCAAGCTAGCGCTCTGTGTGGCTCTTTTCATACCAATTAGACCCTGTGATATAGTCACAGCAGATGCTCCGGCAGCTCCAGGATACCCATCTGATCATCGCCCTGGTCGCACAACATGGGGGGAGACAGAGGCAGGGAAAGAAAGAAGCATTCTTTGCACAATACACACAATACTTTTGGTTGCAAGCACTTGTAAACAGGCTTAACAAAAGTTTAATAAGAGTATAACTAACTTTAAGACAATTATTGGTCAAGAAAGGGTTGCATGATAGTTATAACATGCCATAATCACATTATAACATATTCACACATACGAATCAAAAATTAACAATCCTTACCCACATACCACTTTAGATTTCAATATTTTAGTGTTAAAGCTAGTATCACTCAAACCTTTGTTACTCCAGCTGGCTAACTTGTAAACCGGTGAACACAATTCTGACTTTATCTTAAAAAGACAAACATGCTGATATAGGTTGACTGAAAATCACGTTTTTTGGAGATGCAGGGTTTTAATCCCTACCCCTTACATCTCTCTAGCTCCCTCTACTGTCACCCCTACCTGCCCTCTAGGTGTTCAATGTGTCACTGAGAACATTAACCCGCAGACAAAAAAGAAAATGGTCTGTAATGGCCCTAATGAAGTGTGACAAGAGCACAGAGCACAGCCTGCTGACACAAAGGGGCCCCCAAAATTGGATTAGTGATTAACCATGTTGTCCCGCATTGAGTCAAATGGCTGTAGCGACACAAAAATGCTTGATGCCTAGTCTGCTCGCCTGCCCTGCTGGGAAGGGATGCCCCAGTAACAGAGAGAGGGGGGAGAAAAGGAGAGAGGTGGGAGAGAAAGAGGGTGAGATGGCCACTGAGAGACGTCGAGAGACACAGGGGAAAGGATTGAACGAAAGAAGGGAGAGCAGCATGGTAGGGGGTGTCCCCGGGGCTCATAGCAGTGCCATGTCTGGAGGCCCCACTGTGCAGTGAAATGAGAAAGGCTGCGTGCACCTGAGCAAGCCCAGGAGGGGCCTGAGGCGGTGGGAGAGCCTGAGCAGGATCCTCCCCTCACTGCTCCCTCCTCCATTCTCCTCCAAGCCGCTCCTGACATATATCTTGCTGTGAGACAAGAGCGCCAGTGCAAATCAAACCCACCACCTATAAATTACCTCTTTCATTCTCCCTTTAGTTCGCTCTCTCCATCTCTCCACTCCCTTCTGCCTGCCCCCAATCCCCCCTTTTGCCTGTTACCCCTGCATCTCCCTCCCTCCTTTCCTCCCCCAACGTGCGGCTTCCCATTGCAATATAAACTTGGCTGTCAGAGGGGCAGTTGCGATGTGGCAAACTTGCCATTGTAACGGACAGCTTGACAAATGCAGAGGGGTGGCAGAGCATTGTCGTCCACATACTCTGCCTCTTCTTTGCTACCCTCAGTGCATTGAGGAGAGGAGGGCAGGTGATGCAAGGAGAGGAAAAGCAAAGGAGGAATGAGAGGAGAGGAGGGGGGAGGGAGGGCAGAGATAGAGAGAGTGACTTTCAGAGGGATAATGAGCCTTTGAACGATGGCTGAAATGTTGCCGTCAACCTGCCCTTCTGCTGCTGGGTAATTAGGTAATCAGTAAAGGCCTAATTATGGGATCAGGGTGCAGGGAAACAATTAGCAGAAAGTATTGCCACATAAAACGGAAATTTACGTTCTGCCAAAGCATGTTTAATTCCTGGATGTGTGTGTGCCGTCCTTCCTAAATAACCACATAAAAAGGACATTTCCCTTGCCTCCTACCTGCCAAGTGAAAAGGTTAATTTTAATGACCCAGTCAGCATTTGTGAATAAATATGAGAATTTTGTGGGTATATCATTAAATTGAATTTTGAAAATAATTCTGGAATTTTCCGATCTTCTATTTAAATGCATATAATTATTGTGTTAAATATCTTTGAATGTCTGTCTTTGTGTGTGTATGTGTGTGTGCAGGACAATCATGGGTTTGTACTGTGCAAATAGATGTGTTGTTAAGTAGCCTCATTGGTTTGGTAAGTGATTGCAATTAAATTGTGTTGCAGGGTCCCCCTCTGACACAGCTGCCCTGTGTGTGCTAGAATTTGGTTAAAGGATGGATGCTTTGCAGAGACAGAAGGCAGGGACAGCACATGTGAAAAAAAGGATCACTCAATGCACTCAACAATGCACTGGCAGCCCATACAAACATAAAAAAGGAGAGGAAGAAAGACAGCGCGCAAGAGAGAAAATTGAGCTTAACAGCCTGATTCTTAACTATTATTTATCCATTATGGGGGGAATGGAGCCGGGGCGCTGTGCGGGAGAGGATTAGAGAAGATTTGTGGGCTTTACAAGGCCCTGTCCTCCCATCCGCATCGCTCCAGCTCCCAGGGGCTCCGCAGCCAGCGCCGGCTCAGCTTGTCTGATCATTTATCCATAATTAGAAAATTAATATTTTAGATGGCGCTATGATGAACCCATTATGGTGATGGGCCCCGATATCAATTATAACTTCAATTTCAATTTCACTTACAGCCACGGCAGCAAAATGGCTCCGGGTGGCGGAGTCGAGTGATGGGCTCGGTGCCATGGAGCATGACGAATACAGATCACTGCACATTAGGATGAGCAATTATTTGAACATGTATAAAAACTATTTACAAGCAATGTAATTGACCAGGGTCAGGGGGAGATGCAGGAAAAATGGACAGGTTGACAAATTTTTGTTCCTACCAACAGAAAGAAGGGATTTATTAATTTCTTTGTGGCTGTAATTGAATTTTTGAGAGGGGTTTCTTGTTTAGCCTCTCCTGTGGTCCAGGGCTCATCTCCTACTATGACTTTACATACATCTAACACCAAAGACTGTCTGCCACCCCCACCTCAATCCACACATACATCAGCACACACACACACACACACACACACACACACACACACACACACAGCGTTCACATAGGGGTGGGGAGTGCAGAAACACCCAAAAATAAAGCAAGGTGAAAGGGAATCGTAGTACAGAGGAGGAAGGGAAAGGAGAATAAAAGAGAAAGAAGTGTAATCTTCCATGCTGTCGTAAATATAATGTGAATCCACAGTCCTGTTAATGTGAAGGTGCTGTAGCTGACACGTCTACTTCTGAATGGAAAATGAATATAAACTAAATCTTAATTTCACAAATGAATAAATAATAACATTAGAAAAAAAACAACACAATTTATGTGTTTATTCTTCTTTTGTCTCCTGTCATATGGACATATAATATTTGTTTTGCATTAACAATATTTGGCCTATCAGTAAACATAGTGTTGATTATTTCTGATTAGCTATTCATTTGAAATATGTAATTTTTTATGAATTATTGATTATCTTGTCAACAATTCAACTTTTTCTGCGCGCATTTATCCACCACCTCACAATAGCTATCTTCTATCATTGCAGTAAAAATGTATATATTATACTTATTATTTCATACATTTTATGTATCAAAATATTTGTCTGTGTTTTTGCCAGCCAGCACTCTTCTATGTGTTCTATATGTTGCAGCATAAAGCGAAATTATAATCCATCATTCAGCCCCATCCGACCATAGCAGAGAGGGGATATTACTATCTCACCGCTCCTCCAACAAGGTTAGATGAATCCCCGTAACAGCCCTAATCATACACACACTTCATCACTGAGGCTAAACCACTGCACGTTAATTATGTAGACATCACTCAAAATACACTGCTACACTGGGCTCTGTGACTCGGGGAGCTCATTTGTCAGCCGTGTGTGTCTCTGGCACAGAAAACAAAAGGTCAAAACGGGTGGACATGATTTCATATAGCCTGCTTGTTCCCTTAGCAGTCCTTTAGGCAATTCTTTTTGTTTTTTTGCCTCTGAAGAAAACAGTGTTTTACATAGGCAACAGACCCATGGGAATTTTGTCGCTGCAGTATTTACGCCTAACTATTCATTTTAATAATTTTATTTTCATATTTCTCTCGTCCTTTTGACAATAACATTGATAATTTACTTAGCTAGAAATGTTGGAAAGCTGTACATTAAAACTGAGGTTCACTGCATTTTTTATGTTCCTTTTTTGTGTTTATTTCACACAAGGCCTCTAGAGACGCACGGGCCAAAGAATTGTTAATCTTAACTACCAATCCAACCAACATACATTATTTCCATATCCTGCCTCTAGGTCCCGACCCTCTGCCCCATAGGCTTGGCTCATGTCTGCCTGCTCAACGCCTTGTTTTCCTCGTGTCAGTTTAATTGTTCACTGTCAGGGGCAGAGCAGCGGATAACAAGCTTAGCAAATGATGTCTGCTGTTGCTACACATTGATTAATATTTTACATGTTATTATCCTCTGTCCATTACCACAGCAAATTAAACTATAAATCACCCCCTCTGCTGGTGTCACCGGATCATAAATTGTCTCTCCCCTAGCCGCACGCTGCGCTGCGCCGTGCCATGCCGTGCAAGGTCTTCTCTTCGGTGAGACAACAAAGTGGGGAAAGTGCCTGTGTTCTTTAGCCTGAGTTATGGACTAGTCACGGTCACCATATACATCAGAGCCATGAAAAATGAGGAGTTTGTTCTGCTATAAAACAAAAAGAAAAGCAAGCACCCTAGTGTTAAAAGTTTGCACCTGCGAGTCATAAGTAGTTATATTAAAGTAGGAACCATGCATAGACGGAAGTCTAAAGCTTGTTTAATATTTGATATCTTGTACAACATGTTTTAAACTAGTATTTGTTCTTCTTTCATAACTATTTTTTTAATAAAACTGAAAGATTTGAGTATTTATAATGTAATGCAGCAATTTAAATGCCACTTCTTGCTAAAATATACAAAGTCAAATTTTACTCAAATGTATTCCCAATATCCTGATT
This sequence comes from Coreoperca whiteheadi, assembly GCA_011952105.1. NCBI lineage: Eukaryota > Metazoa > Chordata > Actinopteri > Centrarchiformes > Sinipercidae > Coreoperca > Coreoperca whiteheadi. The sequence continues at coordinate 8,064,980 of CM022489.1, read as the reverse complement.
TATTTGCATTGGTTTGTAGTACCAGTCAGCCAAAGCCGCTACACATAAACACCATTTTGCTTCAGATAGAGGCGCTGCTGCTGGTGTTAAATGGAAATTCAGATGGAGCTGTAGATAAATATTTTTTCCCTGACTGTTTAGACCCATTTTTCCCTGGATATCGTCTAAGGTATCAGATGACCTTTCCTGCCTTGTCATTTTTTTCCTCATTTTCCCCACGCCAGTGGGAGGGATGCAAAGGTGCTTTACCAGCAGCTGGAAATCAATTTATACAGTCCCGCGTTGCATGTAGTGAGAGATGGGACAGAGCGGGCCTGATATAATGACACGGCCAATTGCATTGTGTTGGGCTGCGGGGGTCAAGTGGGGTCTGAGTGTGCCACGGATGCAGGCTTTGTTCGTACGAGGGGCATTAGGCAGGAATTACATAGTGGGGTCAAATGACCCAAACCCGAGGAGGGAGCCAGCACCTTGGGCCCCTCAGCCCCCTCATCATCAGGCTGGGGAGATGAGAGTGACACGGAATGACACTCCAGGAGGAGGGGGGCGGAGAAACACTCCCACTAAACACTTCACCTACTGATAGGTGCTGTTGACCCTTCCTAAATCTCATCATCGTCGTCCCAACGCAGGGGGAGATGGCGTGGGATTTTCTCTGACATCCCCTCCTATGCCTATCTCCCCCTTCCCATACGAACTCCCAGCCTCACTCTCTGTCTCTCTTTTAAAGGCTCACTCATTTGTATACAGACGCATACACCTCGATTTATTTATCTATCCGTCTGCCGGATGTAGCCGATCTCCCCTGCTGAAGATGGCAATACTCACAGACTGATCCCCTCTAAGCCTGCTTAGCATCTCCCAGCAGATACAGTCCCTCTGCGTATTTCAATGATTTATCAATTTACAATGTTTGTTAAGATAGCTTTGCTGTGGCGTCCCAGTGGCTCAACAGCTGAAAGCTTATCACATGTTCCTGAGGCGTTTTGGATTCCAACGCTATTGGTAACCTTGGCTTACAGCTTTCGCTGTGTGTCTCATCCGTCCAGTCATTCTCCCATATTTTTGTCTAAAACACAGATGACGTCATAGTGTGTTATTGATATAACAAGATGGTTCACGTTCTAATAGACAGTGTACTGTTGCCTGGCTCTAATGTCAGTGAAGGCCCAGGATGTGAGAGTTGCCAGAGGGCCCTGACCCTCCGACAGTCCAATGGAGTACATAGATCTGAGGTTAAGTCATCTGACCTGGCTGGCTGGTGAGTTGCCCGCTTTTCCCCATAATTACTGCTTTGACAACCCAACTTTTTCCCTTTACTGCTCTTAAATCAACACCAATCCATCCCTCAGGCCCACCATAACCTCTCTCTCTCTCACCAGCCACTGACATAACCTGTACATATCGGTCTTCCAGAAGCCATCTGTCGTATTCTGTTTGATTTATCAAATATATGTAAAGACGTTTGTCATGGATTTTAGGGTAGGGACTTTATCAAAGCACAATCAACTCTAAACTCTAGAAAACATAAAAATCTTCCTGTCGTAGTCTTGATGTACAACAGCCACTTTATGTTTAAAACATCAAATATGGAATTCTGAAGCACGGAAATATTTATAAAAAACACAGACAATATCAAAGAATAGCGGTCTATGTCCTGTCACAGTAGTCTTGGATGCTTTACGCAGATTTGTTTTGTTTTTGTCATTTTGGTTATATTCAGTAGAGGAGAGAAAAAACAAGAAATATGGGAAATGGAGGATAAAAGACTGCCTGTAAAAACGTGACAAATGCTCAGAGTCAAATTTGAACCTTTGATTTAATGGGTGTATGTGTTCAAACGGGACAACCCTCTCAGCCGTCAATGCACCGAACTTATGCATTCAAGCCAGAGCAATCCAAACCCAAACAGCTCGTTCTCTCTCATTCCGACATCAGACGTGCATATGTAACTACTGCTGCCTGCCCGATCTAAAGTGGATGCAAAGCAACCTGGGTGGAGTGGAACAACTTAAAGAGCAAGACAGACAGAAAGAAATAAGCAGAGCAAGAGAAAGTAAGCGCACACAGCAGAAGAGGAAGAGACAAAGATGAATGGAGAGAAAGAAAGCAAAGGAGAAAGAAATCAAGTGAAAGAGAGAAACAGCAGAATGGCTCCTGTCAGCGGAGGCCCACCACAGTGAAACACTAACTGTAGCGACAGGCTGATGAGTCAGTGTCTGTTTAAATGGCAGCTTGTCAGGCCTCCAGCTCTGAGGTGGGCTGCCGACCTGTCAGGGCCCTCGCCACATTAACCAGCTGACCCTATCATCCTTAACATTGCTCCACCACCAAGCCGCCTGTCACAAACTCTGCCGTTTGGCTTTCCAGAGATCTGCCAGAGAGGGCAGGCACAGCCACCTCTTAGTGTTGTTTATTGATTTCTGACCCGCCGCTTAATAGTTTTCCCAGTCCCCCTGAATGGCTTTTGTAAGCAATAGGGTTTGTACATCTCACAGATCAATACCTTTTATATTTACAATAAAATTGAAACGGCTTCTTGGTGGGTCTCGCAGCACCTCGGCATTTGTCATCCTTCTGCAAGGGAAAACTATGTCATTATCTGAATTAAAACATTTATTTCTGATTAAGAGAGTGTCCTATCTCATTAATTTTCCCCTTTCCAATACAAGGGGAATGGAATCCTATTGATTTTTGTACTTTTTACACGTCTCCACTACTGGGAAGATAATTGAGAAGTTAGCCAGAATAAATGAAGTTTCTAGTCTTGCAGGGCAGCCAATACCTTGGAAATGTGAGGTGTTTTTGTGGGAGCAGGCCTTTAATTTTGTGCCTGCAGAAGACAGGGGGGCTGAACAAATTGGATTAAGGCTGGGGATGGGGGGCCCGGGGTCTGAGAAGGTGGTGGGTGGGTGGCTGGGGGTGTACCAACACTGTGTGAGTATATGTGTGGAGAGGGAAAACTCAGCATTTCAGCAATAATAAGACTGCATCCCCCCTCTCTTCCAATTTTTACACCACAAAGACACCTCAGGAAGCGCAGATTAAAGCATCTTAAGGCCAATAATGATAAGTTGCCTCCCCCAGCTTTTGTTGAGGAAGAATTGAAAGACAGTAATCAATGTTTGAACTAGACCTTTTAACACAGCGGGGCTCATTGATTAAACATTATCAAATTAATGAGATTGAATTAAGTTGTGGCTGTTTTTTTTTTAAATTTGTGCTGCAGGAGACCTTGTAGTCAGAAAATATTTAAATTTGTTACAAACATAAAGTTGGTGCTTTCTGATTTTACAAAATATTTACCATATTGATTATCTGGAAATAATTAACCAATTGCTTATTTAGTTGTTGGTAAATAAAGAATTTAAAAGCCTAATTGAATTGGTGATATTAACGTTGATCGAGGAGTGTACTTGTTTTTTAAAGGATTATACAAGCATGCATATGTTAAAATATTATTATTGTGAATGCATTTTCATACTGAGGGAAGTAATCTTATTTTCTGACAGGTCTGGATGCAAGTTTTTCTTCTGTTTATGATCTCATATTTATATTTTGCTCCGTGTGACAGAGAAAGAGAGAAAAGTCATAGAGTTGAAATGTGGTTAAATGTTGTGGCGTGGCCAGTGTGCAGATTTTGAGAATGCAGGGCCGTGTGGTCAGCTCCAGTTTGCACAAGCCCAGCGCAGCTGATATGGGGGTCGTGAGAGGGGTCACTGAACACAGCAATTGGACCTCACAAACACTGAAAGAGGCCAGCGCCAGCCTGCCTCTGATGCTGCCCGATCTTGCTTCGGGGACTGAGAGAAAATGTTGTCGGACTCAGAGAGGGCATCGTCTATCATGGCCCCAGTCCGCCTGTCAGACGGCAGATTGTGGGAGAAAAGAGAGAGTGAAAAGACAGAGAAGTGAGAGAGAGCGAGAAAGAAGCCCAGGAGTCCACCAGGAAGGCAATTGTAAGAGGAACAGGAGGAGAGAAAGAAACAAGGAGAGGAAGACAAGGAGAGTTTAGCCTCTAAGCTTATCCACTGACTCACTGCCTGGCTTTCGGCCACAGGGCTCCTGAGTGGATACCCTTCTTTATTCCATCCCTCCATTCTTCAACCAGATCTCTCCACTTCCTCTTTCCATCCATTCTTTGGCCCTCTGAAGCCTGATCTCTCTCACTCCGTCCAATGATCCCTCCGTCCTTCCATCCCTCCTTCATGGACAGCTGAATGTGAGGGTGATAGGCTGTGGAGTGAGTGGGGCAGCTGCCAGCGCCCTGCAGCAGAACCATCTCTGACAGGCCACTAATTCAACCGACAGAAGAGAAACCTCAACCAAACACTCAGATTATAGGTCCAAAGAGAGGGGAAGAAAAGTTTAGAAAGGAAGGGACAACAAGAAAAACGTAAAGCTCCAAGAAGGGAGTTTTAATGGGAGACTGATAGAGCAGATGGAGAGTGAAATTGTATTTTAGAAATCTGTTGTTAGGGATGAACAAAATAACTAACACCTCAAAATTCTATTAAATCCAAAGTTCAATTCAATTCAATTCAACAGCCTCAAACATTATCATGTAGTTGAACAAACATCTTTGAAAGCAACTTAAGGTGTTAATTAATGGGTAGCATCTCATAAAAAGACAAACCACTTTAAGTGGACTATAATACATGCTATATGCTCACAATATTGTGCATCTGAATCTGGAAAATCATCGTTATTGCTACTCTCCTGGGCAGGAGAAATACCACAAAGTAACTTTTACAGATAATCCTGTCAACACATCTTGGTCAACACAAAAAGCAAACGATTTGATACATTTTAAAATTGCATTCAACATTGACTCATAATGTATGCAACATTGTTCAAGAGAAGCTGAAATAACAATACAAACATAAGACAAAAATACAATATACCCCCTCTGCACTAGACCGGGCATTTATAACCACCGCACCACCTCTTTCCATTTGTTTATCTGTATAAACTTACTCATGGCTGGCCAGGAGCAGTGTTCAATGAACAGCTTAATTTGTGGATGCATTTCTATGCCTAGAGTAATCTAAGGAGGGATGCAGAAAGGTTGGATACATTCATCACAAACACAAGCTTAACATAAGTGAAAAATTACAGGATTCCCAATGACCTTCCAACCAATCAGGCCTGGTAATTACACTCATTCATTACGCAGGAAGGGAGAGATGGAGGAATACAGAGATGACCCTTCAGGACAACAAAAATGTTTATAGATGGGAACAAAGAGGAAAATGCTAATGGCTCAGCTATCTGGCTGGATGGCCCTGAGACAGTGCTGAATAATAATTTCCCATCATAAGCCAACTACAACCTCTGCAGAATTTTACACGAGCATTTCTGTTCATATTTCAGTAGTGCATGGCAGCCATTTTTACTGTAGGATAGGAGGATGTTATTATATACCAAAAATGTTATATGCCACATTAGTGTTATATATCCTGTGGAAATATAGTAATAACACACTATTACCATTAGATGCAGCATTTGATGTGCCCACATCTTTATTTGAGTGTAATTACATGTCAGACCATACACATGCCATTCATTCGTGTATTTTGTACATAAATGATACGACTATCTTAACTTTTAGATTCTTTCAATACCTGGAATTTGTCATAGATCTTTGGCTCTTTGTTAGCATTGTTACACACCAAGCAATATGGGGTTACTACATAAATCCAAAAATACAGTATGTTTTTGAAGATCTTAGTTCTGGACTGTAACTTTGCAACTTTGTGTATTTGCTGCAAGAGGCTGTGTTACTGTAGTGGCATTAGTACAGTTAGTTGAGTGTCAACACTGAATATTTCAATTGGTTTTCTTAAATGATATCAAATAACTGTTTAATCCTTAATTTACAGTCCTTAATGTTAAGTTGTTCCGGTTTAAGACAATTATTCCAGTCCAAATCATCCATAGGCTACAGTGTTATTGCATTATAATTATTTTAAAATCCAAAATGTTTTTCAAATGTACTTTGGGTCACCAATTATTCACATAGTCCAATTAATACAGATGCTCAGCTTACTTTCATGAATCCATGATATGTCCATAAAAAGTTTCAGATAAGAGTGTGAAAGGTAGGGCTGCAACTAATGATTATTTTCCTTGCTCATTAATCTGCCTATTTTTTTTATTAATTGGTTAATTGTTTTCTCTATGAAATGTCTAGAAAATAGTGAAAAAATAGCCATTACAATTTCTTAAAGCCCAAGTTGACGTCTTCAAAGTGCTTGTTTTGTCCAGCCAACAATCCATAATTCCATAAATCATCAAATGGCTTTTATTAATCGATAAAATAGTTGCAAATAAATTATCTCTAATTTTATTTGGAATAAGAAGCCTCCTGAATAAGGTCAGATTTTTTTAGAGCTACCCAAGTCAGAGGTCGGAAATACCTCATTACTATTGGGCATACAATCTATGCGCACTCTCAAATTGGCTGCAAGTTCAGATTCCTTCCTGGCTCTACTTTGAAGAAAAATGTTGTTCCCCATCTTCTTTATCAGCTTTTTCGTCATTGCCTACCACACGCTTGTATTCTGCAAACAATCCATTAGTCTCACACTAAAATTTGGTCTTTAATAAGAAAACATTCTCTTCTGGCTCCTTTGGTTGCAAACGATTCGTTTACTCCATCTTTCTCTGGTGCAATGTTTCAGTTGTGGCACAGAACAGGAATTCATTCCTTCAAAGATCTCTTTGTTGATGGTATATTTTCATCATTTAAACAGTTACAAACTAAATTTGATCTGCCACATACACATTTCTTCAGATACTTACAGTTCCGCAACTTTGTCAGACAAAACACTACATCCTTCCCAAACATTCCAAATAGTCCACCAATGGAATCCATCATTTTGTCAAATCCATTGATTAAAGGTGGCACTTTGATTTATTTATAACACACTTTCATATTTAGACTGTACCACCTCCTTAGATTATCTAAAACAGCCTGGGTAAGCGATCTAGGAGTAGCTATCAACTATGGACAGAAGCCCAGGCGCTGGTACATTCCTCCTCAGTCTGTGCTAGACACAGGCTTTTGCAGTTTAAAGTATTACGCCGATTATACTTATCAAAGAAAAAGCTATGCAACATGTATCCTAATATGAATCCAGCATGCAAACAATGTGGGCAGTCACCAGCTTCATAAGCCCATATGTTCTGGCATCACCCAAGAATAACAACATATTGGGAAAATATTTTTCAATCGCTATCGGATGTCAAGGGAAGACCTGTCCTAACCCACTGACATCAGTCTTTGGTGTGAAAGGATTTGATGTTGTGCTAACCAGCTTTCAGTATTACATGATAATATTTGTAACACTTCTAGCACACAGACTCATATTATTAAACTGGAATCTAAAAGTATTGTGTAGTAGTATGTAGTATGCAATAATTGCATTTGATGTGTTGTGTGCTTTATTAGGTTGTGATCATGTGTCAGCTCCAGTGCCTCGTCTTGCACATAATTTCATGTAAACTCTATTTGTGTGCAGCCCTAGATTTTTTTTTTCCTTGTATTTTGCTTGGCTAATAGCGAAAGCACCCACGGCACGCTTGTTTCCCATGCACTAACAACATGGAGATTCCTCGCTGACTTTAAATCGAATCACTATCACGCATAAATAGCACGATGCTCTGGCACTGAACTTTTCGATTCATTCCATTTCCCAGACGATGGCATCTGACTGCTTTTCTCTGATTATGCAGATGATATTACTTTTTTTCTTTGTCGATATGTGTTTAGGTGTCATTTGCAGTGGATGATGTTCTCATTGCTCAGTTTACCGCGCCCATAATAAGATCACCTGTGGTATGAATACATTTTCCCACTCTGCTCGTGTATTTGGATTTGCAGGGTAAATGAGTTTCTCTCAGCCTCGGAGAGAGCGAGAGAGACAGAAAGAGAGAGAGAACACATCAAGCACGTTCTTAGATTCACTTTAGAGCTTGACACCTCTGCGCTCGGTCAGTAAATGGCTTTTCTACAGCAGGAGGTGGGAAAGGGGTTTGTGTGTGTGTGCTTGCATCAACATCTGTGGATATCTCTGTGTGAGTGTCTATGCAGCTACAAGACTGTACGTGTGTTTTCTCATGTTTGTGTGTGTGTGTGTCTCTTGTAAGTGTGTTTGCGTCAACGTGTGTGCGTGGTGGAGAAGCTGAATTTTACAACCACATCTACATCCATACGCCCTCTTTGTATTCCACCCTGCTACCCAAGCACAGGCCTCAGCTGTCATTATTCCCTGTCCATCCACAGAGAAGTTATAGTTGGCAAAAAACCCATCAGGTGGGCAGGACAACGGATAATTGAGGTGATGATCGGAGCTGTTCAAAGACAATTGATAGTGATGGAGACAGGGAGAGCAGGGAGCTCAGCCGGCTGACCAAGCTCTCCGGGGGCTCGGGGAGCACCAGACCAGAATGTGGAATAACACATAACATAGATACTGCTGCTCTTGTAGCAAAAAAAATGCATGTCATTTTTTTTTACTGAAAATGAATCAAAAATATTCAGCTTTCAACCATATATAAGACTATTTTCTGCTTTATTCACAGAAAAAAGTTATAGATTTTTTTTCTTTTACAACAGCAGTACAATATGTGCTGGCCCCGAGACCACCCTGGGCTTTATTAATAGCCCAGATCCCCTTCGCCAAGCCTGCCTCAATCACACAGCAACATATTGAACTAGCAGAGAAAGCCATGACCTGAACATCATATTTCCACCAGCTCCTATCCGAGTGACAAGTTGCCAAACTTCAAAATCTCCCAGAAAACCCAGTTAAGGCAAAGCAAGTTGTAAAGGCGTTTTTCATAAGCCGAGGGACAAGGGGGAACAAATGGAGGTTATTACTTTCCTCCATTCCAAACAGCCCCCTACTGTCTGGCTGAAATAGGGCTGGCAAAAAAATGTCTGTATATCTCCCATCCATACCTGACATCATGCCTCTGGATTTTTCTATTACCCACTGGCACCTTTTTCCACGTCTTTTTCTCAATTTTTCTTTGCCCACACGCAAATGTTATCACCTAAATGTCATCAATTGTGTACATATAAAATCAGCCCATAATGTTAGCTGATTGAGTAGTTTCCGGAACATGTATCTTCAAAGTCCTTGGATGTCTTTGCTGAAAACTTTCAGCCAGCAAACCAGCAAATCAGTCGTGTTTCTGAAGCATGGCCGGTTTTACCTGACTTGCATGCAGGTGTTGTGTTTCTAGGAATCGATGGGTGGTTTGAGTCCAAGTGTGCAATATCAATAACTCCATCACACATATAGTGACGTCTCACACACAAAAAAAGTCACAGTCACATAACCACACGCACGTTGGTCTTACATTACAAAGGCATTGTATCAATAACTCTCTCATTCGTACGATGACGCGCACACGCTGTCACACACACGCTGTCACATAGAGACACGGTATCGATAACTCAATATTTCAGGTGTCGGTCTTGTGTGGTGTGCCATGCCCTCTGTGTGGCGGAGGGGGGAGCTGGTTGGCAGCAGAGGACAGGGAGGGACATTCCCTGACAAGGCAGTCACACCTTTCAATACCGCCACTCCGCCTGTCATTAGCTTGTACGTGTGTGTGTGTGTGTGTGTGTGTGTGTGTGTGTGTGAACTCCTTGCTTCAGCTGGCACCGTCAGCAACTATCACTCCCCCTAATTTCCACCACACTCACACACCTCGTCGTCTCAACATTCTGCAGACTACACCTTAAAGCTGGCTGATCTGGGAGCGTGACCCACTCTAACTCCCCATTGTGATCTCCTTACCTCCCTCCCCGCTGCACGATCCTCCACTAGCTCCTGAGTATTGACCCAAGCTGTCACCCTGACTGGCACCCCTGACCCCCCTCGGCGGCAGGGGATCCATGGCGAGGCCGAAGGTTTAAATGATTTTCCTCAGCCTCCTGCCGTCCTGTTTTCCCAGTGAGCTGATTGCTAATGACAACATTAGAAAAGGGCATAATGGAGATTCCATAAACAATTTGCACCATGGATTTGCAAACCTAAATATCTGCAGATGTTACAAAGTTACAGGGAAGAGAAAATATTTGGTGCTTGAAGACTGTGGGTCTCTCTGGGCCTTAGGCTCGGAGCAGTTTGTTCATAAAAAGATAGAGAGTAATTCCAACGTCCCCGATTTGAGTCCACACAGGGACTTTTGTTGCACTTCATCCAACATTTCTCTCCCTTAATTTCCTGTCATCTCTCTATTATACACTATCAGAAAAAAGGTTAAAATAACAACTGCGCTGATGTCAAACGCCGCTACTGAGAAACTTTAGCACTGAAAGGGTCAATAAGATATACTCAAAGAATAAAAAAATTGCTTTGAAACTTCATTTTTATAAAAGGAAAATGCAGAGGTTGAAAGAAGAGCCTGTCTGATGATAATAAAACAGTGCCCGCAGTCTTTTATCTTGCACCTCGCGGATTAATGCTAATGTAAGTTTCCCTCTCAGTGCAACCGATAACATCCTGCCAAATATCCTAAAAGGATCCCCAGAGCAGCCCTGATGCTCCTCCATTACAGGCCTTATAATAGCTGCCTGAGATATATGTATTTATGTGGCAGGAAATAACATTAGAGTGAATTGCCATAACAACTTTATAAATCAGGCAGGCACAGGGATGGCAGGTATGGGAGAGGGAGAGAGGCATTGCCAAGGTGGAGGTAACGCTGATGAGAGATATCTGAGATGGCATCCATCACCACTGTGCAGCCATACGTTGTCAAGAAACGCCAGATCGCCATATTGGGCGCCTCCCCAAAAACAAAGTCCTTTCTGCATCTAAACAGAAGTTCAAAAGCAGCCAACACCATCCGTGTTGAACCAACTGGTCCTGCAGGTCGTCCTGCTTCCCCATCCATCCAGAAAAACAGGGGAGTTCTACCCATTAATCAAAAGTTACAAACAGACTTCGCCGTGCCATAACTCTTGCGATGGGCTTTTCCGTTGATTGATTCCTATACACACATACTGTCTGATTACCATAATGTGTTCTTGTGGCGAAAATTCTGGCGGCAGGGGCGAGAGGGGGTGGGGGTTGAAGGGAGGGTGGTGTTGGTAAGGGGTTTGGGGAGAGGGGTGGGGGGCTGTTGCGAAGCGAGCGGGAAGTAAATAACAAATGGCCCAGACCCCACCTCATCCGGAGTGATTTCAATCCAATGTTCCATCATAGCTAGTGGAGAGAGGCGAGTGTTTGGGGTTTGGGCTATCAATTACAGATATGTGTAGGCAGGCAGACACTATCATTTCGCTGATTGTCACCAGTCTACCGCAGTGACATCAGGAAGTGATTCATCAGTCTATTTTCTGTGACACCTGGAGAAAGATGACATGCTAGGGCCTGTGGAATTATGGGGGATCCTGAAAGAGGGGCTCTTTAACATGCTTGGGGGGCAAACACATTCTAATGCAGACATTTAACCTCTCTCCGCCAGCGATTGCTCTTGACTGACTCGGGCCATTCATTCATTTCAGTCTGGCTGTTGATGAAACTATCCGCACTATTTGTTCACCAGCCTGTCAAAAAGTGTATCTGTGGCGCCCGGAAAGACTGAAAAGTTGCCTTCTACAAGTAGCTCCTAAAAATCCTCAAGCTTAAACAAATGTGATAAATTAACATCCATGTGAAAGAAAGGGAAAAAATAGATTAGATAATAAAATGTGTTTCATGATTTATTATATTATCACAGTTATAGATAGCAGACATGAATGTAAATCTTGTAGATTTAAGTAATGTTGCAGTTATAACAGTTGTATAAATTACAAGAAAAATGTGCAGTATAAGCATGAGTAAACACTAAAACAATGGTAAGATACAGAAACATACTGTAATTATAGGGTAATTATTAACTTAGTGTACTTATTCTCATGAAGTCAAGGTAATTCCACTTTAATAGTGCTGAATAGCTCAAAAAGGAAATTTAAAGGGACACATCTGGGAACAAACGTTTTTATTATCCATAAAAAATATGCTTAACAAGCAGAATTAATTTAATTACTTGCATGCGATAATCTGCTGTTATTTTACTATATTATACTTGACCCACTCACCACTCTTATGTATAGGATGTCCCTGTCACGTTCAGTGATTATAGTGTACAGCTTGCAAAAAAAAGACACTGATTTTCATCCAACTATTCTCCAAACTGTTTTTGGATGCTTCACCTGAAATAACAGAATACAAAAGAAGAGAGAATAGGGCCACAACTAATGATTGTTTTCCTTATTGATTCATCTGCTAATTATTTTATCAGTTTATCTATGGTCTATAAAATGTCAGAAAATTGTGAAAATGCAATTCACAAAAATCCCAATTTCCCAGAGTCAGAGGTGACATCTTCAAATAACTTGTTTTGTCCAACCAACAGTCAAATCCCCACAGATATTCAGTTTACAATCACACAAGACAAAGAAAAGCAACACATTATCCCATTTGAGAACTAGTGAATGTTTGGCATTTTTGCTACACAAAAAACGATTCATCAATTATCAAACTATGTAGAGTCTTTTGATTTTGATTAATCTTACTGTTGATCGGCTAATCACACGACTAATCGTTTGATCTCTAAAAGAGAACAACGCAAGAGGTACAACATTGTGGGGATTCATCTGTAGAATATCGGTGCGTCTTTATATACAGTAATTAAATGAAATGGTGAACAAAGAATAAAGATAGCATTGCTTGTTGCAGACATGACAGTAATCTGACTATGGTGGCCCATCACAGCTGCATGGATACAAAGGAAACCGAGGTAAATGTCCTGTGCCTTGTGTTACTCGCAGGTCATCCTTTCTCAGAGATTCATACCAAGCTGGCAGTAAGCACAGATGATACCAGCAGGCCAAACTTTATTCCTCCCCGTTGCAATTGCGTCTGTGAGCAGTGACTCTATCAATCTGCTGGTGGTTGGGAAGATTGCCTAATCCGGTAGCCAAGGGACTCTTGTCATCAGTCTGCCTCTTCGTTGTGTGTGTGTGGGTGTGTGTGTGTGTGTGTGTGTGAGACCAGCCAGAGCCTTATTGGTGGGAAATGTATGTACTGCTCCTCTGCTTAACATTGTCACCCTCATTTGTAAACACAGTCATCCATCAGGCGCCGACCCCCCACTTATCCAAACAGATGAAGAAGGTGTGTGTTCTTATAATTTGCTCTCATCTCAGAGAGAGACAGAATAATAATAATCTCTTCCTGAAGTACAGATGCCCCCTCCTCTTTCTTCTCCATTTTGCTCCCCTCCACTTTCATTCTCTCCAGTTTCGCGCTTGTGGATAGTGTATTAATGATGCGGCCTAATTTGACACCCCACCGCAGTGTAATGGATTAAAACGCAACACTGCCATCCGTCTGCCAGCCACAAATAAAGCACGCAGTATAAATATTGTAATTCATACCTTTGATAAGAATCGTGGTGCCACCTCTTGCCTGTGTGATAATAATCTTAACCTGCTGATGTCTTGCAGATTGGAAAAATCTGACTGTGTGCCTGCATGTGTGTGGGTGTTTAGGAATTCACGCTTGTGCTGCAAATAATGTCAGTAAGAGGATGAACTTCCACCATTTATGTAAAACTGTGCAAATGTTCTTGTTTTCTACTCTTCTAGCCCATTTTATGCTTTTTGGGAGGCTTTTAATGAGCACATACAGTATGCCTGGCATTATTTTGATACATTTATGACTTAATATTTTCATTATGAGTATAGAGTTGCAAAGTGAGTGGAGCTGCTGGTTCCAGAAGTATTTTTTACCATGTGTTTGTATTTACATTGAAAATGTTTCTTTAAACGATATACTCAATGTTACTTAACACAGAAACAAAGCAATGTAACAATCACATAGGTTTATGTTCTCACCACCAGTTTAGGGTTTGTCCGTCAGTTTAGCATGGAGGGCAGGTCAAATTCTACAATACCCTATAGTATGCTATCGATACGAAGCCATTCAGAGGTGCGAATTAGAGTGATAGCAAATTCAAAATGCTTCGGTGTTGATTTTGTGACCAAAACACAGCACTGTAGTTGCTAAATTAATCCAAAATTGACCGAAAGAATTGATTTAAACTGCAGATTTCATCATCAGTTTTCTCAATGACGTACTCTTTAGCTTCCTCCTGTCGTTATCGGCACACGTAACATAATTTTAAGCCCGGTGATTCGATGCGTTTGTTGAAATGCACCTTGGGAGTCGTAGTTAACTTCTCGACCAAAATATGTACACAGGATTGCACCCTCAACCTTTTTTAGAAAACCAAATATTTTCTAACACAGTTGTTCATCTTTCCCACTCATGATTCAAATAGGAGAGTTTCATATCCATCAAGCGGTAGAAATGCTCCAACTGTCAGTCACGTAACATTGTCTATGGGAAAAAATGAATGGGACTTTTTCTTCCGGAAGCAAGGGCGCCCAAAATAACTCAGCAACTATATCCTTACAGCGGTCATCACCTCGTCTCTTTCCACTTGTATTGCAGCCACACCTCATTATTCTTTTCTTTTTGCCCTTTTTTAAATCATCACCCCCCCGTTCATCATCATCACTGTCCAGCCCTCCTCTTTAGCAACAGGTGTCTTGACTTTAACAACTCTTCTTTATAAGCCGCTCAGACTGTCAGCACTTTAGTCACGCTCGCGCAAGGAGCTTTCGTCCTCGCTCCTGATAAGAGCTGGGCCATTGTGCTCCCAGCTTTGTAGGTTGCCAAACGTGGCTGACACGCTTAGATATTCATCTGAAACAACTTTATGAAGGGACATATGACACTCGGCACGCTGCATGGGAAAAGATCAGCGAGGCAGTTATGAGCGGAGATGCTGCTGCCTTCTAGAGACCCTCAGCTATTTAGACTCTTTCATCTTTATAGCAAATACTTGCCGCTGTTGCTCAAAACCAATTTTAATTGTGGATATAGATATCTCATTGTATAAATGTTCTATGCATTTGGACATTAAAACAGGCAATATGGCTGCAGGTGATTCTGTAGTTTCCTTTTGTCTCACAATATCATTACATTTTGTGGGTTGGGACCCGTTAATGATCAATTTTCTGATCTTGCAATGTATTTTACTTGTTTAAAAACTTGATTATGTATTCAAGATCTCATAATGCGGCTTTTCTTATCAGTAAATGAAATGCTGTTTATAAAACTTATTGAATTGAGTAATTCATTAGATCTATTTCATTGAAATTATTTTCTAATGCTATACACTATAGCCACAAAATCAACCTAATTCCCTCATCAGCATTATGGTTGACTTATTGTATTCTGAAGTGGACCTCTTGGATAAGCAGTCTTACAAAGACGGCCTATCCCAGCCGATGCTTTCTGAATAGCAAACAACTCAGTGCCTCCATTTGCAATGTAGATGTGCGTGTGTGTTCTCGCTCTCTATTGAATTGTTTTCTTAATCGTTTCCTTTGTGCCAAGGAGTAAAGAAAACAGATTGTGTCTGAAGAGCATTGGAAGTGCCAATGACCCCTGGTTACGACAGCAACGTAAGAACTGCCAGAACAGCAGATAAAGAGCCAGATGGGTCAACTACTCTGTCCTGCCATGATTGCTAGCACCAACATTTTCTTAAAGGGAGACAAATTTGAATTCTGTGTAGCCTCTTGCATTTTAAAGCACAGGAACTTTTAGAAGTCATTCCCTATTTCTGCTACAAACCCACCTTTTGCTGGATTTTGAAATCATTTTAACACCACCGCGCCATCACTGTCACACATTTTCCTGTCACTCTCCACTGAATGCCCTCTACTAAAATATAAATGCATTAATAAGTCTTATATTAAGTCATATCTCATTCACTAATACTATTAATGAGCGTCCAATCCTGTAAACGTGAGATATTATTGAAATAGGAGCCAATATTTTACTTACTATTTTACTTTACTTATTATATAGATAAAGGGCACATTCTCAACTTATAAATGTAGCAAGCACTGTAGTAATGATCAAAAGGCCAAAACATTGTATGATTTGAAAGAAACCTAATTGCCTTTCAAATCTCTGTGGCACGTTCTATTTATTAATCTGAAAGTGGTTCCAAATCTTGGGGATAATGAAAATCTCTTTTATAAATATGTATGCAGTGAAGTCACAACATAATAGGGGGCTGGTGAAAAACAGGAGGCAGCAAGGCGGCTGAAGGATGAGGCGCAGGCCCTGCAGAAAAGAATGTTCCCCTAGCAGAAATTGGTTTAATTAATAGGACATTTTACATAATGATTACAGTGTAATTGCACCGACTAGCAGAGTGTCATT
The DNA here is from genome assembly GCA_011952105.1 of Coreoperca whiteheadi. Classification (NCBI taxonomy): domain Eukaryota; kingdom Metazoa; phylum Chordata; class Actinopteri; order Centrarchiformes; family Sinipercidae; genus Coreoperca; species Coreoperca whiteheadi. Next base: position 8,048,670 of record CM022489.1, on the reverse strand, counting down.
AAATATATCCTTGCTCCTTTACAACACCCTCCAGCTAAAAATAATGAGTTACATTGGAAATCACTATGCAACAGGTTCATAAATAACATTTAAGCCCATACAAGGCAAGTACTTATAAATAATAAATATTTGCCTTTTGTAATTGAAGAAAAAATGACTGCCTCTTTTTTCCGCCACTGCACACTGCCTTGTCCTGTTGTAGCCATGGAAAGGAGATTTTTCCCATTTTTCCCCCTCTTGTAAGTGCTGAATAATTTATTTGCTGGCTAATAGTCAACACTGTCAACACCCGGTGGTTAAAATATACCTGTGTCCAGATAAATGCAGCAGCAGGCTACAAAGCGATTATTCCCTGCTTCCAGATATTTTGTTGGATGCAGTCCCTGTATACACTGCAGTAAATCACCAACTTCCAATTACCTTCCTCCATAAAACAAGGCTCGTATTCAAATCAGGCCCCAAAAGAGAGCGACAGAGACGGGGATAACTGAACCCATGCCTGAGGGCGCTGACTGAATGTGTGCATGCACGAGTGTGTGTCTGTGTGTGTGTGTGTGGGGGGGGGGGGGCATCGGGGGGTGGAATTTGTTTCTTCATATAATGCTTATTCCATTTTACTGCAAAGTGGCACTGCTCCACTATCCCTGCAATAGCACTTTCATGCTGGCTGGTTTTTCATTGGCTCAAAAAGTTGGCTACTGAAATATTTTCATTAGTCTTTCTTCAACTAAAGAGCCAAAAGTTTCTCTTGAATATCATCCAAAACAGGATGAAAGAGTTAGATATGCCATGATCAAGTGCCATGATTGCAGAATTACCAAAGCGGTGGTAATTGTTCTCAGGGGATTGTTGTGCTGTAAGTGGATATATCAATCATTTTTATGTATTGGAGCTTGGAGGCGGATATTGGAAGCCCCGCTCAAGTCCTTGCTACTGTTGGATAATTATCTTTCATCTTTAAAAAGTCAACCTTTCAGGAATTAATAAAAATGAAGAATTGCTTTCAAATATTTTGGAATTTCACTTCTGTTTATAAGAGTTTTAGACGAACAAAAAATACTCAGCACAAACATTTTTAGCTTGAAGTTGATGAAAAAACATTTTGAAGTTTTTTAGTATTCAGACAGCGAATAGTTTATTATAATTAAATTAGAGCTCTCTGACATCCTGGGGATTTCTGGTCATATCTCGGCATCAGCTTATCAGTGGAGCTACAGGTTTAGTGGTGTGATTTCAATTTGTTGTCTCTGCGCCCTCTATGAACTCTCTGAGCTCAGTTTAGTGTGTGTGTGTGTGTGTGTGTGTGTGTGTGTTTGTGTTTGTGTACATGTGTATTCATCAAGATGTGGAGACAAAGATCTCTTCGCATTGTCGCATCAGGGGACTCACCTTGCATTCTTGCCGAGGTTAGCCATGTATTTTAGGTTTAGGTACAAGGTTTTGGTTTAGGGTTCAGCTTTTTGTTGTCAGGAATCTGATTTATTTTATTTACATTTTAGATTTGTTTCCAGTGAGATAATGAGTTCATGTGACTTTGCTGTTGTATATACTACTGTTACTGCTCTAGAAACCACATTTAGTCATATTTAAAATTAAGTTCTAATCCTTTTCTAAATGTATTCTCTTTAAAAGAATATATTTTATTAAAAACAATTATTTAGTAGTGAAAAAGAACCAATAAGTATAAATACGAGTAGTAGTATTGATATAATCCTAATGATACCCATCCCTAAACACGAGTTTAACACTACAATTTGTCAAAAACACAAATTATATTGGGGACCCACTCGATTTTCTGGGGACCCACTCAAATGATCACCTGTGGGTCCCGGGGACTCACTACATTGAAAACCTATCAACATCACTGTACTAAAACGTAAAGTATAAGTACTTCAAATTTGTACTTAAGTACTGTACCTGATTAAATGTACTTAGTTATGGGGCACCCCGGTAGCTCACCTGGTAGAGCGTGTACCATTAAGGCTGAGCCCTTATTCTATCGCTCTCCTGCCTTTCCTGACTCAGCTATCACTGTCCAATAAAGGCAAAATGCCCCAAAGAATAATCGTTAAAAAAATGTACTTAGTTACATTACAGCACTGAAATTAACCTTCTGGGTAGTACGACTTCACATCTATGTATGTGTGTAAAAGCCATGTTACTCCCTTTGACACACCTCCCACCTTCGACGACCTCCTTCGTGTCCTCTCATCACCAATCCCTCTTGTCGTGTTGGCTCCTCTCCTCCATGTCCTGCTATTCTTCTTGTCCCCACTGAAGTAGCACAGAGGGTCTGATAAATGTCTACCCAGGTATCATCATCACACATGCAGATTCCCCTCGAACACGATTCACTTTTGATCAGCTCCTCTGTACTGCGGTGGATAAAAAAACATTCAGGATGCTCTCCTTGCTGCTCGCCTCCCTGCCTCTGAGTGTATTAAATACCCTGCTTCTACTCCACACACACACACACACAACCAGCTGTCTTCCCCCCCATGCCTATATACAGACAGCAGACACCATCAATGGATTGCATTTATGCAGAATGCATCAATAACCGGAAAAACTAAGAGGCCTTGTCAGGGACGGGGAGTTGTCACAGGCGCGGGCAAACGATTCTACGCGATGCTCATCTGAGCTGCAATCAGCCCATAATCTGAGTATACATCAGGCCTCTGTGACATGGAAATTTCCTGCTCCTCCGCTCTCATTTTCAGAGGCAGTAATCACAGGGAGAAGCGTTCAACCTCACGGAAATGTATAAATAATTTTCATTCAAACATATTAACAGTCAAAATACGAGAATCCATCATGGCGGCGCAGGGAGCTTCTTAAGAAGCAATCAGGACCTCTGCATGTGTTCTTTGTCTTTGGCAGCTGAGAGACAGGGCGCAGATTACTTGTGCGAGTCCTGTTTTGCATAATGGCCTACCCCCTTGGTGCTTTTAAACTTTCCTGCCGATCCATTACGTTTACCAAACCCAGTTCCCTGCCTGTCTTTAATATCATGCTTCCTTGGGAAGAAGATCTGGACGAGGGTTTAAAGACCTTTTTATTAAAGCCGGCATGTGGGCCTCCATCCATCTTCCCCAACCGGCAGACACGTTTATGTTCCATGGACGGGTTATGTACCGCCATCTTAAAGAGTGAAAACTTGCCCTTTTTACCTCATTGGGAAAAAGGAATTTCGGAGACGAGTTGGTAGTTTTCAAAGTTACCAGGCCAGATTTACCCTGAGCAGCAGTGAACTAAAATGTCTCTTAAAGTGTTTGTGGCGTGCCATCAAGCTACTGTATGTCAGATCATTTTTGAACAAATTGAATTGATAAACAACATGGGACCTGAATACAGACCCCTTGTGCGGCCATGGATAGTGTCATATGCTCAACACATTCATGTGCGAAAATGTAAAAATGCATAATCCAGGCATAACACCATCTCATTAAAGCACAGCAAAATATCCCTTTTTTCATGCCAGAGGAGAAAGAGGATGTTAGCGCAATTCACAGGAGGTGAAAATTAAGGCAGTTTGAGCTCGGAAGCCACCCGAGCTTGACAGGACATGGGCTGCAGTTTTATGTCACGTCGTTTATCTGCAGTTTATATTTTCTATGACCGCATTGTCTCTTTCAAGAACCTTTGGAAAATACACAGGCTGTAAAAACAGCCACCTTTTGTCTGCAGTGTACCTCACAAATGCTAATGTTTTTGTAACAGTCGCAGCCTCTTAATGATCCACAAACACTTTTTGCCAAATATTTCTTTCTAATATCAGTTTGAATGCCTTTCCTAAGCAGCAGATGTGGGGTCAGCGAAGGTGGAAACCTTAGGAAATATAGGAGAGTAATGAAACATTCTGAAAACGGTGTAAAGCTAGTGAGGGATGCCCTCATCGTTGACGATAAAGCACACTGAGGCAAAGCAAACACCCATGGATCACAACCCTTTTCATTACAACAGTAAGAGGATCCATACTTTCCATTTCTCACCATCAGCTTTAAATGGTAAAACCAAAACTTTGATGTAAAGTTCCATAATAAAAAGAATAATAATGGCTCTCTGTGTGCTTACTGATTAATGGGTTGGATCCTAGCTGTGTGCAGAACAGAATATGTTATTTTCTAACAAGACTTAAACTGAAAAATAGACATGTCTTATCTTTTAAACAAAAGATATGGTATCTACACCATGACCTCTGACAGATCATCCCAAAAATGGAAAGGTTTCAACATAGAACCTTCTTAAAAACGCTGCCACCCATTCTTTTCTTTTTTCCCTCTTTCCATTTTCTTTATATTAAAAGGTAAAAAAAACCATCAATCTCTTTTTCAAGAGAGACCAAGGGGGCAGCATAAGAACATTGATACAACAATGAATACAGTGCAGGCAACATAAACAGGCTAAGACAACTGTCGCACAGTACAGTAGAGTGTAAATAATATCCAGTTAAGACGCATGAGTTTTGAAATCCATCGACAAAGAGACAAGAGACAAAAGCAAGAGTCCTTTATAATGGACTTGAATTCACCTAAAGAGATCACCTCAGACAATTTCAAATTCATGGTCCTTCTATACATGGTGCTAGAGTGTAAATAGATATATCTTATTAAGTATGATGTCCAATCTCCAAATTTTCAACTCTTAGCAAATAAGCTATTTAAAAAAAAACAGACGCATACACAGACCATTATCATGTAGAAATGGGTAGTAACATCTATGCATGTGCATGTTGCGGCTGTGTTTGTTAAACTGCAAATCAGAATGGCAAAGTGTAAAATGCTTGCTCTTGTTACATGTGTTTTTTGCTCCTCTGTCTACCCTTGTCTCTTCTTCTTCCCCTCTCTCTGGCCCTCTAGACTGTAAGGGCAACAAGGAATTATAGCTCAGTGAAGTGCAGTGGCAAAGCCCCAGAGATTCATAGACAGTCTCAATGATAAAGTCCAACCTGTGAGAATCGCTACTAGTGCAATAACAGCGAGAGAGGGTCACAATAAAGTTTAGTTTAATGACAAGAACAAATAACTTTAACATTTGGCTGGGGCACTGAACCCCTTCCCGGGGATCGCATCTGATATATCAGCGGGCAACTGCCTGTGACTGCCGGCCGATTGTGCTCGCCACTCTGGCACTAGTGATGCATGTGGGGTCTCGTGGCAGGTGTCCATTTTATAGACTTATTCAGTTCGAAATGTTGGACACTGGCTGAGGCGTAGAATGGGGGCGGAGAGGCCTGGCTGGATTATTGTTACTGCACAGCTGACATCTCCCAGGCTCCTCTCTGTACTGCTATCTGGCCCTGGGACTCTGCATAACTGTTAGCCACCGAATAGCTTACAGCCAGTGTCTGAGGTGATATCAAGGCTACTGCTGCAGAGCTTGGACAGAGTCCTGAGGACAGGGCCACTTAGCCACTAATCGCCACACAAACGACACAGAGCAGAAGAGGAATTATAGGTGACCAGCTGTTGGTCAGTTTACTCTTCTGCTACTGCCAGCCAGTAACTATTATGACTTAGATTTTTCATTTTAAATAAGGCTGCAACTAATTGTTGTTTTCATTACCAACAAATCTGCCCATAATATTCATGATTAATCGATTCATTGTTCGGTCTCAAAAATGTTGAGAAAAATACTCCTAAAGTGCAAGGTGACATGTTCAAATGTCTAACTTTGTCTCACCAACAGTCCAGAACCACAAAATTCTTCAGTTTCCGGTCACTTAAGATCTTGTTCACATAAAATCTCTGCATTCGAAGCGTTCAAATCGGGTAAGTGTGGTATTTATGATTTATGCGATGACGATTAACTGTTTATCAAAATAGTTGCTGATTCATTTTCTGGCAACTGACTCATCTTTTCAGTTGTGATATTAATTAAGTTTTTAAAATTGCAAGAGATGAAGACAAAAAACTCCCTTGGTAGATGATTAACACGTTTTTCTTTTTCTCACAAGCTGTTCTGTCTAACATAAACATGTTAACAACATGAGCATGCACGGCGCATTGATGAGAAAAATCTATGGATCATAACAATATTCAATTTGCAGCCACAGCACCCCCTGACAGGCTACTTAGCCCCGGTGAGTGATGAGTGCTGATGGCTGCATGGGTCTGCTGGGCAGCTGCTGGCCTGTGGCTGGATCAGGGGGTTCAGGCTGGCAGCCATATTGTAAAAACCAGCAGGAGAGGAGGCCAAGGGGAGACATATAATGGAAGATAGGTACCGTGCACAGGATCAGTTTCTCAGAAAAGGCAGCTTTCAGTAACTCTAACCTATTGCCTGAACTCATCTTAATGCTAAGTATCTCTGTCTTCACTCACCCATCCCAGAAACCCTCCTGTTGGTTATTTGTTGCCACATTTCTAGTTTACACGGCCTGAAAAGACCCGTTCAGGACAGCTATTGTTGTATGCAGGCCTCATATGCAGATCCAGCTGAAGGGCCATTATCCAAAAAGAATGTGGGAGACAAAGTGAAGACAGGCTAGTGACAAATGATCAACCTGATAATAGGCTGTAAGACATGCTTACCATGCTAACAACACGGCGTGCAGAATGTACGCGCCCCCCGTCGAAAACAAACAATGTGCTTCCAATTTATCATCGTTGATCCGTGTCATCATTACCCCTCGATGGCCAATGCGGACATCAACATGACAAAGCAACATGCAGGGGCTGCATTAGTGCGACAGATTATTATCATAGAGAATGTGGCACAAATCTCTTATGGAGCATTATAGCCGGTGTGGAGAGTAACAAACAAACAGATTTATGTCGTGCTCTCTCTGAGGAGGCAACTTGGCTGAGCAGAGTGTGTGTGCAGATGTGCGTGTATTTGTATGTGAGTGTGTGTGTTGGAAAGCTTTGCAGGTGAAATGTTGTGCTAATTCTGTACAGGTTGGGCTAATGTCGAGCCCCCACGGGTCCTGTTCTGTTGGCAAGCTGATTGGTGATTAGAGATATAATTAAGAGCAGCTTTGACACAGGCACTGTCCTCCACCCCCTCAAGCTCCTTTGTCAACCCCCCCTTTCTACACACACACACCAACTGCCCCAGCCACCAAACCCACAAAGCCCCCCCAGGCCACTTCCCATCGCTGTTTATGGTGCTTCCTCCATTATCCGACAACAAAAGGAGTCCTCAGCACACAGAACCCCAGCCAGCTGTGTGCCCGACATGGTGGGGAATACACAGCCGCTCTCCAGCGACAATAAAAAGAAACTTGAGTTTAAACAAAAAAAGTTACACCATATTTGCTCAGACTAACTATGATGAAAGGCAATGAAGACAAGGGCTCCTCATGTAGGTATCAATATAAATATTACTGGAAGGTCAATTAATATGTAAATTAACTCCTCCATTTAATTAGCTATTTAACTATTTTCCAAGGCATGGACATATTAAATCATGCTTAAAGACCCCTCTAACTAGCCTCCTGACAATAGTGCCAGGGAGTCGTGGGCTCATAAACTACCGGCTTGACCTATAAAGAGCCCCGAGTCTGCTAATTCCATCTCAGCCTAATTTTATGACTTGCATAAAATAACCATAGTGCAGCTTTGTAGCTGTAAAGAGGATATGGGTAATAAAACGGAGCCGGGGAAAGCATCAGAAATCTCCTCTTCACTAGTGTCCTCATTTATTATTCTATTATTCTTTGCAGGGTACCGGGCTCATGTGAAAGACAAATGACCTTATTATATTAAATAATTTGTGAGGATATTAACCGTTAATCACACATAAACAGCATTTAAAAGGTATTGATTTTCCAGCGCTCTCAACAGCTTGTTAAATTTACGTCCAATAACATGATAATAGATAATCAGGTGAATGATACTCATCTGTAGGGGATAAAGGAAAGGTAATGGGCATCACTGACCCTGACTTTACCATGTCTCTCTGTCCCACTCTTTCATGACCTTCTAACAGGTATTTGACCTTGAGCACAGCTCAGCACAAGTCTACAGTGATTGACAGCCACATGTCAGGTATTATATCCAGCCAGGGAATTTAGTTTCAGGTCGTAGCTTGTGCTTTTTTTTTTTTTTTTTTTTTTTTTTTTGGCTTAATTACAAAACTACCTTTCTCTTTTTCCCATCTTGATTTTTTTTAGAGACAGTCTCTTTTCTTTTTTTTTTTCCTTTGTCTTTGTCT
>CM022489.1:7903208-8040488 GCA_011952105.1 Coreoperca whiteheadi | reverse complement strand
TAATGTTGTTCTTTGTTTTGTTTTCTTTTTTTTAATATTTTTGTGTGGGAGGGAAATTTGTTTCCGGTTGTAGGTTGTGCTTTTTTTTTTTTTTTTTTTTGTAGCTAGGGCTAAAGTACAAAACTACTTTAACCTGCAAAACGTTTACTGAGAGTTAATTGTGAAATTGCCCTTTATTCAGTGTAATATTTCTGTTCAACATTGTACTGAAATCTAAAAAGACATAGACTCCACTACACTTTTCTAAAGTGAATTCCAAGGAATCATCTTAATGCTGATACGAAATAGCCAAATAATAGATTAGTCAATTGACAGAAATATCTATCTATTCTAATATCGATCAACTATTTTGTGTTTTGGAGTCGTCAGTAATACAAGACATTTGAAGATGTATCTGTAATGGGCATTTTTATACATCAAATATTTAATTGATTAATCATCAGATTAACTGGTAATAAAAATAACCGCTGCAGCCCTAAATATCTTTTAATTGTGTATTGCAATACTGACCTAATGGTAGCCCACTTTAGTAGAATTTCTACATTTTTATCGATATGACTGATTTGAACAACTAAAGGGACAGGAAAAATTGGTAGATAGAGGAGAGTGAGCTACGATTCAGGTTTAAAGTTCATACCTAATATTTAAACGTAATATTACAAATACTGTATGTAACATGTCTTAGCCTGCTGAGCCGCAATGATGACCCCACTGTGTAGCTAACAGACTTTGGGTAAAAAGTTGATAACCGCTTCATTGTTCCTGAAACAGTCTAACACTTCATCAGAGGCATCACTTTTTGTTTGGCACTGTTGACAGCTGTATTCTGATCTCCGTGATTACTTTTTGATGCAGCTTTTCCCCTCCTCTTTCTGTGTGTGTGTGTGTGTGTGAGAGAGAAAGCGTGTGTGTGTGTGATTTCTATGTGTCTCCTGACCGCCCGCAGATACCATTTAGGTTTGAAAAGTCCTCCAAGTTGCTGTTGGGGAAGCTGACTTGCCACAATAATAAATTTGCAGCAGGTAGCAGAGAATAGCGAGTGGCATGCAAATCCGTCTTGGTGTCCCTCTGGGGCCCTGGTGCTCACTGTGGGAGAAAATGAAGCCATGCGGCTCCAAACACTGTCTCTCTTTCTCTCCTTGGGCCTAAAGTTAATTTCAGTGGAGAGAGCCAAATAGGGTGTCGACTGGTCTCTTTTCTCCAGCCATGGAGACACACCGGGGCTTGTTCCAGAGATGGATATGTGAGAGGATAGACTCACACTACCTACCTGACACTGGCTCTTTTGATTCATTATGACAGGCCAATCTTTTATTAGCCTGGGCTTCGAATTCAAACCCTATCAAGAAAAAAAAAAGTGAAGAAGCTGAATTTTCTCTGGATGAATACAGCAGATTTATTATGCAGCACCTCCTCCCCGACCCCCCACATAGAGGCATGTAATTATTAGCCTCATGTTTTTGACAGATCTGGTTAGCGGGCTGTTATTTGATATCCATGTTAACAGAGGCACCTCAATTGACAGATATAACCACACACAGCCATACTGCTTTGCAAACCATTATTTTAAAAGAGATATACTCTGTAGGACCTTTTTCGGTGTACTGACAGAGAAGATGGGATCAAAAACATCCAGCTTTACTATTACTCGCAGATTTCAGAACGGTAAATGAATACAAGGTTGGACGGTAGAGTAATTCAATTACTGTGTGGCAGTGCAGGCCCAGGTTTATAGCCTGCTCTCTGCTCTGTGAGCACACCCACAGTTAAGTGAACATGATAGGCAATGGTCATCTCCCCCTGTTGTTACAAGGTAGCTGTTAGGCTGCCTCAGTAATGATATGAGCCAGGCCGCACGTTCCCAGAGTATTTAGAAAAAGCATAAAAGCATTTTTATTTTTATTTGGTCAAAGGATTTAATTTTTTAATAATGTATGAGCACACATCAGCTCATGAAACTTCAGCACCAATATTGGCTGTCTAATTATACTTAATAAATGCTTGACATCTCTTAAAATTTGGAACTGTGGTCCAAATCTTTTCCTTTTTTTGGGCGTCACAAGAGCAGGTCGGAATTTCTATAAAGGTTCTCAACAAGATAATACAAATAAATGTAAATGTTCATACAAATCCCACAAGTTTACTCCATCATCCTACATATGATTTATTGTATTCAACAATTAGTCGATAAAATGATTAGTTGAATATGATCAGCAACAGTTTTGATAATCGATCAATCATTGAAATATAAATTAACTGTAAATTGAATATCTTTGGGTTTTGGACTGTTGATCGGACAAAACAAGCAATTTGAAGATGTCACTTTAGGCTTTAGGTAACTGTTATGGGTATTTTTCACAATTTGTTTTCTTTTTATAGACTAAACGATTAATCTGTTAATCACGAAATTAACCTGCAGATTAATCGATAATGTAAAGTTGCAGCACTAGTAATAAATATGTAACAGTATGTGGTATTTTTTTTTGTATTAGAACTGTTTAATTGCTGCAGTTTATGTAGTGGTAGCAACTGTCATATCTAGTCGTCTTGTTTATGATTGTCTTCTACTGCTTTCTATTATTTCATAATTATTGTTGTATATTACTTAGCAAAAGGCTATTAAACATATATTCTCACCTGATGGTTTTCCATAATGGAATCAGTCACTACTATAATACCATAATGCATCACTATGATTGCACCTAGGAGCAGTAGTGTCCAAACCTTTTTTTCCAAAATGTCCTGATTGGGCCTTTCTATGTGCTGTCTAGTCACTTCAAACAACATAAGAATTTCTTTGTCAAAGATCTGGTCCATCCACAGAAGCCAGTGCTGTCTGCAGTCAAACTCACAATAAATCTGTGAATCAGCTTTGAGTCGCACCCCAGTCTTTCAAAGGCAATGCTTTTGTAAAATAAGTTCAGCCTCTGTATGACAGGGAGCTGCCCAGCCAGAGAGTGAGGCCCGGTATTGCAGCTGATTCTGAGGCTCGTCACTGATGGTGTTGGTGGATGGATGTTCTCTGGTGTTGGGCAAGAGGGGTAAACTGTATTGATCCTGATCTAGTCTCATTTTTGTAAGCAGACGGCATTTCCCTCTGTGTTTGGGTACCTTTTTGATGGCCCCTGACAGCCTCTGCTGAACGCTGTCAGAGACTATTTGACAGGGTGGACAAGGGTGGGAGGAGGGGGGAAACAGGGAGGAGGAGGAGGAGGCGGAGGAGGAGGAGGAAGGTAGCTGTTCAGCTCAGTGCCTGCTGCTGACAATCGCCTCAGCCATGGAATCAATTCCCTCTGTTTACAGACCATTTCACAGCCCTTTACCTGTAACATCACTTGTGTCAGTTCCATTAATACCCCCAGATATATAATGGTTGAATTAGCATAATGGCTAAAGCAAGGCCCTGGACTGTGAACTCATAGCAAATGTCAACATGTTCTCTTCACTAAGCCAATTAAAGGACATTAACAGTCCTGCTTGGCTGCAAACATCATCAAAGACAATTCCAAACAGCATCCCTTCAACCCCCTTTTTCACCATTGTAGTAGATGGGCCATAGAAACTGAAATGTTAGTAAACAGTAGGCCACCTTAGACTTCTGCTGGTTCATCTTCAGTCCACCAGTGTATTCAGTCTTAGAGGTAAATTGCTGCGACTGTATTAACTCTGTCTACCTGAGTCTACCTGGTAGTATTGTCCTGTGGTGATGGTTCTCAACATCTGGCTTACAACAGCTTAATACAAGGTGATGCAACCCTTGTGCCGAGTGAACAGTAGAATATTTGTGACTGACAGTTTTCACAGTGTTTTTGGAAGAAGCTAAATTAATTGTATATACTTGTATGAAGGCAAAACATCACTTCAAAGATTATAGATAAAATAATATTTTCATATTAAAATCATAGCACATGGTGTGGGAAAGACAAAAAGGTAGGCAGGCTTTTGCAGATCATTGATTCCAACATGTGCTTGGCAAAATGTAATGAATTCATATGCATATTTAGAGTTGGCCTATTAACTTTTTTTTCAATTAACTGGTTCAAACGATTTACTCAATCGCCCAGAGTCTTTAGACAGCTGGTAATCTTGCATATGCTAGCAAATTAGTGATGAGCTAATGAACACAGTTTTAAGATAAACACCAGAAAGTTATTATCTGACAATTACCATACCTTTGAAGGTATTTTTTTTTATTTGATTGATGCACAGAGTGAAATAAACTGGTTTACAACTACACAACGCACAACAGACGATGCATTTGAGCAGTGTGGTTATACTTACACTGTATCTTGAGCATTCAGCCCTTGGGCTTCATATAAAAACTGAAAGACAATAGTGCTAGTGTTAAATAAAGGCCTTGAAAGTATTGTCACAAAACTGCAGAGGCAAGCAAGGCCAAGAGTCAACTGTTCAGGACCACATATCATCCTATATGGCCTTCATGAACAGTTAGCTGTGTACTGGCCAGATTAAAGTTCTCCTGCTCATGAAAAGCTCTCAAGATGTCAACAGAATACCTGAGTTTATCAACATTATACGAAGGGCTAAGTTTGCTTAAATCACTTAGGATGATGTAAAAACTGTAAGAAATAAGTGTGATTGCACAAGTTTTATTTCTGGCATGTTACTTTTTGGAATTCTAGGTTTTTAGCTGCTGAAGTCCCTGTAAAGTTTGCCATGTTTAAAAAACATATAAAGTATATTGAGCTTTTGATAACTAACATCACGGCTACACATAAAATAATGTACTTGTCTTTAGACCCGTCAAACATAGAAATGACTGAGTGCTGTTGCCTGGATGAATCCAGACCATGTATATCTCTAACTATACAGCCTTTTAATATAAATAACTATAGTATCTGCAGAAGATGCTGAAAAATCACCGTTGATGTGGTATTGCCAGTGTGTGCTTCTAATGTTAAACTGAATTGGACAATGGTGCTAGGATAATTGCAGTCTGAAAGGATTAAACACATATTTAACACAAGTTAAATAACATCTTCAGATTGGATAGGAAACTTTTTTATCACAGAGGTCCAAGTATATTAGACAAATATCAGACCAGTATTGTTGTCAAGCAAAATGAATCGGATTGTTGCCAAGCATCCGCAACAAAACAGATCAGAGGCCATGGTTCCCTATCTTTAGCATCTGTTTGGATGAACGTGATTTTCTGCACTTACCCTGTAAATGGTAGGAGCAAACCAAACACTAATTCAGTCAACTGTTTGCATACCTTGTGCTCCATACAAGCACAGATAACAGGAAGGAAACGGGCTCACATTTTACAACCTGCATACCCACATGCACTTACTGTGTTTACTATAATTAATATGAATAAGAAGGCAAAGCACACATAACAACTGCGGACAATCCAGAAAACATAAGCTGTCGGGGCATTAAACGGGGCATTAAACTTATAAAGTAGGCAATCCAATAGGCTTTTTCCACAATTTAATATTGACCATATTTTGCAGTCTGCTTTGATATAGAATCAAGAGTCTATAAAATTGGTTCAATTTCATCATCAAGTTCTTTGCTTTAAACAATTTTTATAGACATTCTTGTGTAAATCTTTTCAAAGAGGACACAAATATTAGTGTCCTGACACACGTACTTTTACTCATAAATGGGATCACTTTGACTATGTCTATACATTCTCTTAGATTCTGAGCTGAAATGGTATAAATAGCCAGTGTGTATGCCCTCTCAAAGAGATTTTCCCCCCATGTTGACTCATAACAAATTGGTCACTGCCTGGCGGGCAGGTCACCAGCAGGGCTCACCTCACGTCTGCATCAGGATGCAGCCCCACTGTCTGCTGCCCCTGCTCGGCTCAGCTCCCAGCTCTGCGACTAGCCCGCGATGATAAGTCACCCAGCCGGACAGTATTGATTGGGGGTCCTCGAGGCTTATACAAAGGCAAGGAGGGAGGTGACTGATTGTGTTTTACAGAGAACATTATCACTCCACTTAACGCAGGAGGGCCGACAGAATTTCCTCGCCCAAGAAATGGAGACGACCACCTGGGCTGGGAGTATATGACTTGACTCACTGAAGCGCTAAGTCCAATTTGAAAGCCAAATTGTGAGGCTTAGAACAAAGGGGAAAAAAGAGAAATGGTTACATTTTGTCTGGTTTAGCGCTGACCACTCCATATAATACTACCCTTTGCATTTGCTGCATTTTCTATAAAAGCACTGAAACAAATTGCCATCTTCTGTACGTGCTCTGCATGCTCTCACTTTAAAGCCCACACAGAGAGAAACGCCGGTGCGTCTCATTTTCCCCACTCATATTTGGTTCTTTATTGCGGCAGGTGGATATAGTAGGATAGCCCTGGATGACTTTGTCAAAGGTAGGCTACAGAGAACAAGATGGTGTCATGCACATTTCCTTATGGGAATATAAATAACATTTTTAATTACTCTTAGCCTTTTTTTTTTTACAAAGAGGATTTATGCCAGAGCACGGGCCTTGGCGTGATTTTTTAGCAACTCTGCTTGCGGAGTAAATGTGGATCAGGAGGAGAGCTGCTCCCACTGAATGCCATAATGCACAATAGAGGATGATCGCGACCGATAAAAACTACTTAAAGATGATAGTGCTAGAGCCTCGAACCCTTTCCTCAGCTTTGTCCTTCTCTAACGATCTGTATCTCCTCCCCTCCCCTCCCCTCTCCTCTCCCCATCTTGATCATTTTCTGCCTAAATAAAGCTTGCACTCTCCCCGAGTAATCAGGCAAGAGTATCAGGATCTAATAGACTCACACAAGCTCCCTTATCAGCCAGGTGCAATCTGAGGCTGCTGCAGCTTAACAAGGAATTAAACATTTTTCCATGCTGCTGCCAGCACTTTAATTGATTGATGCTAAAAGTTTGGAAAATAAAAGCCTAGTGCGTCAAGCGCAGCACTGCTTTCCAGGCCCTGACGGACCCCACCGAGACGGGAGCCCTGGATTAAAAGTGGCAGCTCGCATTTTCAGCATCAGCCGGCCCTGTCATCTCGGCCAAGCCAGGATGTGTGTGCAGGTGTGAGTGTGTGTGGCATGCGCGTCTGCCACTTCACATGGAGAGCAGCGGCTGAAAGACACATGTACTCGAAATAAGGGAATCAATAGAACACTTAATGAACAATTAGGAGAACAGCTGTAGGCCTGTCAGACACCCATCTGTACACAGATCTGCTCTGAGAGAAGGAGAGCGAGGGTGACGCCTCACTACAGCACTGAGGCTATTGCTTCAGGTCATGTGCAACCCCCCCCCCTTTAGCCTATCTACATCTATTTACACCTCGCTCTCCCTCCCTCAGCTTCACACTGTGAGAGCCAGGCCCAATTTAGCCACGCAGACGTCCATCTCCTTCCATCCCTCACCTCACATTAGCAGGAGAAGCCGCTAAAGATATGGAAATGGCACAGGACATCCTTCAGGCTTGTGTCAGGGGAGGGGAGATCGATAAATTTGACAATCCATGGCATTTAATTAAAATGGCTGCCGAAAGCTAGGCAGTTTGTTTTTCTGTGTGGGACCCAGCCCGGCGTTTATCGTTCAAATGAATACATAAGTGTATTCATAAGCTCCCCGTACATTAAATCCACCTCACTCTTTGAGATGGGTTGGGGGGCCTTTCAACTTTCAACGCTGAGCGAGCACCCGGACAGATGAAATTAATATCTCCACCTCTCCCCCCAGTGATTTTTAACGTATTCTTGATGCATAAAGAGATATCCTCCTCGACGAGGGCACTGACAAATGAACGCCGACCACAGTCAGCTTTCCTGATTTGCCTGTCTGTGACAGCGGTGACCTTATGTGCCAGTCAGGACGAAAAATAGTCAACAGTAAATGTACACTGACAGAGGTGTTGGATAGATAGTTTCAGCCTTCGTCTGGGCGTCTGACGTTTTTACGTGTAGATCAGCAGGCTATGACTGACAGCTATTATGGTTAACTAAGCACAGGGATCTAAGAACAGTATCAGAGGAT
The DNA here is from genome assembly GCA_011952105.1 of Coreoperca whiteheadi. Classification (NCBI taxonomy): domain Eukaryota; kingdom Metazoa; phylum Chordata; class Actinopteri; order Centrarchiformes; family Sinipercidae; genus Coreoperca; species Coreoperca whiteheadi. The sequence goes on along the minus strand of CM022489.1, from coordinate 8,032,500 downwards.
GGGCAAAGTCTGATAATTGACCTTGTACAGCCTCTCCGTCGTTCTTTATTAAAACTTCATTTAAAGAAGAACAACCCCGGGTGGCTGCTGCTGAAGACTCTTTATCTCTTGCTCCCTCAGCAGCCATAATGGATTACATAGGAATCCATTATGCATTCCACACAAGGAAGAAGTAGGGCCCAAGACCTGCTTAAAAATATATTTTTAGTACTGAAAATTAATGTGTTCACACAAGCTACTGAATCATTTTAAATGTTCTTTTTTAGTATATTAGGTATATGTGTTGAAAAGACCTATATTTCAATGAGGCCGTGGGCCCAGCAGTGCGAGAGTAATGGGCACACTAATTTATTCATGATTTTAGCTGTGTCGTTATCTGTGTTTTTTCTTGTGGTTGTTGTATTGTTTAATAGTGTATACTGTATGCACTGAAATCCACATCTGTTGTCGTGGAACACCACTTTCACACACTACACTTACCTAGTTTCAATGACAACGAGGAGGAAATAATCTGTTCTCCTGTGGAGATGACCGTGGAAGCCCCCCATCACCCTACTGAACAACACAGTGTCTGCTGTGGAAGCCTTCAGGTTTCTGGGATCCACGATCTCCCAGGACCTAAAGTGGGTATCCAACATAGACTCCATCATGAAGGAGGCCCAGCAGAGGATGTACTGCGCCACCTGAGGAAGTTCATCTTGCCTGAGGAGCTGCTGACCCAGTTCTGCTCTGCAATAATCCAGTCTGTTCTCTGTTCTGTCTTCAAAACCATCACTGTCTGGTCTGGTCTGGATCGGCCACCAAACAGGACAGGAACAGACTACAGTGGGCCGTCAAGACTGCAGAACAGATCATCAGTGCCGACCTGCCCTCCATTCAGGACTTATACACGTCCAGAGTCAGGAAACATCATTGCAGATCCTTCACACCCTGGACACAACCTGTTCGAACTTGGTACAAGCTACAGGGCACCGGACGCCAAAACAACCAGACAGCAGAACAGTTTCTACCCACAGGCCGTCTCTCCGATGAACAGTTGACACCGTTCACATAGTGTCAGGAACAACAATCCATGTTCACTAACACTGTGACACAAACATCCACTGTACCTGTGAATATATCTCATTGTTTTATGTAAATATTATCACTTTTTTAAATCTACATACGCTGTACATACTGTGTATACAGCCATATCCACCTATCCCTTAAATTCCTTATATATGTATACATACACCAATAAAGCTGATTCTGTTTCTGATTCTTTCAAACACAGACAAAGTTGTCAGGCTACACGTACACCCACTTTGCACTCCATTGCAACTACCATACCCTACGAATATACTGCACAAAAAAGTAATGGGAACACTTGGGAGTTACATTGTGTTGTTTAAGTGTTCCCTTAATTTTTTTGAGCAGTATATATAGGTCAAGATCCTTATAGTTTGTGCTAGATGGACTAGTCCATAGACCCATTTCAAACCTGGTACCTGCTTATATCTGCTGAATTAGTGCTGTCCAATGTGGGACATTTGTCGTGTTTTGCATGATTTCTTTGGGGGCATTTTGCCTTTGTTTGATAGTAACAGTGTAGATACACACGGGAAACAAGGGAAGCAAGAGAAAGTTGTCTGAAGATAGTAGAGCTCAATAGACGTTTTTTTAATAGCAGATATTTTACACGTCATAGCAAGAAAGGGACAGCTCTAATTAATATCATTATTAGTGGCCGCATTAACGTTACGGTAGGTGTTCCAAACCCCGGGCCTTGTTAGCTAGTTGTCATGGCTTACTAATACACTTAAATGGAACAGAGCCATCATCAATTTTATTAGCCTGTGCTTTTCTTGGTATATTTTCAGTTAAAGTATCTGGTCAATACAAAAAATGGCACAGTGAAATTTATTTCTGCATCTTTGCAAAATATATTTTGCTAACAGTTTAGTGGCATAATGCGAACTACTATGCTCTGATCGGACAAGTTAACACAGTTAATTCGAGGGAATGTATTTGTACCATTCAATCCTTTTTCACAACTGAATGCGAACCGTGCCGCATCAGTTTTGCGGAGCAGTTCATACTCAAACAAAGACGGGTTACATAATACTGAATGCTGTGACACAGTTAACATGATAGTTCCACCCTTTTGGACTCTCCAGTTCTCAACATTTCCTTGAATATCGGCACTGTCAAGAAGGTTTGCAATTTGTCACAGCGGAAATGTGCGTGTAAAGTTCGCCAAAGTTGAACTCTAGATGAAAGAACAGCTTGAATTTACTTTCAAGCTGTTTCCACTGATTGTGGACCTGATTGCAGTCTGTAGTCTTGCTGTTATAAAAGTTGGTGTGAAAGGGCCCTAACAGTATATTGAGATTCATTAGTAGCTAAGCTTATATACAAGTTGTGTCCAATGATTGACCGAGCCTTTAGTTCCCGCTCCCTATATGCAACATCAGCTATCAGCATATGAACTAGGGCTTATTCGATAATGAAAATAATCACCTGTTGTCAGGATTAAACATCAGAAAATAGTGAAAAATGTCCTTCACAACTTCCCAAAGCTTATTGAAATTGCTTATTTTGTTTGACCAACAGTCTAAAATCCAAATATATTCAGTTTATTATAATAAAGGACTAAGAAATCCGGCAAATATTCATATTTGCCAAACTAGAACCAGTAAATCTTTGAAATTTTGCCTAAAAATGATTCTACAATTAATCGATTATAACAAAATCGTTGCCAATTAAACTTCTGTTGATCGGCTAACGGATTAGTCGATAAATCATTCACATTCCAATATGAACATTTAGTTGTGGCATGTCATCATCCTGATGTTTCTCTCTCTTACTCTGTTACTCTCACACACACACACTCTCTCATATGCACACTCAGCAGACTGCAGCTTTAATATTTGCCTTGGACAATGGTCCACTCATTGTCCACTCAAGAGTTTCAAAATACAGAATGATTATCAGGTGTATAATTTTTTACAATTCTAATTTCTAGGGTATTAAAAGGTTAGATTGCACCATTAGGTTGACTGTGAGCACAGGTGCTGATTAAGTTGATTCACTGAGGCAATTACAGCCAGATCCCCTTTAATTACTGTGGGTTTTATTGCAACTGCGTGATAATGGTGCACAGGGCCTGCAGGAGTTTTAGATGGAGATGAGCTTGCAAAGTATCACACACAGACACAAATCTACAGGATGGAGGAGATCTTTCTCTCGCTCTCTCTCTCTCTTTCTCTCTCTCTCTCTCACACGCACGCACACAGTGACATATGTACACACAAAAGAGAAAAAAGACAAAAAGAAAAAAGCTCACATGGCTTTCTCTCAGTTTTTCTCTCTCGATTTATCTCTCTTTGTCACACACACTCCTTCAGAATCACACACATACTCACTCAGTGTCATTAGGCAGAGGGGAATACTAACTGGACCAAACTTACAGGCCACAGCATTGCAGAGACTGATGCAAGTTACAATCCAAGAGTCAAGTAGAGCTAAGACTTATGGGGTGTGTGTGTGTGTGTGTGTGTGTGTGTGTGTGTGTGTGTGTGTGTGTGTGTGTGTGTGTGTGTGTGTGTGTGTGTGTGTGTGTGTGTGTGTGTGTGTGTGTGTGTGTGTGGTGGATGATACAACCTCCTAAATTCATAGCATGTCCTGCCACACACATTTACACACACAGACAGGCTGACACCATCCCAACCTCCACCCTCCCATTCACACATACACACATCACACTTGCCACCCTGCTCAACATAGGCATGCAATAAGAAACAAGTCGACAGCTACACAGCAGGCAATATCCCCTGCCTTCAGCCTCGGTGCGCGTTTCGGATGCATCTGGTTAGTAAAAGCTGACAGAGGGCCGGCCATGCCTCAGAGGACAGCAGAATGAGGAATTTCGGCGTTCCTCCACATCACCCCTGAGATGCAGGAAACACAGGAGTGCCCCCGCCCCCAACACACACACACACACACACACACACACTAACACTAACACAACCCATGATGTGCTCCTAAGATTCCCTGTCACCGGGAATGGAAATCGAAAGCGGCACACACATCCGTTATCTAAATGTTAACTCCAGTGCCCTTCTTGTTGTCACAGCCGGACGAGGTTAGCCAACACAAGGTGAGGAGCTTTGCTTTGGGCCTCTGCCATGGTACAGCCCGCTCAGTAGGAAGAGAGGAAGACTCTGATGCAAACTAATCACAGTGAAAAGCAAATTCAGCCCCCTCTTATGAGTTTTGCTGCATTATTATTAGCTGCATAAGTACAGTAAATTTTCAGACTGATCTATAATGCCACACAGTACATTTGTTACCTCTCCATATTGACTCTAGGCCTAAAAGAAAAATAATGAAATGATGATGAAGCAATGAAATCTATTTCTTGTATAAGCCCCACTGACCTTCTCAAGGCAAGTTCATTTAAATTCATATAGTGGTTTTTTACACCAACTCTACTCTTTAGGCTCTTTGACTTCAAGGAATGGTGTCAGAATTAATTGTAAGTGATTGGTTCCACTGAGAAGACGCTCTTATCAGACCTTAAGTTATCTCCTCCTTGGTGAGAACAAGTTCTAAAGTTGCTATTTCAGAGTGTCTTGTCATCTTCTGGCAAAGGTTTTAGTTTAGGACCAGGCTCGTTTCATATTCAAGCGTTTGATTTCTAAACCATAATGATTAAACCCAGTGAAACTCATTACGTCTTCTGCTTTTTGTGTGCGTAGGTACTAAAGTCCAACCATCTATTTGTTTTCTAAACCACGTATCCCATTCAGGGGTCCCAGTGAGCTGGAGCCACAAAACGACACAAGTGACCAACACTCCAGCAAATGAATGATGAGGAGTTAAATTTAATAACACAAAATACTATTAAGAATGCTTTTCCAGTAATGATATGCAACATCACATATAAGCTCTTCGAATTGAAATGGACTGTGACTGTGACTCACTACAAACTTTTCACATGCCTTTAAAACCCTTTATAATCAGTTTTGTTAGCTTTAAATTACATTTTATTTGTAATAATTAAAAATAATAACGTACAAACATGTATGCACTGGTACATATGATACATTACAAGAAAAGCAGTTTTAATTAGGCTGAAAATCTATTTCTCCTGTTTGATTCCCGTGGTGAAAAAAGTTGAGGAACCTTTGACCTGGAATGAACTGTAGGTCCTGTTCACGTGGTGGAGCACCTTCGAAGCTCCCTGCCTGTGTGGTGCTGATTAATCACCGCATCATGACGTCTGTCTGGCTTCAACCCAGAAGAGATGTGCGAGGCATGCAACGCCTCAGCATTTCTCCAGGAGCTCCTGTGAACAGGATAGATGGGGGATGAGTTGGTAGAAGGAGACGGGTGGAGACAAGTGGACAGTTGCGTGGACAGACTTTAGACTCTGAATGCAGTCTGATGCAGCGCAGGCGCTATTTACGCTCCGACGGCTGCGGGACCCGGGAGCCGGATATATTTAGCCGCCTAGAGATATCACGCCGAGATGAGATTTCAAAGTGAAGTACCTGTTTGAAGATGCATGGCATTCCACAAGGGTGGGCAAGGGCTACTGGGTATAAATCTAGCACCCCTGCACCTGGCGTGAAGACAGGGAGTGTGACACCTAAGATTTAGAATGACTTACAAGCCGTACATGTGTAAACTACACACTCATCCATAGAAATTTACACACTACCTATGAACGGAAAAGACCGGACACTTCACTTTTTAGCTCTTTACCGTCCACACAGCATCACACGCACATTTACACTCACACACACATGCACAGAGTGTGCATATTATATTTTTCCCTGTGTCTTTCCCTTTTTGTTGAATCTAATTCTCCTAGAGGTTCTCAGTGTCATCCATCACGGTCTGATCTTGGCTGGAGGAGCTCCTGAGAACCTCGGGGTTAGAGGGAATAGAAACAGCACTTTGCGGTTTATCACAGTCATCCTCTTCAGTGCAGCCAAATAACAGAAATTGTATTATTTTTATTTTATTTTATTATGTGTTCATGGATAAGAGAATTGTTTTATACGTTGACATTGTGTGGCATGAGACTCAGAAAGCTTGAGACACCCCACTCCGTACTGGTATGTGTAGCTTCCATAGGTAACGCATTAAGAAGCACCTTCTGCAATTATATTTGTCAATACCATTCATTTCACAGTAACATTATATGATTAATCTTGTATTACATGCAATCATGTTGAGGGATCTACATTGTTCGTTTTTACAGTTATATATAAAAGTTTCGTTTTCGTTTCGTCTCATTACATCCTAATTTATTTTATTTTGAGGATAACATCTAAGAACTCAACCTAAATGCCTTCAACAGCTTATCTTGGTGTCAAGATTAACCCAGCTGCCCTCAGATCACAACTTTGGTTTGTGGATTAAGTATCAGAGGTCTCCTTGTCCCAGTGCAGCCTGTAGGACTAGACCTAATCAGAGGTTTTATTCCAAACACAGGTATGATCTTAAGATATTAGAAGGCCTTACTCGAGCCTCTTCCCTGTTGATCCCTCTAAGGGCTGCATGCCACAAGCCATTTCCTACTGTGGATGACACCAAAATAAAATCTTTATTGGGCATCTCGGAGTATTTACGTGCAACCCCTCTCTCACACACTCCCCATCCATCTATCTGTGGAGCAGAGGAAGGACTCTCATGGGCTCCCACTTTGCGAGGAATTTGCTCGGCTGCAGATGAGATTTTCAGGAATCTGCAATGTCAATGACACTTTAGGCAGCTGTGTTAAACAGGAGGGCACGGTGTGTGTGTCTGTGTGTGTACACGCGCGCGCGCGATCGGCTTGCTTTGTAAAGCCACCACTGGCTGCATTTCCCCTGAGTCTGTGACTCATTAATCAAATATTCATGCATCCCCTGTAAATACATGGCGAACACAGTCAACCCTCAAAAGCGCTGTGTGCCCCCCAGCACAAACGCTCTTTCATGTTTCTGACAAAAATCCCCAAATGTCCCATCCCCTCCCTAGTGTCCATTCAACCCTTCCTCTTCTTTTCCATCTTCCAAAGTTGGAGAATGTCACTAGTCCTTTGCTCCTGCATACTTGATGTTCCCGCTCTGTCCACACAACTGGTCGGCTGTCCACAAAAAAAAAAAAAGACATGGACGAACACACAGATCAGACAGCGGATCTTAATGATGCCTTTATGTGTTTTGCCATTGCTTCTCCATGGTAGAGAAGAAAACAGATGAGGGATTCTTCTTCCCTTCTGTCCATCCATCCTCACCCTTGCCCTGGCTCCCTCACAGAAGGGACAGTTCCCTCCTTTAAAAAGCAAGGCTCATCATAATACAAGAATTTGTATTGTACAGGAAAACAGTCCGGCATAGCTCAAACTAAGGGTGCAACACACAGATTAGCCATGGTAACAGAGCTCTGCACACAAGGATATTTTCTTTTCCTCCACAGAGGAACACAATTGCCGCCAGTGTCACTGGGTCACATTTTTTCCGGTCCCTGGTTAATGGGCTGTAGAGATGGTTAGCACGTACGATTAGTTTTAATCTACTACATTTGACTGGGAGAGAAAGGTATTGAATACATTTCAACACACCACTGAGGTGTGTATCTAGCACTCAAAATGAAGGAAACCATTTTTTTTTTTGTTTTTTATTCTACTAGTGGAACCAAAAGAAGCAAACCCGAAAGTTAAATAGTTTGACTTTATTCAACTTGTTTTCCTGGCAGTATTAAAAACATTTTACAGACACATTTTGTAAGTGAATGTATGCAAACAGACATGCAGGTGTTGTAATGCAGGAAAGCACATGGAAAAGATTCGGAATATTTCAGTGTTTTTGAAGTGATAAATCAAAGTGCGTGATCAAGTTTTGTAGCCTAAAATGTGTTCTAGCGTACGTCTTCACTTCAAGTTTGTTAGGGTGTAGTTACTGTAAAAGTGAATCGTAAGAACAGCAATAGATCATGTAGTCACTCACTGCTGAAGACAAGAACTGGGGGGGGATCAAAAGTAGGAAATATATTAAAAAATATAACATGAAACATTAGAAAACCCCTTTTGTATGAAAAAATACCTCTCAAAAATGCTTTGAAATAATAGGCCTAAATTATGAATCGCACACTGCATATACAAAACATATTGATTTAGAGGGTTGCATGTCCCTCTGATTTCTTTGTGGTGTTGATTGCTACAACAAATAAATTCAGCTACTATACTATACAAATATATTGATTCCCTGAATCTGACTTCAGAGTGTTTTATGTTTCGACTGCAGCTGTTGTTTTAAATGTGTGTTACACATATGCAGTAAATACTTCTAAATCTAAAGAATTCTATTGCAAAGGGTCATTTATAAGGTACGTCATGTGCTTAGTGAGATGTAGCACGTGACGTTATCTCTTTGATAAACTCTCCTGTCGCCACTGGTCACTTGCACTGTGATGCGTAACTCAGTCAAAGTTAATACCACCCAAAAACACGCTATGGCAGGCAAACAATCATATCATCACACATGTTGGCAGAATTAGAGAGAAAGTGTAATTCTATGCATGTGTCCCATACGCTTGTGTTGTTGAGGTGTTTCAGACAGATGCAGAATTCATCTTTTCTGATGTAATGTTTTTGGCAGAGACGTTTGGAAAAGTTACTTGGCTCAATCTTCAGAGAGCCCCTAGCCCATATTAATTAAGGCTTTTACAATACTCCTCTTAGCGCAATGGTAACCACACTTCAGAAAACTCTGTGTAACTGCTGTAGGTGTAGCCCTGTGTAAAGATTTTAAAGTGGGCCAACACTGATTTTAGTCATAGTTACTACTGCTGCCACTTCAAGACTTTGAATGAATCAAACTGCTTGATATCCAAAGAAGAAGTTCCCTGTCAGTAGTAAACAGCGCTGTCAAAGCAGCACAAAGTCCCCGGCAGTGGTGACCGTCCTCCGCGGGTCACGGATGAAGGGCCATTCTCTCTTCTCCGGGGTCAGGCCGGCCGACAGGTCGTAATCTCTGCCGTGACCTGGCACGAAAGTGAACGCAGGGTATTTCTCCTTCGCTGACGGCTGCAGCACCTGGAACAACAACAGACCAGTGTTTCAGAGGAGTGCCAGTGTTACACCACACTGTACATTAAACAAACGTTTGCTTTGAATTCCATCACTTAACCTAACCCAGCTTCTCGCACCTTATTTGTTCTCCCTTATGTTGCCACCAGACAAATTACAGTATATTCATTTTAATATAATTTATACGGTGTCTTCTAAGCAGAATCGGGATAGGTTTAAAGAGGTAAGTAAGTGGAAGTGGCTTAAGAAGTAAAGTAAGAACTCAGATTCATGGCTAAATGGTGCCACCTAGTGGTCAACTTTTATCACTGACCACATATTTTCAGGACACAAAACGGTATTAATGTAGCATTATGATAACAATAACAATCGTGAAATGTCGGCAGTGGTAAAGTGATTTTATTATTTAAGGAGTGCTGTGTTAAGGCAGTACTATTCCCTACCTGAGACAGCTCTTGTCTGATTCTCTCATAGTCTTGAACACTTCTAGAGTAGAAACCTATGGTGCAGCTTGGGTCCATCTTGCTGAAAGGCATCTTCTTTGGTGAGGGGCAATGATATGACTAGACAAAAAGAGACAAAATACATCAGAAAATATTCATCAAGCTGAAGGGCCAGATAATGTACAACAACTGCGGGGCATACATACACTCCATGGCAGTGTCAACAGCGAATAAGATGTATTCTGCATCATTTGATGAATGAAACCCTATTTATCTGCTGTCACAGCATCCATAAATTTACAACTCTGGGGTGTTGTCACATTGTATAGCACGGCATGCAAAAGCATAAAACAAAGTTGCTATACAGTTCTGTGTGCTGATTTTTATGTATGGGTCCTGAAATATTCAGGCTCACACTACCTGATCCGGTATTTGCCGTATTTCTCTTAAGTGGCAGCTTCACACATCCGAGCAGCAAATAAATCAGCAGATAGGGACTCGGTAATTGGGCCGAGGGCTGCTTTAAGATTCATACCCTTAAGTACTAACAGAAACTATTAAATTCACATTACTGGGGCCCCAGTCAGCTCGTCTGTGTAATTTCACATTACCTGGAGAGGGAAATCGCTGGTGCTGACATCCACAAAAGACTGACAGTAATGAGGGTCCATGTAAATCAAGCTGTCATCTGCAAGGACAAAACAAAAGACAAGTTATTCAAAAACATCGGATTATTACAAAAACGCGCTTCTCTCCAATTTCTATGCAGAGTAGCTCAAAGTCACCCGCTTGGCCTACTGTTAGGCTTGTGTGCGTCAAATATGCCTCCCAGAAGGTTGTTGCTTTTTAATATCCACCAGGGTGGATTAAATTCTGCATAATCAGATGCGTTTGTACAAGCACATTCTTTACACCCACAAAAAAAAGAGGTTGTCATTTAATTTTTGTGTGAGGGAATTACTTTTACAAACACGCAATTATATTCGACCATTTGCATATGATAAATGCTGCGCTGGGTTGCGCCTTGGCAGGGAGAATGTATTGCTTGTCATTTAGACATCATCCACCACTGTATTTCAAATTGGTAAAATGTAAATGCGTAAATATTGACTGCCAAGATGTACAACTGAAGGTTCCTCCTGGCTCCTGAAGGTGATGAAGAGTGGCTCACTTTGGGGCCCGGATTAAATTTAATGCATGCCTCCTATGGAAATCAATTACAGCTCACAACTTGGGAGGTTTACTTGTGATAAATGGGTGAGGCTTTGATGGGTCAGAGAGAATAAAGTAAGCCCTGCTTCACTCGCTTCCATCTCCACTCCTCTCCGTTTTCCTCACGCAAACAGGAATACATTAACTTACTTTGTCTCCTCTTCACATAAGAAGGGTATATTATGCAAAATAATCTGCTATTCACACCAACCTCTCTCTGTGTATCTTTCTCTCTTTTGCATTTCGCCCAAACACTAACCTTGAAAGCCTACAAAGTAGCAGGCCTGTTTGGGCTTCCCTCCGATGATGCCTATGCAGTACTCCAGACTCAGTATGCTCTAAATGCAGAGAGAGGGACAGTGAAATACAAAGTACATCTGACTGGAAGCCTAAATACTTTAATTTGGTTTCCCACATGCTATATTTCAATGACAGCAAAACCGATATTTTAAAGTCACCATTCCCCACAGTGACCACTTCCTATTTACGGTACGATAATCACTCTTACTTACTTTACCCCTGTAAGTGCACGTGTGAAAACTTGTGATCAAACACCAAAAGATCAAATTATCTGACTAAAAGAGACTTCTAAAAAATACCCCTGATCTACAAGTCTCTCTCACCTTTGCAAAGTTAAAATACTCAGGGTTGGTCTTCTCCCCTCCCAGCCGCACAGGGATGAGGATGACGAGAGCTTGGCTGTCCGACAGCGTGGAGGTAGACATTGGTTGGTCGTTCTGTGGTGAAGGAGGGGCATCTGAGCTCTCAGCAGAGGCCTGCCCTGCTCTGGGTGCCCTGTGGCTATCGATGACATCCGCACTGTACACTATGGAAGATCAATAAAACAAAGGTCATTTGTCTGTCTCCATGTCTATCTGTCAATCTATCAGCCATTCTGTCTGTTCATCAGGCTCTGGAAGTATGAGGGCGGTGTCTTTATGATTATGTTTTTGCCTATGAGATACAAACTTTCTACTTGTCATCAAAATATAGGGATATTTTATTTCATTTCATATGCCAGTAAGAGTTTGTTACAGGTATCATAAATGTACCAATATTCACAGTATGTCTTTTAAAATGAACAACAAACACCTTATCGCTCCATCACGAGTGTCTTTCAATTTTATGTTTGGCAAATATGCTTCTTTCTTTTGACTTGTGTGTCTTTGTGGTTTAATCCATCTTTCTAGGGCTGCAACTCTCGATTACTTTCATCATGGGTTAACCTGTCAGTTACTTTTACAATGAATCATTTAATCGCATAGTCTCTAATATGTCAGAAAAGACTGTGAAATGTCCATCGCAATTTCCTCGGAGCCCAAGGTAACGTCTCCGGTCCGGCCAACCGTCCAAAACCCAAAGACATTCAATTTATATATACAAGCAGCAAATCCTTATTTTCAGAAGAAGGAAACAGTGGATGTTTAGCATCTTTGCTTGATTAATAATTGATTAATTTTCTGTTGATTGAACATTTGATTAATTGAATAACTGTTTCAGCCCTAAATTCCATTATGTACAGACGGTCATGGTGTAGGGAGTGCACAAGTTCAACTCACTCGCATTTTCTCTCTGAGACTCTAATATCAGACTCATAACACACCGAGACACTCGCGCCAGCTATCTTCTGCTCTGGCTATTGAGAAGACAAACATGAATCAAAACCCAAGTTATTGGGGTTAAGAAGAGGTTGGAGTGGGATGGTATAGATTTTTGTTGTGGATGTGTTTGTTGGGGAATAGACACAGTGAGATTCCCGTCACCTTTCTAAGAAGCTCCATAGTCTCCCACCAACAGAGAGGTGGTGGAAAAAGAAGGGTCAGTTTGGGCGTTGTGCCCAGGATCCTGTTTTATCAACAGCAGGCTCATCTTTCATACCTGTGCAGTCCTGGGAGACATAAGCACTTATACCCGCCAAGCCGGGGTCCATCGCTTCCTCGACAGCTTTCCTAAGAGAGAGACAGAGAGAGGGAGGGCTTTAAAATGTTTACATGCAGAATTTACGCTACTGTATATTACCATGAACTTAAAAACTCTGATATTACTGATTTATTAAGTTAACTAGTGTCAGACCAGCGCATCTGTTCAAAGATATTTTTACAACTGTATATTTGAGTGAGTGAGATGCTGAAAAAAAGAAAATAAAAATCATATTGCAATTATATTGACAGAAATTGACAGATTGCAATATGATTCACGATTATTGGGAATGTACATTTTTGCATCACAATTTTCATTTGCGCTGAAAAAACGATTAAAATCACGATGATGTGACATCTGTTGGAGAGAATGCATCTCTGCAGCACCACAGTACTTATAATGCTGCTTTATCACACATTTTACCTTTATCAAAACATTGCTGCTCCTGCGATTTGGATATTGCACTCGGCCATATTGCGATTTGGATAATATGTTGATTAATTGTGCCACCCCACCTGGGAATCTATGAGCATCTTGTCGAATAATCACAGTCATGGATACACACATTACTGGGTTGATAGAGGGGCTCGCCGTGACGACAGATGTTGTTGCTAGTCCATATGCATTATTTTATTTATCTGCAATCTGTTTATACAACTTCATTAGCACACACATGCGCACACACACACACACACAAATTAAAGCTTATGTAACACAAAATACTTTGGTCCCCTACAGGACAGCTATGCCCAGGCTTTCTAGTGAGTGTAATAATTATCAGTCACTTCACACATAAATAGTTCAACAAGGAATTATGAAAATCCTTGCATCAGTACAAACAGATTTGTTTTTACACTTTAAGAATGTAAAAAAATATTCCAGCATTTTAGTTTTATTTATTTAATCCAATGTTTTTCTACCATCTTTACTTAGATTATACTTTATGTCCATGCTCCAAAATTCGGGATGAAATGATGGGACATTAACATTAATAGTGCTAAAAGTGATTCATTGATTAGTTGATCTACAGAAAATTATGATTGATTATTTAAGTAATTTATTAAGATTTGTTGGTAACAGCTTCTTGAATATAAATGTTTACTGCTTAATTTTATACCACTGTAAAATTCAATACATATACCCAAAAAACCTCATCTGTGGATTAATCACTTAACAAAAATAATTGTTAGTGCTGTGCCCTAAAGAGCAATAAATCATTTTGGGATCGAAGCCGGAAGGGTGCATGTGATAAGGTTTAAAACTATAGTTCCTCTGTAATCAAACTTTTTAGACTTACTTGAGGATGTGTGCCACCACAGCAGGCCCATACCAGTCCCCTGCCTGTCTCCCCATTGTCAGGCCCAAGCGGACCAGCCTGTGGAGGCCTAACTGAGCTGAGGGGCTGTCCCCAAACCAGGACACCAGAGTGCGGTGGTACATCACTTTCAAATGTGCATCCGCCTCGTCTGCAGATCCCTGGGCTTGGGCTTGGGCTTGGTGCTTGGGTGGTGATCCATGATCTGAGGGTCTGGGGGAACCTTGCAGTGAAGCCTCCAGAGAGGCCACCAGTCGTTTGGCTGCAGTGGTAGTCCACGTCTCTGTGTCTAAAGGCTGGAGCGCCAGCGCCTCCGACCAGGTCCAGTCCACAGAGGAATAAATCATGTATAAAACATTAGCTACAATCAACATTACAGACCAAAAACAAAGTTCAGTTTTAAAGTCACCTATGGATACAAATGTTACTAGGCCTAAGAACTATATTTTGTAAACCACTAACAGTACATAGGAATATCAATATCCAATATTTCTGTGGATACAATTTTTAATAGGATTATTTGACAAATTTCTTGGCAAAATCTTGGAATATTTATGCTGGATGATGAAGGCGTCGAGCAAGAAATCACCAATCAAGACAACAGACTTTCTTGAATACATAGTAATAATCCCCATTTAAGAATAGCTCAATTTTTTAGAAGTGGCTGCCACTTTCTCAAAAAGACCTTTGACAAAACTCAATACCTCTTGAGTTGAGATTTAATACAAAAATCAAGGTCTTACTTGTAGTGCAAGAAAAGCCTGCATGTTTTTTTAAACACATCATTTAGAGCATCACCATGGAGAAAAAAAAAGTCTTTCAGAACTTGTAAAATTAAAGGATTTTGCCTTAAACAGACACAACCTTGTGCTCTTCAGTAACAGAATAGGTGTCATTCTGTTTAATTATAAGTTTGACTGTCCCAGTATTTCACTTTAACGTGCCTTAGCCTTACAAACAGGGAGGGAGCCGAAGGCGGAGAGAAAGGGAGTGGCCCAGGCTATAAAATGGGCCAGGCTAGAGTCTGAAGCATTCACAAAATGACCTTGATCCAAAAGTGAATCAGAGTGAAATTGATCAATAAATACCCTTAAGTGGCCATTACTCATTTTATAGAGAAATATTTCATTAGTGACATATTTTAGATTTGACAGAAGAACAAGATTTAAATATTGTTTTCTAAATGACTGCATTAAGCTGGCAGTCATCTCATTATGTGGACCCATAAAGTCTAGGACACTTCGGAGACAATAGATCTGACAAAGATATGGGGAATTCACTCATTTTAAATACCTTGCATCAACTCAATTAAACTTTCACTTTTAGGTTGAGAATGAGGAAACTCTCAGAAGAGATACTGAACTGAAAAGAAACTTAACACAAGACACAAGTGCAGTGCATTCCAAAATTACCTACAGTATCTCACCTAACCCTGTGGTCTAATTTACAGTTGCAGTTTCTTTAGAACGAGGAAATACCACATTTTTTGCCCACAGTCTCAAAATATCTGCCATATTGGAAGCTTCCCTTCTTGGTCAAAGGCACTTCAGCAGTGGTTGTTAAATATGAAGGTAGATAGACTATTTTCCTTTTTCACAACCAAAATGTCCCAGGTAGTTTGAGGATTCAAATCCACGACCTTCCAGCCACAAACCCTGTCTCTAACTTGAGAGCAGGGGTTCCAAACCCTTTAGCTTTCGGATGTCTGTGTGTGTGACTCCTTGTCAGTGGTTTAATATGCCTAGAAGTCCTGAGCAGTTTGATCAAAGTGATTTTCCCTTCTCAAATTGTGAAATAAGTCATTTTAGAGGGCTGAAATGCTAAAACAATCTAGCCTTTCACAAGAAATTAGTGAACAAAAAATGAACCTAATTTTGTGTAGAAGAAATACAGCATGCTTTGTATTCTCTCTGGTTCCTGACCCCCAGGTTGGGGAACCATTACTTTAGACTACCACAAGCCCCAGCTGTGACTTTGAACTGAGAGCTCCCCTTTTGGCATTGTTTTGTCCACACTTTTCATACGTCTTGTTAGATCACTGCGAGGTTTGCACTGGAACTCCGGTAACGTCATTCCACTCACCTCTGCCCAGGAAGTGCAGAATAAGCGCCTGAGCCAGCATCATCTGCCCGGCTCTCAGCATGCAGCCCCAGCCGCAGTCGGAGGTCAGGGTGGAGCCGGGCAGGGGAGGGAACTCCTCCCTGTAGGTGAGCCACACTCTGGACGCAAAATCCTTGCGGAAAGCCTCCACATTCCCCATGACGGAGTCCTCGTCAGAAGAGTCATTGCAGGCTTCTGTAGGACCGTCGTCATCTGAGGCAAACAAATGACATGTGATCCACTCAGGATTTGCACTTAACTTTTTTCATCTTGTGTCCTGCGGAGATGACAAATATTCTGGCTCAAGTTAATCGTGTATTATTAATTTTAAGATTCCTATTTCTATTTCTGTTTTGGACCTAATGTGTGACCAAAAGCGTGTGTCTCATGTCAAGTCAGATAAGTGCATAGTGGACATTTTTTAAATGTTCTAGGATTTTTTTTCCAAAGGGCTATAACAACAAAAATACAAAACATAACAACAACAAATACTGTAGATATGCATGTATGTATGTCAAGCCTTTGGATATCTACCTATGTGAATGCCATTACATTGAGTGTCAGTGTAAAAGTGTGTATTTTAATTGTTATTGTATGTGTTTGGGCACGTGCGTGCACATTACCTTCAGCCTTAAAATGGTAATATTTTCCGAGGAGAAGCACTGGGGAATTTCTGCTGAAAGAGGTCTTTGATTTCAAAGCCCAACCTAAGATACACAATGAAAAGATAACCTGTCATGGTTTTGTTGATGGTTGGGAAAAAAAAAAAAAAAACCGAAACAAACTCTGAGATGACTTATTTACTCAGTTGACTGGCGCACCTACTCTACATCACCCATTATTCAAAGTTCTGGGTTGGTTCCAAGAGTCCTGCCTACCACAGTATTCTGTATTTCTTCCGATTACATAAAAGGCACAGAATAACCACTGTGTTTCTAAGAAAACAGAAACATAGCGGAAACTTCAATCCTAGTGATCTGAAAGAATAATCTTTTCTGTGTATATGCTCCCCCTGGGTCCCCTCATTAGGAAGCATGGCGTCTCTTTCCATTGCTTTGCAGACGATACACAGCTTCACCTCCCGCTAAAATGCCACAGCCCTCAGTCAATGCAGCCTCTATTTGACTGTTTCTGTGACATTAAAGACTAGATGTCCCAAAACCTCTTGATTTTTTAAATGAACTGAAAACTGAGGTGGTTCTTTTTGGCTCCCCCTGAATCAACCGGCCCACTGCCATCCTTTGTGAAACCACATGCAAAAAACCATGGGATGAGTTTTGACTCTGCTTTTAAACTTGACAAACAGATCAACTCTGTGGTGAGAGGAAGTTCTTTGAACTGCGAGCCTTAGCCAGAGTAAAGCCCTTCCTAACATTCCAAGATTGTGAAAAAGTAACCCATGCTTTCATCAGCGCTCGTCTCGACTACTGCAACACCTTGTACATGGGAGCCAGGAAGTCCTCACTCTCGTGTCTGCAGTGTGTGCACAACGCTGCTGCGAGATTTTTAACTGGTTCCCGTAAGCACGAGGACATTTCCCCGTACCTGCCTCCCTCCACTGGCGTCCTGTCGGTTTTAGAGTTCATTTCAAAACGTCAGTTTGTATACAAAGCACTTCATGGGTTTGCTCCCCCTTACCTATCTGACCTTTTAACCCCTTATACTCCAACTAGGTCACTCAGGTCCGCTAACAAGTCACTTCATGTCGTCCCTCGGGGTCGGCAGAAGCTCAGGGGGGCCGTGCCTTCGCAGCTGTGGGCCCCAGTCTGTAGAACAAGCTGCCCCACCAAATCAGGTCTGGCCCCTCGATTGTCTTTTAAAGCACAGCTCAAGGCCCACCTCTTTTCTTTGGCTTTTAATTGTACTTAAATTGCTATGTTTTTATCTTGCTCTCTGCCTGGGTATACGCATGCTTTATTTTGTTGTTGATTGTTGCTCTGTTTTTTATGCATACGTATTGTGAAGCACTTTGGTCAGCTCGTGTTGTTTCATATGTGTTAAGAGAAAGAAATTTGACTTTACTTGACAATTTCGCACACAAACCAGCGTGGACTGTATGAGTAAGAACTATTTTAAGGGCTGACTCAACAGCAGTAGGTTCTTGTCTCGTTGTATTCTGACGCTTGTTTTTATTTGTGTCGTCTCTTGTGTCTGTCGTACATTTTATTGTTGATCTCTCAGCACTTTATATGTACAAATTCCAATTTAGGTAATAACCTAACTCAAATTCTGTCACGGAAATAAGACTGTGGACTCTATCAGCACAGCAGTGATGCATGGGAAGCATTACAAACAAAGTGGACAGAGAGGACTATGCTTGGGTGGCTGGGATATGTGTATTTGTATTTGTGTGTGTGTGTGTGTGTATACTGGCCTCAAGCAAATTACTTACTGTACTTCACATTGTGCCACACTGACAAGAACTTTGTCTTCAATTTTTCCACTTCGTCGCTCCCTTTATTCTCCATTTGGACCAGGAAGGGATGGAACCCATTCCCACACAGCCTACAAAACCTGGTACGCACGCGCGCACGCGCACGCACACACACACACACACACAGTTGACTGTAGCAGTATCACTTCACAATGCAAAATGAACGCAAACACGAGATGAAAGCACGTTGTTACCATAGAGCTCCTTCGACAGTGTTGTTGTTGTTCCACTTTGAAGCTCCGTCCAAACGTGAAAACGTCACATTGTGTTATCCAGATAATTTAACACACAGCGTGTCGCCCATGACTAGCTGGGAATGGTCCTCGGATCGCCAATGTTTACACGGAGGAAGTGGAAGTCAAGTCACGTGACGTGATCTCGCGGTGTTTCCGCCGGGACCAGGAAGTGTGGGGGGGGGGCGAAGGCTCGAATCCTCGAACAACGTAGCCCGAGCGGGCGGCGTTTAACCCGTTTTCCGAACATTCACGCTGTCTTGGATGAATACTCCGCGTGTTTGTGTTACATTTGTAACAAAACAATCGCCCTTTGGTGTATGAAGCCAGGGCAACGCATAAAAGCCACAGGCGAGCAGCTATGCCATTTTCATCACATCACGTCTAATTACCCCCCTCCCCCACCAATTACATTGCTGCAATTACAATTGTATGTTGGTGATAATCTAAAAATATGTTTATCTAATTATCTGTGACCAACCCATCATGGTTACATCACACATTTAGACCGCATTTTAAAATATAGCTTAAACTAAGCATCTTTTTTTGTTTAACAAAAGTACAATAAACCGTTAATCGCTTGTGCATTACCTATTTTGCATCCTCTTGTTGGGTTTGTCAAAGTACAAGGGAAGAATACAGAACACAAAAGATGGAACAGGCGCGAGGGAAAAGGATTAGAAAGTAAAATAAAAACATTACTGAAAGTTGAATCATCAATTCCTTTAAAATCTGACAAATGCGAAAAAGAGATTAAGATTTTCTATTACTGATTTTAGAATGGAAAAAAATCAGATACTCAGAATTTGCACCTTAACGTTTACCAGTTTTCATTTCTGGCATTATGTACATTTGGTTTTGGCACCTTGTTGATATCTAAATGCACTCTCTATATTTGCACTTTCCTACTTTGCGCTGCAACTGCTGCACAACAGTTTCCCTCAGGATAAATAAAGTTGTCTCTTATCCTAGAAAAAGTATTTAAACTTGGACATTATCATTTAGATTGTGTTTATTTCGCATTGTCTAAAAATGATAAAATGTCTTTCAAATCTGGTCTTGTGTATGCGTAAACTCCCAGGTAAAATCAAATGGTTTAAAATAAACATTTCAACAGCAAGTTTCACTCAAAGAACGGGATTTTTGCTGTCTTGCAATGAATGCCCAGGCTGGCCAGATTTCAAAGAGACAGACAGAATGAAAAAGCATATCCCGTCTGTTCCAAAAAGCTTTCAGTACCAAGGCATTTTGATGAATTACATATATAAGGGTGAATAGTATGTAAAGCCTTTAAATAAAGTAGTCCAGCTGTAGGGTGTCCAAGCTCTATAGTGCAGTGCGCAGGGGCTTTTCACTGGGTGTGTTCTGTTGCACACCATTACGGTCATTACGGCAATGGTTCCATTCTCTCGCTTCTCCCGTTTTCCCTGTGGCCGGAGTGAGTGAGTGGGAAGCGGAGTCAGCCTGCGAGCCTGCCTGGGAATTTTCGCTAAAGCACATCAGCGGCCACTGCCATGGCTGAACGCCGCGCCTTCGCCCAAAAAATCAGCAGGTAAAGACTTGAGACCCCGACACGAGCTCGTAAGCAGCACACCGAGCACTTTGTCGCTTTTAAATGGGTCGCCCTCGGACCAGTGCTTAGGGAACCCTGCGGAGGAGGCCCAGCGACCGGAGCAGCCTGGCTGCTCGGAGCTAGCTGCTTGTTAGCCATGTCGGCAAAGATGCTCAGACCCACCCAGACAGGCACAGCTAGCTGCTAGTCTACCCCCCCCCCTCTGAATGCTAACAAAGGAGCGATATTTAATTTCGTTGTAATAAATGTATCCGGGCACAACAGGAGTTAGGATTTCAGTATCCATCCGCACCGAAAGGGACTTACCGTTAATTGAAAACCGTTAATTTTGTACAGTTAGCTAGCCACCTTGCCTACAGTAGCTAGCGATGGGCAGCTATGTATTACAGGCTCGGGTAGGGATGTGACTGAACTTTGTAGAGTTATGTTTTTAACAAGAACCCATTGACAAGCGAGAGAGCAGGTATTTTCTAGTATGGTAACACTGGGAACAAAAGCCTCCCTCCGCAGCCATCAAATATCGATATAATAATCTCTTCTCCGCCCCTCAGACAGATCAAAGTAATCTCTTTAACAAAGGGCTTTGTGCTAGCTGTCAAATACCATCATCCCAGGCGAGAGATAGATACATCTGCTCGAGATGAACTGTTGTCTCCCAAAGCTATCAGCATAAACATGTTTTAAGTTACTGTCATTGCTGATCACTTAATTCGTAGTCAAGTCATTCTAGTAGTTATTGATGAGTCTGTCTGTTGGTTCAGTTGGTCTCTGAACTGCTGGATGAAATAAGATTTTACACCCTTCTGGAGAGATCCTCATAATGATCAGAGGTCTTTGGAAAGGAGGTGTGTCTGCTGTCACTTGTTTTCATTTTCCATTGGGGAAAACTGGATCATTACAAATGGCCATGCACGTGTTGTTAAATGTTTTTTTTTTTTTTTCTTTCTTCCATTTTAGAATTGTTAATCTAGTTGAGCCCAGTTTCCTCCACTACAGGGCAAAACATCCACTATAGGCTGGTTTCTGAAGCTGTAGCTAATTTGATCATGCAGGGTTTCTTTGTCGTTGGCAGGACTGAAGAAGTATGTGATTCTATCATAGTGTGAACCCAGGTCCCGTTAATTAAAACAACATCCAAGTACTAGAATTTCGTACTGATGTGTGCGGACTTGACGCGCCCTCCTCATGGCAGGTTATTCAGACAGGATGCTTCAGAGCTGTCTGAGTGGATGGGCAGCTAACATGCTTATAGACGTACATACACAATGATACCACACGTACCTTACAATGTTATGCCACCTATTAACCTATTACCACAATATGACAAACTATGGCCTCAAAATATTCCCATGAGATAACGGCGACAAGTTTCAGACACAGTTTCAACAAAAAAATGAAGCTTCACAGAGGGCACATTCATGTGTGTTTATTGCATTATATTGTGCAAGTCTTTGTGATATTATATCCAGTGTATGAATTGGGGCAGTTTGCATCTTAGTGAAACTTCCCTGAATAAAGAAAAGTAAAAACAAATGGATAGTGGACACTGTTTACCTCGCTCATGTTATTGATTTAGCAGTGGGTGAAAAGAAAGCGCCTCTGTTGCAGCTGTTTAAGCATGCTGACTTTTAGTAATGGAAGTGAGTTAGCGTTTGTCACATATTGAGGCAAACTGAGTTACTAAAATTGCCAGTGGCTTTGCCAAGACGTTTAACTCACATGTCTTAGTTGATTGGTTTGCCAACATTATGGTCTTCAATTGCCACCAGTTTAGATTTTGTTCCCGGGAGTTATTATTGTTACCATCTTGAAGAGATAGCCACGGGCTGTTTGTTTAATCAAGTTATTCCTCTGTGCAGTGACCAGTGCTAAGTAAAGGTCTAGTAAGAGGCACTGGGGAGGACTGTGGAATGTGTTTATCGGTTCAGTGCTTCTGCCTTTCTCCAGCGGTGACAACGCTGCACTGCAGAGCCCACTGGATCTTCACTACAGTACGTTATCACGTTATGTTATGTTAAGCTGGAAAGTTGGACAGTGCAGCTCTCATTTTACCTTCCCGATGATACGCTTAAGCCTGTATTTTGCAACCTTGACTCAGGCGTCGGGATCATTTCTGGTTGTATACAATTTGTTATGATGGAACAGCGATGATCTCAGCACTGTCGTGGCTTTGGGGAAACCAGACTCAGTCTTAGACGTCTGTGGTTTTGTGACCTCACTGACTGGATCACACCTAATCCTTGCTCTTCATTACTGTAATTATGGCCAAGAGTTTCAAGTAACCTTCAGACTAGTTATTGTGATATTGCTTTCAGCATCGAGAGCAGAGAGAGACAGGAAAATGGGACAACTTGTTGACTATGGAGAAAAGAATAATGAAAGTTCATAGTTAGGTTTTTTTTTAGCCTCTGTGCTACATGTGTAACAACCTTCAGTCTTCAGTGGCTAGCCTTTTTCCTTGGTTCAAATTTGTGATTTGTTTGTGTCACTTTGGGCTACTTGCTGTGTTGTGTTTTGTTCAAGGCAAAGGTCTCTGAGTGGTTTTGGTGGTTGCTGTGATTTAAAGGACCTGTGGATGTGTGTGGAAACAGCAGCAGTTGAACACGAAGAGCTTCGTGCTCACCACTGGGGTCCGGAGGTTTTTATTTCTTTCGTCTCTGTCTGGGTGTAATATATGATGCTGTCTGAGGTGACACAGTAAGACTATGAGGAGAGACACAAAGAGAAAATCCTAAAAGAACAAGAAGTGCAATCCTCAGTGTTAGTTAGCATCGTTTTCGACAGCATAAGGCACTCAAGTGGAAGTTTGCAAATTCCAGCGTTATGTGTTTGAGTGTTTCTAATAACTGAATTTATTTTAGTTGAATAGCAGTTAGTCTCACCAGACACCAAGTGTCACTTTGCATTGAAATCATAAAATATAAAACGATATAATATTTGCTTTTTGATAACGTAGCAATTCCTTATGTTCTCCAGGAATAACTTTTTGATACTGAAATGAATATTGCAATTTATTGCTATTTTTTAGTTCTTTTTCACAGGTTGGGCTTAAAATATTTCATTAAAATATGAGGTTAAATTGGCTTTGAAGTATTTCAGTTAGTGTTCAGTGTTTATTCTCAGCCATAGGGGTGGGACAAATACCATAATTGATATTGTCGTGTATTTTGTGTTGTGATTTTTTTTCCCTGCTTTTGTTACATACTTTCTTTTGCTGCACAAATTTGACATCTGAACTTGTTTCAAACATGATTTAGTTGGCATTTTGCCTTTATTTGACAGTTAACAGTATAGAGAGAGACAGGAAACAAGGTAAGAGAGGGGGGTATAATGTGCCCAGCTGGAATGGAACTGTGGGCGTTGCACTTATGTGGTATGCAACTTAGCCATTAGACTACATGAGAATTATATGCTCATGTTGTTTAATTTGGCCATTTTAGGGGGCTTCTCAGCCCTAATTACAAATAAATCAACTATGTCTAATTTATGGATCAGTAAAATACTTTTAAAATGGACTCTACTCACCCTGCCTGTTCGTTCCTCCACCTATCTGTCCTCTGTTTGCAGGACTGTGGCAGCAGAGGTCAGGAAGCAGATAGCTGGCCAGTATGGGGGCTCCCCACAACTCTTCAAAAATCTCAATGTTGGGACCACAACAAGCAACACAGTGAGTAGTCTCAAAGACCATTGAAGGGCCAGCATTGGCCTGCTGTCTTGGATCATCACACTAGTGTGACAGCTGCTGCTAGTGTATTTTCAGAAAACATCAGAAACCCACCTAAATTACAGTGTCTGTGCTCTCAACATTTGAGATACTGTTGATTTTTCACATTCGCCCAAATACAGTTCTGGTGTCTGCTATGTAGGTAAAACACACACGCATGAGCTGATGAACTATCTGCTCACGTGCCTTTAAGTCTTTTGGTATAAATAAATCACATACTGGGTTGGTTGGAAAACAATGTGCTGTGCTCAGCTCAGTGTGATTTCTGGGTTTTGTCACTCTTAAGATTTTGGAACCTCTCTCACTGCTGTTGCTCAATGTGCAAATGTAGAGTGTAGTTTTTATTTAAACTTTAACATTTTGCAGATTTACAAGGTTTGAGATGTAGGTTAAATGTTAGACATGTACCATCATAATTCATTAATTCATATCAGTCATATCATGTTAAATACAACCTTGACTAATATTCAAGCAAGTGTAGTTTTTATCAACAGGGATACCTGCTGATATTGGTCTAAGTGTACCACAATATTACAACCTAAGACATGGATGTCATTTTTTTGTTGAGGTGGTGGTTATTTCAATGGCGGCACAACTGTTGTTTATGTCTTGCTAAATACCATGAGGAATAACCATTGATTGGCCTGCTTACCACATCAATTCTCTGCTGCAGTGTTTCTGGGGTTGCTAGTGTATGAGGCCAGACAGTATGTTTGTTTAAGGGGTAGTGCCAGTTGACCTAAAGAACACCAGCAAATACTCCCCCTCTGCTCCTTAATTAGGCTGCAGCTGGCTTTTAATCAAACTGTGAAAGGTATTTGTGTTCAAATTCCTCAAGAGGGAGAGACAGAGACAAACACACACATTCACACTCATACTGAACCTGCTGAAACAAAGATTCCCCCTGGGTTCATCATTTTAGAAGCAGACGGAGACCCGTGAAACCATTAGTCTAAGCTTGAAGTAGCACACTTGATAATCTGGTTACTCGTATCAGCTTTTTAAAGCATTTAAAGCACAGATGCATCTTTCTTAAAACCAATTTTCCTGTTTGGAATTAAAGATGATCCATAGGCTAGAACTGCTCTCTCAACAGAAATAACAGAAATTACCTCATATTTTGGACCGGTTGGTGCTGTATGTGGTGCAGATTCATAGAATGACTAATAACCCATAACTCTGCTGCTTTCCTCAGAGGTTATTTGGGGAATCAATCCCATAAAGCCTTTACTAAAAACTAGAGACTTTAATACTTTACCAAGACATTTATGTACAGTAAAAAATAAGAAAATGTGCAGACCGAAGAGCTGAACAGCTGACTATGTCTTCAAAGCGAATGATCTTTTCCCATCCCTCTGAACTCTCCGTCTCATCGCCCACCAGGTTCCCCTTACAGAGGCGGTGGAGCCAGTGGATTTTGAGGAGTACCTCATCACTCACCCTCCTATCGTTGAGTCAGGTCCCCTGAGAGATCTGATTGAGTTTCCCCCAGATGATATTGAGGTCATCCACACACCCAGGGAGTGTCGCACAGTGGCGCAAGCCGTCCCCGAGGAAGGGTAAGGGTGCTGTGCAGGTGTGGATTTAAGTACAGTCTCACACCATATTTTCTGCGACAGTGTCAAGTTTTTGGTCATTTAAAAGCATTTTTAGTGTTGTATAGGACCTAGAGAAACTAGGGAAGTGTTTATAAAGCAAATTATTCATATTAACTGGACAACAGAGGGATTAAATACGTTTTTTGAATAGATATATCCTAAATTTATATTTTTGTAAACAATTATATACATTTAGTAACTTAAATTTATAACAAGCTAAATAATCATTCAGTAAATAGATACATTATAAAAAAATATTATTTTAAATATTTGAATTTATAACAAAAATTTCAACTCAATTGTCATCCACTCAATGGCAAAACGTTATCACTTGCCAAGTCACCCTTTTTTAAATTGTATGCCAAATGGCCATGAGGCTGTGCTTTTCAGCTTTCCTCGCTGCATTGTATTAGAAACTGCACACAGGAAGTTGTAACCTTATATTTTCTATTATAGCTTTTATTTTTTTATATTGCTGTCATTCCTTTTGGTCTTTTGGAGGTTATCATGACTTCAGGAAAAGGTGGGCATTTTTTTCTAAAGAGGCGCTGATTTGTCACTACACTGCACCACATGTTTGAAGAAACATGTGGTGGATACTTAGCGTCTGCTAAATGACTGTAAAGATGAAAGTAAAGACTTGATGTCATTACTTATTTTAGTTTTGGCCCTTGGTTTTTCAGAAGAGGCGGCACAAACACTGCAAGCGTATTTGTGGTGTACCACAAAGATGAAATCATAAAGACCTGTCATCCTAATTCACTTAGACTAATGCATTTAAATCTGACTCTTGCTGTTAAAATACAGCTTGTTTGATTTATTGAGTCTGTCTGGCCGCAGGGACACTGATCGTCATGTCAGAGACTGTGTCAGATCCTATACAGAAGACTGGGCCATCGTCAACAGAAAGTAAGGCTTCACTGTGTGGAATGTTTCATGTTGTTCATCACCCGATTTCACTTGTTAATTCTTCCAATTTGGGATTATATCTGTAGAAAATGATGACAATGTTGAGCGTTAATATTTAAGTTAATGATAACAAATTACTGCTTGCTCCCTCAGATACCACAAGCTTGGTACAGGCTTTAACCCAAACACTCTGGACAAGCAGAAGGAGCGTCAGAGAGGCCTGCCCAAACAAGTATTTGAGGCTGATGAGATGCCAGACAGCAGCAGCTACCAGGATGACCAGGTAATAAATCATTCAGTCATAAAAAATAAATTGATTTGTCTTCATTTTTGATCTCCTCTTGAAAATTTCAGACTGGTATAATGAAGATATTTGTATGAACGTATATATTTTGATGCAAGGGTTTTTGTGCATGCGAATCAGTGTGCCTGTGATACACGTTTGTTTTGTGTTGTTTGTCCTGTAGGATGACCTGAAGCGGCGGTCGATGTCAATAGATGACACCCCACGCGGCAGCTGGGCCTGCAGCATCTTTGACTTGAAGAACTCCCTCCCTGATGCCCTCCTCCCTCACCTCCTCGACCGTGCCCCCAATGAGGAGATAGACAGGCACAATGAAGAGCAGCGCAAGGCCAACCGCCACCGCGAAGTCTTTGCTCTGCACCCCGCCCTTGATGAGGTAGAGTTTAACCCTTTACCAATGCTGCAACCTTTTTCTGCTAGACACCATTACGTTTACAATGTCAATTTTGTAATTTTCAACTCAATCTTTGTGTTTAAAACCAGTCCCAGGATGTCAGTAATTTTCTTTGTAATGAAAAAATTAAGTGTAAGTGTTTTTCATCACAGCATGGAAATACAGTCATTTTGATCATTTTTGCTGATTTTTGTAAGTGATCTTCTATGTGAATGTATAGGAGGAGCCCATTGAGCGCCACTGTGTGCCTGAAGTACCTAAAGAACACTTTGGCCAGAGGCTACTCGTCAAGTGCTTGTCCTTGAAGTAAGTGGTGGACAGCCTTTTTCAGAAAAAAAAAAGCCTTTTAGCTCTTTTATTTAACTGCTGCTTTCTGCTGACCCACTCCTTTTTCTCTCCCCTTGAAGGTTCGAGATCGAAATTGAACCCATATTTGCTAGTTTGGCCTTATACGATGTCAAGGAAAAGAAAAAGGTAAGCTGTTATGCTTTCCTCAGTGCCTCCTCAGCCCTGAGTTGTTGGGTCACTTCTGCAAACCATTAAAACTGTTGGGAGGCCAAAACGAATCTGATGAGTGTACTATAAAATGTTATGTTGTGGCCCTGTTATGCTTGTAAGAATGCGGTTAAATCATACACTGGAACTATGTATCTATCTGAAGAAGACCATCCACTGCTGGTTCTTTACACTCCCCTGTAGCTGACAAACACTAGAGGGTAGCAGTTGCCTTGATAAGTAGATCTCTCATCTCATCTCTCTCTGCACAGGAGCTCCCTTATTTCACAAGTGGGTCATTTGTCAATGAAATGTTATCATGTTTGTCAGCCACAATGTGCAAGAAATCAGGTTGCAGTAAGACATCCATTCACTCAGGAATTATGATTAAATAATAATGGTTGTCATGTTGTGGCCATAGTACTACATTTACATTTACGTTATGATCATGTTATAATTACATGTGTGTCTGTCTGGATGTGTCCCTCAGATATCAGAGAACTTCTTCTTCGACCTAAACTCTGAGCAGACTAAGGCGATGCTGCGTCCGCACATTCAGACAGCAGCCATCTCCACGCTGGCACGCTCTGCCATATTCTCCATCACCTACCCCTCCCAGGATGTCTTCCTTGTCATCAAGGTCATACAGTTATGACATAATTTCCTCCTCCTGTCTTGTCAAATTTTGCAAACAAATAAACAAGTAAAAATACCATAGTGCCCCGAAGTGGATTCCCCCCTTTCCCAACACCTGTTTTTGGTAAAAGACTTTTTGAAGATACAAAACACTTTCAGGCTAGTCTTTTTTGGAAAGGTTCCCTAAGTTACTATTAGTCCAAGGAGAAGAGCCAAAACATCTCGTTTGCTCCCTGTGGTATAGATCATGATGTATGTTCAAGTGTTAATGTTTCAGATAAGTTTGGTTTTTTATAGCTAGTTGAAGCTATAAAAAGGGGGTTTTACATCATGATTGACAGCCTGAGCCCTGCTCGCGATTGAGTTGGCCGGGTTTTATGGGCGGGACCTCAATACCAACCCCGATCACTACTGCGTGGACTCTGGCTCCAAATGACGTCACCAGCGCAAGATCGCAGCTACCATATCCGGGATATTTTGGCTTCATTTTTGTACAGTGGGAAGAAGTGTAGACAGTCAGTGGTTTAACCCTGAAAGAGACATAATGCAATATTCTCTGTAGGAGCCGGTGTTACACTGGCACTCTCTCCATTCAAACAGAATATCTGATGTTGTGAGTAGTCCTCGACTACAGTATGACCTCCACTCTTTCAAATGTAATTTCCAGAAGAAAGAGTTGTCTTATGTGGGCCAATATCATAATTTAAATACGATTGGCTCATATTTGACAATTAGTCTTTGTGTTTGCATGATGAATTCATTGCTATGTGTGGGGGTGGTGACTGAAAGTGTGTGCTTTGACCCCAGCTGGAAAAGGTACTGCAGCAAGGTGATATTGGAGAGTGTGCTGAGCCCTACATGGTCTTCAAAGAGTCAGATGCTGCTAAGGTATGATCAGTGTGAATAAAAGGCTTTGAGGCTTGTCTCAGGTGTATTCTAACTATTCTATGTTATAAGTTAAGTATGTTCTCTTTATCCATTATGTCAGCCACATAAGTAAACATGTATTTTTGTTGTAGAATAAAGAAAAGTTGGAGAAGCTTCGCGGCCAATCAGAGCAGTTCTGTCAACGTCTTGGCCGCTACCGCATGCCCTTTGCCTGGACCGCGATCCACCTGATGAACATTGTAAACAGTGCTGGCAGCCTCGAGAGAGATACAGAGCTGGAGATGAGCCTCTCAGGTCTGACGTTCCCTTTTAACAGTGCCCTTTGGGTTGTAACTGTAAACATACAGAATGTTTCTCAGTATGAAGTCGTTAACCGTCACAATGTGGAGGTACAAAAAACGTTAGTTAATGTTTTTATACTTATACCAACTCACAGCCTCAATGTCCCGTACAGTTTTCGGAGGAAAGAGACTGTAATAGAGACCCTCCAGTCAAGCATGAGGCTCATGGGCATGTCAGTACATTACCACAGTTTAATATCTTTATCTAAAAACAGCTTTCCAACAACAAATAGTAAGAAAGGCAATTTCAAACACAGAACAAAACATCCCTACAAAGTTTCCAACCATATTGATCCTTGGTGTGTTATTTTGAGTTTGACCTTTGGTGTCCTTGGTATCTTTAACCTCACAATATATATTTGATGCAGACTGCGATGCCTGCCTTTTTGTTGCTAGGCAGAACAGGGAAATATATATATTCTCTGTCACATGGGACAGAAATATGCGATTAATTTTAAGCCTGTTTCAGCATCCCCTAAAAGAAAATGCTCTCAATTTAAAACAAGTGAAGATTTTGATATTGTGGTGGTGTTTTTTTTGCCGGTGTGCAGAGAGAAAAGGCTCATGGTCAGAGCGGAGGAACTCAAGCATCATGGGAAGGCGTTCCCTGGAGAGGACCACCAGTGGAGACGAGTCGTGCAGTCTGACAGGCTTTAGACCTGCAACACTTACCATCACTAACTTCTTCAAACAGGTCTCCACAAACACATATACTCTCCTGCCCTGACCTTTTGTCAACATCTAACGTTAACTTAACAGAGAGCAGCTCAACCACACGCCCCTTGGATGTCGGTTTGGGCTGCCAGGATGCGGTAACGGATGGGTTGAAATTGCATGTAGCGTGTGTAGATTGTGTTTCATAGACGATCTGAAAACTTGGATCCTTGTATTCATAATAACGTTTGAGGACCATGCAAATTACGGGAGTTTCCCAGGAGAAACAACACACTGGGAGGGCACCGGGAGATGGCCATGAAATACAGAAGAAACCCGGGAAAATGGGAGTGTTGGCAGGTATGGCGAGATAGCTAGCCTGCTGTAATTTGTCCGTCAGTAGCAGATTGAAAGGTTAGCGTCAGAGCATCTCTTCGTCATTCTGCAGCTCAGCAGACGATGGTGTGGTGGTGGTTTGAGTCTGTTGTGTGTTGACTTAATAGTACGTTGTTACCTAGCTGGTGAGATGCAATACTGGAAATTAAATAAATAATGTCAGGAGCCTATTGTTTTCACCAGATACGTTAAACGTTTCCCCTGAACATTTATAGCAGAGGGGCTGTTTATCTTTTCACTCGGCAGCAGCGAACAGTCAATATTTGTGACCGTTACATTAACAGCGAAATGTTGCTACAGATGATATATTTTGATAAGCAAGAAAAAAGCATTTCTGATTGGAGTTCAATATATTTAAATAGTGTTTCAAAATCAGAACAAAGCTGTAGCATGAATCTCACAGCTTGACAGAGTAAGAATATGTGGTTTAGTAGAGAGCAGGGGTGGTAGTACTGTACTTAAGTAAAATTTAGAGGTACTTGTACTTTACTTGAGTATTTCCATGGCATTTTCTGCTACTTCAGCAATTGACTGATACTGATATTTATTTTCTTTTTATTTATTCTTTATTCAAATGGTCATCAATTGACGACTGAATAGTTAACATACTGCACTGATGTTTATTTATTCAGTCTTTATTTTCGCAGTGTTTATTTCTAGAATTGGTTGACAATGTACATGTTAAATAATTTAACATGTTAAAGAATATTTAACTTGTTTTCTTTAATAAAGTTATTTGTTTAAAAAAAAACAGCCTTCGGAGTACGTTTGCAGTCATATCCACGTATGCATAATCCACATTGAAAAGGTTTATTTTCATTCCAGTCAGTGAACGTTTCCCCTCTAAAATCAGTATCGGTCTCAAACTCCCATATCACACACACACACACACACAGTCTGAAATACATGTATTCTCTGCACATCTTGGGATACACACACACACAGGCAAAGAGGGATATGTTCTCCAGCTTATCATACAGTGTTCTGCTTTCTCTTTGTAATTTGTAATGACATTTTTATACACGGCATGTGTGTTTTAGGAGGGGGACAGACTGAGTGATGAAGACTTGTATAAGTTCCTAGCTGATATGAGAAGGCCTTCTTCAGTGCTGAGGAGACTTAGACCCATCACAGGTACAAACATTTAGTGTTCTTTGATTTCTTGATCCTATTGGCAGTTGTTGTTGTTGACGCTCATCTCTAATTGGTATCATGATTCCCTTGAATTAATTGGAAATTTGAAGAAATATCCCTTTTTTCTTTCATGACCTCCCTGTACACTCACTCCCTTCCCATGCTGTCCTTTGTGACTGTCACCACAGCCCAGTTGAAGTTGGACATTTCTCCAGCTCCAGAGAACCCCCACTATTGCTTGACCCCTGACCTTCTGCAGGTTAAACCTTACCCAGACAGCAGGGTACGCCCCACGCGGGAGATCCTGGAGTTCCCTGCCAGGGATGTCTATGTGCCAAACACCACATACAGGTACAGAAAAACCATTTTGAACGTGGAAAACTGAGCTTTTGTTTCTTATCTTTCAGTTTAGTGAATTTTGTCTGGAGAGTATATTCATTTGTCAAGACGAAAGCTTTCTTTCCAAATTACCTTTCAATAGGTTGCAAAAATACAAGCTGTTTTTAACTATTATAATTTTAAAGCATAATAGTTGAATTATTCAACTATTGAAATGTATTTAAAGATCCTTTCATGTTGCCTGTCATTCCTGCATAGCTCTATTGGCTTACATGTGGATTAACATCTGTACAAATATTACATTTCAATAGCAACTTTCTTACTTAACATCTTTTTTGGAAAGTATGTAGTTATCCAAGGACTTCAGGTGGATTTTACCACTAGCAGATGTTGTTTGTGGACAGTTACATTGATTGCTTGTAAGAAAATATAGGTGAATATATGCAAAATCCCACAGGCTTCATGATCAGGATTCAAACTCAGACTAGTGATTTATTTAGTCAGCAAAGGACGACAACCTCAATGAAAAAACAAACACATCTTGAACCTGTAGAAATCAGTACACATCCATTCAAGCTTTGCACAGTGATGACTGGCACTGTGGCTTGTTAATGTTCACCTCATGTCTGCCAGTGTACTGTGTACGTATTCCATCTGAACAAGCGCTATTTTTATCTAGGCCACTTGGAGAGATGTTTATATTACCAGATGTTTCTGCTGCAACGGCCTCGCTACCACAGGCCTTGTTTGGCTGCAGGTAATCAGGTGGCTTCAGATTAACAAATTGATTAACAACAGAGTCAGAAGAACCTGGTGAAAGGAAATCATAATATTGCATTTTTATTCTAAAGGTTCTTTTTTTTTAAATCATAGTATTACCAAAAGAAAGTTCTCCCGAAGCCTTATTATTTGATACTCTTATTTGTCACTGCTTTTTCTTTAAAGTATGTCAGATATACTCTATGAGGTCATTGAACCTGAAAAGTGCTGCCAGTTTGCTAATATTTGTCAAACAGCACGAGTTTTTTAAGGTGCAAGCAGTAGGATACAGGCCCTGACCTAGAAAGCTTAACCCATTGTTTTATACTTTGAACTGCCTGCATGTAAGGCACATTTAAAGGGGACATACTTTTAAATTGTGAAATAATATATTGTCTTACTGACTGTAATGGCAGTCGGTACTTACATGTTACATGTAATACTAACTAATACATCTTACATGTAATACTAAGGTTATATCAAGTCAGTTTATTGGCTTTTGTTTTTTTCCTCTAAAATTTTATTTGGTGCAGTACAAAGTTATAGATCAACACACTATAAAAAATGTAGTCATGTTAGATATTCATTTGGTCACAATTTTATTTTGTCTTCATAAATATGATTTGTTAGACACATAGCTGCGTGTTATATTATACATGTTAGAATGAGGCACATTTACAGCACAGTTAGTTATGTTGTAATAATAGACAAGAGTCAATATGACTCAATAACATAGGAAATACACAGAAATTATGTTTTTCCAACAATACCAGCATAAATCACATAATAACATGAGCATGGTTTAAATACTTTAAAGTGTAAAAAAAAACATAGAACAAAGGGAAAAACCTCATCAGTGCGCTGCCAAAACTTCGAATCTATTGTACTGTATTTGACTGCTGACATTGACCCTAATGCAGTGTTTCTCTTGAAGCTTGACTTATATAATTTTCTTGCTTTATGTAATACCCTGTTGGTATTTGTGCATGTAGCTCCCGGAAACAGTATCACATCACAAGATAAAATACATTTTAAATAGCTCAAATAGCTAACATAGAAGCCATCAAATACATTTAAGTGAAAAGATAGCCAAGCAATCATCGTATTAGAATTGCTTCGTATTCTCCCCTCATAGTTTTCTTCCTTTCTACTGCAGTACTGTGACATTTTGCAGCCAGCACTGAATCAGGTTGCTGATGTGGATCAATATTTCCATTTTGCAAGTGATTGCACATGTTGCATAATGACAATTCTACTGTCCCTGCTGGATCAGATCCAATAGGTTAATGAGCTGCATGGCATGGTTGCATCATTGCGACTGTTCAGCAATTCTGACTTGGGAGTTTTTTGGCCTGTTATCTGTTGTTCAGCGCCAGGCGTTAGGAAGCAATCAGCTTAATGTTGTAGATAAACTAAGAATTTGGTGTCATAGACATATATAATGCCTGCGTTACTTCACTTTCAGTTTCTCTAGAACTTTTCGGCTGAGCTTTAGTTATTATCAATGTTTGTGAAAAATGCCAGTAGTGTTGTAAGAAAAGGTATGACATATGGGGTTTCAGTTGAAACTTTCAGTTATAGGGACTGGTCGTACAGTGATCTTGGTCATCTTGAGGGAATATGAGGGCCCTGTGCCAGGCTTCCAGTGAATGCCCTTCCTTCTCATAGAGCGTCCTTTTGCCCTCAACCACAGATACCTTCCATTAAGGTTTGTCTCTCCGCAGGCATTGAACCACCAACCACCTGCCAAAGGGTCAGAACAAGAGACACAAGTTATATTAACATAACTCGGTCTTTACGTGTTGGTCTTCACAAAATGACTATGTTCGATAAGTGTTTTTTGTACTTCCAACAACCATTGTGTGAGTGCGGAAAGTAGCAGAAATATTTGCAATCTGGCTCATTGTTTTATTTATTGCTATGGTGGGGATACAGGTTACTATGAGGCCCTTGTGCTGAATCAGCTTGTAAAACTGTTTACCTGTGTAATTGCGAGCGCAGTTGGAGTTTCGGTGGTTGTCATTATTTCTGTCCTTTGTGGAGAATCTCTTGCCAGTGCTGTTGGCCATGGCATCAGGCAGGTCACCAGAGAAGTTGCTGACATGGAGGGTGTAGTCCTTGGAGGAACCTTCCAGCGAGAAGCGGTACTCAGCCCAGTGCTTCTCCTCTTTCCAGTCTTCCAAATCAATACGCAGGATATAAACTCCCTGCTGTGTAAATCTGTGGATCTTCTTTAAACCCAACCAGAAGTCCTCTGCAAAACACACCAGTCATTTTTTTTGTCTTGTTAGGATATCTAATCTGTCCATTAGCACAGAATCTACAAAGGTTATAGATTGATTTGTATGGAAAGATTGTTCATTGGAAAAGGAAGAACCGATAACCTTTAGGTGTCTTATGTCTCTTTTGTTCAAATCCACAGAAGTTTGAAATTAATTTATAATAGGAAATTCCTGGGCTCTGTCTTTTTTCTAGTATTGATCATTTCTCTCACACAACCTTTTAATTCAGTCATTTGTCAGTTTCTACTTTGTCTCCATTTGGCTTAGCCATCCTTAATCAAAGCAGGCATGCATGTATATACACTAGTTTCCTTTGCCCTGTGGTGTATTGCTGCACGTATAATCATTAGGTAGGTAGTTGTGAAAGGACGCAACTAAAACTCATGCCTGCAGGAGCTATTACTTTGGAATGTGGCATGACTGCACCTATGCGCAGCCGTCTGAGCCAGTGAGTGCTGCAGGGGAAAGCTGCCAAAACGTGTTGTGTACAATACAGGAAGTCACTTTTACCAGTTCTAGGCTGATATGTAACAATTACTATTTCCTATGACCAGGTCTACAGGAAGTACTTTGCAAATTCCACCCCCCACCCCCACCCCCACCAATGGTGAAGTGTAAATGGTCCAGTGCTATCTTTAGATGTTTGTGATACATTTTGTTTTTTAAATTATTTGGTTTAGATTCAGATTCCTGATAAGTACATATGGCAACCATTTATGTTTTTTTTAATATCCCTTGTAAGGGTTAACTAATGTGTATTTATTACAAGTAAGGAAAAGGTCTAACTCAAATTGTATATGGTTTTGGTGAATGGTAAAAGTGGCATATTTTGAACTCAATGCAAAGTTACAAAAAGGTACTCACTCTCCAGATCTCCAAAGCCTTTCTCGTACTTCTCCCATGTCTGGTCAAAACCCACTGAACCATCGCTCCTGCGTTGGATGACAGTTGAACCGCCATCTATAGAATGGATTAGAAATATATTTCAAGTCAAGTTG
Source organism: Coreoperca whiteheadi (assembly GCA_011952105.1). Classification (NCBI taxonomy): domain Eukaryota; kingdom Metazoa; phylum Chordata; class Actinopteri; order Centrarchiformes; family Sinipercidae; genus Coreoperca; species Coreoperca whiteheadi. The sequence goes on along the minus strand of CM022489.1, from coordinate 7,996,355 downwards.
CTGTTGTACAAGCCACACAAAGGTAAAAGGATCAAGAAGCCGCCTTATCATAGATAATGTGAATGGGATATCCACCCCATCGTCTGCCCTTTTGGATAACCTCTAGTTTGATAACCCTTTTGTTTTTTGTTACCTGCCTGTTGATTGGAAACGTGCATAAATGCTAATGGTTCATCTTTATAAATGTCAGTGCCTCTGAATACAGAAACAGTATTTTGATGCTCTCACTTAGAACTCAGATTGCTATAGTCACACCCACCTGAACCCATTTCGCAGTAAACGTTGAATGGCTCAGATTGGTTTGGCTTGATAACATAGATTCCACTGTTTGCCTCTCCTTTGATAAACAACTCACTGCAGTCCATGGGGAGGTCTGAAACACAATGAAGAAAATCAAAAAGAATCCAACCAAATTTCCCCAAACCACTGCATTCTCCTTTTTATTTTAAGGCATTTCATATTTACGACAACATTTTAGATAGCTGATAATACATTTGAAATAATTGTACCATTTGTGTCCAGGCCAGTTGAGTTTCCTGTCAGATATTCAAACATTTGAGGAGCTGCAGGGTCTGAATCCATTGTCTTATCGACTGTATCTTGAAAGCTGTCATAGTTTAGCTGCAAGATAATGCAAATGTGAAATTACGCTGTCATCCCAATAAAAAGCAGAGTTTCCCTCCTCATATTCATATTCCATTACCAAATAAAGATAGTTCTGTGTACCAAACTAGATTCTCACAGTCTTCAAAGACAAACGTTTTTAAATCTTGTTGAACAGTTGTTTACCTTTTCCTCCAGGTTTTTAATCTTGATTTTCTGGTGGTCAAGCTGATCATGCTGCTCCGTCACAGCTTTCAGCAGATTGGTGATTGTTTTCTCTTGAGCTTCAATCACTTCCTGAAAATGCCATAACAAATCCATTATTGGTTCATTATAACTATATTTATAATGTTTTGAACAGCAGCTTTTGAGTCACATGAATTGATCAAATTGTTAAGTACAAGTTTAATATCAGTTAATTCAGTATTCTTTTCTTTAATGAGTAATTATTAATTGTGTCAGTAACAAAATGGGAACTGAGAGAATATTAATCACGTCGAACAACAGAACACTAAAATGATTTTGTAATGTGCCTTGTGCCAGTATACGTTTGCACAATTCTATTGCCCAAATGTCCCACATATTGTATTTTTATAACATCCATGTGGAGTTGGAAATGATAATGCAACAGGTAGTTAATGACACATTGGTTATCAATAATCATTACTGTAATATAGCAATAGATCATGGTCATATGAAGATAAATGTTTCGCTTTTTTTGGCACCATTGCTCTTTCCGAGTAATGTGCAGCAATAATTTAAGTGGCATGTAGGTTGATGTTATCCAATTTAGTAGAGATCATTAAATGCATTTCCGTTGTTAACTCAATTTGAGGGAAACTTTTAACTTCTTTTGATGTGCACATATCATCCAATAACTGATGCACAGAATTACTTTACCACTTATTAGCTGCTTACCTTGAGCGTTGTGATTTCGCTTAGCTGGTCAACAGGGACTATGCTCTCCGACAGTCCCTTCAGCCTCTCCTCAAGGCTCCCCACCTTGCTCTGCAGCTGTATACGCTCCTGCAGGATGTTATTGATTTTAGAGTTGATTTCCAGAGACAGGTTCTTGATCTCCGCATTGTTGGCTTTCAAGAAATTGGTGGTCTTCTTCAGCTCCTCCTCTTCCTCCTTGATCTCTGAAGTGACCACGGAGAGCTGGTAAAAAGAGCGATCGAAAATGTTCAACTTTTGGAAGATGTCGTTGATTTGGCCCTTGGTTTTATGGACAAACTCCCGTAAACTCTGGCCTAGCTGAAGGAGGCCGTTTGCAAGTAGGCGGACATCATCCAGCATGGCAAAGCGAGACTTTGCCTCGGTTGGGCTTGGTGCTGTGGTAAAGGCCTGGGAGGGCAGGATGGGGTACTCTTCTTTACCTAAGGATTCCAAAGGGACACCAGCAGTGGAACTAACTAGCAGCAGCAACAGGCAAAACGGCTTCATCATGACTTTCTAGTCCAAATCTGGATTGTGGAATATTTTCACTGCTCTTGCTTTCCTCTACTTTGTGCTCTTCTCAACACTGTTTTCTGTGCCTCTGCCTATAACCTAGACTTCCTTGCTGTTTAAATAATGTGAGAGCAGCGTGCTGCCCTGTGTTATATACTGCCCTCTCAGTGGAGGAGGGGGGGATTAGCTGATCATTAAACCCTACTATGTTTTAGCTCTGTACCCTACCTCCTCCCAAATCCCCCTCGAGCCCTCCCTCTCCTGAACAAACAAAACACAGCAGTGAGCAAATTACATATACCCCCCCCCCCACACACACACACAGTTCTCTACTACGCATTTAACCCCAATCCCCTCTCCATACCACACCCTACCCTGTTCTCCATCTGTGGTGCAGAGCTTTAGCTGATCAGCAGAAAGCCAACAATGGCCATCACAGGTTTTTGATGGATCGTCAGTCTGATAAATCTCAAACCTTATAACCCTGCACACACTTTGCTCTGATTGATAATGCTGTGTGTAATTAATGCTCTTGGGTTTGATTTAGCATCCTGCTGAATCAGCCTGAGCACAAGGCTCTCTTTCTTGCTCCCTCCTCCTCCTCCTTGCTTTGCGTGGGGAGGGGAGTGAGCCTGTCATCTGCGCCAGGGTTGAGCTTCTGGGCATGAATGATGTTAGAGAGTTTGGACAGTGTGTACTCATCATCTGGGTTTTATTGCTCAGCCTTGTCATTTTTTTTTTTCAAATTTGTCAGGCCTTGTGTGATATTTTTCAATGCCACCAGACATGAAATGGGGAATACATAGGTTACTGATTAGCTTGCCGCTTTTAAAGTAGCATTCCTGTCCACAGTCCTGGCGTAAAAAACAACATTATTTATGGGAAATTCTTAGTAAGTTGTTTCATGCAGACTTGCAATTTTGGTGAAATATGTCCACTCTCAGCAAGAGGAGGAGGAGGAACTAATCAGTGAAATGTCTTTTTGTTGTATTTAATTGGAATATAAATATTTATACCTTTGGCACACCATACTGTGTGGTTCCCAACCTCTAAAGTAAGCTTGTTGGTGTGAAAAAGGCCTTCCACACCAAATAATTGACATTGCCTTGCAGTCATTGTATTTTTTTCAATCTAAGCTTAAAATTGGTTCTTGTTTATAAAGGCATTGAAAATGTCCTGTTTGCAACTAACTCAATGGAGCTTTGCTGTTCATTATTGTTTTTAAAGTATATTTTCATTGGTGAGCTGTTCAGTCACTCTGTATGGCATAGGAAATGTTTTTAAATTTGTATGTAATGTGTTAAGTTTATTACATTATAATGAAATATTTACGTTGTCACATCACAGAAAACATTGGGATATTTGTCCCATTGCTTCTAGTTAGCTTTTGTTTAAAATGCAAACATTTTAGTACTCTGGCTGTCACAGTGCACCTTAAAATACCACACAGTACACATTCATCTTAATGAGGTTTCTTCAGTAATTTATGGTTATAAGGATGGATTACCTCAGTTCTCAGTAATGAAGGACTGTTACTTTTTATATGAACAGAGGCGAAAGAAAGGGTCATATGGAAAAGAAATTTGGCCACAGATTTAGTCAATGTGCCAAGTCTTTGCTTGATCAGCATAAAGCTGGTAATGATATTCAGTATTGTTCTTGCCAACACAGTGGCTAGTACTGTGGCTTAACAGCAAAAGGGTTAAGGGTTTGAACCTATCATGGACTGCTGGGGCCTTTCTTTGTGGAGCTCAACGTTTTCATTGCCAAGTTCAAATTTGCAGTGGAGTTTTCACTCGATAAATTACAAACATGGCACTGAACCACCTACGCAGTCATAGTAAATAATTGGATTTTCACTGTCCACTGCCATGTCTGTTTTGTGGAAGGGTTAATTTTGTGCATTCTAATTTGATTCTTATTTTTAATTGTCAATTCTGCAGTATCTGTAGCTATACTGATTCTTATCATACATGCCATCAGTTATTCCAGAGATATTCTTGTGGTACCTCTTCTAACAATTGTAAGTCTATGCATTGGTCACCTCTTACTGTATGTTTACCCTGGTTGAGAGGTGTTGGTATTCAGGAAAGCCAGGTTTGGTTATTAGCAGAAATATCAGATATTTATGAATATTATTTAAATTGTTAATATAGATTCATAATTAAAAAAGGGGATTGAGATGTGTGAAGGCGTGTTAATTTACGTGTAAAGATGTGTGGGTCAGTGGAGGAGAAGAAGAAGGAAAGGACACAGAGTAAAGCCCAAGAAATCAAATTTCGTGGTAAGGCATAATAGGCGTCACTTTATCACACAGTAACTTGGCAGCAGACTTCCGTACAGCTGCCTTGTTACTGGACTTTGGTCTGATAAAATGCAGCTATTAGCTCCACAGTGGCTAAGGCTAACACAGTTGGGTGACCCGGGTGCAGGGGCACCGATACAAAATGGCACTTCTGAGCACCGAGAAAAACACAGCAAAGATGGCACAGCGGCTGTTACTTTCCAAATAAGCAAAACACAAATCACAGCAATAAAGCTGAGATGAAATAACACACAGTTATAAAATCTATCTCTGCCCCGACACAATTGCCTCTTACTTGAAATTGCTTTTCCTAACGATTGATGGGAAGCGTCAGTTTGTTCATGTTTTCCGGGAGACTTCCCCTCCAGCTCGGAAGCTGACAAAGCCGGGTCCGCTATATCAGCAGGTCGTGGCAGGACTGTTCCTTTGGAGGGCAGACGAAAGGGAAACAGCTGTCGACGCTAGTGGGGAGAGGTGATCAGCGGCCCTCTGCCTCTCTGAGGAGACAACGTGGAAATCCGTGTCTCCCTTCTGCAGGCAAAAATCGTTGTGGATTAACAATCGGGGATCCGAAAAGTGTTTCAACAAACACAGACAGCCTTTAACTCGACCAGCGAGTTGACACTTGTCCTTCCTCAGGTAGACAAAGTTCATGTGAAGGGCGTCTTCTTGAGGTAATGTGGAGAAAGATGTGATGTCCCTCCTGTCGTAAGTAAGTTTACTGTGGAAATGGCGAGGAGGAGAACGCGGCGCTGGGCTTTATAGACTCGATGTCCTCATAGTCGTACGCCGAGATTTAATGCGCTGTCTTGCGAGTCTCGTCCAATAAGAGTCCGTTGTTTGGATTCAACTGAGTTCTTGCATTGGCTTCAAGCGAGATTTCATCTAAATTTCACAGTTACTGTAGGTGTGAAATAATGGCTGTCCTGGCACCACTACTGTCTGTTCTTTGTTTTTCAGTCAGGCCTGGGGTTATGGCTTGCTCCTTGCAAGCAGGCTGCACTCTTTTGTTTCCCCCGTATAGTGAGGCTAGGCTAAGCTAGGCGAGGGCCAACCGAGGACTGCTCTGATAACGTGCTGTGAGTCCATTCTTTGTTCATAGTTGGATGCTGTGGATACCTTCCACCACCGCCCCATTTAGCATATTTAGCTGCACAACGACTAGGTTTTCCCAAAGTTTTGTACTGATCAGAATCAGCAACAGCTTTATTGCCAAGTAGGTTTACACATACGAGGAATTTGCTTAAAAAACAGACCAATTCTATCTAATTCTATATTAAATTTCACACTTTTGTTTTAAACTCTTAAACTTAAATTCAGCTAGTCCAGAATGATTCTCGATTTATTCGATGGTGTTTTTAACCATATTTATTTAAAGGAATATGTGCAAAATCTGTGTGAACTGGAGACAAGGTTGACTATAAAAAAACAAAAACCTGTCTGGAGCTGGTGGGATATAATCCAGTGCTGCAGGATCACTATCCAGTTGCACATATGAATGTACAACTAAAGGCACCACCTCTTTAATTATGGATCTAATATGCACAGCCATTCATTTGTTCAGGATGAAAAATGTCAAATTAACTGTCCATAAAATTTGGACTGATGTTGTCAATATTTGTGAAGAATAAACCATAGCAAGTTGGACCATGAGTAAAGTTTTCATAGAAATCTTTTGAAACGGGAGCAAAGTTCTGAGACTTCCGATGCTATATTTATTTGCTTTCTAGTGAGTTTTTTTAGTTTGGTAATTTTTTTTTTTAAATCTCGGCACCTTTCACCTCTTGAAATTTTCCAACATTGCTTTGTCCTAAAAAGGCAGACCTGATATTTATTTACCATTCCTTCTGTGCATGCCCTAAATCACTTGTGAATTACTTTGTCACCTGCCCTATTGGTGCAAAACGTATGTTGATCTATTAGTCAGTAAACAATGACTTTGTCCCCTTGTGTAGCCACTGGGCTCAAAATGGGGAAGGTAGGGTCGAGTATATTTGGAGACCTGTAGAGTTTGCAATGCAGAGTTTGCTTTCAGTGTTCATGCGTACTGATTAACCTAAGTTAAATCTGATGATAAGAACTGACCAATCAGTGATACTGCCATTTATGGTCACATGGGTTTTTGCCACTTTTAAGCTATCTTGGGGTCAATTTCAGTTCAAATTTAACAACCCTCTTTAAAGCTGCCATTATAATTGTTAGGAAATGCTAGATCGAGGGTACCAGAAGAAGGGAATGAGTAAAATTAGAATCATCAAACCAGAGAGATTCCCACGCTTCTTTGTCAGCTGTGGTTCCAGCTGTGGTCGGTATTGGGCCACCCCCCACAGACTCGACTACGTCATTGCGGTTTCTCAGCTGATCCCGGGTTACTTTGCACTTCCTATTGTGGGACCTCCTCTCCCTTCCCAAAAGTGTTGTAACCAATGTTTTTGACAGAACAGTACCATTTCTTTTGCTGACAACAATGATCAGGATTGTAAAATCGCAATTTAAAAAAAAAGTTTCAGTATTTTATTCAAAGATTTACTTAAACAATTTGTTACAACAAGTTAATATGTTTTAGCTGTCACGTGGTGAGGCGAAATCAACCACGGCCCACCATACAATTTATGCTAGGAGAGAGTTCGCTGTTATGTAATGTAATCTGAATTACAAGCTTTCCTCCTCCCACTTTTCTGAAAAATGTAGTTTATAATTTTTAGGTTCCAACTCCCAAGGTTAGTGACATGTCAAGCCTCCCATATTTACCAATGTGCCTTGTTTTCTCTGTGTTTTTGTCTGTGTCCATGCCTGTCTTTTAGGAATCTGCTGTATGTGAACCCTCAGAGTCTGAACTTTGCCAACCGCCAAGGCTCTGCCCGCAACATCACAGTCAAAGTGCAATTTATGAATGGAGAGGATCCAAACAATGCAATGCCGGTATGCCATGATGAGATGTTATAAGATAAAAGACAACAATTCTTGTTTGTGAATTTGATCTTAGTCTAGACAGCGATCTTAGTTGTATGTGTTGTTATGTTGCGGACTAATGACTTTTACCATTTGATGGTAAAGTGAAAACACAGTCCAGTTTGGTAAAACTGTGGTTGTATGGCAAAGCCGTGCAATGTAACACCACTGCATTATTCTGCATCTGTGTGCATGCTTCCAAATATGCTCTGGGTAAATACATGTTGACATAATTAATTCTAACACCGCTTCATCTGAAACAAACTTTTTTTTTTTAATCCCCCAGGTTATATTTGGGAAGTCCAGCTGTGGAGATTTTGCTAAAGAAGCCTATACTGCTGTGGTGTACCATAACAGGTACGTTTTGGCATCTTTTGGTTGGAGTAGTCTCTGTAGTGTGCTGTAGGGAACCTGTGATTGGAATGGAGATGAAATTTAGGTAAAACTACAGTAATCCAATTATCAAAAACATTGTGACCTAAGGCTCCATAGAAATGAAATATTTTCATTCAGTCCAGGAGTTATCATCATTACAATATGATTAATGTGATGACCTCTCTTGGCAATGCCATGTTAACTGTTAGGTATGAAAATAATTGACATACATAGCCTTGTACTCATATGGTCTCCATGATTGTCATGAGATTGGTCGAATAAAAAATAAAATCACAAATTAAATTCTCCTTTAATTTAACATCAGCCCAACCTCTACTCTTACAAACCTCCATTACCCTACCTTACAGAAAGGGTTTATTCAACCTTCTGGATATTTTCAAGTGGTGTCCTTGGCACAAGTTTCTTCCATCTCTACATAAGAGCTGAGGGGTCTCTAGTATTTTATCACCACTATTAGGTGTTTTTACGACATCCAGCGGTTTGTCATTTGCCACCCAGGGGTCACACCTTCAAGGCTAAAATTAATCAACCTGTGAATAATGTACAACTGTGACTTGGGCAATCATGCATCAGGCCTTACAAGTGCTTATAGGTAATGGTCAATTACAGTCTGCATTTGACTCAGAAATGTGACAATAGTTCTCTTGTCAAAACTCTTAAATGAACATATGAAGAAAACCACATGACTCTTTTATAAAAAATGTTTTTTAATCTGAAAATCTTCCATCTTTGTGCTTGTAGCTACTTTTGGCTTTGATGTTAGATGCTCAGCCAATAACCCATTATCGTTTAGTAGTGCTGTTCCTCCTAGAGGATCTTCTCTTTTTCGGGTCCATAACCAAAATGTTCGTTCCCATGAGAAATGAGGAGCCTTGTGTGACCTTTTTAAGCAGTTTTGGTTATTTCCAGTTCATGGGCCTGCACGGGGGTTGTTTGTTTTTGAGCATTGGCCTGCAGACAACGTTTCCTCCTGAGGGACTATAAAGGATTCAGCTGAAGTGAATTATGATGTGTTATGTAATTTCTGTCTTTTTAGATGACTTGACATCCACTATGAACCCTTGCTCTGTCTTGAGACAAAGTTCCCAGGTTATTAATGGACTCATCTGGAAATACAATATATGGAGATTGATGAAAATGTACAAATATGCAAGTCTGCTGCTATTATGTAAGACCTTTCTAGCCAGAATCTTAAAGCATGGAGCAAACCATTCACAATTTCACAATAGCATCCAGAATGAGTCTTATAAAAGTCCTCTGGGAAAGCAATGAGAAGACCCTGTAGATGTTTAACTTGTTACCCATTCCGAAACATGCTCTATGGATTGCACATCAGTATTGAGGAGGCCTTGACCACAGAGCAGGCATTCAGTAGAGAAAAGCAGTTGCACCCTCGTAGCCTTGATGCAAAAAAAGAGACTTTTAATGGGTAAAAATTGAACTATTACCCATTAGCTGAGGCTTTGTCCAAATTGAGGCATTGTTTTGGTTATATAGGGAGATCCTTAGTCGGTGTGGATATGATTACAACTAAACCGTTTAAGTGGAATGCCTTTCAGATGGCTGCCTGAACCATGTGCCTTAAACTTTCTACGTAGTTCAGAAAATAATCTATTTTGGGTGGTTGTTTTTCCTAATCTATCACTTTATTGAATCTTAAGCAGCTTGTTTATTTTTAATAGTTTATATTATTGTTACTTATTGCTATGAACAGATCCCCTGACTTTCATGATGAAATCAAGATCAAGCTGCCTGCCTCCCTGTCGGACCATCACCACATTCTTTTCACCTTTTATCATGTCAGCTGCCAGCAGAAGCAGAATACACCACTAGAGACCCCTGTGGGATACACGGTAGGGAACAGTCACTGGTACAGGTACAATAATCGTATAGGCTGTTACTGTGGATACAGCTATCTGCACTCTTAGTATTGCAATGTTCATGGAGGCATGGGTGTAAACTTAGACATCCTCATTCACAAGTGTATTGCACACCTTTTGGGACATTCTCTCTTCCTAAAAAGCACATACTCTCCCCATGACTTTCAAACAACACACATAGAATTTTAGAGAAATGTGCACATTTGTATACATTTGAAGCCTTAAAGGGACAGTTCACCCCAAAGTCAAAAATGCATATTTTTCCTCTTACCTGTAGTACTATTTATCCATCTAGATTGTTCTGCTGAGTTGCCGAGTTGTGGAGATATTGGCTGTACAGATGTCTGCATTTTTGTAATTTAATGGAACTATATGGCACTCGGCTTGTGGTTCTCAAAGCGATGTGTACAAAAAAAAAAAAAAAGGGCTTTTTTTTAAAGTTTGAAAAAGTCAACAGCAATTTCTCTTCCCAGAAATTCATTTTGTTGTGAACCGTTTCATGTAGGAACTATTGGTAGAAAGAAAATAGTTCCTACATCTAACTGCTCACAACAAATCTGTAGATTATCTTGAGGAATCGGGTTGTGATTTCTGGAAAGAGACATTGCTGTTGAGTTTTTCAAGTGTACCTTTTTGGCACTTTGAAAATTAGATACATAAATAGCACTACAGGTAAGAGGACAAACATGTATGTATGTATGTATGTGAACTGTCCCTTTTAAAGAAACCACAGTGAATTTAGAATATGTACTAAATGAAAAATAGTATTATCCTCGTGTGTTATTTGTCCTCTGTGTTCTCTTTTAATACATTTTGTCTCCCTCTCTTTGTAGTGGATCCCCATGCTGCAGAATGGGCGTCTGCGGACGGGACACTTCTGTCTGCCTGTGTCTCTGGAAAAACCTCCACAGTCCTACTCTGTTCTCTCACCAGATGTAAGACACAGTTTTTTTTAAAGAATGCAAGTGTTTTTAAAGTTTGAATGAATGAATTAAAGTGTGAAAAAAGTTTGAATTTAGTAAAGATGTATTTGAAAGCGGCAGCCATAATGTTATTTGTCCAAGTTTGCAGTTCTTGCTTTACAAAATCCTTAGTAATGTTTTATCCAGGGTAAATAATTGATATGCCTCAGACAACCCAGGGTAAGTGTTGAGCAGAGTCATATTACTGTGTTTTTTAATGCCCGAGTACTCTTTGTAATATATAAAAAAACACAAAAAACAAGTGATATTGTCAACGCTTAATTAACTTTGTTTAACTTTTTTCGGTGAGATGGACAGGCTTCTGAACAGCTTTTGAACCATTTTAATTTAAGCAGAATCTCAGCCTTCCATGCACAGTAACCAATCGTTCATTTCCACTGCTTTTAAAATGCAGGACAGATTTACTCAGGTATCATTGTACTTCAGGTTCCTCTACCAGGGATGAAGTGGGTGGACAACCATCGAGGAGTATTTAATGTGGAAGTGGTGACTGTTTCAACTATCCACACACAGGTAACAGTAATGTATACATTAGTTTTACTAACAGTGTTTTGGGGGATTTGGGGAATTACCTTCCTCACTTCTCACCCTCCTTGGTCTGTCTCATCTTCCCTGTTGTTATTATCTGTATATATGAGAGTAGAGGGAAATGCTGCTGGAAAAATAAAACCTTATATTACCAAAATAGCCTGATTTTCGAGAATGAAAAAGAGCAGTTTCATTGTAATATCAGTTGCCATAGAATCATTTTCATAAGCATCACACAGGTTATCATTTAAGATTTCAGTTACAGTAAAGAAAACAGACACACAGTGTTTTCACATTTAGACAGTCATTCTTTCCCAGCACCAGTTCATTAGTGGGTGAAGCTCGCCTTGCCAGTAATTTACTGGGGTCTACTCCATCTCTGTGTCGGCTGGGGTGTGAAGGGCTTGACTGTGGTCCCTAGGAGCCGAACTGGGACTAATGTGCTCATAAATCACTGCTCCTGGCGCAGATTAGACTTGCTGGATTTTGCTGTGTTCTTGTAGTAACGTTCATTTTGTGGTTTCCACTTGGTGAGCCAACTTACAGACAAGTAGATCCCAGCATTACATTTGTTTGTTGAATCCCTTCCCCGTTTTTCTCCTTCAACTTTCTCTACCTGTAACGCTGTGGTGTTTTTTCCCTCTAAGCGTGGTCACTTCTTTTTGCCCTCTTTTCCTCTCCATCCATCTTTATCATCTTCTTCTCTTCTGTTCTTTTACCATCCATGTCTTTCTATATCCCCTTTCCTGCATTGTCTTGCATTTGTTTTGCCAACAATTTTCGCTTCTCCTCTCCTTTGCACCCCCACCTCTACCACTCTCCCTCTCCCTCTCCAGGACCAGTACCTGGATAAGTTCTTTGCTTTGGTACACGCCCTGGACGAGCACATGTTCCCAGTCAGGATAGGAGACATGCGCATTATGGAGAACAACCTGGAGGCCGAGCTCAAGTCCAGCATTGCGGCGCTGAACTCTTCCCAGCTGGAGCCAGTGGTTCGATTCCTTCACCTTCTACTCGACAAGTTGGTGTTGCTTGTAGTGCGACCGCCAGTCATTGCTGGGCAGATAGGTATGATGATGTATTACGCTTAACTAAAAAGCCAGGGCTCACACGTTGATTTTAGAACAGCATGGAGGTAAATCTATACAGTATATTTATATTTAATGACTATAAATTAAGGTTAAATGTTCTCCTAAATGTGGTCATGGCAAAAGGGCTAACATTTGCTACATAGTCGCAGCCCGTTGTGTCAAGCTCAGGTTTGTCACAACTGCATCTGCATCCACTTAAAGCTATAAAATGGAATATGTCAATATGTATTATATAACAAAGATGTAAATCATTTTGTACATTATGGGAATTGGTCAAAATCATTTGACAGAGTAGATGTCATTTCCTGTATTCTGGTGCCTTTTAACAGGTGGTTTGATACTTTTATCTGTCTGTACTAGCATGAGAAAAATGATGGGTACATTTTGTGAATTTATCCAGAGGAAGTGGATGGCCCCAGTTCACATATTTGAAGATATTTAAGAAGCTAAAAGGACAGAAATCGATTCGATGACCACTCATTGTTTATTTATACTCGAGGACCTCTTTATGCATGCGTGCCATCGCAATTTCTGTTAATTTATTTTTTTTAATGTTATCAAATAAATGAGTAAATTGGAGAGGACAACTGTAGTCATGGTCCCCCTATGCATTCTCCAATAAGAATATTTCATATTGCAAATACTTTAAAATCCAACACATAGAAACCAAAAATGTCATGAAATATTGAAATTAATGTGAAAATGAATCACCAATAATGACTATGCTTTTTGCTAGAAGCAACAGGTGAACAAAATACGAACATTTAGTTAAATGCCAAGCTTTGATTTTCGGTAAGTTAACAATTTCCTGAACATTTTGTTGTGACAGTGTGTGACCCACCTTAACTCAGCTACCTGGCATCCGATCGGGGCGACAACGACTAGAGCCGTTTTCACACGCAGCCGTTTAACTTGATTGAGCGCTTCACATAACAACTCCAGCTGCTCTCCTGACTTTTTTCCCACAACAACCTTGTCATAAGGTTACTGCAGTCAGTCTCTGCTCACGTTAGCGGCTCGCTGTGAGAATCTCACTGGGTTCAAGGTAGCAGTGAAAATGTGGAATGGGATTATATTGATTTGGGCATTCTCTCAATAAGCAAGTGGAATGAGTTTGATAATGAAGCTCTGACACAGAACCAAAAAGAGCAGAGTGGATAGACTTTTGTGCTGATTTTTGACATGATAAAAACATGGTAAATGTGTGGGCTATAAACTAGTAATTTCAAAAAGTCCCATCTTCATATAATAACTGCAACTCCCCTGTGTGTGTGTGTGTGTTATATACAGTATGAGATGTATTCTGTGTGATATACAGTATACATACATACAAACATACATGCATATACTATTTTTGATGTTTTGAAATGTTATCTTTTTAATCACTAATGTTCTAAAATAAAATAATAAAAATGCAAAGAAAAGATAAAAATGTAATAACCATGACTAAGATTCAGCTGGACAGATGTCGACATGAGACAATTGACCCCTGCATGTAAAATGCAAAATTCATAGTTCAGCTCGTCTACAGTGCCCCCTGTGTCCTGCACAGTAACCCTATATAGATATATAATAAACCTAAAGTTGTGTCTAAAACAGTATTATATTTTACACAGAAAATAAATACATGCAAAGGACATGGTAACTCTAAAAAACAATCTTTCCTGATGTTAACAGCCATCTAAATCATTACAATTCCAAAAGTATTTGTATAACCGATATTTGGGAGACATAGAAAGGGTCTAAATATGAATTCTAAGATATGGCTTGTTGTGTGATCATCTTTTTGAATGTCTTATGTCATGTGGGTCATCCTGTGTACACACATAATGTAACTGTTTATCTGCACTGCTCTTTGTCCATGAAAACATTTTTGCACATGTGTCACTTTGCTTCTGTCTGTACTTCTGTGTGTGTGTGTGTGTGTGTGTGTGTGTGTGTGTGTGTGTGTTCAGTAAATCTGGGTCAGGCTTCCTTCGAGGTCATGGCATCCATCGTGAACCGGCTTCATAAGTACCTGGACACCAGCCAGGACATGCATGGCCGCAACAGCCTGCTGTCCTCTTACATCCACTATGTCTTCCGCTTGCCCAGCACTGACCCCAACTCACCCTCCCCAGGTATTTTTCTGTCAGTACAGCTAACCACCTCACATTTTTCTTTATTCTATATCTGTTTTTCTGTTTTCTCCTTTAAGTTAACTTCATCCAACCCCCACCCCACCTTCACTGGGTGTCTTTAATCAAACCTACCTGCCATAATTTTTCTTCTTCCATTTCTTTTTATCTTTTGCTTTTTTTCCTTCCACACCCATTTTGTCTTCTGCCTGCCCAACACAGACCCCAACTCATCCGTAACAGGTAGATATGGCCCACCACTGTACATTTTAATCTGTGTGCAATTCTTCTTCCCTCTTAAAATTAAAGTAACATTTTGTTCTTCCAAGTAATATTTTGATTGAGCATTTCATGTGTGGTATATGATTTCCTGCAATTCTCCCAAATTAGCGAATAAACCCTTACAATGCCAAGACACATTGGCTGATAATCATTTGTGAATAAATCCGTGTGTTTACCACATGCAAGATGAAGGGTTATGTTTGGGTACATTGGCTTTTTGATAAGAGGTTGGTACAACTTTAAATGTGGGCCTTCGGAGCAAAGTTAACATGCAAGCATCATGTCAGTGGACTTACAATGGCTTGGTAGAAGTAGGTATTCCCAGTTGTCCCATTTTCCTTTTTTTTGTGTGTTTGTCCCAGGCCCGGGAGGGTTGGGTGGTTCAGTTCACTATGCCACCATGGCTCGCTCAGCTGTTCGACCAGCCAGCCTCAACCTCAACCGCTCCCGTAGTCTTAGCAACAGTAACCCTGACATCTCCGGTACGCCCACCTCTCCTGACGATGAGGTCCGCTCCATCATTGGCAGCAAGGTAAGGTCATCAAACAATGTCTTTGGTTATACGTGAGAATATAACCTCTTTTATCTCAGTACTTTTAGAGTTCCAGGCATAAACTCAAAATGTTACATGTGGTCCTAATGTAAAGCAGCAGGGATAGTTATTAGTGTTTTTTGGACTCTTAGCCCTATTGCAATATTTGGCTGGTCCACACTGCACGTGGATGTCCGATATCAGAGTTAACTATTTAACATTGCTGTAGTCCAGCAGCTCTCATTGATGTCTTCTGATATACAGTATTTTAGACACGCTCATTTGAGGTGAATCTATAGTTCTTAACCCACATCAAGGCAGAGGCCTTCCATGTGCATAGTGACTAAGGGGACTATTTTATCAACATGTAAACAGTATAGCCATTGGGTAAACATAAGTTTGGACATCTTATCTCTTAACCGCTGTAACAGCAACCTAACACATACACGCGCGCGCACACAATTCTCTGTGTGTGCAGGTTGTGCATAAGTGACATTTAGTTTACAGTCAAATCAGAGAGCACTGTCAAGAAGATACAATAGCGCATTGTCTCAATAGTCATATATCTTTTGAAGACATGAAGAATAGCTTAGTCTTGTCATTCTCTACTGGTTTTCTTTGTTTCCTTTTATTTCATTCAATTTATCTGTTGGCATGTATTTTGTCTTGTATAATTTGTGATTTCTCACTTCAGACATTTTTTATTTAACCCAAAAGTACCTGAGCAGTGAGTGAATGCAGCCCCTTATTTGATGAATGTTCCCTTTGCTGCTAATACTAAACTCAACCTTTCTTCTCTTGTCTCTGAGGGAGGGGAAGTTATTTCTTACACAGAGAGAGAAAGGGAGAGAGAGAACCTGTGTGCTTTGGTCCTCTGTGGTGATGATTTGGATTTTTAATTCACTGACAGCTAACCTTTTTTGGTCCCATGGCATCTTCCAGCAGTCTTGACCTCTGAACCTCTTTAACCTGATATTATTCCTTCCCTCCTCCTTCCCCCGTGCTGCTCGCTCACTCCCTTGCTTCCTGCTTGCCATGTGTCCTTTGACCTTGGCACGCCTAGGGCTTAGACCGCTCCAACTCGTGGGTGCACACCATGGGCTGTAAGAGTGCCCCCTGGGGATCCAGCCCTGGGTCCGCTCCAGAAACCATGCAGGTGGTTTTATGAATGCCCCGTCCTCCACTTTGCCTCACTGCAAAAACAACTCACCCTATTCACCGGAAGGGATACTGGGATATTTGGAGTTTTGGTTTATTTGTGTGCTTTGCCAGAGTTATTAGAGAAAGGTGAGAGTTGGGGCAATCCATATCCTCCCTAATGAGTATTTTAAGGTTTACAGTTTTCTGTCCTGTTGTCATAATCAAATCTTTCATCTATAGATTCAACCTATCGTGAAGCTACTTCCGGAGGTTTTAAATCATATTACTATGATTGCAAACCATTTTTGCCAAGTTTCTCCAAACTAGAGAGATTTCTGAACCATATACTTCATGACTAGTCTAACACAAAGACATAAAAGACCAAAACGTCAGAATATTACAGTATTCTGGTAAACTTTAAATCACAACCCACCCATGATCCCATAAATGGTAGTCACAGTTGCCTCCATAACCCCTCTATCTCCCATAGTCTCAGGTATCATCCCTCTTTACTTATCACATCTAACACCTCCCTTTTTCTCAGTACTTGCATGCAAAGACACGTAGTCTAAATCCAAATATTTTAGTGCCAGTTTACCAGAGTTATTCATGGCAGCAATTTCTTGGACATAGTTGGCCTCCCTTTCTGTCTATGTCAAGCTTGCCTGCCGTTTTGGGTTTATAGTGGTCGGTTGTTGCTTAACCCAAAACCAAGACATACTGGGATCTTTTTGTGTGTGCATATTTCACAGAAGATTGTTGGAGTAGTAGAGAAAAAGAGTAGTGTTAGAAATCATCTTCATCAGCAGAATAGATATATTTTTTTCAATCTATTATTTCTCATTTCTGCTTCTAGCACAGTCTCTGCTTTAAACTCATAGTCTTCATTCTCAGCTAGTATCCCTGCATGACTTTCTACTAACTCTACTTAGCATTCACTTTGTCACTGTAGCATGGTATATCTGTGAATGTGAGTGCGTGTTTGTCTACATGTGTGAGGTCTTTGTCAGCTTGACTTTCCATCTTCACTTGATGTTATGTCCATTGTCATTATAAGTTGTCATGACCATAAACCTATGTTCGTCACTAATTTACACATCCAATATTGTGACTCTCAAGAAACCACGGCAAAATATATTTTGCATATTGTAATCATAAAATCACAGCTAGGTTAGAACATTAAAAAATTGTGCCGACATTGACAGTGCACATTCATTATTAGCTTTTTACCTGGGATGGAACATTACTCTACATACCAATAATAATACCTTTAATACTTATGTTTTTTTTACCTTGTGTCATTTTACATCTCTGAAGTATTGTATTCACTTGGAAGGATGCAGAATGGCACATCATTAAGCAATGGCTGTAACATCAAGGAAAAGAAAACCAATACGATGTCTTCGCTTGATCTCACGGCCCTGTATGCAGTCATTTTGCATCCCTCCTTTAAGGCACTCAAACTACCGATGTAATTGACTGTTTTAGATTATGGGTAGAACACTTTTAAGGGTTGTGGCCCTGTCTTCTGTCCTAATTGTTTTGTGTCTTCATGTGTGACAGGTGTGGGCAACAGATCACAGTGTATAGTGTGCATGCGTGTGTGGGTGTGTGTGACCCAGCAGACACATTTTCCCTATGTGCTGAGGAAAAACGTGCAACCCCACGCTCCCGTTGCTCCTCCACTAACCTTGTTGTCACCGTTCCATTCATTCCACCCATAGGCCATGGAGCGCTGTGGCAATCGCATGTCTTCGCACACTGAGAGCGCCAGTTTCTTGCAAAGTTTAACAGGACGGTTGCCCACAAAAAAGGTAGAGCCACTTGCACTGGGGGAGGAGCCAACCCCGCCCACCTCTTTATCCGCCTCCTCACCTGTCTTGTCTGTGGATGTGTGTGCCTCTGGATTGGTTGATGTCGTAATTGGTGCTTGTGGAGTCTTGCTGAATGCTGAATGTCACCGATCTGCCTCTTGTTTTAAATGTGTATCAAGGATTTTTTGATGTGACTTGAATGTGTAGTCTGGCTAACACTGGCTAAGTTAGTCTGGGAAGTCTCCTTTCATTGCATATTATTTACTCAGGCATTGAGTGTGTATTTGGTTTTCATTTAAGAAAGTGCAACACAGTTTGCCTTCCAATCATTTTACTTTGACCCTACAAGAGATATTGTACCAGAAATACAAACACGCGGTTAGTGAGGAGGCCATCAGGATACAATCTGTTGTAAAGTTTACAAATATTAAAGAAGTAGTTTATCCAAAAAAATCTTTTTACTAGCTTTTTTTCCCCCAGAGCTTTCAACCGCGATTCAGTCTTCCTCAGCAAATAGAGTTTGCTCCGTTGTTTATACTGAGCAGAACTCAGTCGTAAATATTCACTACTTTAAAGGTCGTAAATACACACATAATGTTTAGAAGAGATGAACTAAATGTGTAATTTCTGTAGGAAGCACTTAAGTAACATATAGATCATGATCAACAGATTCATGCTATGATTGAAATGTGGATATCAATCAGCTCCTGCCACTTCCTGATCTTTATAATATGTCAGCACGTTTACGAAAGACTTGCCAGACCAAGAGTCAAGAGTCAGTGTGTTAGCCAGACTGTGTTGGATGTTGCTTTTGCATAAAAACACGCACCTAAATAAATTAAAGTTATAGACACATAATACTTAGAAGAAATGAAGGAGAATAAATTCTTATCCCCATGCAAAAAAAAAAACCTCTCCATGCACACAGGAAATGACCAGCATCAACACTTCAGCCATTCATACCATTATAGGGAAGTTACATTACATTATTAAATACTATAATTTGCATGGTGATAAGAGTGTATTTGTCATCATTTCACAAAAGTAAACATTGTTGCACACAACTGTAAATTATATGATTTAAAAAATGTTTTATTTGTCTAGAGTGTTTGGAGTTGGTAACCATTACTGTAACGTTTTTCGGTTAAACCTCAGTTTGTCTTTAATCAAGTTAATTTTCAGTGTTGGGGGCACAGGAGCTCTACTGGACTGTATGATTGTTTCATATAGAGAATGCTAGAAATGCTAATCATTGTTGTATTGTCGTATCCTCCATTAAGTAAATACACTTTAGAATCCAACAGTATAGTTCCTGAATTATTTGTTCACACATGCAGACCTAGGCATAGTTTCAATTTAAGTTTTAAGTTAAAGATGGACAGTAATACCTTTCCTGGTGCCTCACATTCTCTCTGTCTGGCTTTATTGCCTTTCCCTCTCTGTCCCTCCCTCTCCACTTTTTTGTCTCTGTTTTCTACTTTCCTGTTCTACTCAGCTCTTCCATGAGGAGTTGGCACTGCAGTGGGTGGTGAGCAGTGGAAGCGTCAGGGAAGGCGCTCTACAACAGGCCTGGTTTTTCTTTGAACTCATGGTAGGAAACGACATTTCGACTTAGATGGATAGATGGATCTTATCAGTCATCATAATGCAGTACTTATTCCATGACAATATCTCGTGTTTTATCCCAATTAACACGTTTACCTCAGGTGAAGAGCATTATCCACCACTTGTACTTCACTGACCGCTTAGAGTCACCCAGGAAGAACCGTTTCCCAGAACGCTTCATGGATGACATTACAGCCCTGGTCAGCACCATCGCTGGCGACATTGTTTCTCGCTTCCAGAAGGTAAGTAACGGCCTGGTGAAGTGTTCCATGGTATTAGAGGGTCCCAATGGGCACGCAGTTTGAGGAATATCATGGCGGTTTAGAGACTAAGTGCAGTCAGGGAATATATATATATATATATATCTATATATATATATATATAGATATATATATATATTTATTTTACAAATTAGTCTTTTCAAATTATATTAAAACAGATTTTACTGTACAATTTTGTTTTCACTTTGTATATGCTTTTGACTTTCATAATGTGGCACAATAAGTTTGAGGCTACAAGGGATGTCCCATATCATACTTTTTGTCTGTTTGTTAAATTGACTTTATACAATCTAATAAAGCAGAAATCATGTCCAAACTGCCAACTTTGGAAACTTTTTAAGAGGTGTGTATCTCATCCAATCAGGACCTAGAGTTGGTTGAGAGACTAAACACTAGTCTGGCCTTCTTCCTCAACGATTTGCTGTCAGTCATGGACCGCGGCTTTGTCTTCACCCTAATCAGGGCATACTGGAAACAGGTAAATGGCTTATTTAGATTCACGAATATGTTATACATTTCTTGTATTAGTGTGTTTTTTCATGATAAAGAATAATCCATTTTTTGCAGGATTAGGATGAGTGAAGACAAAGCAGAGCTAGAAGGCTGAGTAACTTTCAGCTACAATCAGATAGAAGTATACAAATTAATTTGTATGACTTCCCTAAACAAATTAACATCTTTTACTATGGGTATTTATTGGAAGCTACTGCCATATATTGTCCTATTGGTCTATATTCTGCTGCTATGAAGCATACGTTTCATGGTGGGTCTTGTGATCAATTTAAGATTTATTATTAAAGCATTTCAGACTTCTTTACAGTACTAAGAATATATTAAGGACTAATTTATGATGATATTTCAAGATTTATGTTCATACTCCCATTCATTATTTGTGTGGCTATGATACATTTCTGCTTACTTTCTTTATAAATATTCATTACTGTGTACTGTTTCCTCTCCCCAGGTGTCCACAAAGCTTTACGCTCTACAGAACCCAACCCTGGAGTCTTTGAGGCTTGATTTCTTGAGAATCGTTTGCAGCCACGAACACTACGTAACACTCAACCTGCCCTGCAGTCTGCTCACCCCACCAGCCTCGCCTTCCCCCTCTGTGTCTTCAGCAACTTCACAGGTCAGACAAGAAGTGCTGCAGGGAAACTGAAACACCTGCAAGCAAATAGACATTCACCCTGTGATAGTCCTACACTAACAAAACTAAAATCCAGTGATTTCCCAAATGATCATGGGTGCCACTATGCTAGTTCTCATTTCTAACATTCCTGCAAACTTAGCAACACAGAGATTCAGTCCAATCAAAACACTCGTAAATTGTCTTGTCAGATCAGAAGTTTTCACCACTCCTTAACATAAAGATACTCTGTAAATCACAGGAGACATATTTGCTTCATTTACAGCCAAATTAATCAGGTAAAATATTAATGGTCTTCCTTTTTTGGATGTTCTGTGTTGTTCTCTGTTCTCTCCCACAGAGCTCTGGGTTCTCCACACATGTCCAGGACCAAAAGATAGCCAACATGTTTGAGCTGTCAGTCCCCTTCAGAGAGCAACACTATCTGGCCGGACTGGTACTGTCTGAACTGTCTGTAATACTGGACCCAGACAATGAAGGGTAAGTATGCTTTGGATGCACACTTGTTACACTGATTTTTATCAAAACAAAAAAGAGTTTACAGTAGCTTGCAAAAGTATTCATACCCCTTGAATGTTTCCACATTTTTTTCACTTTTAACCACAAACGTAAAAGTATTTTATTGGGATTTCATGTGATAGACCAACACAAAGTGACGCATAATTGTGAAGTAGAAGGAAAATGATACATGGTTTTCAACATTTTTTTACAAATAAAAATATGAAAAGTTTGGCGTGCAAAAGTATTCAGCCCCCTTTGCTCTGATACCCCTAAATACAATCCAGTGCAATCAATTGCCTTCAGAAGTCACCTAATTAGTAAATAGAGTCCAGCTGTGTGTAATCTAACTACATCTGTTCTGTGAAGGCCTCAGAGGTTTGTTAGAGAACATTAGTGAACAAACAGCACCATGAAGCCCAAGGAACACACCAGTCAGGTCAGGGATAAAGTTATGGAGAAGTTTAAAGAAGGGTTAGGTTATAAAAAAAAAAAATACCACGAGCTTTGAAGGTCTCACGAAGCACTGTTCGACCCATCATCCGACAATGGAAATACCATGGCACAACTGCAAACCTACCAAGAAATGGCCTAAACTTACAGCCCGAGCAAGGAGTACATTGTGCAGAGATGCAGCCAAGAGGCCCGTGGTCACTCTGGTGGAGCGGCAGAGATCCACAGCTCAGGTGGCAGAATCTGTCCACAGGAGGGGGGCTGAATACTTTTGCACGCCACACTTTTCATGTTTTTATTTGTAAAAAATTTTGAAAACCATGTATCATTTTCCTTCCACTTCACAATTATGCGCCACTTTGTGTTGGTCTATCACATGAAATCCCAATAAAATACATTTACGTTTGTGGTTGTAACCTTAAAAAATGTGGGTCAGTTCATGGAATATGAATACTTTTGCACGCCACTGTATGTCTGAGTGAGGGTGAGTTGAAGGGTCAAAATTATGTTTCATGGTTTAAGGAATGAGAATGGAAGGTCCTCACATGTCGTCATGTGTGTTTTGTGTACCCAATAAACTGTTAGGTATTGTAGAAAAAGGAAAGTGATATTCTCAGGTTCAAGCCTCTGTTTCTGTTGGCAAGAGATAAGCCTGTACAAGCACGGGAGTGAGTTTCTGTTATGCAGTATTCTCTTAACCCTTGTTCTCTCGCCTATTGTGCTTTTCACACTTGAAATGAAATACTCTATCTTTGTTTCTTTCTATATATTTTTTTTAACTTTTTTTGTTTTCTGCTGTTTCGCTGTAGGATGTTTGGCCTACATAAGAAAGTGGTGAGTGTCGTTCATAACCTCCTGTCCAGCCATGACTCTGACCCACGCTATGCCGATCCCGAGGTCAAGGCCCGAGTTGCCATGCTTTACCTGCCTCTCATTGGCATCGTCATGGAAACACTACCACAGCTCCATGATTTTACAGGTAAAGAGTAGGAGCTAATTTGAACATGCAGCAGTTTAACGTACAGTAAAATGTGTCTATTGCCATATCCAACTGCTCTTTTCCCTGTCCAGTCAACAGCACTTTTATCAATAGCATAATATTATGCTTTGGAACTCAAAAGGTTATCATTTGAACTGCAAATTATGTTGCACCAAAACATAATGTACCAGCTGGTCTCTAACCTGAGTTCATCGTGCTCACATTTCTTTCTCTTTCCTTTATCCCCTACCTTAGTGGACCTTGCCTCCCTAGACCTTGAGCTTGTATTCAAATGACCCATTCATAAATGTCTGAATATTAGCAGTAGTTCCAGAGTCCATTACGCTCAGTTAAGCTTTGGTCTGAATAAAAGTTGGCCTATTTTGTTAGACTGGTTCTAGTTACAACTTTTAAAAAAAATTGTAATTATTTAAAAAAAATAAAAAAATAAATAAAATCCCATTCACAACATCCAAATTATGTTTACATTTATTATAACCTTATTCAAAGTACAGAAAGGGTACACAAACAGCAGGTACTGTCATGTTTCTATATAAGGTGAGATCAGTTTATAGAGGTTTTCCTTATCAATAATTTTGACCCCTACTATTTTTGTCTGGACTACAGCCACATACCATTTTCACTTTCTTGTGTCCCTACATCACACCAAAAGCTTTATTCCAAATTGTAGTTAAGTGGACTCCTTTTTTTTGTCACTAGAGTCCCATAACCAGTGGGGTCGGCCAGGCGGGCCCCAGGGGACAGCGATGGGCAGCAGCGGAGAAGAGGCAGAGAGTGAGGGTAACAGCATGATTAGCCAGACTGTCGCCATGGCGATAGCAGGCACCTCCACCGCCTCCCCAATGTCCCGACCAAGCAGCTTCTTGCTCAACTCGCAGGTAAGTACCCGTTTGTGACAATAATCTGCATTTAATGGAACAGTACTGTACTGTACATTGTTACAAAATGTTGAACAAACATGAGGCCGTCGTTTCTTCATCATACCTCTTTTGTATTCTTTTGGTACCTCTGTGTTCTTTCCTCTCTGTTGATTCCTCCTGGTCCATCTCGCCAGGCGAGTCGTCAGCACGGTAGCTTCTCGGCCGAGTCAAGTCGAAGTCTGCTCATCTGTCTGCTGTGGGTGTTGAAGAACGCTGACGAGCTGGTGTTACAGAAGTGGTTCACAGACCTGTCGGTGTCTCAGCTCAACCGCCTGCTGGATCTCCTCTACCTCTGCGTCTCCTGCTTCGAGTACAAGGTAACATCAACAGTGAATACACTCACTAACTAACTATCAAGTCAGACTGATACTGTACTACTGTCACCAATGTACTATTGTCAAGGGCACACAGAGGGTTGGGGCATCAGCAGAGCCTTCTTCCACGTTTATGTCCCACAAATAGGGAATCTTTTGGGCTGATTGATATTTCTGACTGAAACAGTATACTCATATCGGCCATCCTATGTGGAGACAAAGCAAAATGTTAATACATAGGCTTGCTTTTTTGTGTGTTTTCTATCTCAAACATAACTCAATGAGTTACGCTTTGCGGTGGGCTTTCCTATGTGCTGTACCTTCTCTGCAGTTAATGCGATTTGGCTACTGGATGTAGTGTTAAAATAAAAACAGCCAACTTGCTGCTTTCTGTGCTATAGTCATCTATTGTATTTCAAGCTTTTTCTGCTATGCTATCTGTTTGCTGTTTGCTTTTTTTGTGCTTGCACATTTGCTTAAATGCTACTAACCGGCTTTGCTTGCTGAGTGCTGTGCTGCAATAACTTCCCCGCTGTGTTCTCTGTTCGTCCACTCATCCTGTGCCTCATGGATACAAGGCCCATGTTGTGTTCACCATGCAGGGGAAGAAGGCGTTTGAACGAATGAACAGCCTGACCTTTAAGAAGTCCAAAGACATGAAGGCCAAGCTGGAGGAGGCCATACTGGGCAGCATCGGGGCCAGACAGGAGATGGTGCGACGCAGCCGGGGACAGCTAGGTGGGGGCGCACGTCTTGGCACATGCACTCACACAACTGCATATCTTGGAAGCACACACAGATGCAAGTAGAACCATACATAAACAAATCCAAAGCAAGGCTGTAACAAGAAATGCCAAACCAAGGAAAAGATTGTGACTTAGACAAACACACAGTGAAATACAGACCACAACTAATGTCTAAATCCTGCTTTTCACCCTGCACACATACATATAGACAACACACACATACAACTGAACCATTTGATAGTACTGTAGATCCAGCTACAGCCATTCAGTCAAAGCCTTTCACATTTTACTGTGTACACACTCCCTCTTTCACCACCATAAAAAGGTAAATAATCCTTTCCCCACCTTTTTAGAGCGGAGTCCATCTGGCAGTGCTTTTGGCAGTCAGGAGAACCTTCGATGGAGGAAGGACATGACCCACTGGAGACAAAACAGCGAAAAGATGGACAAGTACGCTCTTTCTAACACTTAATCCACTTTCCTAATTCTTACTTTGTCACAAAAAAACCCAAGACGCCCCAAGCTGATTACTCACTGAACTGTGTTCGGTGGTTTTTGTTCTCTGAAGGAACATACACACACATCATTTCAAGTTCATAAAGGATATGTACAACATAGTCCATAAATGTGTATGAAAATGTCCATCTCCACTTAAACGTTTCCGCTCCACGTGTGCTTCTTTTGCACTTTACAATCAGTCGTTTAGAAACATAAACCAATACATTATGTTCTGTGTTCAAGTGTGCAAATGAAGTCCATCTAGTAGTAAATACAAACCATCACACACTCTGCCACAGCCCATTCAACGTTCATTATTATCCATGTTTTGCTTTATTTACATAGGAACAGACTTATTTAAAATATGATTTCCAAGTGTTAAAACCACAGATATCTGTGTTGCATGCACTCTTTAAAAGACCTACTGTTTTGTATCTTATGTCACAATGTGAGCTGTACTCATTGACAAACGATACAGTGCAATGCTTTTTTTGGTTTGAAATTAGTTTATTGTCTCTGTTCTTGTAAATTCAGCTCCAGCCTTTGTTTTTTCTGTTAATTTCCATTTGTTCTCTCACGTTGCTGTGTGTTTATGTAGGGGTCACAAATCAGTCAGGTATTGTATGGTCAACATTTGCTGTGTGCCCCTTTTGAATTCCCCCCTGCTTTAGTTCCTCATTTATGGTGTATTCACATGCTTGTGGGCAGTTAGACAGTTGCAATGGACACAAAATGAATTAATAAGTTTGTATCAGATTTCCTCCTTATTAACTTGGCTTTGAGCAAGTCATGATTTGTTAATTAATTTTTGTTTTGGTTAATTATTCTAGCCACTGATGCACCCATATTGTGATTCATTTCCTCTCCATTTTGACTTCCTAAGCTCACACATGCACATGAATGCACCAACAGAGACCCTCCCTGATCCTGGTTTTGACCCTTGAATTCCCCATGCCATCAGTCCCTCTGTCCTGGTAACAATGTCTGTCTCGGGGTTGGTAGTGGTTGCTGTGGGTCTGTTTTGCTTTTTAACCAGTGTGCTTCTTGTTTTGGGGTTCTGACTCGTGTGTCTCCTTGTCATAGATTCTTTGTTCTTCTGAAAGACATAAAAGTCCGACGCATTACAGCTAAAAGCCAGTCCTGTTATAGTTTCATATGCTCAAACGTAGCCATTTTAGGACATGTAGTAGTGCTGCACGATATGGTAAAAAATCATATCATAATCATATTGCGATTATTTTGACGGATACTACTATTGCGATATGATTCAGAATTAGTGGGAATGATAATTTTTGCATCACAAGTTTTGTTTTCACGTAAAAAAACTATTAAAATCATGATGATGTAATCATTTGTTGGGGTCTGTACCAAACAAATATGTTTTCTTACACCAGAGAACAAGATTGGTAGGCCCGGGGCATCTCTGCAGCACTACAGGACTTCATTGTAATGCTGTTTTGTCGCAAGTTTGACCTGTTGTCAAAACATTGCACCTTCTGCGATTTGGATTTTGCACCTCGCCTTATTGCGATTTTGATAATATTGCGATTAATTGTGCAGCCCTAACATGTAGATATACAAGGTTTAGTCCTAGTGTTCCACCTATAGTGCAGGAATATGTTGCTCAGCTGTTCTTAAGAGTGAAAAACAGCCTCCTTAATGCCTTCAACCGCTTAACCGTCTGGTGAGGGAAGTTATAGGTTAGGGCTAATTTTCTACATGTCAATCAGCATGCATTTGTTCTGTGGATCATTTGAATAGTTTGAGGTCTGTGCTTTGCAGGTCAAGAGACTCATTGCAACGTAATGTATATATAACATTTCTAAAGTTTGTGCTCTTGTTGTATCAAGATATAATATTTTGCCAAAATGTATGAAAACAAGGATATTGGCTGAGGTTCTACTCAGCATATACCTTTTTTTCCCACACAAAGATTCATAAACAATGGCTTTAATGTAGTGACTGTAAGCTCGTGCAACATTCAGGGCCACATCATCGGCATCGAAATTTGGGAGGGGTAATCTTTTATGACAGTGTGTTCTGGTTTCTTTATTGTAGGACCAGAGCAGAGCTGGAACACGAAGCACTTATTGATGGTAACCTTGCGACGGAGGCCAACATAATTATTCTTGATACTTTGGAAATCATTGTACAGGTACGCGTGAAGTGAACAGCTATGTATTCTAACACTTAAGCATACATGACACACTCCTATAACAACTCCATATGTGTCCCTCTTGCTCCAGACGGTTTCAGTGACAGAGTCGAAGGAGAGTATCCTGGGTGGGGTGCTGAAGGTGTTGCTCCACAGCATGGCCTGCAACCAGAGCGCCCTCTACCTCCAGCATTGTTTTGCCACACAGAGGGCATTGGTGTCTAAGGTTAGACTACTGGACTTCTATTAAAGTGCTTCAGGTCGTCCATGCAGTTTCTTCCAGGACTTCATGCTTGTATTGAGTCATTTTGGGTGTATTTCTCTCTGCCTGTGTAGTTTCCTGAACTTCTGTTTGAGGAGGAAACGGAGCAGTGTGCTGATCTGTGTTTGCGATTGTTGAGGAGCTGCAGCAGCAGCATAAGTACCATCAGGGCCCACGCCAGCGCCTCCCTCTACCTCCTCATGAGGCAAAACTTTGAGATCGGCAACGTGAGTACAACTGAAACGTTTAAGGTTTACGACCCAAAATGTCATGCTATTAGAACTAATGAGCAACATTTGCTCATAAACTTGGGGTGATGGGTTGTAACTACTATGTATCAGTTGTAAAGACTGAAAGTACCATTGCTTGTACCACACGTGCCTCCAGAAATGACCTAATTGAATCTCTGGTGTTAAGAAGCCTTATGAAGCCATGTGCTTTGCAGGACCTTTTTGTTCAGAGAACAGATTGTTCAAAATGATCTGATTACTTTAAAAAGCACTGCTATTATAATTAAATCAGTTATTATGAGGGACTAAATAATTGCTGGTTGGCCAGTTATCAGCTATGTTCTAGTAATGGTTTATTCCTATTTTTCTTTCACTTTAAATCACCCAATTTAGTACAAAACCAAACCAAAACCAGTGCAATTAGCCATCCAATTTACTGGTGAATGGATCATTTCCTTTGTTATAGTACAGGCAGACTTTTCACACACTTTTTTGAAAATTACTTCCAAAACAGGGACATCTACTCTTCTGAGTGCGCCCTTCGCAGTCCATATCTGTCACATGAAAGCCTGGTAGCCCTGACAAAATATTATTTGTTCAAACCTTTCTTCTCTTTGTTGTTGCCTTTCCAGAACTTTGCAAGAGTGAAGATGCAAGTGACCATGTCTCTGTCTTCGCTGGTGGGAACATCCCAGAATTTTAACGAGGAGTTTCTGCGTCGCTCTCTAAAGACCATCCTCACCTATGCAGAGGAGGACCTGGAGCTGAGGGAGACAACATTCCCAGACCAGGTACTGATTTATCCACCAAAATGTTTAGTTGTCGTCCATCACAGTGTGAGAAGACTGTTGACTGACTGGCAACTTCTCATTGATGATTGATTTTATTTACTGAATTAATTGATTTTTACTTCTGTACTCCACTGCCCCTTAATTTCTGTAAGATAACAGATTGGGGAAGGAGTAACTCAAGGTCTCCATTCTTTTTTTTTTTCCACAGGTCCAGGACCTTGTGTTTAACTTGCACATGATCCTGTCTGACACAGTCAAGATGAAGGAGCACCAGGAAGACCCTGAGATGCTGATAGATCTCATGTACAGGTACAGAATACATGCACACTCAAGGACCTTTTGATTGCTTACAAATGTATCTTGCTTACAGATGACCTTCTACAATGGAATGTTTTGTGCACTGTGATCATCATTATCTTGTTGTTTATGTGTTTCCATGTGTGTTTGACGTGTCTGTGTCTTTACTTTCATGTGCATCTCCAGGATTGCAAAGGGCTACCAGACGTCTCCAGACCTGCGGCTGACGTGGCTTCAGAACATGGCTGGAAAACACTCTGAGAGGAATAACCACGCTGAGGCTGCTCAGTGTCTGGTGCACAGCGCTGCTCTGGTCGCAGAATACCTGAGCATGCTGGAGGACCGCAAGTATCTGCCTGTGGGCTGTGTCACCTTCCAGGTAAGGAGAGTACTGGACACATGTAATGTGCGTGCATATGCCTGTCTTTTTGGCAATAGAAATGTCTGCTGATGTGTGTGCTTGTATTTTTTTTTTCCCCCCTTACATTTGTTCATGTGTATGTACACGCATGCTCCAGAATATTTCCTCCAACGTGCTGGAGGAATCTGCAGTTTCTGATGATGTGGTGTCACCAGATGAGGAGGGCATTTGCTCAGGGAAATATTTCACTGAGATCGGCCTCGTGGGACTCCTGGAGCAGGCTGCTGCCTCTTTCTCCATGGTGAGAAGTGGAGGACGATAGATGCATGTTGACAACCATGCCGAGGATGTAATCAGGGATTTTGGAGCAAGTGGCTTCCTCTTGCGCTCACCAAACAAATTAACACATTTTACTCTCATAAACATGTCATTGTATTCAGCAGTATATTCATCTGTAATGTAACTTTAATGTACAATACACAAAGGCTGTAGTCAGATGTCCGTGGAACTTCTCCAGTGATCCTAATTCAGGCCTTTAAGTCTCTGAAACTCTATACAATTTGGCTGATGTGTTGGTACTTTTGGTTGACTGATTGTACCATGCTAACATTTGTCTCGATCTCCCTTCCAGGCCGGCATGTATGAGGCGGTAAACGAAGTGTACAAGGTACTGATCCCTATCCATGAAGCCAACAGGGACGCAAAGAAGCTATCCACCATTCATGGTAAACTACAGGAAGCCTTTGGCAAAATTGTGCATCAGGTAAACACACACACAGTGTAGATCTCATCTTTCACACTAGAAGTGAAGCTGACACTGCATTTATACAAGAGCCATAAGAGAAATGTAGTTTTTTTTTTTTTTTTATTTCCTTTGTCAGTCTCCTGCCATGAAAAGATCACATCTGAGTTTAATAAAGTTATAGATTACTTTTTTCCTCCTTTGTTCCTGTGTAAATTCAGTAATATGGATCAAGAATAGCATGTTCCAAGATCGTCACTCAATATGAACACCCCAAAACAGGCACATGAATGTTTTGCACATGCGCACTTTTGTCACACATATGACATCTGTCACATTTATAGGGCAGTGTAGAGGGGTTGCGTTTCTTCCAGCACGATCTTATAATAGAAAAATCGGACAAAACCAAGGTCGGGCTATAAGGAGCAAAGTTTTTCATCTACAGTGCCTCAGAATACTTTGCATTCTTCACGGTCTTGACACAGGTAACACCATAACAACACCAAACAACTGGAAATATCCTGGAAATGTAGTCCTGTTGCTTAGCCTTCACACAGATACAGCTTTGCATGGTTTTATTATTTGGCATATCAATTCCAGTTTATGTATTCTTTGTCAGATACCTTGCATGCTTAATTATATGTGTAAAGTATGAAACAGAGGATACATGAGGCATGGGAAGAGACTCCTCTTGTGGTTTTTCTTGAAGTGCAGTCGTGTGACCCATAATGACAATGTCAAGTTACAGTGTGGGCAGCGTTACAGTCGTCTGGTGTGCAGAGCAACTGCTCTCACAAAGCCAACACTTTTTTGGTGACAAAGAATGATCCTCGATTCATTCACAGAAAGGTGTTTTTTTTGTTGTTGTTGTTGTATTTTCGTCAGAGGTCAGTTGCTCTGTTCTCCAGCTCGACGGCAAGTAACCTGGATCAGTTCCATTCTCCTTGCGGTAACATCACTGCGCGTGTGTTAATGCCACACTGTGTGGAGGGGTGTATATGTGTTGTCGTTCACTTGTCCTGTATTCTCTTTGTCACACAGAGTACTGGCTGGGAGGTAGGTGGCTAAACAGTTCCTGCTTGGCCCTGCTCATGTTGTTTATCTTTTTGTATTGTTGTTTTTATTTACTCTCATCTTTTTATTTGCTAGCCGTGGGCATTCAGTTGCTCTCTTTGCTTTGTTACATACATTCAATCCATTAACATCTGCAGACAATGTCAACTGTCTGCCCCCGCTGGGGACACTTTCTGTATAAGCAGCAACACCCTCACCGTTTTCCTCTCTCCTCCCTCCTCTTAATGTGCAAGAGGAGCTTGTGTTGATAATGTGACAGTGTTGGCAGGCTGTGCATGGGAGCCACAGTGTGTGACACTAATGACCAAAGTCTCAGTGAATGCATCACTCTCCCTGTCCTCATCTTCTCTGTCTGTCTGCTGGTGTGTCAGTCAGGACACAGTCATTGACTGGCACCGTCTGCTCTCACACTTCATCTCATCTCATCTTCAACCACAGGGCTCGATTTCAGTGCGCTGTTCTCAAGCGAAGAGCATCCGTTAGCCTTCCCGTTCTAGCCATTGGTCATTCTTTTTACACCATTAAATGAGCCTTTTTGAACACCAGGTGTTGCAGACTTGCATTGGGTCGAAGCTGGAACCAAATTCCTGAGGCAGTCAGTCTTTTTTTCCAAGAGGGTTCAACTCACAGTAATCTCAGGATTACTTGATTTATCCCTTTTGATTTTGATCAGTTCTTATTCTTGCCCTTTCTTTTAGTAGTTCAAACTAAATCGACCCCTGACTTTTATTTTTTCTTTCATCCATTCTGTTCTTTTGTTAACAGTATTAACCTCTGAGTTCTTATGGTTTGTTGCATGAAATGGACAGAGCACTCTGTTCCTTTTGGAAATGCACTGAGAGTGCATGTTGTGCTTCTGAAGGTGGTGGATCTTTATTTTCTCACTTTGTCTTTCTGTTTTCTTCGTAACTGTCTGCCTTTGCATGGTCTGGATCCTCCACAATGAGTTTATGTTCCTTCTCAATATCAATGGAGATATTTTTGCTGTTGTGTGTTAGTTTGTGTTGTTTTGGCAATTCTCTGGAGGAACCCAATCCTCATTAAAATTTGTTCTGTTTTCTCCTTTTTGATTTCCCTGGTTGCCGACCCTTCCTTCCCACTTTTCTTAATTGTGTCTTGTGGTAAGTTCCTTAGTTTTCGGGGCCTCTTAAATTTTTTTTTGAAGCAGCAGTTGCAATAGAAATACAAGATGGATTTTTAAGATTTGCCTCAAACTTGCAGTTACCATTTAATTGTCTTTTACTAGAAGTCAGATGACAACTCGCAGCTCCCTTTATCATGTTCTACACACACACACACACACACACACACACACACACACACTTGTATCAGACCTGCTCTGCTTTCTGACTTTAAGTATGTACGTTAATGTGAAGTTGCTTTCCTGACGTTCGTTCCAAGTAGAGGTCTGTTTAGAACAAAATGTTGATTTTCTGTATTTGATGGCCACTTTCCTGTCACTGAAACCCCAGGGTGGTTGGGTTCGAGGCATCAGTAGTTATGGCCATTTTTGTTCTGCAGAGACTCGTTTCTCAGGCTTCCTTCTGTTCTCTGTCTCTGCTCGTGACTCCTGTGGCTGATTGATGCCATTTAAGGCTGCGTTTTTAGCAGCCTTCTCTGTTGCTTTGATCTTTGAGCTTGGCCTATTTTCCTCAAAACAGGCAGAATGCAGACAAGGAAAATATGTGCGTACAAGCTGGGCAAAAAGACGACGTCAGTGTTCAAGTTGATTTCAGTTTATTGAATAATAATCTAATTTAGGATTATATATTATACTTGTTAATGACGTGGATATTCTGCTGGCTGGTAAAAGAGGTTGTTGTTTCTTGTTGATCTTTTGCCCTCTGCCTGTCCTCTGTACTTTACAAGTGTAGAGGTGGAAAAGCCGTACAACAAGCTCATAAAAACTGGAAGGGATTCAAATATGTGGGACTGTGGTTACCACTGACTAAATGTGTGGATGATAATCTGGAGGTTGCTACTTTCTATCTGCTTCCTTGGCCTTTTTTGAAAACCAATTATATGCTATATATTGCTATTTACATATACAAGTATTATATATGTTAGCTATATGTTTGCAGATTGCCGTGCAGATGATGAACCTCCCTGTTGCATTTTTAGCTGTCGTCTCTCTGAATGAACTACAACCCTTTCTTTACTCCTGTGAACTACACAGTCACAACTGGAGCTGTAGTCTGCCATTGTTGGACGGACTTCCCATCAGATTATAAAGCGAATCAAAGAGCCATCATTTGGTTGCCACAGTAGATTACATTATGTAACCGTGATCAGCATAAAAAGCTCACCATTGCGAGAGTTTGGGTCCCAGACTGGTGTCTGATTTGGACAATGGCTCTTTTGATATCTAAAAGTTATTTATTTTGACAGTTTATTTTTTTTAAGCTCTGGCTCAAAGTAAACACGTTCTCATATGAATTTAATTCCTATTCTTGCACAGCACTAACATTTATCTTCCTCTGCTCGCAGGATGGAAAGAGGATGTTTGGTACGTACTTCAGAGTCGGATTTTACGGTTCAAAGTTTGGCGACTTAGACGAGCAGGAGTTTGTGTACAAAGAGCCGGCCATCACAAAGCTGGCGGAAATCTCTCACAGGCTCGAGGTAAATACCACCATGTAGGCTGTAGATTTCCTGTAACACCATTATTCTTACGATCCTCCTCTCTTTGCTGTGTGTGCTTTTAGTGGTCTTCTATTTAAAACTGATGAGGCTCTTTAATGCTTTTCCTGTCAGGGTTTCTATGGGGAGCGATTTGGAGAGGACCAGGTAGAAGTCATTAAGGATTCCAACCCAGTGGACAAGTGCAAGTTGGACCCAAACAAGGTTGGTGTTGGGCAGAGTGTACATTCCCACCTCGTTGGATGAGCGGATGGAGATGGATCAGCTTGTGAACGCAGTTTAGAGTGATTTTTAGTCAAGCTTTTAGTCCCGAGCATCAGTCTTTACCAGAAGGAACACAATCTAAAAAACTCAACCAATCAAAAATATGATTATTTTTATTTCTGCAGGCGTTCATCCAGATCACTTATGTGGAGCCGTACTTCGACACGTACGAGATGAAGGACCGCATCACGTACTTTGACAAGAACTACAACTTGCGACGTTTCGTCTACTGCACCCCCTTCACTCTGGATGGGCGGGCCCATGGGGACCTGCACGAACAGTTCAAACGCAAGACCATCCTCACCACCTCCCACGCTTTCCCTTACATCAAAACACGCATCAACATCATCCACAAAGAGGAGGTGGGTGAACGGTTTACAACCAGTTCACAGAAAACCACAGTCCTGCAGAAACCTTAGTTTTCATTTCAAGCCTTTTTTTATGCAACTGGTTCAGTTTAGCTTGAGTTCTTCTCAGACAGCCAACCAAACCACTAATACATATGTACGTTTTTTATTTTTTTGTGCAAAACAACATACGGTAGTTTATCGCCACCTGTGGAAGGATGATATTCTGGAGATTAGGTGGTAATAAAAGGGAGCTGTTTTATCCAACTCTTGATGTGCGCCCTGATCACTAACACCACTCGTCTCGTCGTCACTTTCCAGATTATATCCACACCCATCGAGGTGGCAATAGAGGACATGCAGAAGAAGACTCAGGAGCTGGCATTTGCCACCCACCAGGACCCTGCTGATGCAAAGATGTTGCAGATGGTCCTACAGGGCTCAGTGGGCACAACTGTCAACCAGGTAAAGTTTTAAGATGTCCGGTGTATTTGACAAGAAATATAGTTCTGTATTTGCGGTGGTACACTGGTATAAGATGCTTCCATTTTGCGTTTTGGCAAAAAGTAAAGTTGTAGATGGGTAACCAATACCATACTATCTGTTTTCCTCAGGGTCCTTTGGAGGTGGCTCAGGTGTTCCTGTCAGAGATTCCCAGTGACCCAAAGCTGTACAGACACCACAATAAGCTACGACTCTGCTTCAAAGACTTCACAAAGAGGTATGGACTTCCAACATGTTGGAAATTTGTCTGAGGGACACAAGATTTAATATGGAAGCACATACTCATGAGACAACAATCTCACTCTTCTGTGATCCATATCTCGAAATAATGAGAAAATGATGTTGTAATTCTGCGAAGAGAATATATATTTATTTATATATATGTTTTATATTTAATGGGTTCATGTTGATTTCTATGCAAAACAGAGCACTTGTCTGTTCCAATGGCTGATTTAGCTGAAAGTTAGCTGAAAAATGAACATTGAACTTCGCCTATAGATGACAACCTTAACATGACCAAATGCCCCAATAAGCCTTGAGCAAGGCAACGGTTCTCTATCTGCAGTAGCAAACATTTTTGGCATGTAACTGTAACTGAAGAATCTACCTGCCAGCATTTGACAGACTTCTCTGCCAAAGGTGTGAAGATGCCCTACGTAAGAATAAGAGCCTGATTGGTCCAGACCAGAAAGAGTACCAGAGAGAGCTGGAGAGGAACTATCACCGGCTGAAGGAGGCGCTGCAGCCCCTCATCAACAGAAAGATCCCTCAGCTTTATAAACCTGTGCTGCAGGTCAACTCACACAGGTAGGACTGTGTGTGTGTGTGTGTGTGTGTGTGAGAGAGAGAGTGAGTCATATGGTTTGGATGTAATATTAAATCAGTGTTTTTGTTTTTGCTTCTGGAAAAATCATGCAGCAAACGGACAACTTGACAAGGTAGTTTAGGACTTTCAGACTACATTCTGTGTTTGTGTCATGTACGGTTCCCACCGGTCACTGAATTTCTGCAACATAGGGGAAGTTGTAGAGCTGTATTCCAGAAAAGAAGAAATATTCAAGGAATATTGTTGGCAAATACAGTACATATAATGGCACGTCTAATAGTGAAGGCCAAACAAAAAAACCAACCTTAGCAAATTAAGAACGAGTAACGTTATTTATTCAATGCAGCTACAGCTTAACATGACAGATCATGTAAACGATGATCACAATGGGAACCCTACATTTGTCATTTACATCAGTCGCATAGCATGTGTGGATTTTCAACTTGGGTTTCACAGATCTGGATGGAAATACTACTTAGCTGTTGGACATTTTAGTCTTCCAAGCTTTGCTATTCTCACGAGCCAGGTTTCTTAAAAAATGTAAATAGCAGATAAGACAGTCTACATACTGCCAAAGTCACTGGGCTTGAAGTCAACTTAATCCCCCAAATCACATGATCTTTCTCTCTGTGTAAATGAAAACATGTTTTTGTTTATTTTTTCTTCCTTGATTTCCAGAGATTCCTTCAGCAGAATGAGTCTTCGCAAGCTTGACATTTGAAGATGAAGAGAATACAGGCGCGCACACACACACACACACACACACACACACACACACACACACACACACACTCACACAGAACAGAACAGAAACTGCAATATTAATTTATTCTCGAGTGTAAATAGGAGTGTCTTCAAAGTTGGTCAGTGTTTCGGAGTGTGTGCTAAAAGAGAGGCTACAGTGTTGCAGCTTGGTACGTCATTCCAGT
This sequence comes from Coreoperca whiteheadi, assembly GCA_011952105.1. Lineage (NCBI taxonomy): Eukaryota > Metazoa > Chordata > Actinopteri > Centrarchiformes > Sinipercidae > Coreoperca > Coreoperca whiteheadi. The sequence goes on along the minus strand of CM022489.1, from coordinate 7,959,393 downwards.
GTCTTAATTTGTTTACAGACAAACTGTTACACAATCAGAGGGACGAACAAGTGGATCTTAAAGATTAAAGAGACACCTTGGCATTTAGAATGTTTCTTTGCTGGCCATTTGTACACAAGGGCACACGTCTTTATATTGGTCCCTATGCTACCACTAAAAAAAAACAAAAAACAATCTAATATTAGCCTTCACAGAGCATTCTTTGTATTCAGTGGCTTGTTAGTTTACGTCCAGCAGATTCTGAGAACCCTTTATCAGCTAAAGTGCCAAAAACCATTTTCTTTCCGCCAAATTTTGAAAAGTGTCTGCAGAAAAGGTACGATTTTAAAAGTCAAGGTGTCTATTTAATTATGTACTGTGTCAAAAATCTGTATTCAATTTCATGTGTGCACTTTTTTTTATTACGGTGTAGCAATGCATTTTACAACTTGAAAGTTTATGTAATTCAAAAGACGAAAACATGCAAAAAATGGTACCATTATTTATCATGACGCTTTATTATCATTTTTAGTTGAAAGAATGTTTTAAAGTTAGGTACTTTAAACATACTTGTAAAATTTTATGTAGTTTTGTTTTTGTTTATTTTAAATATTTTACAAAATAAATATTTTAATGTTTGGTTGGTGTATGCTGTAATCTTCTTGCTTCCTAATGTGTCTTTTGTGTTTGTATAGGATTAATGTTATGTTGGAGACAACAAATCAGTAGGCTGTGAATAAGAGTATCGCCATGTTTGGCAACAGTGAAAAGGATTGGCAAAGAGGACACGTGAAGGTAAAAGCTTTATTGCTTATGGTACGAACCTGCCAACGTTAATGTAATTACACCTGGCATGAGTTTCAGTTTAAAGGAGATAACACACTTATTGTGGCTGTTACATTACATTAAACCAGATCAGTACGCACAGTGAAATTCGTTCCCAGCTATGATTTATAGTGAAATAACTGAATATGGCAGAGAATGGTTGTAACTCATAAAGCAAAGCTAAATAATAACTGATTCAAGCCCTGAAACCATGATTGGACTTACAAACACTCTGCTGTAGAACCTGAGATGAACAATGTCACCGTTACTGAATATTTGAAACTACACAGGCCTAATACCATGACCATATTTTTCACACGCAAAGAGATATTAATTACAAAAAACACTGAACGAGCAAAAAACTGTAATCCTTAATCAATTGGCAAGTCAATATTTGAGCATTCAGAGACACATTTATAAGCATAGAACCAGTCGTGAAAGCAAAAATCAAATCTATCATAATTTTCCCCAGCTTGTTCTGGAGAGAGAACATGCTAATCTTGCTGGATAATCTGTCTTAAAATTAAATGCTGGAATCTGGTTGTTGATTCACTTGCAGTCAAAGCATTTAACTCTGCGCTGCTCTCAGCTACACTGGATGTACGCAGCTTTGAAGATGGCGAGCAATCGAATCCATACCGCTCAGATGTGTCTTAAACGAACTTTCTAACAGATCCTTTTCTCTAAATAACAAATAGGAAAAACAGAACTGGAGGTCATATGTTGTGGGAGTCCAAGTCTAACTGAAAAGGGATTTACTCGGTAGGTTTTAAACCCTCCTGTTTTTGACATTTCCCTTTCAGGATTAAGGAACTAACCCTTTTAAATAACAGATCCAGATTTGCACACTAAATCAGACATTGAAAGATGAACGAGGCAGTTTTTCATAACCTTCCTAAATGTATCTTATAAAAACCCGATAGCTTACTGAAGAAATACACATTTAAGAGTTTGTATCTTCTCTGAATTTGCACCTTGAAAAAGCTTCTGATGGCTGCGCTGAGTGAGAAACTGCTGCTGAGCACCCTGCAGAAGCTATTTCAACAAAATATGTATATACTTAACATTTTAGTGTGCTTCATGTAAAAATATGCTATTATGGGAAGTGTTACAAATCAGTCAAACACTGCGTCTTTCCAGTACAGATTGCTTCAATTTCAGGCTTCAGATTTATAAAACCATGTTAATGTTTGTATATAAAAACTTATGAACAAGGAATCAGTGCAATAGCTTTTCTTAAAAACTACAAAAATTATCGCAGAAAAAAAAAAAATCTGCCGCCTATTCTCTCTAACTTAACTAAGTGTATTCTGCATTGCCTTACAAGTGGAAAGGATTTTTGTCTTATTTGGCTTTTAGTTGAGTAATTGACTCCAAATATACACAGCACCGACAAAGTCTGATGTAAATGCTAATCAATGGATTATAGAAAAATATTCAATTAGTCTTTTGCATTTTCACTCAATTAAATTCTAGTTCTAAAGTGCTTTTCCAATTTGTAAAAAGAAACCATACAAACTCAATAACTGAGAAAACATCAAAACAGAACATGTTGTATACAATGACAGAAAAAGTATAAAGGCCAGTGTCCAAGATATAATCGTACAGAAAGCAAAAAGACAAGCCACTGTACTCTGTGTACAGGGGCGAGAATCACATCCAAAAAGGCTGATGTCATCCCCACTGTCTGATTATTTCTAAAATATGACTTTGAACCCAAATTGGCTCATCTGAGGTGAGTCCAGACATAGCACTCAGTGAGAAGGTCTAAACAGCTTGTTGCAGTGTGGGCTGAAAAGTATCTTCAGTTTAAGTGCTAATATGGCAGCCACAGTATTTTTGGCACTGTTTTGTAGCATTGCAAAACACAACAGTCCTCTGTCTGGGTGCTCAGCCTCAAGAGCCTGACTGGCACCACCCCCTGAGTCAACAGCAGTCCTGGCGTTCATGTTAAGTGTTCAGGCATCCTTCTGTAGAACAGCAGGTAAGGTGTCGATGAGGAGCTAGTCTCAGGAGAGCAGGCTCGCAGGAAATCCTCCTCCTCAAACAAACGCACTTCGGAGTCATCGAACAGCAGCCATTTGCCCTCATATTCAAGGAGGTTGTTGCAAGCCTGCCGCTCTGCGGCCTCCTCCCTGCCACAGGAAGTCATCGATGCCTCAGGCTCCTTTTTAAGTCCTGCTTCAGTATTTTGGCCAAGGCTGTTGATGGTCTTTCTTCCTTTGGATCCCTCTGTTGTTCCACTGCTGGCTGCCTTCTCCGTGTGTTGGCTGCTGCTGTTTCCAAGGTCATAACTAGACAAACTCCTCTGGCCCCCCAAGAGTCCAACCCCACTCTCCGACAGCTTTTTGCAGCCCGTTTTGCTGCTAGCCAAACTCGCACCTCTCGGTCCCCTCACGTTCAGGCTGAAAGATACCTCTCCATCATCGTAGTCCAACACTTCGTCTTTCCCCCGTGTGCCCTCTTTACTTTCCTTCTCCTCCTCCTCCATTTCTTTTCTGTCCTGCAGGCAGAGCTTCACATCTTTCAGATCAGACATGCGGACGTAGGCGGTGTAGTGGCCGCTGCTAATGGTGACACCACTGTGCATGACCACACCAAACAGCTGATAGCGTTGATCCTTGGAGGAGGAGGGCCGAGTGCACCACTCGTCCAGACACAAGGTCAAAGGGGTCTGCAAGGGAGTGTTCACTTTAGACAGACCTGCATACGGGTCCAAACTAGGAGGAAAAGAAACCAGGAGATGAGTTCATATCTATGATAGGAATGAATACCACACTCATGTCACTGTATTCAAGAGGACAATTCAGAATTTAGGTGAGACTTTTCCTGTGTAATACCAGACTTCATCACAGTCAACTGTATCATGTTTCTTTACAATTAGAATATTATAAATGTAGGTTAATCAGGTGTAAAAAAAAAAAGAAGCCCTTTGCAGTGCAAATACTGTTTTAATTAGTCTGATAACGTGTTGATTACTAATTTTCCTCTTCACTTTCTATTAGTGCAAGCATATTCTAATTTGCCCTTGTCAAAAAAAGACCGTGTATTTTTCTCTTGCAGCAACTTTCAGAGATGCAGACTTTATCTGAATTTCTGTGAAAATCAGTCAAAAACCAACAACTGTGAGCCTTTTTTATCCTCAAAAGTAATGAGGGTAGCATTTAGTTGATTTTACATTCAAATAAATACAAAGACCAATATGTCTATACTCGGTCAGAGTACTGCAGGACAGAAGCTAATCTACAGTATATTAGAAGAAAATACTGAAAGAAAGAAGACAGAACAGTAAAGTTACGTGTGTTGACAATTCATCAACTCACTCTAAACTGTTGGCAGAGAAGCGCTTCAGGTGAATGGTGATCACTTCAGGAGTTCTGTCAAACAGCAGACTTCTCTCCGCCTCTGTGTAATGATGACAGGTCTCACAGAAGTATTTGTCCTCACCAACGATGCGCTCCACTGAAGCAAACTGGGCTATGGCCCATTTCAGAGTCTTCAGCTCTGGTTTAGGATCAGGAGAGACTGCGGAGAGAGAGGACATCAGTTGTATCAATTATGTTATATTTCTTCTGAATTGTGGTCTGGAAGAAAGACGAAGGGTGTACACATTCATGACATGATATTTTCCTGGATATCAATGATAAGACTGCTTTCCAATTTTATTTGGCAAAGGCTCACATAAAAAAAACTTTAATCTTCCCTATGTTACCTACATTGTTTGCAACAACACACACATAGGGCTTTTAATGAATAACAGTACAGGAACTTCAGCGTTTTTACCGGGTGCAAAGAATTACTGTAAAAATCCTCACCCTTAGAGAGGTCGTCTGGGCTGCTGGGTTCATCATCAAGCACTGGGACACTGATGTCCTGGAAGTCCTCTCTCCTCTCTGTGAAGCTCTCACACTCCAGACAGCGAGTCCTCAGAACCAGTTGGCCCTGGAACAAGTGCTCCATCAGGTCCAGACCCCCTGAATATAACAGCAAGACAGGGCTGATAAATCAGTCATATTTTATGTCTGAAAACACAAGATTATTTGGTCTGGTTTCCTGTAATCTTTCCTATTTTCCCTTCTTACTCTATTCCAATTGTTTGAAAGCTGGTTTTAAAATAAAATAACCCTTTAAGGGAGAAACACTAAAACCAATGTCATGAAAGTCTGTTTGGGGCCCCATACGAGAATTATAATTTAATAACTTGGCTTAATCAAGAGGCTGTGAAAAATCTCTTGAATGCAAATTAAATAGGCAAATCTCTAAAATCACCTGAATGACCTTAATTCTTTTTTTGCCCTCCATTTTATGAGTTTGATATTTATCAATACTACTTAATGAACCCCTCATTTCATGCACCTGGCAAAATAGATCACCCATATTAAATAAAAAATAAATAGTTATCTTTTGTTCTCAAAGTACTGCCCATGCCCCATTCATCTCACACCTTGAGGTCTCACTGCCTTCTGGTCTTCAGCCATGTTTTGTGGCGATCTCTCCTCACTGGTCTCCTCAGTCCGACTCTGGTCGTCAGTCAACCCGCTCTCCTGCTCTGGCTTATTCTGGTTCTTCACGGTCACGGAGCTGATCTTCCCCACCCTGCGGAACTTGGAGAAAATACTCGGTTGTTTCCCAGAAGGCCTGAGCCAGCTCAGCTTAGTCGTCTTCTTTCTTTTCCCATCGGCCTTTTCACCTTTCCCCTCACTGTCGCTCCCTCCTTCCTCCTCCCTATCTTTGTCTTGGGTGCTGTCCACCGTGAGGTCACTGGAGGACCTCCTCTTGGAGCGAGTGAGGGGTTTATTTCTACTGGCGCTGTCTTCCTCAGCATCCGATTTCTTAAACTTGACAGATTTTGGCTTCTTTTTGGCGTTCCCCACTTCACTGTCACTTTTCCTCTTCCCACTGACTTGGCCGTCCTCTTCTGTAGGAGTTTTGGATTCTGCTACAGAGCTGCTGGACCCCAGTTGGACACCCTTCTCAATTTTAACGTGCGTCACATCGCCACCCTCCCTCTCCAGCTCCTTCCTGATGGTTTCACAAGCCTCTTGGATATATCCCAGGATGCACTGCAGCACCTCCTGGGCATCGTGCTGAAGATAGCCTTCATACATGGGATTCAGCTGCCTGCAAACACACGTAGAGCTGTCAATTAGTTCACTGATGGAAAAATAATTAATGATGAATATTTGCCTGTTTCAGCTCTACAAATGTGAAAATGGGCTGCTATTTTTTGGACTTTGTCATTTTAACACATTAGTTTGGGTCGGACAACTTATAATGGGTATTAGTGGTTAATATTGAGTTTTTATGGACTAGACCAATAAAATAAATACAATCAAAGAATCCATTTGTTGGTTTTCCTGCATTTCATTTTAAATACACACTCAAACAAGTAATGATAGTATCTGGGTGTTTAATTACAACATTTTATTATAAGTCAAAACAATGCTCATGATAACAGAAGGTGGTTTAAGAAAAATGTTTCTTAAAATAAGTGAGGTTCAAGTTCAAAATTCTACTTGAACACACTTTAAAAAGTGTCTAGTTTTGTCCTACGTTACTCATTAGAAGTGAGCTACCTTACTGCTTGAATGTATGAGTTGAATTATAATTCAAAATAACCACATCATCACCTGAGTGTGTGGAGTATTTTACGAGGCGGTGTGGTGAGTTCTCCGTCACTGAAGCTGTCAGGGTTTAACAGGAAGCCGGACTGCAGCTGCTCCACAGAGGTTATCAGACTGTTGAAGCTCCCAAGAAGCTCAATTTGAGCAGGCAAAGCCTCGGCTGCAACGTCCGCCTGCTGAGAACGTGGTTGAAGAAATACAAACAAAATGAATGAAATAAATAATTGCATTACTCTAAAATTTCATGTGCAAAGCTTACGATTCTTAATTACCTGTGTTGATTGAATATGTTAATTTATGCAGCCGTTGTTTGCAAAATAAAAATGTAATTTGTATTGCACTTACCTCTTCGCTATTATCAGTGTCTTCCTTCGATTTGTATTTTCTTTTAGAGAGGTTGTACAGGCTCTTTATGCCTTCTTTGAGCCCTGGGCAGTAGTAAAGCACCTGCAGGAGCAATCAGACATCAACATGATTAGTCATCACATTTTTTACAAGGAATCTTATCTATACAGATGTATAGAAAACTCAGACAAGCTTCCCAAATGAAACCTTCTGGGCAGGATGTCACTGCTTTTGGTCTCATGGAAGACACAAACAAGTGACACATTTTGTTGTCTGCGAGTGATAATTACAACAAGGTTTCTGCAGGATTCACCAAGTTAAGACTTAACTCCAACATAAGATGCAATTTAATACCTGTTTCACAGCCAAAGTATGAAAGATATGAGTAAAAACCAGTAGGGGTGATAAGGCCTTTACAAAGTGCACGAATTTATTGACAGTTATATCATAATATTACATATTGTCAGTACTTCCCAGCAGTATATAACAATAATTCCTGTCATGGAATTCTCTCATATGTAAAGGCCACACCTGTGAGTCATTTCCCCTAGGCCCCATGTGTAGAGATATGGTCAACAGATAAGGGACAGAAACATGGCTATAGTCACTTACAATCCTAAAAAGGAACTGTTTTCAGCCGTGGCTCACTATACTATCTTCTGCCTCTGTCGGTTCAGGCTAGGGAGGAAACATCTCAATTACAGGCAGGGCCGTTAATTAGGCAACCCCAAGGTCACTGATAGCAGCTCTTGCCTCCTTCCTGAAACTAACTTACTTGCTCCAGGAATGCAAGAATTTAAGCATGACTAGTGACAAACATTACCGTCTATTCTCCGATAAGAAGAGCACATATGTTAAGGCCAAAGGTTCCTAACCGTTTAAGGGAAACATGTTAGACATTATAGCACTAGAAAGGAAAAAATTGTGTGGCATAAACATGAATTACTATTTTGATAATCGATTTGAGTCATTTTCTAATAAAAGAAAGTCACAATTCTCTGATTCCAACTCCTTTAATGTGAAGATTTTCTGGTTTCTTTAACCCTCGATGACAGTAAACTCAATATATTTGGGTTGTGGACAAAACAACATCTTGGACTTGGTAAACACTGAAACATTTTTCACCATTTTCCGACATTTTATAAACCAAACAACCAATTGAGAAAATAATAGACAGATTAATCAACAACGAAAAAAATCATTAGTTGCAGCTATACATGACCTCGACCGCCCTCATAAGCAGCAGAAAATAGACGGATAGATGGATGAACCCCTTAAAAAAAACAAAACGAATAATTAAAACATAATCCACAAGAATTGTATGAGGTCAGTGGTCTGGAGTAGTAGAACTGGAGATTTCCCAGCCAATATTTGCTGAAATCACACACAGAAACATTTTATAAGTAACATTACGGCCTATCGAAGGCTGGAATAATTACTTTAGACCTTTGAAAGTTAAATTAAAGACTTTAAGACTATGAGCCTTTTTAAGACTGAAGAGACCATGTACAATGTCAACGCAGAACCCAATAACACAAGTAGTGAAGTACTACAACACTGAAACGTTTCCTGCTTGCACACTGCGTAAGAGGTGGCCTTATTGTCTTACCAGTGGCCTAAAGGAAGAGTTGCCCTAACACATGCGCTATGTTCTTTACAAGAGAAAAGTCTTTCGTATTATGACCCCATGGCTACGGAGACTCTATTTGAACAGGTGTTGCAGAGATCACACAAGTGCCTCCAGCACCTGTCCGTCTCTGTTTACATCCAAACACTGCCGACGCAGATAAGCCACACAACGAAAAAAACTGTTAAATCCGCGACGAAGGTCAGCAATAGATGTGAATCACAATTTATTAGTGTTATATATTACATTTGATATAGGAACTGCATTTCATGAGATGGACACAGGCCCTTTTCAAAAACAAATATTTGTCCTGGTTGCTGATGTTTATTTCCGAGTTGTTTGGTCAAATATTTGCACTTCCTTTGTGGCGCATTATCCTTTCTATAAATGTCTGTGACTTATATACCTGAATGCAACATGCCATATACATGTATCTATACACATTTATTTTATTTAACCAGGTGAACCTCATTGAGATTAAAAATCTCTTTTTCGAGAGTGACCTGATTTATCTTAGCCAAAGAGCATTTAAAGCTTGAGTGCGGGACTTTTACATATGAATGAACGTCCGTTACGTTCAAGCTCTTGAAAAACGAGTTCACACAATGCTGATTCAGCCCATCACCGCCAGGTAAATCTCTGTATTTCGCAGTACACAGAGTATTTAAATCTGGTGTCTGTGTGGACATTACCACTCTGGCACACCGGTTTTGATGCATTTTATGCCAACCAGCAATGATTGGTTTGGTTTTGATTTGATTTGGTTTGCCAGAGCAAAGCGGGGAGCAACCCAGAGCCATGCAGAGAGCTCTGCCATCCACCATTGCTGTTAAAGGGAAGAAAAAAAAAAAAAAAGAAAAGACAAAAAGATTATTTTGATTGTACAGTTTGTATGCTTTGGTTATGTTGTATTGTATGCAGTCAGGCCAATAAAGCCACTTGAATTGAACGAACTTGATGCAACTCTCTCTCTACATGGCTCTGGAACAATCGTAGCGACGGAGTGGTTTAAAGGCAACAGAGTAAACCCTAAGAAGAATCTAAGAAAAGCGTCTGATGCTCCAGATGAAGGATTACAGTCAAAACAAGAGAGCGATTGACGGCGAGGACAAACATGGATAACCACTGAAGTAGCTTTAGCTTTTCCTGGTTAGAGAGCTCTGAGAGAAGGGTCTGAGGGCCGACACAGATGTGAAGTTACTGTTCTTGGACAGGTTGGTTAAATATTTGGAGTAGGCTATGTAGCTATTAACGTTACTCTACCTAAATAATTGATTTTTGTTAATATTTCTGATCAGGAGCCCGGGGTGAGCTCACTGTAGGCATACATCTTCAGCACGTGTTGACAGTGTTTGTGTAATTACTCTCCCCACCAGACGGGGGAGACAAAAGTTCCGCACTCCAGCATTAAAAAGGTGTAAATCCATTGTGTCTCTGCTGATGACGACCCACCTGTAAGACACTGTTCAAATAGCAGGTGTTGCCCAAGTTGTTGAGCCCCACAAATGGCACCAAGGTCTCTCTCTTCTCACATGGCAGGAGAAAGCCAGGTGAGGCTGTACATGGAGAAGGGCCAGGGACCACCTGATCACAGCTGCTGAACAGTGGAGGGGAAAAAAACAAAAACATAGTTTCAAATTAGAGAGAAAACCATCATCGGCTGCTCGTTACTTGTTTGATCCCTGCAGTTTCACTAGGGCTGGGCAATATGGTTGCAATTATATGTCATTGTTGTACATTACATGAAACCAACCTTTTAACATTTCTAAAACCAAGCATGACTAATTGGTTCGTTTGTATTTACATTTTAGTCAAAATCATTAAGTTCGAAAGCTGAAATCTGTAAAACGATGAACTTATATTATTATTCAGTATCATCACAATACGATTCCACCAGCAGCTGATCGACTGTAGCACAAAAGTATCGCCCGGCCCTACAGGCCTGTATCTACAAGGCAAAAATTAAATAAACAAATTAACTCCACTGCTCCCTGCTCATAGGCTACATCCTGGCTCCCGTGGAAGCTCGACTTCCTGTCCTCACTACTTGCCCTCTTTTCCGCGTGTAGATAATTGACTATATATTAATTAACATATACAGTCTAGATAAATGGATGAGACAGTAGTCGGCAGTGCGGGTTCCACTTAAGCATCATTTTCTGAGTAAGTCTAGAGCAGATCAATGATCATCACTATCCTGTTTCTGATCATGAATATTCAGGATCAACTCTCCCATGTTACAACTTTCCATGGATTGGAGCTGCTCGGTTGTCCTCCTGGACCCATCATCTTCCCTAATGTTTATTATTGCTATTCTGTACACACGACATCTATTGCATGTCTGTCCGTCCTGGGAGGGGAATCCCTCCTCCGTTGCTCTTCCTGAGGTTTCTATCTTTTTTGGTAGTTTTTCCTTGTTCGTGTCGAGGGTCTAAGGACAGAGGGTGTCGTATGTTGTACAGATCGTAAAGCCCTTTGAGGCAAATGTGATTTGTGATATTGGGTTTTATAAATTAAATTTAATTGAATTGGATTACCAACATATAACATACTGAAAAGTTTTAGCAAACCTAGACTTATTCAAATAACCAGTTTTAGCAGCCTTAAGGGGTCAAAAGCAGGGTTGCAGGACCTCCAGGGGTCTTTGAATGGGTTTCAAGGAATCCCCTGTATATCAGGATATTAGTCTGGGTTTCTAAGCGTTGTTTGGAAAATGAGCCCATTTTTAGTTCTCCTTTCCCAAGTAAACTGAGAGTGGTCAAAAGACCATATAAATGAGAAGATTATTCTTTGATATTCGGTTTAAAAGAGCATGGAGACCAGGATTTAAGAAGAAAAAGGATGCTTTTCACACACACCCACCTTGGCTCAGGCTCCCCTGCCTCAGCCGTTTTAGGTTCATCTGCTTGAGGTTCGGAGAAATCCAGAGCCCGTTTAGTTTCTTTCTTCTGGAGGAACTTCAGAGACAGTTTACTCTTCTTGAGGGGGCTCCCCAGCGCCGCCACAACATGTTCACCCTGCAGACCTGGCATCCTTTTTTGTTCCTCCCCTACCAAGATGCAACAGCGCAGCTCACTGTCAAGACGAGGAAACACAGATTGAAGTTTCAGCGGGCGCCATCAGAGTTCAAGGAGAACGAAAGTAACGTTAACTAACGTGCGCAGCAGTCAATAGTGCGCAGTTATGTTGACTACACCCAAACTAAATTAGCCACATTAAATTAAAGTAGACCGCTCTGGTTTACTAAATCCAACCCAGTTACTGACTGAACAACGCATTATATAACATGTTAGCTGGCTAACGCTAACTTACTCTCTTCCGTTCAGTGTAACGTTAGTTACCCCTCAACTTTTGAAACAAAACCGTTAACATTAGCAGCCATGAACCGTTATAGCGTAACGGGGTAGCTACGACTTAACGAACAGCGCACAATAAACAGGTGCTGTTGAGCACTTTACAGACGACGCAGCGACCAAACTGGGTCAACGCGGTGCGGCGGCGAAAGCAGGACACACGCTGTTTCTCACAGTTCACCTAAAGAAAACAAAACTCCGAACATCCCCACAGTGTCTACAGCTTTTTTTTACTCTTACCTGAATGAGTCATTCCAGATTGAAGTGTAATATATGTGACAAAATATCCAGTTAAGAGTCCTTCCCAGAGTATTTCACGATTCAGACGGTGCAGCAGAAGTTGGCGCTTTTTCCCGCTGAAGACCCACTGGCTGCTACATCGCCGGTGAAACACCGGGACGATATCAAAACTTCGGGAAAAAATGTCCGAATAACGGCCATCCCTGTTATTAAACGTATTTTAGACGGATACGTAAAACGTATTCTTCCTTCTGTAAAATTATATTAGCAGAAAAACTTACGCTCCAGACATCAGGCTTAGATTAGGTCACCTATTTAATTTGGGGCCCTCTGGCAAGTTTCAGAATCCATTTTTGTAGTCCGTTGTCAAGTTGCGTCAATATAGCTTGAATAACACCGGCAGTGGCAGTTTATATTCTTTCTTCAAAGTAAAGGTGAATAACTAGATGTTTAAAGCGATTCTACACTAATTAGGCTTCATAAATAGTCAAATTAAGCTACAACTAAAAGAGGAAAGTTTTGAAAAGGAAGTAAAAAGTTTGCGTATATGTTTGTAGTTTTACTTAAGTAAGATGCAAGGCTTTCACTTGTAAGGGCAGTTTTTTAAGGAGTATGGCTACTTGTTCGTAAGTAAAGGAAATTAATACTACTTAATACCACCACTGGCCAGTTGCTTTCTCATCAAACAAGGGTCACAGAGACTTTTTATTAATTTTACATGGAATTTAAGTTTAAATTTGAGACATCTACAATTATAACCTTCACCAATAGGGGTGTGTTACCAAATACATTGCATAAACTTTAGATTACCGTTTTGAGCAGCACTGATGACCAATTTACTATGTTTAATTGCATAAATAGATTAACCAGTAAATAAATATTCATCATTAATCTGGATACAGAGCTCAATATAGTGAATTGGTTAGAACGCCTCCTCCAGGGAGGGTCATTGATGTTTTTTATCCTAAAAAATATACAGTACTTATACTATGTATAAACATGGGGTCTGACATTACAACAAAACCTACATTTGTATATTATTTCATTCTGCATGCTGCACATTTAAATGATAGTTGAATTTCAGTTTTGTCATTTTGCCAGTGTAAGCATGTTTTAAGATGACCTTTTGACCTTTTTGAGTACAGTACTTTAGTAAATGTAATAGCTCCTTTCCACCACAGTGACTTAGAGGTATTCTAGTCTTGCTCTTCGGGGCACTTCTCGGGTTTTACTTTGAAGACAGTAAACGGAAGTGAAGTGAGTTGTATGTCGTCTAACTTGTACAATCGTCCTTTTTGCAGAAATAAACCTTAAAATATTGATTTGTGGATATTTTATATAAATGAGACGCGTGTTGCAATAGTCCCTCTCCATATTTTTGAGAAAACGTGTCCTATATTATATAAACATACGAAACAAAACAGCTCGTCACCGCAAACAGTTTTAAAGCGACGTTTACGGGCAGTGTCAACCGGCAGGGGGCAACATTGCTCATGGGAATGGGGGTTGAACTGTCCAGCATCATTCGCACTTCCACTGGAGAAATCTCCCCATCTGACAGTCAGCAGAGAGCCTATCCTTCCACGATTTTAACGGTAAGCTACTATTTACGATTTCTCAGGTTTCTGCTTGAATTGATGCACCGAAATCTGCTCGAAAGGCTTATCGCGAGAATAGCCAATTTAATCTCTGCTTTTCGCTTATTTGTAGCAGTTGTACTGTGATGATTTTTAGTAGGTCTACAGTGTTGTTGCTGGCGTGCGTTTTTACCATACAGGGAAGATCGCAGCACCTGAATGCAGCGCAAAAAATAAGAAATGACAGGTGCGTCGTTTCCTCCTCGCATACAGCTAGTATAGGCATTTGTCAATGTGATGGTCTATATGCAGGACGAACAGCTGCTGCTGCAGAGTGGCTGCTTGGTCAGCAGCAAAGATGTATCGATGGACATGAGCTACTGTGCCTCAGCTTCCAGAATCCACTCTATTTATGTTCTGGCTTGGTAATCAAGTGATGTTGCGGTAAGGAGATGCTGATACAGTAGTGGATGGGAGTAGTTTGGAGGTACTGGACTTGCTGTGGTGCTGTAGCCTTCCCACTTGTGGTAGTGATGGAGCTACACCATGCAATCAACATCATCACCCTCAGAATGTGTTATCTTTGCAATCTCCAGGTCCGGGTTGGCTTTAACAGTACATTTCTTCACTAAATGAGAGCACCAGAATACCATACCTCATTTAAATTGGGTTGAGATGATCTTATCTACCACATGATGTTTAATAATTGCCTAATGAAACAGATTTCATTACAGATGTAATAACCAGCAGGTGATTTATCCAGATTTAACAAGGAGGGCTGGTGGGAGGGTGTTCTGTTCTCTCACATCCCATCTAAATGGGAGATGCATGAGGTGAGATGCATTATAAAGAGGGATTACTGTGGTTCTCTTCCCTCATCACCTCCTGATAAAATCATTTTCTCAGGGGGAACATTCTGTTTGCCTGTACTCAGAGGCAAGGCCTTTTTTTTGATCGGCGATTACATTACACACTGGATGCAACAGGATTGTCAGACACAGAAGAAGGTCACTGGACAGATTAATTGAGCAATGAAATGGTGGCGGACATTAACTGTCGCTGGAAATGTGCTCCTATACTTGTGGGACACGCTTCCCATTTTCAGAAGACATCAAACCACTGATTATAAAGAAAAACATCCACCTTGCTGTATTTGGTCAAACTGCTGCTACTCTGGATGCAAACATTTCAGAGATATTGCCACCTACTGGCTGATCCCACAAGAACTTATCTCCTAACCTGTAGTAGTAATGAGGACCATTTTCCATGCACTGAGCAATGGAATTGGCAGTGGAAAAGCCCTGGCCCATGACCCCCCCCCCACCGGAGGGGAACAAGGAGAGAAAATGAAAGCATGTTGAGCGACAGGCAATGGTGCACTCCAAGAATGAGAGGCATGTCCTGAAGGCTACTTCAGTTTACCTCTCAACAAAAAAACCCTCTGCACACAAGTTTTTTGGCTATGTCTGTGGCCCTGCAGGATATATAGCTACACTACTAACCATTTACACTAATTCCTACAATCTGTCACTCTCACACACAAATAGTCCAGACATATTCATGTGCAAACACATATATTACCAATTTATTAGGGCTAAAACTAACATTTACTTATTATTAATTATGTTTTTGATTTACAGATTAAAGAAAAAGTTTATTCACATTTTGGAAATTACACTTTTTGTTAGATGAGAAGATTGATACCGCTCTCATACCTTCATACCATACTGTGAGCACTTAATTCAACTCATTAAGGGCTGTTTTTGCCATGAAGGCTGTTATTGCTTTTCTCTCCCATCAGCTAGTTTATTTATTTTTCACTGAAAGCCCCGACAGACATCTCACACAGGCTCTGCTCAGTCGAGAGAGTAGTTGTGTATGTGGGGTTAATGAGATCCTTCATGAGTGTATGCATGTGTGCATATATCAGATCTCAGGCTGCACAGAGGATTTTTACCCTCGCTCTCGCTTTCTTCATACTTTAGAGCATCTGAGCGCCTCCCATATGATGCATGCTGAGGAGGTGGGTGTATCCAGCCCAGCCGCTCTGATGTTAGGAAGCAGTAACTCTTCCATCCTACTCAGTCTGCTCTCTACTCTCCCTGCTCTCCTGTTTCAGCCAGTCTGTCTGCCCTCTAGCGTAGTACTCTCCTTTCACTCGCCACTATTCATCACCATCAAGGATACACTTACACAAACCCACGCAGGTAGGCAGAACACTGTCCTAGTGGAATGAAGAGTTTGCGTTTGGCTGATAAATACAGATATATGTTCATTACCTTGGAAAGGGCTAGAAAGTTGGGATCTGTAGCAGTGCTGTAGAGGCTGAAGTTTTCTCACCACTACAGTTTTTGTCCCAAAGGATACCACACGCAGCTGCAGAGGTAAGGGAAGGATAGATGTGGTCTGCAGTTTTCTTCTTCTTTTCTCATCTGGTTATTTAGTTCATCCCCTCCTCTCCTACTCTATGTTCTTAAGGTATCTTTTGTCAGTTATTGATTTATCATATTCATTCTTTCTTGTTGCTGATTCTTTTTTAATTTCTTTCTAATGTCTTTTCACTATTTATTGGCTACTATCTGGTACTCTATTTTATTCTATTTTCAGTGCATTTCATTTGAATGATTTTTGGACCTGAGTCTACATTTACAAAGCACACACCAGCACACATTCACATGCACTGAAGCCATGCTGTGATGAGTCCAACTTTTATCATCTTTCTATCCCTGCGAGGCAAGCGAGTACATATTTGCGCACGTATGTACAAGCATACTGACAAAGAGAATCTCTGTCTTTATCTTTCTCCCTTTCTTTCTGTTTATCTTTTACGTCTCTCTATACCGGTTGATCCCTTTTCTGTAGCATTTTTGTTCGCTGGGCCAGGTTTCAGTAAAATTCCCTTCTGGCCTGACTAATGTCTTTCAGCTGGAACCTGACGCGTGCACATCTGCATACGGTTACAATACACCCATACTGTAGCAAGCACGCTAACCAGGCAATTAATGGAGCAGAGAAGAAATAGCAAGCAACGGTTGTTGTTTAGAGTGATCATATATGCAACTTTTGCATGGTTGCTTCTCAGCGATCTGCATGCATTCACTCTGCATCTTTGCTGCGCTTGCTATCCCTCCTTTTCTACCTCTCTCTCTCTAATGCAAAACCTCCCTGTCTGTCTCTATCTCTGCTCTTCTACGGTCTGCATGTATTCAGTTAGTCTTGGTCACTGCTCTGCTTGCCTGCCACAGAGCATTGGCCATGGTTGGTTGGCTAACCGCAGCTACACAACATTAAAAAGGCAAAGCGTTCCTGTTACATGGGGCATGTTCACAGGGTGTCACATTGTGTGCTCATGTGTTTTATGCTGCTTTCACTGACATTAAGAACTCTCCATCCATGCTCAGGTTAAAGGGCACATTGTTATTTACACACACACACACACACACACACACATACACACTGTCCTCCGAGATTGTGGCTGACCCGCATTAGGGCACACTCACCTACTGTGTGTGTGTTTATGTTTGTATGTGTGTGTGAGATTTCCTTGGAGGTGCAGAGAGGTGAGTCATACCAGCTCACATGCTGGTGGCGGCTGTTAGAGACATTCACCGTAATGATGTCATGTTGTGTGATTTGCAAATAGACACTGTCTGATGAAGCCGTGTATCTGTAAAATGTCAACTTTTCAGGAAATGAAAGGAAGCAAAACCTCCTTTTTTTTAGCTCACTACTCATGAATTTTTAAGGATATCCAGTGCGATCTGACGAGGGTTTTATAATCCCAAATCTCATAGAATTTGCCAAACACATAGAAGAGCTTGTAATCCTATAAGTTATTAGGTTAAAAGCAGGGTTACTAGGTTTGCATTGCAGTCACAACAATAAAATGATACATTTGTTTTGAACTGAAAAGTGGCTCTAGGGTTGGGAATGTTGGTCTGTCAGTCCGTCCGTCCAGACGGAAAGATCTCAACAACTATTTTATAAATTGCCATAAAATTTGGCAATGATATTCCTGGTCCTCAGAAGATGAATACTGCTGACTTTTGGTGATACCCTGACCTTCCATATAGCGCCACCATGAGGTTGACTTTTGTGGTTTTGCGTGACAACTCTTGACAACTCTTGGATGGATTGCCATGAAATTTGGTACACACATTCATGTCCCCTTCAGGATAAACTATAACAAAGTTGGTGATCCCCTGATTTTTTCTCTAGCGCCATCATCAGGTAAAGATTTTTATTTGCCCAGTACTTTATGAACAAATAAAAAACCTGCAAATCTAATTACATTCCCATCAGCCTCCGTTGTACTTTGTATTTAGTGCTCATTAGCAAGCTGGCATAGTAAAGACTATACCTGCTAAACATCAGCAAGTTAGCATTGTAACTGGGAGCACGTTAGTATGCTGATGTTAGCCTTTAGCTCAAAGCCTTGCTGTTCAAATTACCTACAGAAGGAAAAATAATTGTCTGGTGTAAACTAAAAGTCATGAATGGTAAAGTAACCCAGTTTGGTCCCGCAGTGGAAACCAGACGATTAGGGACCAAGCCTTAGGTAGAACTGTATAGGACAGGCATAGCAGCTTAATCTGATGGAAAGTGTAGTGAAGCGCAGAAACAGTCACAAACACACATAAGCACTGGGCCCACCCAGAATCTGTAGCCACTCCAGTCAGCATCTTGGGATGGCTGCTCTTATGCAGAGCAAAGCACAAAACACTTGCTTCACTCCGAACAAATAAAACATGCTATGCCTTTCTCCCCTTGTCACCACACACACTGAATAAACACACACTGCTGTGGTGTCTGGTGTGTCTAGAGCAGTGTGTTGCAGGTTGGTTTCTCACTAAGCGAGAGCTGTGAGATGGGCAGTAACGCGCATGGGTGTGTGTGTGTGTGTGTGTGTGTGTGTGTGAAGCTGGCCGGTGCCAGTCGATGCCAGTCTGTGCTCTGTCTGGACTGGCTGAGCGCCCGGTGCTCCCATGTGGTTCATATTCTCCAGACTTTCACATCCACTGACTCCTCCTAAGGCTTCTCTGCACCTGTAAATGCCTTTGTTGGCCCACACAGCGTTTGTGTTTTTGCACAAATGTGTGTGCTAAGTTGATTGCTTAAAGGGATAAAGGTGTTCAGTTACTTACAGAACCAAATATTCGACTACAAAGACAAAACAAAGCTAGAAAAAGAAAGAATCTGTGTGTGTGCGTCAGCTTTCAGAAACACTTCCTTGCATGTGTGCTTGAGATTGAGCCATGCAGGGCAACACAGGTTTGGGATTTTATAATGTTTTTATCTCCACAGTATTTCTAGTTTAAAAAAAAATGATGTTCTTTCATCGAACAAGTGGCAGAGCCTGGGCTAAGGAGCTTTAGGGCTTCTTAGCTGTGCTGTGGGAGGGAGAGGGATTCCCTAAACTCTCTGTATGTGTCAGTCAAAGAAGCCAAAACCCCCCCGCTGAGAACACACACAGATACATGAGAGCCAGGAGTCAACACGCTCACACACACATCTGAGTGAACGCCTAGGGATGGCAGTACTAATCTCATTCTCTGTTGACACACTATTCCTCAGCTGTGCCATGCTTTCACAGCTCCATGTTGGTATCCTAAAGCTAGTGGTGTATTCCTTCCTATCAGTGTCAGCAGAAGGGTGAGTTCACACCGGGCTAGAGGTGTGTGTATATATTTTGTGCCCCGCAGCACATCTGCTCTGCAAACCGCAGCTTCCCACAAACTGCACCACTTTACACAGTGGGACTTTGCAGAAGTTCAGATAAAGTTGATCTGTGGTCCTCAGATGGTTTCTTCGGGGTGGGAAGTGGTGAGAGGAGAAATTCTTTAAATTACCTAATTCATCGGATTATCCAACACTAGTGAATACATTCAGAACAAAATTTATTTCAGTAGTGTTAATTTATTTCAGACGTGTGGTCCACAGAAAAGAAAGCTATACGATAATGTACAAGAATAGAAAAATGAAGCACTTTGGCCCCTGACAATTCATGAGTTTGGTGTGGCTGAGGTTGATCCAGCCCATTTTTTGGATAGTTGCCAGCAAGCATTGACGCCATTGGCAAGGTAGGCTGATTTCTTTCTTTGCCCTGAAAGCACATTTTGTGTTTAAAGGAATGTCAGCTGGCTTAGATCAGTACACAACATAGTATTAACCCATTTGAACTAACAGTTTGGTTTTGTTGGCAAAACAATTTGGGTCATTCTGTTCAAATGAACAACTGACTGATGACATGACACATCACAACTCAGGAACTCCGCTTTATATGTCCACAGTGGCTAACTTCTACTGTGTGTGTTAAGACTGATTTCTTTCATTCTAGTCAGCTAAATGGCTTGTTTCCTATTACCCTACTGATAATGGCAGTTTTCTCTCATTTAGTATCTTTGAGTGGCAGTCCAAATTGTAGAAAACAATGCAGTTAATCTGTTATCACGTATACCGTTTGTTGTATTTTAAATGTTAATGAGTCATCTCTGTGTTTTTGCATGGCGCCTTTCATCAGGTGGGCTTAGTTGTGTTGGGCTGCAGGGCAAAATATATTCCTATTGCTCACCATCATCCCTTCAGCCACTGGAGTAAGACAAACTTTTAACCATACAGAGCATGCTGTTTCACTTGAAAAGACACAGTGGAGCACTGCAGGTGAGTTGATTTGTATTGGTTAGGACCTTGTGCAGGCACAAGCTACTTGTGAATAAAGCTCCATATATTTCACTTTTATTACAACAAATAACACAAATGTTTTGGTGATCAAAATCAGCCAAAAAAGTCCATCAGTCACGGATTCTTCATAACAGCATTTCGGCTATTTTCTTGTTAATGATGGAGGAGATGATGTATGAAACATCCTTATGTTGTGACAGTAGCTTCTTCTTATGTGACATCTTTATCTGGTTCTTCTTTCACCCCTTTGCCAGACCAATTCCAGTGTGTCCCACTGAGATCTGAAAGTTTTTCAACTTTTGTTTAAATTAGAAAAAATGGGCAACTAGACAGTCATCGAAACACCTCAAAGATCATGTAATATCTTCTTGTAATATATACCCTTAGCAACCAGTCCAGTCTTTGGGAAACAGTGGGTAATACTGTTTGTAGATTTGCATTGTTACTGAGCTCAACAATAGTACGTGTTTTTTGTGGAGTTACCATGGTTGATGCATGAGTGGGTGAGTTTAGCTGGACAAGGGTCACTGAGGTGGGCTGCAGTTCATCGCTGAAGGGAACTATTGAGATCAGAGGAACAATGCAAGCTGTAAGGCTTTCCCTTGTTCTTTCCCTGGTTGGGTGGGGGACACCAGCCTGGTTTTCACTTTCTAGCAAAACTACACATTCAAATCTTTCCACCTTTTAAAAAACTGTATCAGTGGTTTTGCATGTTTATGCCATTAGCTATTAATTGTGTATATTTCACAGTACTGCCAACCATTTTCTAAAGCAAGCAAAGTTTTTTCCATTACTTCTTATTTTATCATTACATTGTAATGTACAGAC
Organism: Coreoperca whiteheadi; assembly: GCA_011952105.1. Lineage (NCBI taxonomy): Eukaryota > Metazoa > Chordata > Actinopteri > Centrarchiformes > Sinipercidae > Coreoperca > Coreoperca whiteheadi. The sequence goes on along the minus strand of CM022489.1, from coordinate 7,938,314 downwards.
AGACAACAGAGACTGTTGATGAGCTCTGATGCTGTCTTATTTTTGGTACATTTAACAAAGGGAAATGCACCAAAAAAACAAGATGCTTCAAAAAATTCCCTAAACTTACCTCCCTTGAGATGATACTATAAGTAATGGATATCTACTGTATCCGCTTGGTTTTTAAACTTACCTACCTTAGACGTTATTTGTGTTTGGGCTGTCAGTGAACTAAAACATGTTAAACCCTGTTATGGCTCTTAAAGGACAAGGGTCGGGAAGTAATTTCCAGTGAGTCAAGATCAGAGCCATAATTTATAAAGCCAGGTTTTCAGGTAAAATTAAAACAAGGACCTCCACTGCAGCTCAGCCAGGAATAAAGTAGCACAACAGGACATTTCTCAAGGAGCCACGCTGAGGAACAATGGCTGGGTCCATCCTTACATTGTGTTCCTAAGTTGTATCCCCACCACTGCTCCTTAATGGGTTCCTGGCATTGACAGGCAGGAAAAAACAGAGTCTGTCGTGAGAGGAGTCAAGAGTGCAGATGGGAACATGTGACTTCCTTAATGTAACCTTCATCATTAAATGCTGGGTTGTAATTGGCTGGCTGCAGGAGGCAGGAACTTCCTGTCTGAGTGTTGTTGGAAGTGACCACTCCCTGCGAAAAGTCCAAGACTTATTGAGTGTGTGTATGTGTGTTTGTTGAAGGCTGTTGTGTGTTTTGAGCCTGAAATAACCTTTGGCTTTCTGAGTGTATGTTTGAATATTTAAGATGCTGTGTGATGGTGTGTGTATAAATATATAGAATGTGGACACAGTGTGATGTTCTTCTTGGCAGACTACTTGAGTTCTACGTTTAAACTCAAACATAACATACTTTACTCTGAAACATATTGACACACATTATCTAATGCACTTTTATTGTGTTGCACAATTTACATTAAGGATGTCTATTTATGTTCACTCTTTTGCTGTGATCTTTTCCCATGCTGCCGTTCTGCTCAGTTTGCAAACACTGCTGTTACTTCTTCTGCTGCTGGTTACAGCATTTCACAAGTCGCACTTTTTCCATTGTGCTGTACTTAATGTATGCATACGGGGGGTCAATTATCAACACTGCACATACTCTGCATTCACATTATAAGTCTGTTCCATGTGAGCTTGCTGGCTGAATCGCACAAAAACTCATACACACATACTCAGTGACTGTGGTCTACTATTTGCATTGCCTCCTACTTCTCTTGCTGACAGCACATGTCACAAGGAGTGATTGTGGGTAAACCAAAACTATGTGAGAGTATAGAGGACTGTAATTGGCACTGTGGCCGCTGGACAATAGTGGGAAGTCTGAGGGATCTAACTGTTATATCAAACCAAGTCATTGGTTTGCAAAATCTTAGTTGCTGTCAAAAATAGAGGTTACTGTATAAAGTTACTTTTTTGGTCCCCCACGTAATAGAGTGCCCCAATCTTTTCTGTAGACTGGTCACAAAGTTAAGACTCTATTTCTTAAATTTTGTCAAAAGGTTGAGACCCCTCAACAGACTGACCAAAAGTTAAAGAGTAGAGGAGCTACATTAGGGCTGAATTTATTAGTCAATTGATAGGTTAGTCGAGCAACAGAAAATTAAACAGGAATTATTTTGATGATTGATTCTTCATTTAAGTTATTTTTCAATTTCACAGTGTCTACCTCTGGCAGATAAATGGCCAACAAGTCGCTAGTGGTTAGCATCATAAATGCTGCATGGATGGACTTGGTGACAGGAACAAGTGACATCCTCTAAGAGGCTGGTGGAGCAAGTCAAAGATGTCTTAAGACATATTTCTCGGGTGTCTGAGTTCCAAAATGTTTCACGAAAAGAGAACAAACTGATTTCACTGAACACTCAACACAGAAGCACAGACTAGTCTCTGCCAGCACCCCAAACCAGGCACAGCTAAAATTGTCCAGTTGCAGAGATGCAGCGCGCGGCAGATTTGTGCTTCCTCCCTCGGCAAGAAGAGAAACAGCAGCAACAACGGGGTAGATCTGCAGCTGTAGATGTCGATGTGTGTGTCTTTTGGTTTAGCGTGTGTGTGTGTTTAAGGTTTTCACGGAATTACATTTTAAACCTGTGAACTTGTGAGTGAGTCACCACCATGAGCTGCTTCACATCTAAAATTTCTTGTTCTTCCTCTCAGAATATATTTAGGCTCTGACGCCATTCATTTAAAGGTCAGCTGTTGGTGCTGTATATTTATTTATGTGCATTCCTCTTTGTGTGTGCAGGTGTGCAGGTTGTTTTCTGTGTCTTCTTGACTTTTCCCTCTGTTTTGTTGCTGAAGGTGTCATTAATGAACGACAAAAGTCAAAGTCATAATGTGTTCAAATTGTATTTGAGTATTGTTTCATCCATGTGTGCTTGTGTGTGGGCCTCAGTGCACTTGTGAGTACTGAGTGAGTTTTGTGTCTGTCTCTTATTCCAAACCACCAACCTCATTCCCAGGACAACCTCAACACATGCTTTCTCTATTCAACAACAAATTTTTTATAATGAAAGTTTTATGTCTTCCATCTGCAAGCCAAAGAGAAAATCGGCTTGATGGCACTATCTCTATCCTCCATCCTCTCTTGCTCTCTCTCTCACACATACACAAACACCTCTGTTGTTTCTAAGGTATTTATTGCTTTCCCAGAGGTTAAAGCACACACATTTGAGGTGATGGAAGTAAAGAAAAGACACAAGAAAGGCAGGGATGAAACAAAGATGAAAAGAGAGAAAAAGGTGATGCGATGACTGAGAGTGAGTAGAGGGGAGAGAAACTTTTATCAGTGTAAGAGTGTGTGTGTGTGTGTGTGTGTGTGTGTGTGTGTGTGTGTGCGCGTGCAAAGCTTTCTTGATGTTCTTCCCATCTTTCAAACTAACTGTGGTGAGATGCTTGCACTAATGGGTTGCATGAAGCTCAGGAATGTAGATCAACAGATGAATGCCTCACCGCTGCATATGACTGTCTGTGTGCTTGTGGTGTGAGAGAGTGGAATCACACTGCACAAGTATGCAGTGTTACGCACGCACGCACGCACACACACAGTTGCTTGTAAGCTACCAGGTTATGAGCTTTCAGAGGTGTGTGCGTGTTTGTCTCAGTCAGAACCTCTCTCGTGTGAGTTGCAGAGGGTTTAGCCCCAGTGGAGCTGCTGCCTGACTGAAATTTAATGAGCCCTGAACCCTGTCTGCTCCTCCACCTGTGAGTGTGCGTTTGTGCATTTCAGTTTCTCACAGCTTCTTGTCGGAGCTGCTAAAACACTCTTTTCCCACCGGGGGCCAGGTGGACACTTCTGTGTTTCAGAGTGTTTGCCCACTGTTTTCTATTGTTATGTACGTACACAGTTGTGGTCAATACTGTTCCCAGTGCGTTCTGACTGAATGTTCAGTAAAGCAGTGTTTGAGCCAACCAATGTAAGTCTGCCAAACAGGTATGTAATACTGTGTAACAACAAAAATATGCTTAACAAGCAGAAACTGGCAAAAACTAAGACCATTAAAATATTTCCATGTATCAGGTGCATCAATAAACAATCTGGTGTTAAATACATTTTGTGACATAACCGTCTCTTTATGGACAAACAATGAATTTTGAGATAAAGGCAATGTCACATTAGCTCACCACTGCATTTTGCTGGCAACAAATAATAGGATCCAAATGTTAGTTAAAAGACAGTTTATGGAGGGTAACACTTTTATTTGGTGACAGGCAGACAGGATCAAGCAAACAAACGGAGCAGACTTGGCAGGCAGAACATACACAGCTGGCAGGCAACAGGTAAAAGGTAGGCAAAGAAACAGAAATGGCTTGAAATCAAAAGAAACCTGCCACTATAGCAACATTAGGCAAATGATCTATAACTGCATCCTAATTAAGGAGCTGCTTCCTTTGAAGTCTACATTTCAAGAATAAATGCATTAAAATGGGTTGACAAGGCTGTCCCCTTTCCAAGGGGATTTGAGAATTTTGGCCTCTGATGCATCCTTTGCAGCCCTCAGTATCCCCAAATCTACTACGCATCCTTTAAAGGAGATGGCCACTGACTACTTGGTACTCGACTACAGAGACTGCAAAAAGAGAGTGAGAGGCATAAGAGGAGGGAGAGAGGGAAAGCGCAGGTGTCACTGTGACACAATCAGACTAGATTGCAGCACTTGAACTGGCACACCCACCATGAATGACTCCAATCAGCAGGATTGTATCATTATGGAGGCCTCTTCTGACTGTCAGTCAGGGCCCAACGTTCAAACCCATTCTTTATTTTGAAATCTAGTTCCTGAACTGAAATATCTATGTCGCAAAACTGCTTTTAAATGTGTTGTTTTTTTATTCTTCGACAGTACAACAAATGAATGAAAAGGGATGGAATGGTACATTTAAAGATCCCCATTTCAAGATCTGGAAAAATGAGCATGTTAAGGACTGGCTGAGGAATGTAACTATTTTTAAGACACATACTATAGTTATATGACATAACTAGTCCATGCTGTATATTCAGAAAAGATTGACTGTAACTCTTATTCTGTAGTATCTACGACGCATTTAGCTTGTTGGTTTCAAAATCAATTTTTGTAACATTTCCTTGGCTTCTTAAGTAATCAAGTTGTTATTGGACAGTGAGAGTATGATTACAATGATTCATACTCAAGGTGAAGGCAAATTATTTCAATAAGAAATAACAAGAAAAACTATATTTAATCAGATTATAATAAACAATTCTGAGAGTTGCCCTTTAATGCATTTTTGGAGCGGAAGTGTATATGCGTATGTGTTTACATAGAGTATGTCTTCAAACTTTCATTCATTCTTTTTTTTTCCATGCCTAACAGTGATGTTTGCAAAGCCTATATATGCTGTTCACAAGATGATTCCTAGAGTGTAGTTTGAAGAATATAGACACAAATTCAAATATCGCTTGACCAAAATACAAAAACTGCGACAAAACATACCTCTACATATCTATTTCGATCTTCCTCTGGCCTCCAGAAGTTGCTGACATGGTGCCATTATCTCCCTGTTCTCCCCAGTAACTAAAATGCACAGACAGCTCTCCATGTCAGCCAATCAGATAACAGATAGCCCCTGATTTCGAGTCAGTACTGCATGCCTTTCATCCTGCTGCTAGAAAGCATTTTGCTAGACAGATAGGATCCTGCAGAGTGTTTACTGTATGCAGCATCTGAGGAATGGACATAATGAGAAAAAAGACATGGAAAGAAGAAACAGAGCGTTGAGCTTGTGCTTGATTTTACGGATGAAGCAATTAATGAATGGAGGAGGAAAGGAGTGAGATAGAGAAGGGAATAGATGAAAGCAGGGAGGTTGGGGACAAATAGGAAGCAAGGATTGAAGAGAGGGATGATGGGAGGGGAGACAGAAACCTTCTTTCAGTTCACCTCTGCCATGTCAGCTCTAGGTAGGCTGGGTGGAGAGACATTTAAGAAATAAAGGAATGAATGAGTGAGAAGGAGAGAGAGAATGCCAGCAGAGCATTCCAGAGGCCATGTTTTCGCCACCATCTATCTTTCTGCCTGTATGTCTGCCTCCCAATCAGATATTTCCATCAGTCAGCACTGAGTTCCTGAAACACTGAGGCATCTCTATTTGTATCCAGAAAATCGCGGTGGTGGCGGCGGGGGGGGGGTAGAAAGGGGAAGAAAAAGCCAGAGGGGAAAAAGATGAGATGAGGCAGCAGTGATGGGTTGGAGGGGAGCGAGTGAGAGAGAAAAATCTGCATCCTCGATATATTTGGCATCTTAAATGAGGATTTCGGTAGCACCAGAACACCAGTATGTTTCATCCCACTGCAGTAATATTTCCTTAGCAACATTAGCGTCTTAATGAAACGCTCATCTGAGCCCAGACCAAGCTTCAGAAAAAAATTAGTTTCTTCACCGCTACAATCTCTGTCTGTACCCCACATTTACACTGGACAGAGAAGGCCTTCCTGTTCAAATTAGCCTGCTTGGTCAGCTGTCAGCGTGAATTACTTTAACCATCAAGTGTAATAAATGTTTCAGATTTACGTACTTACAAGTTGCAGTTTCATAGCCAGTGCAGAACCTGCACTCAACAAATATATAATCAATATCTAGCTCTGAATGTAGTTTGGTTGCAGGAGGAATATGCAATAAGTGAACAGCAATGTGGTAGTCAGGTGTAGTGTAACATATTTATACTGAGTGGAAGAACTGCAAGACTTTGTGAATTTACATGTCAGCATTTCAAGATAATGCAATTGCGTCGTTATTACTTTTGGATTGTTATGAAATTTTATCCAGACAATCATGGCCCCCAGAGGATGAATTCTAATGACCTTTTTGATCCCCAGATGTTTCCTCTTCTGCCATCAGCAGGATAGAGTTTTCAATTACAAAATAAAAACATAACATCAACTTGATGAATTGGCACAAAGTTTTGTACTGAGATTGGTTCCCGAGATGTACTGACATTGATGATCCCCTTACTTTTTTGACTGTAGACTCGGTAGTCTTGTTTCACAATTTGGGTGAATGGTCGTAATGTCTAAAAACTGGGGGACTATGGATAAATATGTGTACAAGGGCTTCTCTCAAACACAATTAAAACTGAACATCAGCTTGTACCTTTTTGAATCCATTGATTGCAGAGCCAATACAATACAAATTGTCATCATCCAAACACTACAGACTGCACTGTATATTGCACCTGTCAAGAAATATGGCTGTTAGCGCCATCAGGCCTGAGTACATCACACTTTGTTCCTGCTGTGTGGTCATGCTGTCTCCCTGTAGATAGCTAAAGTCAACACATGCTTTGCCAGCCTGCATTGTGGCACAAACACAAACCAATAGTGACCCACTCACGCTTTGTTTTTCTGTGTCAATGATGCCACTGCTGTGCATTGTATGCAGCTGACTAAGCCGCTTCAGACTTCTCATAGCAATGCGGCAATTTGGACACAACCCAGAGCCCCAGATTTGTCCTAAACCATTTCAGTTAGGTTGGTTGTGCCGACTGTGGTTTAATATGAAGAGAAATAACTAGCCTGAGTAACAAACCCAATTTGTCAACAGGGTCAAGCAGACTGGTAATGTTTAGTATGTCTGTTGGGTCCACTCCTGTCATCTCTTTATCTGGGTGTCTTGCTGTTTTGCACACGTATCTGGCATATCATCGTAGGTGGCCTTCTGTTTGTTTACTGTGAAAAGATGTAGGCTATCTAGACACCCTGTACCTCTGTGCTTTTTTATCTGCTAGTAGATTTATCGTTAGTTTGTATCTTCGTGTATAAGGTGTCAGCGTATGTACAATATGTGTGTGTTTGTGTGTTTCATCACTCTTCTTTTTCTATGCTGAAAACATGATTGTCTCCCTCATCCTCCCTCTGAGCTTTAATACCATGCACACTCACATACATGCATGCACAAATGGATGGAGAGAGGTCTGCAGAAAAAAAAAAGATTTTCTATCTTTTCCTGGCTCTTAGGTTATTTTTATCCTGAATGCTTGTAAGCTATGTGTCTTCCTTTATACGTAGCCCTGTCCCCCTAGTGACTTCGCTTTTCCTCTTTCTTCCATTCAAATCTTTCTCTTTCTCTCCTCTCTCCACCCCATCCCTCTTTCTATCCATCCATTCATGGGCTGTGTGAGAGTGAAACAGGGAGAGAAGTGATGAAAAACTCCAGAGTGGGGTTTTTATCATAAACACACATGAACAGTCCACATAGACCTCCTCCTAATGTAGTGTGCGTGTGTGTATTGAACTGAATGCACATGTTCCTTTGTGTTTTTGTTGCATTCTCACAGTGTTATAAGCAATTTGCATGTTCCACTTCCTGATGAAATTAATGTGCGTTGAGTTGGCTTAATCAGAGGAATTTCTAAATGTAAATGATGTGTCGTTCATCAAATTCAGAACCAGTTGTGTCATTGTGTATCTGTGTGTGCGTACCTCAGAAATAACCAGGATAAGTCAGTTACCAAGGAACCGTGACAGTGCATTTTAGAATTTACAAAGAGTGTGTGTGTCTGTGCGTGTGGGTAGGTAGTTGCATGCATATTACTGAAGTTGAGTAAGAGCATGAATACACATTTTGCATGTTTTTGTTAGTACATGCATACACTCTTTCACGCAAAGACTATACCAGCCAGTCAATGCCTTTGCATTTGGGCAGCAACTAACAAATATTTTCAGTATTGATGAAATCTGTCAGTCTGTCTTTTTCCAGAGTCCAATGGAAAGTGTTAAGATTGTATTTTGTCTAGCTAACAGTCCAAAATCCAAAGATACTCAGTCTACAATTAACAAAACAGAAAAAGCAACACATTTTTGCATTTATGAAGCTGGAACCACAGGTTTGTAATATTTTTGTTAATTGACTAATTGATAAGTCGACTAATGGTTGTAAAATTACTATAAATTGTTATTTTCTTTAGTTAAACTACCATTTTATGAATTTAAAGAAGCTAATTATTACAGCAGCCAACATCAAAAATGGCCATAAAAGTAAATGCAATTTTTATTATCACTGTTAACATTAAAATGCATTGCCAAAATAAATGTAACTCGTCAATGAGAAAATCCTCCCTGCAGCCTCTTGAAATTGAATCAATTGTTGATGGATTGGATGCAGAGATGCTGAGTGGGGGGCCCAACATCTCCACACCGAAGCCCGGTTGACTCTTGACATACAGCTTTGTGGGAGTGTTTAACATGGTGGTGAATATGAAGAGGATAAGCTGACAGGCAGAAAGAACCCCCCTTTGATGGGATTAACACAGTGGCAGACAGGGAATAGTGCTTTAGATTGATTAAAGTGTAATCCTGGTGGATAATCATGCCTCCTGACGTGACGTGTGGCCAGCACCATCATACAGCAACTCCCATCTCTGTCTTATACACATAAACACAAACAAACAGTGTCCTCAGTCACAGTCATGCTCTCTGTGCTCTCTGCATCTTCTTCTTTCTTTCCCTTTTCTTATTATGTCTTTTCTTGACAATCACTTCTTAGAAAAAGTCAAAAGGAATGAAAAATAGATGGCACAGATGGGAAATGTACACTCTAGCTGTCAGATCATGTCACTCATCTAAGATGTATAAGGAAGGTTTAAGGGATGGTGTCGAGCTTATACCTCAGATAGTGTAAAAATAGGTTTCCCTCACTCCATGTTACTGTTTCTGTGCCTGTTTCGGACTGACAGAAAGATGCTATGTCCAAAATTACTCTCTCGTTTGCTCATTCACCACATAATGAACACACAATTTTTAGAGAATCAGGAATCATAATCATTTTGCACCATCACTGACATGTGCATTGCTGGGATTTACACATTCACTAAAGGCAAAGCACTGTAAGATTTTTAACACTCAAATGACACAAAAGTAAATGTAGTGCAGTAAATAGCAAATATTGAGTGACAGACAAGTCTTTGCAATTAAAATATCAGTCTTTGTGTATAGATGTATGTATATATAATGATCAATCTGCCTTTATGAAAAGCCTATGTACCAGTCTTTTAAAATAGCTGTAATTAAACCTCTTCTTAAAAAGCCCACTCTTGATCCAGGGGTTTTAGCCAACTATAGACCTATTTCTAACCTCCCCTTTCTCTCTAAGATCCTTGAGAAAACTGTTGCCAATCAGTTATTGGCAACTGGTAATAATTACAAATGACTTTTTAATTGCATCAGACAACAAACTTGTCTCTGTACTTGTCTTGTTAGATCTTAGTGCCGCATTCGACACCATTGACCATCACATCCTGTTACAGAGACTGGAATATTTAATTGGCATTAAAGGAACTGCACTAAGATGGTTTAAATCCTATCTATCATATAGATCTCAGTTTGTACATGTTAACGATGAATCCTCTGTGCACGCCAAAGTGTGTCACGGAGTAACGCAAGGTTTTAAACCTCTGAGTTCTCTTTGATCCGAATTTATGCTTTAATCCCACATGAAACAAACTTCACAGGCTGCCTTTTTTGAGCAACGTACCGTTGCAAAAATCAGGCACATCCTGTCTCAAAATGATGCAGAAAAACTAGCCCACGCATTTGTTACTTCTAGGCTGGATTATTGCAATTCCTTATTATCAAGCTGCCTGATAAGTCCTTTAAGACTCTCCAGTTGATCCAGAACGCTGTGGCACGTGTACTGATAAGAACTATGAAAAGAGATCATATTTCTCCAATATTAGCTTCTCTGCACTGGCTCCCTGTAAAATCCAGAATAGAATTTAAAATCCTCCTCCTCACCTACAAAGCTCTTATTGGTCAGGCACCATCGTATCTTAGTGCTCATAGTACTTTATTACCCCACTAGAACACTTCGCTCTCAGAATGCAGGGTTACTTGTGGTTCCTAGAGTCTCCAAAAGTAGAGTGGGAGCCAGAGCCTTCAGCTATAAAGCTCCTCTCCTGTGAGATCAGATCCCAGTTTGGGTTCGGGAGGCAGACACCGTCTCCACATTTAAGAGTAGGCTTAAGACTCTCCTCTTTAATAAAGCTTATAGTTAGGGCTGGCTCAGCTGAGTCCTGAACCATCCCTTAGTTATGCTGGTATAGGCCTAGACTGCCTATGATGCACCTCTCCATCTGTATGCATTTTTATCCCATTAATCTATGTTACTAATGTAACTTTACATCTTCTCCCTCCCGTAGTTTTGTGCTATCGCTATCATTCCTGTTATTATTATTATTTTATTAATATTACCACTACCATTACTTCTGAATTCTATGTGAAGTTTGAATTGTGCCCCACCCCCCCTCAACCCAATGTGGCAGTGGCAGATGGCCACCCACCGCTGAGTCTGGTTCTGCCCGAGGTTTCTGCCTCTTAAAAGGAAGTTTTTTCTCGCCACAGTTGCCAAGTCCTTGCTCATGGTGGGATTTGTTGGGTCTCTGTAAATAATATTATAAAGAGTAGCCTACTGTCTAGACATGCTCAATAGGAAAAGTGCAATGAGATAACTTCTGTTATGAATTGGTGCTATATAAACACAATTGAATTGAACTGAATCAAATGAATCTTTTGTAAAAATAATGGTTTTTAGTGTGTAAATACCTTTTTAACATGAAATCTGCTGGACATTTGCAGCCGGTTTGGCTGTGTGTTCTCCAACTGCAAGTTGTTTATCCAAGTTTGGCTCTTAACTATTTGACTAATTGCCTTTCACACACCTCTCTTTGTAAAACTTGACATAATCGAAAAACACTGGAGAAATATATTTTGTATTGTCTGATGATGTCCACAGAAAGTTTGAGTTTCAGGCTGGCATTAGCCTGGTTCCAGACCTCTGAACTACTGCCTGCATCTCATTGAGTATTGATTCAAACAGTGAGACAAACAGAGACAACAGTGAGGCTGGCATTTGATATTTATGAAATTGTTCAGCAGCATTGTCTCTGTTGGAACCTTAACTCAGTAAATACAGTAAACTCATAATGAATGCTGACAAAGCAGTGACAGTACTGCTGACTCTATTACTCTGTAAACTTTAGTCAATTAATTGACAACAACTTTGGTAATCAGTAAATTATTTAATTCATTTATCAGCACACCCAGCATTTGCTGGTGTTGCTAGCTTCTCAAATATGAGCAATATTTGAGAATATTACAGTTTTTAACATTTTAAACTTAATGGTTTTGGGTTGGCCAGACAAAATAAGGAATTTCGGCTCTTAGAAAATGTAATGAGCTTTTTTTTTTTACTATTTTCTGACATTTTATACACTTTATGATACACCTAGTTTAAGCCCTAGGTGAAAATAAATTACCAATAAATGACCTCACTTAAGCAGCCTCACTGTATTTCTTGCCTCTACTCGCAGTACCACAGTACGGGGGTATATGTTAGCATCCATGGACACAGAAATGTGTTCAGTTCTCCATGCTTTGTTCCCAGATGTGTGATTCATGGGAACATTGTTCATGAGGGGCACTGAAGTCAACTATCAATAGTTACTCAGGCATTATCATGATGGGAAAAAAAATCTCTGAGCTCTGTAGAGTCTCTGTGCGATAGCCTAGAGTATGGGAACTCGCCTGCAGCCCAACAGAGGAAGAAGGCTATTTATTTTAGATTCATATAACACATCACTGGTCTGGATAAATGCAGCTGTGGTGCATTTGTCATGTTCTGAGGAAGATTTAAATATGATTATGGTGGGTTTTGTGGTGACTGTGTGGTTTAGCTTTTGGTATGGGAACACAGTTAGCAGTCTATAACATAAGATCTTTTATTCATACTCTGAACTGTTTATTCAGGCATTTATACTGTGGGTTGTAATAAGAAATAAGCAACAGAAGAAATTTTAACAAAGTGGATTGTGAGATAGTAACAAAGAACAAGGAGTGCTAGTGCATACTGGCAATTAGGAGCGGAAAAGCTTCAGCTTCACACAACAATCACACAAACATACTGGATAATTTTGGAGTGTTAGTCATCATAATATCTTCCCTTATTCATTTTTATCTCACCTTCACAAGTTGTGTGCATTTCTCTCCGCTGTTTCTTTTTGCTCAAGGATTTCATAATAGCAACTCAAGTGGTGACATCTTATCCTGGCAGACAAAGCAGGGGATAGGAAAGTGAATCAATTTTGAGAGAATAATATAGAGTCAAGATATGAGATGATGCATGCTGGTATGTGTCAAGATGAAGTGACAAAGATGTGGTTGGGCGCGAGTCTGCCGCTATTCTCTGCTCATCAAGGAGGAAAAAGCCCTCTTTGGACCATATTTTGTATGAAAACATATGGAGGCTTGTCAGCATGTGTACTGTTGATATTATGTATCCATATGTTTTAATCTTGATGAATACTAGAAAATAAAGGCCTGTGATGCTTTAGCTGTCCATTTTCTAGAATTGCTTTTTCCTTTCTGTTTACGTCATATGCTGAAATGTTTTTCTTCCCTTACATTTGTTTAACACTTTCTATATAATTGCTTTTCAGGTTTTTCTTTTGTCTCGCTGAATCATTTGCTGAATCTCTCTTTGTCGCTCTTTCAGACACGTTGGCCTCACACATAGACAGAGTTCCTCTTTAGCAATCTGTGTTGTATGTCTCTGGCCATCTGCTCCCGCAACCTTTTGACAGCGGTCTAAACGTTACTCAGTGCATTCGATGCTGAGGCGAGCAGATTAAACTTTTTGTCTTAGTTTCCCCCCCCCCCACATCAAGTGTGTGTGACTAAGACAATAAAGTAACAGATGGTTTTCTCAAATCAGCATCATGAAAAGAAGGGGATAGTTTGATTTGAAGGACACTTCCCTCAAGGTGTTTTTCTAATAGTAACATACAGTGTGGGCTTTTTTTTGGTATGCTAAACTGTTGCATCCCATGCTACAATTAACATATTGGACACTGCTGACTTAATTTTGATTGATTTTGGGAGATGATGTCAGCCCTTCGATAGACTGATGGGTTGTCCAGTGTCCCCACGTATTGCCCGCTGTGAGCTGGGGAAGGCTCCAGGTCCTCAAGACCTTAAACAGCATGAGGGGTATAGATGGATGGATGGATGGATCAGTAGATGTGCCACATTGCTGTGCCCTGCTACTGTCAAGATTAGACTGGTTTTCGGGCACTATAACATTTCTTTGTCTGTGTGCCAGATAGAACAGCTTCAATCCATATTAACTGCCTCTCGTCTTCCTCTTTTTCTACATCATTCATACTTCTTTTGGGAAATGAGGTAATACACCGTCTTTCTAAGAGTTAGATGATAAGCTAGAGAGCCATTCTTACAGAGAACAACAGCTAGACACAATGACTTCCTAGAGTCTTGTTGTCACAGTGAGTTTGTCAGATTTAATACTTGTTGTTTAAACAAACAACAGCAACATGCAATGTGTTAATTAGGAAACTTTAGGGGATGCTGGTTGGCTGGTTAGCTGCCCCCCCCCCCTGCTTCCAGTCTTTATGGTAAGCTAAGCTAATCAATTTCTGGCTCCAGTTCTTTTCTTAATGCACATACATGAGAGTGGTATACTCATTCCCATTTGAATAGAAAGCAAGACTGTCAGGTAATCATATACATCTACTTCAAGTAAAAATGCTGAACATCTGCTTTTCATGGCTGATCAGACTTTTTAAGATTTGCTTGCTTCTCATTATTTCATATCAAATGCTGATATGATGATATCAAATGTAAATTAAATACCTATTGGTTTTTTCATGGTTGCACAAAATGATTGGAAGACATCACTCTGGGCTATGGGGAGCTGTAATGGGCACTTTTCGTTGTCTGACATTTTACAAGCTAATGGATTAATCAATTAATTCCTTGCTGTGCAACTTGATTAAAATTTGGTTAATGTGGTCTCACTGTGACCTGGTGTTAACTATAAGCCATTTTTGTCTCTAATGGAAAGGGGGATATTTAAACTGTTCTTTAAAATATTTTTTTCCTCCTTTGAATGTTATTTATTGCTGCCCTTCATGTTTTGAGATTTAATCTCTGTTGACTCCCCTGTCCCCTTTACTTATTCTCTTCATCTTGACAAGTTTGAAGGCACTCAGCACTGTGTCCAGCCCTCCCAGCCGTAGGGAGCAACCTTATTTTTACTATCTTGCAAAGCTGTAATTTCAACTCTACCAGGGTGACAGGCAATCCATGTATTTTCCAGGTTAGTAATCCAGTGTGAAAGGGGAACGAGAGAGGAACAGCATGAAGTTGTCATGGTGTGGTGGCCACAGTGATGAGAAAGAGGTGGAGCAGGCAAACGAGAGCCGAGGCATAAAGCAGAGACAGGTTAGAGAAAAGGCCAAGTTTTATTCTTTATTCCATCAACTAAAGAGAGAGTACAGTTATGGTCCTTGGAAGTGCAGGGGAATCCCACTGAGGTGACCAGCTCTCAGAATCCCTAGTTCTGCCAGTGTACTGTTTGTGGTTCCTCTTCCCTGTACCATATGATCATGACCTTATAGCACGCTCTTTAAAAAAGCATTCTGAATACACTTCTGTGCTGTGGTTATCTCAGCAGGAGAGAACTATGAGGAAATAAGTAAAGTTCTATCCTCCCTTAAGAACTACCACTAAGTTGCATAGACTGTATAAAACATATACTTAGTGTCCGTGACCTCACCCATAGGTTTCTGAAGAGCCGTTTTGAAGCTGAAAGTGGGTGGCTCCCAGCAGCTCCAGCCATCGCCATCTTGGCTAATGCAAAAAGGTGGTGCAAAGAGGTGGAACCGAAGCTGGCCCGAATGAAGCCTGGTTGCTGAACCACCTAGTGGCAAGCCACTTGATAATTATGCGTAACTTTAAGCCTTAATATAATTTAAACGGGTGAGTTATAAAAAAATTCACCCCCCCTCAGAGCTGTCATGAAGGGGGAAATTAGCTATAGAGACCAAAACCATTTTTGGTACCAGGCTGTTAACATGTTTATTTTTGCTGTAAAATGGGACTCTATGGGGATTGACTTGCTTTTGGAGCCATGCGATAAACTCTGTAGTTTTTGACACTTCGGTGCCTTCATTTTTCAGCCCTGGAGGTTGCGAAGTTGCCCTTGAGCTAGGAACTTAAATTCCAGGAGCACCAGTAAAGCTGCTCTTTGACCAAACTCTGGCTGTATTGGGCAGCACTCAGGTGTATATGTCTGAAACTGTATTAACTGGTCAGTGTGGAAAAAAGCATGGACTGTACATCGATTTTCTTTATATTTTCACTTATTTTTCACATATTTTCACACTTTCTCCTGCACTCTTGAGCACTTTAAGTCATATTAAATCCATGCTAGAATTACTGAAATCATCATCAAATTTAATTTTAAATGAATAATCATTTGAATAATCTTGATCTTTACAAAATATCGCACAGCAAATGACATTCAAATCAGGAGGCACATGGATGAGCACAGGCTCTGAGCCAGAACAGAGGGTTGCCTAAACACAGCCAAGTTTTCACAGACACATGGCCTGTTCTTTTCTCATTTGAGTGCCTTCAGCAACTGCCTCTTTTTGGAAAGCAATATGACTCAATCAGTTTTCTCCTTGGCTGCCAGGACTCTATCATTTAAACTGTAAAAAACTGCCCTTTCCTTGCACATGTAAAAGCTACGTTTTAAGTTTGGGTTATCACAGCCAAAGCAGGTACATTGTGTCGCTGTCTGTTACCCTGTCTATGTTGGCAAGTACATCAGGGATCAGTAAAATGTGTTACTCATCCAACCTTAATTTGTAACACATCTTTTTATTAGCTCTATATTTACTTCAATGCAAGGATATCAAATTATGAAATGTTCTTCCTCACATACAATTTCCTACTTCTTTCATCTACATCTTTTATAAACATCTGAAGTGCCTCAAAGCAGTGTGTCTGCCTCTAGTCAGACAGCCAGCCTTTTGTTTTAGTGTCCTCACTGTTGCCCAAACAAAGTCTGTGTTTTTAAATGAGCTCCCTTCAGGCCAAACCATATTGTGTTTTTTCCATTTGAAATTTTCTAGCTGTCATTGTGTGTCAATGTGCAGTTGACTGACCCAGTGCCTGTGTCCTGGTCTGACTGTGGCCTTCTTCAATAGAGTCTTTCACAACTTATTTTAGTGGTCGCTTTTATCGGTCACAATGGCTGGATGTGGAAGCCAAACCAGAAGTGCCTTAAGCTACAGTTCCCCTCATGGCCACTAGATGTTGGCTCCAAGGAAACGCTGACTGCCCTTGAAGTGAAGAGGAAACCTCCACCTTCTCGCTAGAAACACCAAGTCAATAAATATTTTCATCGAGAAGTGGAGGCATACTTGCTTGATTCACAGATGTCCCAGTCTATTACACTCCAAACATCTGACAAGATGACAGTTGGTGACAAATCTAACTCCAGGCTTCAAAACATCCCTTCAGTAAGCTTTGAGGGACATCAAGGGGGCTACCTCAATGTTTTTTACAGTTAGTGTTGCAGGACTCCCCCTTGGGATTCAGCAGTTGTGAGGCACTGTTGCAACCATGTGAGAAGTGGCTGAATCTTAGTCTCGACCTACAGTTTTGTGAGAAGTCTCAAGTTGACTGTGCTCCCTCTGCTGTTAGATTTGCTTGGGAATAGAAACTTCTCCAAATGTGCTTATTTTTTGTTGCAATTAAAGCAAAACCAGTGATTTTGTTTCAGATCGTAAAGCACACAGTGACAAAGAAGAAGCTCGTAGCCTGTATGTCTGTGTGTACATGTGTGTCTCTGTCACTTTTGAATCTTCCCCCTTTGTCCCACAGTGAACCAAAATAAACCCATGACATCTCACCAGAGAGCAGTTCAAACCTATTTCAAGAAGCTGGTAATTTGGGAAGCTTTGGAAACAAAATGATGCTGGAAGAGCAGTCTTTTCACTTTGTCTGTCTGCACTCTCTCTCTCTTTCTCTGTGGTTTAGACTGCCTGATATGGATAATTTGTGCAGTTGAGGTGAGGGAGTAGGGATTGGAAGATGTAGGCTTCTGTCTTTTTCCTCACATGGAGAAAGAATTAGGGTATGAGGAACACTGAAATGTATTCAACTCCTTAAGCTTCACTATTAAAATTTTTACCAAAAAAAAAAGACAACTGCAATTCCTCAACCTTCTGAATATATGTGAGTGTGCATGTAGTTTTAGTTTCTGGGTTACATTATCTGGGTTATTTTGCTTTGTACATGAAAATAATGTCCTCTGTGATTGTACTGTACTATATTTGTTATCTATGGGTGTGTCTATATTCCAACAGTACTGAGATACTGTATATTTATCCTGACATTGCAGAGCTTTCCACTTCTCCCTTTCAACTTCTGATTTCTCTTTCAATCCCTTTATATGATTCTGTCCTATCACTATATGTAATTCCTCTAAATCTATCCATCCATTTTCCCTCCCTCACATTGTTCACGAAGTCCTTCTTTGATGGCCTTTGTTTTGAAGAGTGAATGTTTCAGATTTAGGGGTAATACTTATGTTAATAAAGAGGTAAGGGCAATGAGGCCCTGGTTACCAGCTTAATCATGATTAGGGCTTGGCGAAAAATTCAATTTTATCGTCTTTCAGATGAATCATATTGGGATAGTAGGATAATATCGTTTGATTGTTCATATTAATAATTCCAAGCAAGCTGTAAATTAAGACTAACAAAATCAGTTTGGTGTTAACGCTTTTATTTTACACACTTAATCCACACTATTGGTGTAGGTGCACAGATATGCAGCAAATTGAACACACTTCCAATAAAAGGTTGAAAACAGGTGTTTGCCTTTGAAATGTTTTGTGGAAACATTTGTAAAACTGCGAAAATGGAATGTACTGGACAACAAATTTAATGATAGTGAATACAAATCAGAAAAAGATGAAATACCATGAACCAAGAAGAGTTAGACCAAACATTGTAAAAGTTAGTAAGTACAGTAACAAGGACATCAGATTCACGAGGGGCAATGAAAGATCAACATTGAGTCCCACTACAACTGTAATTAATCTAGCAAACATACACACAGAGTGCTCAAGAGTAAAGGAAAAATAGTAAATTACATGACAGTTAACCAAACCAACACTTATTTTACAGTTATTAAGAATGTTGTATTAACAACACATTAGCCTCAGAAAGCTAGTAGCCTATAATGGCCAGCTTGGTTGGCAGAAAAACTCTGCTAAATCACAAATCAACAATCATAAAACATCTACAATGAAAGAGTGCCCACAGATAATTGCTCCAATGACGACATTTGGGGAGTAGATAGAAAAATGCCTGTCAATATTTTTTGTAGTGATTGTTACTAGAAACACAGTTCACATGTTCAACAGAAAACAACAGCTGGTTGCAAATATATACACGTATGGACTGTGTTTTGTGATGTAATGCATAACAGTACATCACATGTTGCTTTGAATATTAGTTTGCCAATTGTATATGTACCATTGCATACGTTTACTAAATTATTATGCATATTGATATTGAAAAATGTCCTTATTTATATTGTTATAATGATGTCAGCCATGTCGCCCTGCATAAACCTTCATAGTATTTTTCTGGCTCTACTTTTTCTGAGTCTCACTTTTTATTGCTTAAACTGACGTGACTGATGTTTAAAATCCTTCATGTTGCTCTGTAAAGCAAAAGAATATCCTCACGGGTATCTTCAGGGTGCTCGTGTGTGTGTGTGTGTGTGTGTGTGTGTGTATGTATGTAGCAACCCAGAGAAGAGACACATGACCACTGCAATGAATAATTAAGCAGGACTCCCATCATCAGCGGAAATGATGTCTACCCTCTGTCCTCTGCATTTATGTGTCTGTACTGGATTATGTGTGTGAACAAGTAAGTAGAACGAAAGTGACCTTGGCCACCCTTTCTTTCCCTCTGTCCTATTTCTCCTTGAAGCAAGGAGTAGGAGGCGGTAAGGAGAGGAGTGGGAGACGGATTTCATTTGATATCTCCCCCCTGCTCAGGGAATACACCCTCCTTCTCGCAGTCCGGCTATCTGTGTGTCTTTCTCTTTGGTTTACTGCAGTATAAAAGCTGCCCTTGGAATTAATGATTTGGGTCTTCGTTTCCATTAACATGGAATTCACATGATCTGCTCAGGGATCACAGATGGATTTTATGGGACTTACTGCCAGACTGTCTGACCACTATGAAACCTTAAATTAGAATGCAGCTGAGATTAGTGCACTACATTATGATATATAAAAGTATACAACCCCTAATGCCATGCCTAGCCTGTTAAGAGCTGCTTTCCACTTGTGCTCTCTCCTTGTTCACACAAAATAAACACTGTAGAACTATTTCAAGGAGACTTCCAACATCTTCCAAACTTTTTAATACTGATACTGTAGTTACGTTTGACTGAACTTCTACCAGCTGTCTCATTTGCTGGTGTTAAGAAAACACTGATCAATATTTTCCCCTTCTCTTGTAGCTGTGACCAGGAGATAAATTGGCTAGACACTAAGCCAGGCTGAACACAAATAAATTGGGCCTTTCAATGGCATAACTGCACCATGTACTTGTAATGCTGTGTGCCTTTGTACTGTTAAATGAGTCAGAAATACCCAAACAATAATTATAAGATTAAGTGAGTGCTATGAACGGTTTAACTGCCAGCCTGTGGAAATATAGAAAGAAAGACACTCTGCACTGGGAAATGAGCTTTAACAGGACAGAAGAAGAGATGAGGAGTCATGATAAATATAAAAGATCAGAGTGGGAAGAGAGCAGGAGGCACAGAGGGAGAGAGTCAGACAGAGAGAAGACTATAGAACTGGACTGCAATGTGAGTCAACAGAACCTGTAAGCTGTCGATCAGAAGAGATATTTCTCATCTTGTGTTAGTGTGTCTGTTTTTTTTAAACTGCTGTTTTGTTGTTTTGTTACTCGTGCATTTTTAATCTGAACCAGCAATTAGCTCAACAAGCACCACCTGGGCTACTGAGTGTGACCCATTTAAAGGCCCTGCAGACCTGCACAGGTATTTTCATTTATTCTGGCCGATTAGACCACTGCTCAGGTTTAGACTGGGAAGAGCAAGGCTGCTATGTGAGGTCACTAAGCGCCATTGCTTGATTAAAAACGATTAAGACAATAAAATGAGACATTGCTATAGAATACAGATATCAGCACGCAGGTTTAAATTCAAAGCGAAATTTAATGGGAAACAGTCCTTTCAATCTTTGTCAGTGGTGTAATACTCTTGAGAGCCATTACCTGTGTCTGTGTCACGTGGGTTACACCACTGCCCCACCCTCCATTAAAAACCTCCTATTTAAAGTTTTAATTCCTTATCAGAGTTTAAAAATTCAAAAGTAAGTTAAAAGTCAGACGTAACATCTGCAGAGTGCCCGTGCCGACTGGTAGCAGATGTGAAGCTAAAAGTTGAAGAGATTTCCGTTTTTACTGAAGTTCCATCTGCTGTTCAAGTTACAGTTGTCAGAGTTTACTTATTCCTCATCAAAATTAAATATTAAAAAGTTTGCTGCCTTTTTTATTAAATGGTTAAAAAATGCAGCCTCACTGGAGACCTCCTGTTTGAAAGGGCAAAAGAGTAACGATGAATGAATGCAACCTCTAAAACGTTGCACTCACTTCTCGTGTTTTTTATTGAACTTAAAGTGGAGGTACCTTCATATTGAATCTGTCTCACATAGATGCACACTCGCTCACAAACACGAAACTTTCGATTGGTGTTTTTTAAACCCTTGGCTTGTTTGATCGTTTCCATCTCTGCTTTTTGATAACCTCATCAATCATCCTGAATTGAATTCTGTCTCAGGTCTTGTATGTAAATCTTTCTGGCATTGGTCCAGTGTTTTAATAGTTGCATTTCCAGGCTCTCACTTACACCTGCCGCTCAGGCTGTTACAATGAGGGAGTATAGCTAGACATCTGCTTTCATCACCTTTTGTACTAAACCCATGCACCCATATGACAGAAGGAATTGCTAAAACAAACGTCTAAATACACCTTCTTTTTATACCATAAATTAGAGGGGAAATAAATGTTTAGTCTCCCCATACACCTAAAAAGGCAATTGAAAATAAATATTAATATAAAAAAATGTAAATACAAGCTGCAGATAATGCAGCTACAACCCCCTGACCAATACTTTCTTCATCTCAGTTCAGCAAGATGCAAAAGTGATGGATTATACCACAGTCGCAACCAAGTGGAAAATCAATTTTCCCCAGAGAAAACGTTTCTCTTACATACATTATCATATTTCACGCTACATGACACAGACTGAGATGTTTTATTTTCAGATTTTCGATTTCGCTCACGGCAAAGCAGAAACGGGCTGATGATTAAAAAAGTGGGAGTTGGTTAACGAGGTGAGGAAAATAGTACTTCAAAGCCACAGCTGGGTGGTACAGAGTTGGGAAAGAGTTTGTACCCAAACAGCTTTTTTTCTGCTCATTAGGAGAGAGAGAGGCGTGGAGGTGGGGTAAAAACCTGGGTTTGTTTACACTTACACTACACACAGTTAGGGTTTCAACCTGGATGTTAAATTACAAAAGGGTTGCTGGTCAAGAAATCTGTTTACGTTTTCAAAAATGATATTCTATCTCTCAGTGGAGATACACAATTAATCTCCTAAATTCACTTAACTCAGAAGAAAATAAGATCCTTGAATGGTCTCCATTTGGTCAGTTTATGAAGGTCTTGAAATCAAGCAATTAGCAAAACAAACCAGCGATAGATCGGCCCTGCTTCCAAACAAAATGTCTGAAACAGATTTAGAAAATTAATCAGTAACAGAAAATAAATTGGCCCAAAATGAGAATACAAATTGACTGTTGGAATGGATATATGCCAAAATTCATTAATATCCTTGTTTTACTGGCTCCCTGTATGCTTTATTCAGAGTTCATGTGTAAATCTGAAAAAAAAATTTTGACTATAAATTCACTTTAGGGAGGGAAATATAACTGTGTCAACATGTGTGAGGACGATGAATTACTTTCAATAATGTAGAATTTTTCATGCATCAATTATGTTTGTAATTCAATTGCTACTTATTGTTTTTTGACTGTTCTGGACCCACTTATTGAGGAATTTCTATTTAATTTAAATGAATACAGCTGGTCACCAAACCAAATATCTGACAATGGTTCCGAATTCATTGTTTTAATTCAGTGGACATCTTTGTCTTGGATGCTGATTTTCAATTTACTGACTTGCATCAACCTACTTTGATACTGTAAATTCCAGACATATGATAGTTTGTGAATCTGGTTATATAGACACTTTACTTTTATTCATTTGGTTTTCATAAGATCAATAGAGTTATTTCAGGCATTTCGGGTTCCTGAAGGTCCATTTAGTTAGACAATGTTAGGCAGGGGCGTAGCACCATATTCTGGAACCTGTACATAGGCATTCTCTGTGGGCCCCTCCCCACATCCACGGCTATTCATTCTAGTATCTTTGTGGGCCCTCCTCAATACATCTGGAACCAGCAGCTCCTCACAGGCCATAACTTGATATGCTTGTTTGCATTTTTATTCTACTGGAATGATTCAATTTCTCCGCAATCATTTTCATTTGATACATATGCATGTTTGGCATGGGTCAGTATGCTTCAAGCCCTCAACCCTTATTTAACAGGATATGTAGGCATATCAAGCCTGCTTGGCAAAGATAGCCAGGCAAGTTCATGGCCACACAAATGGCGAACCATTGTCTCAGACCCTTGTCTCTGCTGTGAAATATTTGCTTTGGCATCAGAAAACTGGGAGTGCTGAGAATTTTCTACATAAACATGCAGAGGTCTTAACTTTATCATTGCCTTTGCCAATGCTGAGTTACTTACTTATTCCCAGCTCACCCCATGGTTAATGCAGAGATAGATGACTTCTATAAGACAGTGAGAGACAGAATGAGGTGAGTTGAACGGGGGTTTAGCTACACAGAAGCAGGCACCGCCCCCATAAGACATATTGTTTTAAAAGATTTGGGGTCGATGAGATTTTGGGATTCGGCTACAGTGAAAAGGGGGGTGGGGAGGTTGAAATGATGTCCCCATTGTTCAACTAAGCATGTCCCAGATCCTCAACATCTGTGAGTGCATGTGTGTGTGTGTTCCTCTCATTTGCGCACATGTTGAATGCGCTCAAGCTGCAGTAAATGTGGGTTTCATGTGCTATTTGTGTGTGTTTGTGTATGGTGGTGTGCATTTCTGAAAAACGGTATCCACCCACTCATACTGTGCAGCTGACAGACAGACAGATGGATGCGCAGCAGTCGCAGCATCTCTCCGAAATTTCTGGGGCAGTCAAACTACAGTACTGTCTATATGAAAATCAAGTAGCTGCATTTGGCAGTAGGGCTGAGCAAGGGTTGTACGGGACCCACTGAAAATGCTTACAGCGCAAGATCAAAAGCACTTAAAAAAACTTTGGTTAATTAGAACAATTGCATGGACGTGATCAGAAAGACAAAAAGTGCAGGGAAGCAGCACTCCCCTCACAGAAATGAATGGAAATTTTGTTCCAAAGCCCCCTTGATATCCTCTGGAAAATACAAAATATACCACGCTGACATCACAGCTAATATTTTATCTCAGCTGGCAGCAAGAGACGAAGAAAATTCAAAGCCCTCTTAAAAAGAGTCCAAGCTGTATACTACAGGCATGTCCAGTAATCAAGATCCCCTCATCCATCTTGTCTCCTTCCTGTCTCTCTTTAGTATGTGGTTTTATTTCCTCTCTTCACTTTAAATCATTTCACTTTTCTTCAAACTCCTTGCATTTCCCTTTTTCTTTATGTATTTCATCTGACTGATATCTCTCGATTCTCATGTTTTCAAAATGTCCTAATTGCTTGCCCACTCGTGTTTCCCATCATCCCCCTCTCTCATTTTCATTAAAAGGCATCGTCACATCAGAAAGTGACACAACAAAGTTCATCTGAACATCTTTGCAACATAGGCATTGCCAGAGGCTTAGTGATGGACTACTCACTGGGCTAGTTGTGCTGCATTCACGTAATATTGGCAGATGGGAGAAACAGGAAAAAACTCTTGTTATTCCATGTTCACACATTATTCCAAGATGCTTACCATCCATGGCAATCCTTGTAGTCACACTATATGAATATCCTAAATAGCTTCATTAGTTGTGTTACAGTAGTGGCTGGTTAACAAGTGCAACCAGATCCAAACAGAGTATGGATTCTGAATTAATTTTATTTAAATGTAACTGCTACTGATGGCGGCTTGGCAGCCATATTGCCTGTGATTTATTGACACCGCAATAGTTCCTTTTGCCCATGGGAAATATTGTCGCTGTCAGAAATTCACGATACCTCTGATTCTGAATTAAAAGTGGGAGTTGTTTTTTTCCCTCTCTGCTAATTAAAGTCTGGACAATATGACATGAATGCAGCATTGGCGAACAACCATAGCTGGCGAGCTAACAACTTAACAATATGGTAGTGCCAGTCAATCACAATAGCTCTCTGAGCTTCTTCCCGTTTTCTGTGTACTATGGATTTCCTCCCATTTTGTTTACAGGATTGTTCATAATTTCTTTCAATAATGGCTTTTTTACAGGGGGAAAGACCTCAGAGCAAGTTGAAAGCTTGTTAGCTCGGTTGCTAATCGAACAATGGGTTTTACGTCAAAAGACGTATATGTACCTTCAACTCCTGTCTCCTACTTGTCTGTAAACCATTCAAGAGCAGTTTACGCAAAGTAGGGTTAAATAAAAGTGGATGGTGCAACAGTGTTAAGCTATTTTAGCCTCCCCATTTTGGACTCTCCAGGTCTCCATTCCCTTAAAGGTCAGCCCATTGTGTTTCCCTTTTCTCTCTGTATTTCAGCTGTTTGAAAAAAGGCAATGGGAAAATCCAGGAATATCAACCTTTCCTAGTTGCAGCCTGTTACCCTCTGCCACTTTCTTCATTGTCTTGCTCCTTCAGCCTCACCCATTTCTCTATTTGCACTACTGGAATATCCCCATACATAACACACCAGCTCTTTGCCACATCTATCGTGGTGAACCCGGGGGGCCACGTTCCTCACGCCTGTCCAATATCGCGCTGCTGCTCTTTGTGCAGTCCTTCTGCCTGCAGCGCTCTGCTGTATTTAGTGTGCTTCCCAGTGTGGCGAGACAGATAATGGGAAAAGAGACAAAAAGCACAGAAAGAAATACAGGTGGAGGGAAAAGCAGGCTGAAGAAATGAAAGGGTTCAGCCCTGACTCTCTTCTTTATAGCCGTAGGCAGCTGTTGCTCTACCATGCCAATAAACAAACCTCGCCCCTTTGGTTGCACTTCATCTTCCAGATTAGTTTGACACCCCAGCTTTTTAAGATAGGGAACCATGGAGAGTGTCAGGAAAGATAAGCGAGCGGGTGTGACACGTGAAAAGGGCTTTGAGCCAAACTTGAACCGTTGATTTCACAAGTACATGTTAGAAGCTCAGCCAGCTGAGTCACCAGTGCTACCTCCTTCTAAATCCCCTTTTTCTTTTCTTTAGTTTTTCTTCATCTTTCCTCTCCTCTTCACTCAGAAATAAAAAACATTAGGAATAGAAAGCCTGAGTCTTTTTGTTTGCATGTAACTGGATCCAGACTAGGAATAAATTCCCACAAAAGACAGTTTATTTATCCAAAGAAATTATTTCCATTGTTATCAGCAATTATGCAAATCCCCAAAGACATTCCTAACATGTGGCCCCAGTTTTTAAAAATTCAAAACATTTTGTTTGAATTATAAAGATTTATGTACATGCTATCTTGTGGTTTTCCCTTTTTTAACTCAAAGGAAAACATTAAACTCACACAAAGACCTCCCTTAGGGCTGATAAAGATGGCTCTCCTTTGTGTGAGCAATACTCAGTGGTCTAGAGTAGGAGTATTGCAGGCTGTGAGATGAATATATGCTGACTAAAATGTTTGTCTCTATAATCTCTTTACTCTTTGAGTAAAAAGGCTCACATCTAATTTTGCCTTTTCTTGGTAATCAAAACATTTTGTGGTTGAATCTGTCAAATCTTGTTACATATAATACATTACTCTTACAGTATGTAGACCAACTGAATAGGTTTAACCTCTTTGGCATCAAAACACCTCTGACCCACAACGCATCACCCTCCCCTCCCATTTTCACTTATGTAAGGAGAGATTCCTGGGAATTGTTCAGACAAGGTTGTGACCCCATGTAGCTTCCCCTCAGACTCAACAAATTGGCTGTACCGAGAGAGTCGAGGCAGCCTCTTGGTCAACACCACTGTTTCCCACTTGTACAGTGTGGCACATAGTGAGCGCAGATGTGCCTGGAGATAGTTGGACAAATGTTAAGAAAATCAGTGGGAAACATGAATATTACTGAGTGTAAATTAATTTGTGGAACGTCTTTATCTTCCCATTTGGGCTAATCCAGCAGGTTTGTATTTGTTGCCCTTTTCATTGTTTGAAAGTGAATTTCTTGGGTGTTATTCTCATATTTTTTATCCATTATTACTATTGGCAATAATAACATTTTACTCATCACTTCTGTTGAGTGTTTAGAATCTCCTATTACTGAATATAAAAATTTTAAATTGTGATATCAATATAATGTGATATTGTATATTTTCTGGAAAATCAATTGAGAAAATGTTTGGAGTAAAATAACCAGACTACAACGTTGTTGTTTTTGTTTTATTTGAGTCCCCTAGAAATCCATGTAGCTAAAGTAGCGAGCTGCTTAACATAATAAAACCATTTTCAAGTCAATTTTCCGGCTGACCTAACTACATTTTCCAAATCTTTACACTGTAATTTGGGTTAGGGTAATGTGATAAAAATCAATGTGAAAGACTTAAAACCTGCTTTAGATAGTTGATCAATCACAGTCAGCATTTATTCATCTTTTTTACAGTATTTTTTTGGATTCACTTATACTATCACCATGTGGTAATGTAGTCTACAGCACTGTTTTGCTCTCCACTACAGGGCCACTGCTTCCCTTTGTTGCCTGTATATCATTGCATTTGTTTACATGCATAGCTTACAAGTCTCCTCTTACAGACTGGAGGGTGAGACACATTGGCTGTCCACTCTGGTCATTGTTTAGGCTTCAGTGGCTTCAGGGTTGCCAACAAAGAGAGAAATACGAGATGCACTGTGCTTCCAACAGACAGAATCAGAATCATTATCAGAATCAGAAATACTTTATTAATCCCCGAGGGGAAACTCTTTGTAACAGCAGCTCACTGTCACGTCAGTGCACAAAAGAATGTAAGTACTAAGCAAAAAGCAATAATATAATACAGTCAACTACAAAGTGGGTATAAGTATAAATTCAAAATTAAATAAGTGTAATGTACAAAGTGGGTTAACTGGTTGAGGTTAATATTACAGTATAAAGTAATAGTGCATGAACTGTCAAGTTACGTGTAGCTTATTAACAGTATATAATGGGACGGAGGATATTGCACAGCCGTACTAGAAGAATAAAAAAGTATCACAACTTAAATTTAAAACAGGGTGTATTGCACAGTAGTTTAAGCACCGGATATTCCCAAATTATGTCCAATATTTCAGAGATGTTTATGATCAGTGTCCAGTTTAGTGACTTATGGTCATTTCGACTAACACTTAGAGGGAGGAGTTATAGAGTTTGATGGCCACAGGCAGGAATGACTTCCTGTGGCGCTCTGTGGTGCATTTTGGGAGGATGAGTCTTCCGACAGTAAAATATAGATAAAATGACAGACACATAAAACACTGTCTCTCTACTTTGTTCCACTCCTTCAGTACATTCTAGCTGTGTTTTCTTGGCTGTAGTGATTATTAGCGATATTAGAGCCTAGCCTGTAGTCTGTGTAGTGTCTCGCCCCCACAGGTCAGCAGAGTTCAGCCCTACAGGAAGAGGCTGTCTGTGGGAGAGAGCAGACCAAAGCCACAATCAGGCTATTGCTTAGCCATGCTTCAGCCACACTTAATGATAGAACTCTCTCTCTCGGTTTCTTTCCCTCTATCTCTGTCTTTCCTCAAATCCTTTTTTCTTAGTCCTATGCATTCACGTTTTTCTCTTTTTCACTGTTTTTTTTTCAGTTCTAGAGTTTTTCTCTTTCGTTCCAAACCAGATCACCACTTTAGAAAGACTGAGATTGAGATTGAGATAAGATTGAGTGACACAGGGTGATAAATAAAAACAGATCTTATTTATGGAAGGGAGACAGACAAAAATAAACTAATGCTGAAGTTCCACTGATGCCATCAGCCACTGAGAAGTTATTTCTCCAAAATCAATGAAAGCTGATCATATTGTGTTCGAGCTTCGGCTACATTGTTTCACACCAGATGGAAACGTGCAAGCTCAAAAATTGACCAGATTAAATTCCTGACAGCGGATGTACATTTTCATCTCCATCTGGGAATACAATTGATGTAGTTGTTTTATGGTTTATTGACTCAAATAAAAATGTTATAAAATGAATGGAAATCCACGTAAGCTATCATGCTCACTTAAAGACAAGCCAGTACTTTCAAAGTGAAAACTCTTATCCAAAAAGGAAGTTATTTCAAGTGCCTGGCAGTAGTACAGTCGCAATATTATATTGCAGTTTCTTCAAGCTCAGCTCTTGTTTACATTTCACACATAGTGAAAAAGCACCAACGCTGTTGTTATCCACACTATTAACAATAAATACATTTCCCCTCTGCTCCTCTTTCAAAACAAGCCTCTCTGTGGCAGCTACAATGACACATTGTCATGTTTAGTAGCATTTGTAGGTTTATGGTGACTCTTCGGGGGCTCCGGTGAAAGTCATGAAATGACAGGACAAACCAAGGAAATGTGACATTATGAAATACAAAGGAAAGCATCTGGGCAAGTCACAATGCATGAGAAGCAAGAGAAGCATACAGAGGAGATATGTAGCTGAAGCTAGAATTGTGTCTCTTTGTCTTTATTGTGTCCACTCTTTCTGTTTCCCTGTTGTCTGCCCGAGCTGCTTTTTCTTGCAAGCTGATAAAGAGGCCTTTGCTCTCTGCATGCATTTTGCCTCCATGCCAGCTTGCACATTTACATAGTAAATGCACCCACATAGAGTAGAGAAAGAGATGGAGAATGTGAATGATTGAAGTAAGACGTGCAGTATCCCTGTGGTTTTAGAGGAAATGTAGAGGGCAGCACGCATAGTTTTTGCATTGTCTTGCAAAGTATTTCCTCACTACTGTATGTTCAACTGGCAAGTGAACATATTCAATCTGCTGTCTTCTATCTTTAAGACTGCTTCTCTCTCTCTCACTTTCTCCCCGTCTCTTTGTTTCTCATGCAAACACACTTGCACACACAGCGCTCACCACAGTTCAGGTCATTTCCACTTAAGCAGTGAGGTGTGTACTGTGGTCAGTTCATTGGGCGTCTGTTTTAACGTATAAACAGTCTTTTCCCTGCCTAAAGGCCTTATCAGCAACTGGCCTTCCTCAGGTCTGCCAGTCCTGGCCTAGCCACACACACACACACACACACACACACACACACACACACACAAACACACATTCTCAGTGGAAAATTTGGGTCATAGCTTGATTTGCAGTTTTTTCCATCTTAAAACCATCTTAGTAATGGATATTTGTTGTTACACTTGAACTTAGAGAATTTGCTAAGGCAGTGCTTCAAGTATGTCTGAAGAGATAGGGTATAACCTGAAATGATCAGATTGAGTGTGGGGCTGTTGACAACAGTGTTTCATTTGCCAAGAGCCATTTTGCATCCCAAGCTGTAGATATAAAAACAATTCATTCAGAGTAATTCTCAATAGCTTTGAAGTAGATAGTGTGATGTTTTCTTATTGCAGTGTATTGGAAATTCTTATTTACTACTGCTCAGTCAACAACCAAAATGTCAAAAGCTGCACTTCGTTTCACTCCTGACTGATTTTTGACTTGATTATAACGTTCAAAGCTGTGTAGTGTTATTGCCATGACCTGTGACTGCTTCTCCCATCCCTATCTTGGGACACACAAAGTAACTCACACTCACCTTCTGTACACCTAACTGAAAAATTGACCCAAGAGAGGATGTTTTTTGGGGCTTGTACAGGCTAAAAATTCATCAGAGGAGAATGTGCAGGCAACACTATGTCAAAGTGTGTCTTATCATTTCCCCTGTCTGTATATGCATCTCTCTTGAAGGAATGAGAAAACACAGCAATGAAAACTAAGAAAAAATGTAGCACAAGCTCTTTTTGTCACAGGTGATGGCCAATGATATCTTCACTCGGTGGTGCAAGGTTAGTTTTGACTATTTATGGTCTTGAGCTGAATTTTTTTTGCTTCCAAGAGGAAATAGTTGATACTGTGTGTGTATCCAAGCAATGCCGTATGTCTTCAATAATCCATACACAGAACATACATTTCAAACATTGAAAAAATTATACCAGTATAAATTAAATGGTGAGCCAACATATTTGCTAAAATGTAGTAAATCTTAAATAATCTCTGTTCAAAATATATACAGTATTTTACTTGATAAATGAGGCACACTGTAAAACTATGAAAAGAATGGCAAGTCAAAACATTTATGTATTGCCAAATAGGATTTAACTGAAATGTTATGTATCCCTATCAAAACATGGTCTCATTTATGAATGATTACACATCATTGGTACTGGATGAAGACAAAAGAAATGTCTCTGAATTTGAGTAATGCTGCATTTTTTCTTTTATCATACTGTATGTGTTTCTTCAGTTTTTTAAACACACACTCCCTAATTTTGACTATCAATCTCCTCCCAGTACACCTTTCATATTTTAAAGGCCAACTCTGAACTGTTGAATTGAGTTAATTCAATGTTCTACCATTTCTACCATGTTTGTATATTATGATATAATTTTGAGTAGAAAACGTTTTTTTCCAGAAGGCTTCAAGCTATTGGATTTAATGCTGTTTGAGAACTGAGAGCTTTGCCAGTAAAAACTGTTTTTGGTTTTGCGCACTTGCACCCACTCAGACACATGCACACACATGCTGCAGTCTACACTTGCACAGATAATTGTGTGTTGCAAGACATGGCATAAATCTGCCAGTGTTCTAAAACTGTAACAATAGCACACAAATTGTGTTATGAGACATAGCAGGCATTTGGAATGATTAGCAGGAGTGAATTCCTTACAGTATAATGAAAAACGAGATTAATTGCTATTTCCAGAACTGAGTCAAAAGTGAAAATATTTGACAATGTAACCTGGTGAGTGATGACCGCAGTGCATGGCTGTGTCCACTAACCATTAGTTATAATTATGTACTGCATATTACAAATAATTTCTTTTGCACAAGGTTTTTTTTGGTAACTCCCACAGTTATAAAAACATTCTGTAAATGACTCTAAGCTGTTATGCTGAACTATATGTTTATGAGCTGTGGAGTGCAGCAGTTAAAACATTTTTAGGTTTTCACACTTAAACACAGTCAGACACATACATTTGCAGAATCCTGGGGTGCCAGATTTTGCATAACGCTGCCTGTTGTTTTCTTAACATTTTAATTGTGTGTTTTTGCCCACGCTGGAGCAGGGAGACTGCTGATATACAACAATACACTTTGTCACGTGTCCCACGCAGGAATTTCAGCCTGCTAGAATTAAAGCTCTATTTCAGACGCCGAGGGTAAAAATCTCTGAAGCCATGGTTCTGTCTGCCTTTAGTTAGCCCATCCCTTTTTGTATGTGCAAACAAGTGCAACGCTATGAATGCCTTTGGGGAAGATTGTCTGAAAGTATGCACTGTTGTTCCCACATTTAAACGATAATTGCATCTTGCCCCTCTCTATGATGGCCAGCTTTTCACCCTGCCTTCGAGTGTGGCCATTCCAAACAGCTATAAACATTTTTCCAATCAGACGTGGTCAGAAGACATACAAACTACTTTTCTCTCACGCCTCATCCATCCTTTAGGCTCTTAGGGCCCTTGCCTTGGCTTGGTAGACCCTTCCAGGAGCTATTTTGCCACAGGTCTCAGGGTCATGTGAGCATGCAAATCCATCCACCTTGATTGAGAGCGTCAGGCTAATACCCTGTTTTACTGTGGGCCCAATCCACCAATCGATTTCATACTCCATCTTGCCCTTGCTTATGAACACGAAAAATAGTCACTTGATGCAGCAATTCGCTAACAACCCTTGATTGTTTCAGTGCACACCATTTTGACATTCCTTTTTTTATCTCTTTTAACATAGGAACCATCAAGATGGACAGACAATGTCTAACCTCGACACACAGAGAAATGACAAGAGAGGAGTGAGACTCTAGAAGTGCTAGGGGTCTGAGGTGGAATCTGATCCTTCCTGACAGGAGATGGTTCATGTGATCGGCAAGAGGGAAGCTTAGTCCTCTCGGCCGCATTAAACCCTCTTGCAGTCCACTGCTTTAGATGAAAGGATGTGGGCTGATTTTATGCAGTGTGTTGGACATATAGGGAGAGGAGAGGATTTAGCCACAGAAGATGTGAACATTGTCACAAGTTTATGTTTGTCAAAGGTTCTTTGTGCAAGTCAACACTCTTAAGAAAAAAAATCATGTCTTCTATTATCAATTTTTAAATACAAAACATGTATAGATACTAGGGTTTAAAAAGACTTCTGTAGAAGTTGAAGTATCAAATCAAGCTTTTTACTCAAGTAAAAGTGTAAAAGTACTGATTTCAAAACTACTTAAATTATAAAAGTAAAAGTAATCTAAGGAAAAGAATGCCATTAAGGACAAAAGCTTAGGCCGCGCCACAGTGGCCTATAGTGCACTACCCCACCTCCTCAAAAAAACATTTTTCTAAAGGCCATAATAACTATGATGTTATATTAAAATGTTAATGTTGAAAAATGTGGGATGAACTAGGCTACCTGTTTCAGCCGCATATATTATGCCCATTGAAAATGAAAGCATTTTAGTACAATGCAAATACATTGAAGAACCATATATGGGACGGACATCTTTGTATTTGGCTACAAACATCTGCTGTAACTTTTTTTTTGAGTAACGACCCCAACACTGGCTATGATTTGTGTAATGTGCAGGTGCGATGGATCGCGTACAAACCAATAGCGTGTCGGAATGGTATATGTTTATACTTCTCAACCAACCACAATCAAATTCACTCTGTCCGGATGGTGCGATTTATCTGGATAGGTGTTTGTTTTGGGGGTTTTTTAACGTTGACAAGCTGGAATGAAAAGAAGCCGAAATGAAATAGGAGTAATGAGGCTATTTTTAAAATGTAAGGAGTAGAAAGTACAGATAATTGCGTGAAAATGTAAGGAGTAGAAGTTAAAAGTCGGCAGAAAAATAATTACTCGGGTAAAGTATAGATACCCCAAACTGTGTATTGGACTCCACAGTTACCAAACTGTAAAGTCCTGCCTATGTGCTGTGCTGTCTGTTTTCTATGTCTGGTATATTGTTGTTAGCTCATCAGCATAACAATTTGTTTCTCCCACACACTCACAGACATCCTCACATGTTCTGCTTCACTTACACTTATTTAGTCATTACAAACAGAATCATCAAAGTAAACAAAGCGATTTATGACACAATTAAAGCACAAATTAGCAGTTAGACTATCAGTTGTGTGAGTGTCAACTCCCCCTCCCTCCCTTCAGTCCTAATTAAAATGAACCCTTTGGCCTCCACACAGACTGGTTTAGATTTAGATGCCTGGCATTGCTACAGCTATGCCATATATCTATATGAATATTTAATGTGTTCTGTATATCTGCGCACTCACATGGCATGAAGTGTGGAGGCTGTATTTTAAATATGCTGCGTGTTTTCTGCCGAGCTGTTTTAGGGTTGATGTTTGCTTTTAAAATGTGCTCCACACACTCGCGAAAAGGAGGAATTAGCAGTGGTGGTTTTATGGATCGGTGCAGGAGCAAGATAAGAGATAGGACCCATTAGCCTGGGCAGTTAGCCTATTTTAAGGCTGTTAATTATTTACCTCATTTACACTACAGAGCCAGCAGGGCTAGCAATGGTTTACTCATTAGACTGCTTTATGTTATTGAGACGGACAGAGCTAACTAAGGGGTTTTACTTGTTAAATTTCCCAGAGATGATACCTTAGCAAGGCTAGTCTGATACTTCAAAAAAGCTTTTTGATCCAGTCTGGAGCTCGACCTGGTCAAAGCAGGCATCATGTGGCCCTGTGGCAGCAGGGTTGGGGTTTACTTTAAGTCCTCCAGTAATAATTAGACTGGTGCATAGTGGGAGTTCACTGTAGGGCAGGCCTTGTGCCCGCCGGCTAAACACACATTCACACGCACATACCTCAGAAACACACAGGTGTGCACACACCAGTAGATGCATGAATGAACAGGGGCTCGTACACTAAAAGTTTTCATAGACACAAACACACACACACACACACACACAGACAGGACTACTCTGCTTCAGGTCTCCCTTGTAGTCATTTTCACTTTAGGAAATCTCGAGTTTTACACACACTCACGTCTACACACACTTTGTGTGTAAAGTTGCTACACTATCAACACTTACAGAGAGGCAGTGGTGGTTGATGACTGTGTTTCTGTGTGTCTCTGTGTGTTTTGCTTATGTGTGTGTGTGTGTGTGTGTGTGTGTGTTCTCCATTGGCCCATTTATGTTTTAGGGTGTTGTTTTCTGGACCAGTTGGTAGCACTGGACAGGCTGGTGACTCTATCATACTGAGAGAGCTGAT
>CM022489.1:7781904-7899847 GCA_011952105.1 Coreoperca whiteheadi | reverse complement strand
TGCAGGATGATTTTGCCACTGTTTAATGAAGCCCACAGACAAAAGTTCTCGCTCTCATTTTCTCCCTGGGGTTGCGAGCCAGATGTTGTTTAGCACAAAGGAAACAATCTGGCCCCTTCTGAATACAGACATTGTCATACTGGACTAGACTTGATCATACTGGATTAGGACTGGAAAGAAGAGGTCTGGATGATGAACTAGAGTGGGCCTGACAGAACTGGAGTGAAGAAGATTAAAGACAAATTGGCCCAGAAGGTGTATTCTAGTGGTACATGTTGTAGTATACTATACATAGACAGAGAGATAATCTTAGACTTGAGTGGAATGGACCAGACTGTCCTCAAATGGCTCTTGTAGAGCAGAGGGATTGATCTGTTCCTGCAGACGACATACAGACTAAGTACTGAGATATCAGCCTTCATAATCTGGATGCAAACAGCATCCTTCATTCGATCTGGTTCAGCGATCCGAAACTTTCCGGTTCCCAGTTGTCTTGTCAGTGAAAATATCCTAAATTTTCTCAGTTTGCTGCTCTGGAGCATCTCCGTGCTGTAGTGTGTCATTATGCAAAATTGTCATCCACACCTGCGACTCACTAGATTGAACTAATTGCAATCAGCTGCGCCCCTCACTCACACTTATATTATAGGGAATGTCTCTAATGGTATGCAGATGAGTACAACATAAATGACAAACATCAGATTTAATTTAACCTCCTGATAAAAGTAACAGGGTTGATGACAGCTTTCATAACATGGTATATAAAATGTATTTAAAGCAAGACTTTTGCTGAACAGTGGCTAATGGTAAATGCTAAAATGTAGTGTAACAACAGCATAAGTAGAAAAAAGTCAGTCAGCAAACTAACTCAGTAATGTCAGTTACACAGCGAAATCTATGTAAAGTTTGCTAACATTAGACCATAAACTACTGTACCACACCAAGTAAGTCTATAGCAGCGTATCCCTATATCCCCGTCATGCAAATGTGAATTGAGCAACGAGGCATTTTATTGCTGATGAATTAAACTTTTATTTGTAGAAGTACAAATAAAATACTGTTATTTCCTTTTTCCCAAATTACATAGTGTTGCTTTAAAGATGAAAATAGCACATGACAGACAGCACTTGGTGTTGTGTGCTTTTAAATTGGTGTGCACAGGTAGCACAAATCCTTGTAATCCATGACACCAAAACTGCACATGGTGGTTGTTTTTAATTACTTACATGCCCCCTTTCCACCATTTAAATGCAGTCACATTCAAAGCAAAAAACAAACTGTCAAAAACCAAAAATCCCTCAAAAGCAGCCACTTCACCGTAGCAGTGTAAAGGCAGACAGACAGAACAGTCACAGTTGTGGTCCTGATTGGCTTTCAGCAATAACTCATCTAATTCAAGTGAGGTAAACCTGCTTAGTGAAAGCTTTTAAAACCAAGTGTAGTGGTGATGCAATGGCTGAAGTTAGAAACTTCTGTAAAGGCTGTGGATTTTTTAAATCCAGTAACTTGGCTTTAAATGTTAATAGGGTACCTTTAAATACCCAAATTAGGTTCCAAAGTAATCTTTGACTGTGATGCCCCATGAGATACCACCTTTTGCTGCTTTATTGAAATTGCCCTGCTGTAAGTGCTGCAGTAGGAATTTAACTGAAGTATTTAGTACTTTGCATATGTATGTGTGTGTTTCGTGCTCTTGCATGAACTTGTTTGTGACTATCTAGTCTGAGAGTTGACGTTTTAAGCTGGACAGTCCTGCCTTTCGTTCTCAGGGTAGTACAAGGGTAAACAGAGATAGCTGGTCCCATGTCAGGGCTGTGATAAGGACTTGGGACCTGTGTTATTGTTGCTGTCCTGCCTGTTTCTCTCTCCTCTGCTGCTGCTTGCAGCACCCCACTGCTGCTTTCACATAGCACAGATGAACACTCAGGTTTAGAGCTGCAGCCGGTACACAGTACTTCAGTGTGTGTGTGCGAGAGATCGGAATGCATTCATGCGTACGTTTTTTTTTTTTTTAGATGAAATAGAGTACAAGACTGAAAATGACAGAAGGAGCGCTGGAAGAGAAGGAAACATAACGGTAAAGTCGCTCTGTATGTCTGAGATATGAGTGTGTACAGCTGCCACTCCCATCTCTGCCTCTTTTTCACTTTCTCTCTCCCAGCCGCCCACCTCCTGTCCCCTGCTCGCGCTCTCCAATCTTATTTCCTGTTGGCCTGTCTTCTATCTAAGCCTGCTTTGTGTCAATGTATCAGACTAATTCAATCTCCAGTACCCAGACACTCCAATGTAATGACCCATGACATTCAATTAATGCTTTTCCCCCTTCTTGGACGGTTGGGTCAGCAGTAATTTTCTGTGTATGTATGTTTGTGTGATGTGTATGTGTAAATCCATGAGTGGGTGTAAGTATAATTTGAAAAGCTTGGCAGTCAGGGTAAAATTAATTTATATTATCACATGCTGTATTTAAAGAAAGTTTAAAATCTTTAAAATAGCAGTTTCCCCCGTTGACTGCTGTGTGTTTTGGCATTTTACAATACAATGATGAGTATTTAGTTGATTCCCTGGTTCTCAATACAGAAAACTTTATTACTGTGGCTGAGGTTTCCACACTGATGACATTTAAACATGACATAGCTGTCAGTATGAGCTTATTTACTGTACTCTCATTATTCCTGTCTTCCAGGCTACACATTACCAATGTCGTCGCCTCGTGACCAGCTGTCACGCTTATTGGATTGGTGTTGAGAGATTGCTGCATGTCCTTTAAGGGGTTATGTGCATGTGTGAGACTTGGAGTGTGTTTCCTATTCAACCACAGTGACTCGACCAGACAGCATATAAACCAACAACGTAAGCACACACACATAAACACTGACAAAGACAGTGACTAAACTGGTGCTGACACACGCAAACAGTTTTGGACACACATACCCGTGGCTTCCTTTTAGCCCTGTGTAGCCTGTAGCAAATACTATCAATTTGGATTAGCACAGCCTTTATGAGCTTTCAGCGCATAGTCATTATTACTGTAATCCAGTGTGGATCGTGCATCATCAGTGTGATCTACTAGTGATCATGCTGTAATAACACCAACTGCATACACAAATGTATGCATTCCCAGTGGATGTTTATAGACTGATATTATGGCTCATCATGTATGGTAATTATCCATATTGCCCTGCAGAAACCCACCAAATACAACATGATCCTTCTGTTGCTCTGATGCCTTTGTTAGCCACACAAGGATTAAGAGTGACTTTAATTAAAAGAGGAAACTTTAAAAACACAACTGCACTCTAGGGAAGGTCAGGTAGACTCTCTCATTGGGGAAAATCCTAGCAGTTCTGTCAAGTCACTGTGACAATTTCTTTCATTTTTCAAAGCATCATCTTTCTGTCACTTCTGTCCTCCAAATTTCTTTCTGTCATACTTGTCTGCTAAACTCAAGCTTTCATTCTTCATCTCTCCCCTCATATTCTCCACACTCTCTCTATTTTTTTCTTCTGTCCTCCTGTCCCTTTTTTTTTCTTTTACCTCCCCCAATTTCTGTCCCTTCTCCATTCTGCCCCACTCTACCTCTGTTTCTCCGTTTCGGTAATGATCTAATTAAGGAGGGTTTTGTTGCCTGCCCGCTGTGTATAATTGCCAGTGGGGTCTGCCTGTACTTCACTTAGCAAGTATGAGCAGCATTCTTCTGCTCCCAAATCGGCTAATTAAGCCTTAAGGACAGTGAGCGGATCGTAGTCGCACTAAGCATCAGGAGGAGCCAGGAATGCCTGCGCTCCTCTCACTCCTGGGACACGCAGAAGTAGTGGATTGAAGAAGGTTTCCATGGTAACAATCACATGGTGTCAGATCCTGTGCAGAGGCTGTCAGTCAGTTGATCTGTGTTCTCTCGTTTTCTATGTGTCTGTGTATATATCTGTTCATCTGTAACAGAAACAACAATTCTGCTCCAGGTCACCAATTATTTCCATTATTATGGCTCAATCTGTGAAGAGAGCTTGTCACAGTTCCTGTTTAGGTCCCTGGGTGAACTGGTTGTCATTTTGATTGATTACATTGCCAGCTCATGTAATACTTGCCTTGCAATATGTCTCCACTCAGCACTGCAAAACACATAGCTTACCCTGTGGACAGGTCTATACACTAAATTACTTTATATCAGCTTAGTACTGTTTTGTACAAGCACACACACATACAGTATCTAAATATGCTGCAATGAATGTCCTAATGCAATTTCACTATTATAATCAATTATAGTAGTTGCTCTGTCACATGCAATAGAGTGTGGGTGACTTTTCGAAATACCAGTCAGTACAAGGTCAGTTGCAAATTTGATTAGAAACTAGAAAATTGTCTGAACTGCTACAGAGAAAAGGCCAAGTGGTTTGTCGAGAGTCTTTATGCATTAGACAATTTTTTTCAGTATCACACACTTCTTATAGAAAGTTACAATGTGGAGGTGCATGTTCCCATTCTTTCGAGACATCAAAACAGCCAAACTACCTCTTGAGAGACAGTGTTTCCATATTCCTACAAGACCTTTATCTTCACTGAGTGTAGAAATGGCATCAAAATAAGAACGGAAATGACACATTACGCAGGAAACACCATTAAATCAAAATGGCCTGCACTTTTGTATTATTATAACTATTTGCATTAAAATATAGCATCATTTATAACATCTGCAGTAACTTGTAACCCAGGGGAATAATATAATACACTGCATGAAAGTCTGGTGAGAAAAAAACTCAATTTGTAGTATCTATTCCACTACATATACTGCATACTGTGCTAGACCACCTACTAAAAATAATAAAAATGCTAATATACACATCTGAAATTGTCTCACATATTGAAGTTTGAACTTCAGTACTTAATAAACCAGAGCTTCAGGCACTTATGCATTATGTCTCCTACGTGCAGATATGTTTTCCAGTGACACAAATTTGCATGGAAATTGCATGAATAATATGCACCTATTTGCTAACTAGCCTTAAAGTTTATATTTGGCTGTAAGGGCTTAAGTGTTCATTTAATATGGATTCGAACTGTGCAGCTCACTCAAATCTGGGCGAATTGCCTGGGTTTTTAATATTAGTATTGGATATTTTATTAGGAAGCTTTACATAAGCCCTTAAAAGTTTTAACTTCCCTCGCTGAATTGTTTTCCATCTCACTTACCTCTACTCCTCACTAAGCTCATTTAAAAAAAAAAAAAAGGCCAAGTGGCTCTGTTTCTTGGCTTCTCCAACTGGAACAAATGAGACAAAGTGGCACCAAGTGGGCCTGACCAGGGTTATGTTGACTTTAAATGGCTTCTAAATGTCTGGCTCAGCAAGGCAAATGAAATTAAATTAATAGACACAATGGCACTGCCTTTCCCCTCATTGTGCTATTAGTATTTGCTGTTGCTTTGTATAACTAATGTTGTGTTCAGCAGAGTAACTGCGACTGAGACTAATTGACTGCATATTTACCTTTTTATTACATTTAAGGTCTTAGCTGCATATATCTTAATAACTGAAATGCCTTTCTTTACCTTAGCAATTCTGAACTACTGTATACTATAATTATTTGAAGGCAACCATTTTTTATAAAAAATGGGCTGTGCTTTGTTGTGTCATTAAAATACTACTGCATACATATTGTGCATGGTCTTTCATAGCTTATTGAATGTCTTATCTCAGAGAGGCAAATATTTGTTCTCTTGATGTATGAGTCGGTGATCATATTCTCTTAATTCAGTTGCTGTACTGAATCAGTGAAAATATTCATTGAATCTTGGAGAACAAGCAACTTCAACAAAGGAAACGTTTCATGTTTCAAGTTGCACATTTTCTGGAATCTTATCCACAAGGACCAGACACTGTTTTCCTTCTTTCATTTGATTTCACAGATCTGTCATTCTTCTGTAAAAACTCCGCAGAATGTAGAATTCACTACTGTTCAGTTGATGATGATGGACGCAACCC
Source organism: Coreoperca whiteheadi (assembly GCA_011952105.1). Taxonomy (NCBI): domain Eukaryota; kingdom Metazoa; phylum Chordata; class Actinopteri; order Centrarchiformes; family Sinipercidae; genus Coreoperca; species Coreoperca whiteheadi. The sequence continues at coordinate 7,893,866 of CM022489.1, read as the reverse complement.
TCTTATTTCTGTTTAATTCAGGCTGCCAGTTTCAACTGTAGCAAACACAAGTCGATGACTGAGAACTCCGCCTCCCATGATGGACAAGAAAAGTGGTGAGTGTCACAAAGCCTGCATTTAAACAAACAATGCCCTTGCTTCTAACTCGTTGTGCCACAAATTGGATATTTCTACAACTGTAAGAGTCATGTACCGTAGATTTTTGTTCATTATACAATATCTGACATAAAGGGTTAAACATTTAACTTCCTGTTCCTGTTTATTTAAGGGTTTATTTCCTTCAGGTGATAACCGCCCTCTGTCTCATGAGTTGACGCAGCATGAGCAGCATTTTGCATGCTGATTAGTTTGTTTTGGCACAATCACTGCATGATAATTACTTCCCAGTAAGTGATATGGTTTTACATAATGAAGCACCATGTGTGCAGCACAGTACAGCCTGCCTGTACAAGTGGGTGAAAAGGAATAATAATGCTGATGATAATCTGTTATTTGGTTCATGTTCATTTTGTTAAACATTTTGGCTATTATCATTGTCGTTGTTATTATTTGTAGTAGTAATACTAGGAGAAGCATTGATTGATTTTCATTTTAAATCCTTATAGCCAATGGCTTTCAGACCAAGGCCAGTGAGGGCGGTGTTCAGAGGAAGCAGCTGCCCTACTCAGTGGAAACTCCCTATGGCTTCCATCTGGACCTGGACTTCCTCAAGTATGTTGACGATATTGAAAAAGGCAATACCATCAAAAGGGTCCACATTCAGCGCAGGGTCAAGGGCCCACCCAAATTCAGCACTCTTCCCAGAAATTTCAGTCTTCCTGGGCATGGGGCCAGGCCTGCCCCTAAGGAAAAGGACAGCACATGGTCTGGGACATCCACCCTGGGGCCCAAGCCCAAATCACGGGTGACAGAGGTGCAACAGATCTTCGACTTCAGAGCAAGTGAAGGGGGAACTTCTAGCCAGAGCAGCAAGGGGACAACCAGTCAGGGAACTGGCTACGTTCCAGCCAAACCCAGAGATCAAGTAGGAGCTGGGGCTCGGGATAGCGAAGAGAAAACAGTGGGGATTCAAAGTCGGCCAAACCTGCTCAGAGCATCAAGCATGCCCATCACCCTACAGCAGCGGAAAGGTTCCGATTCAAGCAGTCCAGACCGTATTGTGGGAACACCGGAGAGTGGCTCAACAGAGAACATGTTCCGTGCTTCACCGGACATAACAGAGAGACGGTGTGTTCCCCAGGATCGAACAGGGCTTCACCAGCAGATCACAGTGGCATTGAAACGGGTCAGAGAGCTGGAAGAGCAGGTCAAAACAATCCCAGAACTAAAGGCTCAGATCTGCTCACTGAGGGAGGAGAGGGAGAAGCTACTGCTTCAGCTCCAAGCCCAGGCCCAAGCCCAGGTTTCCACATCACCCTTTACAATAGCACAGAGTTCTGATTCTGGGATACACGCTCAACAACAAGAACATATACCTTCAGAAGGGCTAAACTTAGCTCTGATGACTCAACTCACTGGAGGTTTCGAAGCTTCAGAGCATGTGCCAGCAAAGCCAGTAAAAGGCAAAGATAAACAAAGTGTGACAGAGAAAAGTACATTGTTACAAAAAGAGAGGGAGATAAATCAGGAATCTGTCAAGAGTTTCCCAGCACATGGAGAAATGGGTGGGTTATCAGAGAAAGAATTGGAGAGACAAACACAGCAGTTAGAAAAATCAAACCAACAGAAAGTGACATTAGAGAGTCCACAGAAGCATGCAGTGCAAAAGCTATCACAGGACATTACAGGACAAGAATTAACAACACTTAGGGTGGCTATAAAAAATGCAGATACTATCAGTATTCCAGATGGTAATGCAGCAGAAGGAGGAAAACCTGAGGACCCAGACAGTATGAAGCTGCAAGAGAAGCTAATGACACTGGAGGCTAAACTTACTCAGGCTAGCCTAGAGCTGGAGAGAACTAATACTCTTTTGAAAGAACAATTAGAGGAGAACAAGGTAAAAGAGGAGAGAATACTACAACTGAGTGATGGAATGAGAGTGGAAGTGTGTACTACAGAAGCACACAGCAGGCCAAGAAGAGAGAGTATTGACACAGGAACAGTGACAGAGAAAGTAGATTTTTCCAACCAAGAGACAGAGACAGAATCGACTGGTACAGTAGATCAGGGAACAGATACAGATAGAATCTGTATTGAAGTGTGTGTACCCAAACCAATGACTGGAAGTATTGATAAAGAGACTAACAAAGTTGACACACATGAAGAGGTGACAGTGATGAAGGCAGAAGTAGCTGCTTTGAGCCCACCAAGACCCAGAGCCAACAGTATGGAACGGGGCACAGTAACTGAGAGGATTGGCACTAAGGATCAGATGACCGAGACACCCATAGCGGAAAGGGTAAACCGAGTCACAGAAACAGAGGGAGAAGCAGTAACAGACCATCCACAGAGACCGAGGGCCAGTAGTGTAGACCAGGGGACAGAGACAGAGAGAGTGGACACTGTGGACAGGGTGACAGAGACAGAAGAAGCACAGAGGACAGACCAGCAGACTGAGACAGTGGTAGACAGACGACAGGATAACAATCCAGGCAGAGATGGAGAACCAGCGAGTCAAGTGAGAGAAAGTGCAGACAGTGAAAGAGTAGAAGATGTAGGTACTGTGGTCAGTCAAACGGTGGAAGATAAGCAAGCAAATGAAAGAATTCAAAGAGATAATGGAGACAGTGAAAGTGTAGTCATGAAAGCTGTCACAGAGAGTTCAATTGCAGTTATAGAAAGCAGAGTTGAACAAACTGTAGTTTCAGATTTTCTAAGCCTGGATGAAGGCCACACCTGTCCACTTGTTGAAGCAGGAGAAAATACAGAATCTAAGATGGAAACAGTTAAGGCACAGAATGACAAAGAAATCATACCCCCAAAGAGTGAGTCAACACAAATGGTTGAAACACAGCAGATTGCACTGGACACTGTAGAGAAGAAACAAACAGGAGAAGGTGAAATTGTGTGTGCAACGATCAAAGAAACTGTGGTCATTGACACAGTTGTAGTAGTAGCAGAGAATGGAGCTGTGAAGACAGTAGCTCCTGTACGACCCCAGAGAGGCCGAAAACCCTCGGCAGAACTGGCACAGCCTTCACCTCCTCAACTTAAGGCTGCACCTCTGCGTCCTCGTAGGGGATCCAGTGAAACTCAACCAGAGCAGTCCCAACCCCAGACAAAAACCCAGCCCCAGGTGCAAGTACAGGGTCCACCTCAACTCAAGGCCCAAACCCCAACACAGCTCTCTGAACCACAGGTTAAACATCCAGCCCCATCTCCGTTTCAGGCTGAGGATTATACCCCAGTAAAGAGACCTCCTGGGGAGTCTAGTGAGAAACAATCTCTATCACAACCTCAGACTGAGACTCAGGGCCCGTCTCCAGGCTCCAGTGAAGACCAAACCCGGCCCAAATCAATTCAAGCACAGTTTCAATCTCAAACTACTGGAACTCGACGGGACTCCAAAGAGCTTAAAGCACTACAGAGGGGATCCAGTGTATCACAACCTCCTAGTCGTGGATCAGGGGAAGCCCAGGCCCGCCCGACTCGCCAGGGGTCATGTGACACCCAACCTCAGTCTCAGGGCTCTCGTAGAAGTTCCAGTGAGACTCAACCCCCTCACAAAGATACCAGCGAGACACAATCATTGCACAGAGGCTCCAGTGAAACATCCCAGCGTCGTGGTTCAAGTGAAGCCCAGGCCTCACGTCGTGATACTGGCGAAGTCCAGCCTCCTCACAGAGGCTCCAGTGAGTCACCAACATCACCTGCGGCTTTGGGCCAAGTCGTAACACGGTTAACAGGGCTTCTGGGGGAGCAGTGGGCACAGCTGGGGAGCAGCACTGGAACTCAACAGACGGCTAGCCAGCAGGAGAGCCCCAGCACACAGAAACAGACGGCAGGGAAAAGAGCAGAGGCAGGGAAAAGAGCATCAGCCAAGCCTGCAGGGAAAGCAGTCCCTGCAGCAACAACAGGGAAACCAGCAGGGAAGCCGGGTCCTTCCAAAATGAGCTCTATTCAAAGTCAATTGGTCAGCTCCCTCAGTGTCCTCTCTGCCTTCTACTCACCAGGCCAGAAAGCTGCTGCAGCCAGCAAACAGCAAGAACAAGGTAGGCCTGTGGTTCAGTTAGGACCCCATGGTTTATACTGTATACAAATGTGTGCATATGTCTGTCATGTACCTGCTTACCTATTTGTAATAGACTCAGTAAGCTGAATCCATTCCACTCTCATATTCACTGAAATTATCCTCCACTTCTCTTTCTGCCAAATAGTCTCATGATTAATGTGTACATGTACAACTCAGGGGCATTGAATATTAATGTCCCATCCTTACTTCTCCTCCTTGAACAAGAAGGCATACAGAAGCAGCCAAACACTGACAGAATGATTTGACAGATTTCTGTGGTGTCTCTTGTATAGAGCTGTGTTGTAGTTCAGGTTGAACGCATACCAGCACACTTCTCAGCTAATGGAAGACAGATACTATAACAATCAACCAAACTGACAACAAGGTGGTGTATTTACAGCAAGATGGTCTGCTTCTTAGTGACTGTAGTTACTTTTCACTGCAACCTGAAACCACACTGGTCCGATTCTATTATTTAGAAATACTCTACTGATGTGCTCTCAAATCATGTCTTTTGGTGCTTCAATCAGTGGTACTATATCAGCACAAGGATTATTGTGTACCTGACTCATTAGATATTTAGTACTGGGGTCTGGGTAGTAATGAATGCCATTTCTTGGCTTCTTTTAAGGATACTTCCTTGGACTTAATCTGTTTCTCTCTCAAAAACACAGGCTTCAGTGCTAAAGATAACTGCTAAGCAAATTGTATGATCATTTCTATCCCAATTTAATGATAAAACTGTTTCCTGATTGATTGTTTGTTGAGAACACAAAACACATTGTCACTGTGACTAGATATCAGTTTGACTCTGTAATTTAAGTAGAAAAAAGTCAGGAAAAAGGATTTCATTCATGCCTTGATTAAAAAATTAAACATGTCACTCTTCTAAGTACTTAATTATCTGATACTTTGCAATTAGTCTAATGACTATAAATGATATGGACTTCATGATTTAGTGTCACGTCTGTTTTTTTGTAGTTTATTATATTCAATACAGGTATAATATATACTTTGAATTACATTAACATTAGTGTAAGGTAAAAGAATAGCATTAATCTGTGAAAAACTTTAAACCGCATCATAATATTATGATTTTGATCTTATATTCTACGGTGGCAGCACATTTGCACATCTATATGCAGTATATACTGTGTTTAAAAGGTACAGTAACTATTTGCTGTTATATACCCACTGGAGAAATGACATGGTTCAGTGACCTCCAAGAGTATATCAAGTATGCATTTCTTCCTTCACACAGTATAGACACACACACACACATACAGGGAAGTGCACACATACGCATACAAGCACTTACTTACAGTACACACTCAAATGGACACTCAAGCACAGACCATCACACACTCTCACTCTCACAAACACACACACATCAAACTGAAGATGCCTTCCTTTCTTCCCTTGATGTCTTGCTGTTCTGCTTCTGGCCCACGAGCTGAAGTGCAGAATCACTCTGCTATCACACACATATTTTATGTTCAGAGTTCATTTTAAGTTCAGCATTGGGAGTACAGTATACAAAGATGATTTTAAGTATATCTGTGTGTGTGCCTAGATTTACTGTGTTCTTTCAAGATTGTCACTTTTTCTTTTTTTGGTTACTTTCTACATCTTTGACATCTGAGATTCCCGGCCTTACTTCTTTAACCTCAAATTACATCAGTGTTTTACTTGTAGAAATACTAGAAACAGAAACCACTACTGTTGCATTCAGAACTCTCACTCATCCCAGTCATCAGAGACTTGAGTTGAGCTTTAGAGATTTGTATGGATGAGTGAAATATCTCAGTGTTTCCGACACAGTAAGGGAAGGTTAAATTACACCATTGTTTTATTCATTAGAAGATGGCAAGAGGGTGTATTTAAATGCCAAATGTGTTCTTAACTTACCTTCTCTCTGCTGCAATCTCCTGAGAGATACTGGATCTAACACCATTCTTCTTCTTAGATGGTGGTCGCTGGGATCTTTTCAGCTGGTGTTTTTTTTTTGCCCAAAGCCACATCCTTATGTCCTTGCATAAACCATTACAGAGCCTCTGCACCATGTCTGCTGTCAGGCACAACTAAGACAGCCATACTGGGCTTAGAGCTAAGGGGAGTTAGTGAAGAAGCCCATGCAGAATCAATTATAGGGCAGTTACATACATAAGTAGGCCTGACAATGACAAGGTTGTATGTTGTCATTAAGGCCTATAATCTAGACCAGTGTAAATTGCCCTGAAAATACTTCCACGTTTGTAGAGCCAAAATAACTGCAATAGTCTAACAAACCCAATCTTGGTTTTATTATCATCATGTCATACTTGCATAATCCTTCAATACATAATGACCTCACATTAACAATATTTGTCAGGTAGTCCTATTAAGAAAAGTAATTTTTCTTGACAGTGTGGTACTCGTCATTCACACTGGTTTAATTGTTGTCTTTTTATCGGAGTATACAGATGGGGCCCTAGACCCCCCTTTCTCTACCAACACAGGGATTCCACACTTTTTGATGAGCTATACTATTTGATGAGGGGGCGGCTGTGGCCCAGGAGGTAGAGTGGTTTATCCATTGATCAAGGTTGGCACATGTCCACATGTCAAAGTGTCCTTGAGCAAGGCACTGAACCCCAAGTTGCTCCCGATGGGCGGGCCAACACCTTGCATGGCAGCTCTGCCGCCAAAGGTGTGTGAGTGTGTTTGTGTGTGAATGGGTGACTGAGAAGCAAAATTGTAAAGCAGTTGGTAGAAAAAGGTAGAAAAACCTTATATATAACCATATATGTTTTACATCATTTTCAATGTCATCAAAACATTTGATAACTCTCTGGGGGCCCTTTCTCTACCTTCATGAATTTTTTTTCTTAAATTTGTCTCATGCCCCCTTTGACAGCAAGTGCAAGTATGGTTGAAGTGAGTGTCAAATCTAGTAATGGCTTAAATTGTAAAGGCTGAAGGATCAACTTTGGTTAGTAACCATGAATGTGATGTCTCCCTAACCTAAATCAAGCAGTTTAATAGTTGATTACTTAGCCATTCCTTAACAATAGGGGTGGCAGATCTTAAATGCTCATATTAGCCACTGACAAACAACCTACTGTGTTTTGTGTTTAGGTATGATACAATGTTAGAAATAATACAAAGTATGAATTGTCTGGCATCGTGCATACACACACAGACAACAGACAAACACATACACATTTAAATTCCACAAAGTCCTAATGAATTTTCACACCCTCCCTTTTCTTCTCTCCCTCTCTCTCTGTCCTCCTCTTCACCAGGTCTCAAATCTATTATGAAGAAAAATGGTGTTGCTGACAAGCAGGGGAACAAGGGAGCCAAGAAAAACTTGAAGTTTGTTGGGGTGAATGGAGGGTAAAATCTTCTTTTTAATCAGCCTCCAATCTCTACATGATTAATATCTTTATGTGGGCTGCAGTGTGTTTTTGTGCATTTTTATTTGTGTGGCCATGCATGTTTTGTAACTTATTTATTTCTGCAGGAGAATTAACCCTTGGGCGTCCATTATTGCAGAATAACTGAATGTATTATTCTATTTTATCCTGATTTAATTTTAGGAATTCTTCAAAAACATGGATTACATGTCTTCAGTTTTCAGAGTCTTCAGGTTTAATGTATTACATTTTTCAAAGTGGTTTTAGTCGGATTGGCCAGTTAGCCAGAAAACTGTGGGAAATGACTCCAGGTAAACCTTAGAGGTAGAGTATGTCAAATGATACCTAGTTTGGGCCTCCATAATGTGCAAAAGATGCAAAAAAATACAAATATAATAAAATTATAGTAATCACTTAATTTCAAACTAATGTACAGCCAGCGAGATTATTTAAATGCTCAAACTTATTGACCATATAGGTTGGTAGGATTTTGTTAATATTCATCATAGAGAATTTTAGCCAGGTAAATACATGTTCATCCTTATATTTTAGTAATCCCTGGCCAGCAGTTAGGATTTTCAAGCAACAATATTCTCCATCCTAATTTATCCTACCATCTGTCTCATGAAAATTAGCACAAATAATTGTAAGCAAAATAATTGATGATGGTCACCAGTTTACAGATTACACCAATGTTATTGTCTAGTGATTAAAAAAATGAACCGTCCATTTGTTAATGCACTCTTACTCATTTTGCATTTAGCTGAGTATGACAGCATTGTTCTTCTGAGTTTGACCAAAGTGACTGTGGGCTTAGTCCAGCTGTGTCTCACACATCTGCTTCATGCTGTTAGTCGTCAAAGCTCATTTTGAAGACACACTGCCCTGAATTTGACCTCACTGCTGCCACTGAGAGTGTGAATGTGTGTGCGTATGAATATGTGTTGTACATTACGTGATGTGTGTCCTTATTTTTGTGTATTTGTGTGTATGTGTGCTTGTAAAAGCTGATGTATTTTAAGTAAGCAGATGGTAGTGGTTGGAAGAATAAAGGTGTGTCTCAAAGGCAGGGAGATTATTCTTTTCTGGCTGGTGTGATTCTAGTTGCCTGTCTGGTGCTACGGTTATAACATGAAGCACCTGAATACACACAAACACATGCGTTTGTGTAACCTGTGAGGACTGACAGACATAAATTCCCTGGATGCTTTCGCTAACATTAATCATAACCTACATGTGTAATCCTAACCCTTAGCCTAAACGTATAAGCAAGACCAAAATGAAGTCTGGTCCTAAAGTAAAAATTGGTTAACCTTGTCAGGACCAGATTTTGTCCGCAGATTGGCAGTTTGTCCTCACAATGTGTCTTGTGTTGTCATTTATGAAAATAAAGACTTTTGTAGACAAATGAAAACCTATTCAGCTACAGAGCTACACACATATACTCATAGTAATGTCCTAAGTTGTGCATACAACACACAACAATCGACTTCTCTGTCAGAGCAACAGCAGCTAATACATTTGTAAGGCTTCTTCACAGATGAGAACTCGAACAACGTTTCATCTTACATTTTTCAAATGTGTGCTCAGTCTCATTTTGTATGAAATCCCAAAGAAGGCAAACTTATCTCATGAATCACAAGAATAACCAAATACATATTAACAGTATAACAATATGATGCCTTGTACAAAACTGTTAAATATTTATTTTGCCTCTTAGTCAATAAAATAGTAAAACAGACAATTTTTAAGGTCCATGCGCATATCTAATCATACATTTGTTTCATATTTTTTCCATGCAATATTTCCAATATTCCTCATCACTGGTTTTTGAAAGTCATGTCTACAAAGCCCCGGTTATCTCCTGCATATGGTTGCCATTAGGAGATTTGTTTAATTCCTACATTCCTGTTCTTAAATTCCTGAGCTTCACTGTTTTATGACCTGCTCGCCTTTGCTATGTTTTGTCAGAGCTGTGGTGAGGTCTATTCCTTCCTCCCTTTTTAGAACGATCTGCAAACATAGCCTCACATCCATTCCCCAGAACAAATAATGAATTATACGTGGTATTTTAAGGATCTGCTCCTTCATAACCATGCACTAAATGTGTTTTATAAGATAGGAATACCGTTAATAAGTTATGTAAGATGGTCCAGATTTGTCTTTTTGGCAATAAATATCTCTCCATTTCTGTGTTACACTGCTCGATCACCAACAAAATTGAACAAATACTATTTATAATTAGACAAACATGTCAGACAACAATATTTTCACTGACTATCTTTAGGCTTCTGCCCACACCAGGAAGTGGGCTGCTGTTTGTACTTCTTCTCTTTGGATGGTCTAGCCTATCTTTGCTCTCTCTTTGGGCTCCTTTGGAATCCAGAGAATGCTGTGGCCCCTGAATGCCTCTTGTGGTGTTGTGTCTCAGTGTGTGTGTATCTTAAAATAAGCATGAATCAGTGGCATTCAATATAAGACTTACCTGATCATTGGCCTCACAGAGGTTCCTTCATGATACACCCAAATGATCATACATACTACAATCTCCACAGCTCTAAATATATCATCAGCCTTTCCTCACTGAACAAGGTTGTGTTTTGTCCAAGGTTCCATATGTGACTGTGCAAACACACCTATGGATTTTAATGTATATGTTTAACTGTGTGAATGATGTTTTGGATATGTGGGCCAAGGTTGTATTAGACAAGCATCTTTTTCATGTCACTCTTGAGGTCTAGAGGGGAATGACCTGTTAGTATTTATGTTAACTTACTACTTTCATACTCGTTTTACCTGTTTGGGTATTTCATTGATGTGGCTCCTTATGTATATGTCTAATTTCAGGCTAGAATACACACAAGCGTTATTATTGATGCTACAATGTGGATGATTTTGGTATCCATGCTTCAACAATTGTGCATGTCCACTTGTCTGTGTCCTCCTCCAGCTATGAGACGACATCCAGCGAAGAGTCCAGTGGAGATGAGAAGTCGAAGGTGGAGATGGAGGTGGAGGAGGAAGACAGCTCAGAACCAGAGATAGAGAAGGAAAAGGAAAAGGAGACGGAGCCTCAGCCTGCAGAGAAGCCTGAGGAGGGAGCAGAGACCCAGCAGAAGGATACAGAGGTCTCATCTGAGGGAGGAGGTCCTGTGGCTGCAGAGAAGGAAAGTGAAAGAGGTCTTCTGGATCCAGAGGGCAGCCAGGATCTCCTGGAAGAACAGGCTGAAGGGTGAGACAGACAGTGAAGCTTAATTTATAGTGGTGTGTTAGGGGTTACACCATAGCTACTGAGCCTATGCATGTAGCTGATGTCCGCCTTGACAAAAATGTGACTATACTTCGGGGCTACAGCGGCAACAGAGATACCACGTGGGCACCTAATGAATGACTGGTCAGCATGGTCTGCTATATGTTGCTAGTAGAGATTGTTTCTAGTGAAGAAAACATGAGGCAAGTTGAAAGTTGAAAAACCGGCTCAGATGTCTTCTTTTTAAGTAACACACATCCAGCAAAGCTGTCTCAGCTGCAAGCCTTATCCTCACCGTGTTCACGGCAAATTCCCAGAATAGTCTCATATTCAGAGATGAAACAAGGTGGACCTTCCCAGTGATGCTCATATCATAAAGTGAATGAAAGAATGTTTGAGTTAATGCAAGGAGTGTAATTAAAGCAGCAGCTGTATCACGTACAGTGCATCCATAAAGATGACAGTGTGACGTGTGATGTCAAGTAAGCACAAGTGAGTGCTTTGTTTCGTGTCCAGCTACTGCTTATATACTTTGAGACAGGTGCTGAATGACGCTTCAATATACAGTGGGCCTCTCACACACACACAGACACACAGAAATCCAATTAAAACACACTCATACTTATTTCCACTTTCGTACAACCCTGCTTACCTCTTAATATCTTGCACAGACTCACTGTCCCACTCACACACTATAAGCCTCTGTTTCATACACATACACAGAAAATGCACACCTGCTTCCACATACACTTTAATGTACAGTAAGCTTCCCACAAGCACAACTTGCTCCTACACACTTACAGTATAAGCCCTTCTCACTCTAGTAGAGGTCTCAGACAGACACACTTCATTCCCTAAAGTGGCAAGGGTCTGGGACAAAAAGCAAATAAACAGCAGTGTTGTCCCCCTTTCACTGACTGATCACTTATCTGTCTCAGGTATGTGGACAGGGCTGAGGGCCCCAGGGCCATACAGTAGATGGGGCCCCTAGGAGAAGGCAGGACTTATATTAACTCATCACTCAGCACCTGTCTGATCATTCCTATGTGTGTGTGCGCTTGTACAGGTATGTGTGTGTTATTGCTGGAGAACAGTGCACAGTGAGATTGTCATCCACTCAGGCTAAGTGCTGCTTGAGATGTACACTATGGCTGTGCATAATAGATCAGAAGTGTGAGCACTCTGTGGATATTATTGGGCAGTGAATCACTGTAAACAAGACAACTTTTATCTTTCGATTTCATCCGAGACAGAATTTACAAAAGAACCAAAGTAGCCCTCTCTTGCTCATATGTTAGACTTGATGGTATTTCCTCGTTAAACCTGAAAAAGCAGAAAAGAAAATAACGGAAAGGCCAGATATGGAGTGTGCTGGGTTATATTTGGATATTTTGTTCACTTCCAGATACTCCTGGTCTGCTGTTCTTGACTCAAAAAATAATTTAAATAATTTGATAGGATGCGTCAAAAAAAGATGGACCCTTACTGTGTCGTCTGGTCTTTGTTTCCAGGGGGAAAGTTGACAAGGCTTTTATAGACGCCTGCCTCTATGTAAAAGACCGTATGGAAGAGGTGTCATCCCCAGATAAAGAAATGGTAAGAATTTCTATTAGCTGTTTTTTTTTATTCTTCATATCTGATTTTCTGTACTTAATCAAATTTGACTGCAAAGTTAATGTTCATGATTGTGGATCTGTCCTCCACACTGTATCAACTGTAGGCTTTTGTAATGTGTGTATTTTTCTGATGCTGCAAAAATGAGGCTCTTTTCACTTTCCGATTTCAGTTTCTGAAACAGTGATAAAAACAATTTTTTGTTTGTGGAACATGCTTCAGGTTGTTTGTTGATGTTCTGTTAGAGCTCTTTGACTTCAATGAGTACAATAATGTAGAGCAATGTGGTTTTAATGTGTATGTCATTTCTCAGGCTGAAAGAGAACATCCCAAACAGTAAAGATTAGGTTCAGGGAACAATAAAAATATGGCTGCTTTTTGACTGATCTTTTCTCTTCTTCCTCTCTCCTCAGCGTCAGGTTTTAGTGGTGCTCTACCAGGAGTGGTTCAGGGTCTCCAGTCAGAAAGACTCACAGGCCGATAACGTTAGGTTATACCTGCGACAAGTAGGCATGACCACACCCACTCTCCTGCCATATGTAGTTAACTTGACAGACGGCAATGGGAATATGGCCCTCCACTACAGTGTTTCGCATTCAAACTTCCCTGTGGTCAAACTGCTGCTGGATACTGGTGAGATACAAACACGCACAGCAACACACAAAGCTACATACAGAACAGAAGAGCAAACAGAAACAGTTTATCTATTTCAAGATAGTGACTAGATAATACAGTTAAACCCTGCACAAAATTGCACAAAATGCTCTCGTTGACTTAGTAAAACATTGTGTTTAGGTCTATGTGAGACAGACAATGTGAACAAGGCAGGCTATACTCCAGTGATGCTCGCTGCACTGACGGCTGCCGAGACCCCTGATGATCTGGAGGTGGCACAACAACTGTTGAAACTGGGTGACGTCAATGCATGCTCCAGACAGGTACTGACACATGGGTTCCTCTGAACTTACTGAATATCAGCGGATTTGCTGGTTTGTATGATGTGTTATTGTTGGTAAAGAAGCTGTATTTCAGGCACAGTAAGTCTGGGAATTTAATATATCCTCTGGCAAAATCAGAGAATGTTGTTAGGAAAGATTTACAAGTGGGTCACTTTACAGAAATACACAATGACATCAGCTAGTTTTTCTCAACAGCACGGCCATCTGTAGTGCAACACAAACTGAATTTATAAATGGGAAGTAATAGCATGTTAGGCAAGGAAAGCATACTGAGGTCACGGGAACCCCTAAATGTATTCTTTGCACATTCTTGAATATATTAACATAGTGTAAGAAATGTATCTCCATGCAGAACTTTGAGGCTCGCAGACATATATTCAAGATACAAAGGTTTATTTTAACATTACACTTTATTCCCCTTTTTTGCACATCCTAATTTGTCACTTCCACTCACCTTTCCATCTCTTCTCCTTCCTCTATCGCATCCTCTATTTCATCCCCAACCCTGCATCTCTCTTCATTTATCTCTTTATTCCCCCCCCCACCATACCTGCTTTCACACTGTCTCATACTAATTCTCTGGATTACTCACTCTTTCTCTAGGCAGGCCAGACGGCACTCATGCTTGCGGTGAGCCACGGTCGCGTTGCCATGGTGAAGCTGCTCCTGAGCTGCGGCACGGATGTAAATGCCCAGGACCGTGAGGGCTCCACGGCCCTGATGTGCGCCAGCGAACATGGACACACACACATCGTTCGTCTGCTGCTGGAGACGGGTCGCTGTGACACCAGCCTCACAGATAAGGTATACTGTTATACTTTAAAGTTGAAATCACCCTATCTACTGGACTGTTGTAAAAAGTAAGATGTTTTACCTCTCGTCCAAGATTTTTCAGCACTTTTTTTCAACACTTTCAACACAACGTGTCACTGCTTAAACACTTCTGTGACACTATAGCACTTCTGCAACACTTTTCCTGCCAAGTCCCGGGGAGACTGGACTTCAGAGGACACCTCACTTCATGTGTTCTCAACAATTTGCCTAAATCATGAAACATCTTCAGTACACCGGTTCTGTACGTAGGTTATTTAACTTGTAATTGACTGTACCATGTGGATGACCGAGATTAATCTATACAGACATATACTGCAATCATCCTATAACTCAACCACGTGCCACTGTTAGATAATTTGCTCTGTGATTCCATGACAACAGTTGAGCACACACTAAATTTAGTGGAAGTAGGGGGACAAACTAGGAAATAAGCAGCTCTTGCAAGTAATTTTTAATGATATGCAAGTAAATCAAGCAGTTTGTTTAACAGGTTTTTAATATTTACATAAAGTATAACAAAGAGAATTCACACTGTTCACATCTGTGTTCCCATGAGACAAGAGGTCTCTCTCAGTATGCAGCCTTGTCTGCTGTAATATCTCATATCTAGCCTTTGATTAGAAGAATAAATAGGAAACACCAAGACACACTGAGAATGGCGTAGGAAGTAACAAGCAGTATTATGGAGAATATTACAGAGTATTGCCATATCAGTCAGCCAGGAACATTTACAGCTATGTGTCTTAATTGATGTCTCAGTGTCAAGCATACTTCCCAGCTATATAGACATGTGCTTGGAAGTGCTTCTACTTTGGAGAGATTTGTTCTTCCAGCGGCAACTTAGGAAAGATATTATCCACAAGGACGCAAATATATATTTAACATTCTCATTTTTGATAACTGCTAGTAGAGCATGACTTGTTTCATAAGTAAGTTGAGTATGTTGGGTTTAATGAGAGACAGCTACAAATATCTGAGCTTTACAACAGTTGAAAATAAACCTGACAGCATCACCAGTATTGATGAATCTACAGGCAAAAAAGTAGTTTAAAAAATACTGAATCAGTAGCCAAGTATCAGTAACAGCAGTGACACCAAAATCATCCATGTGTGTTCAAGAATGAGAAATAGACAGATCTCATTAAAGCTTGTGCATTATATTAAAATTGGTTGTTTAGCTTATATATGAAAGAAAAAACAGCTGCTATGGGGCCGATCAGGTGTTCATTTGGAGTGAATATTGGCTTGTGTCGATCCATAAATAAATAAATAATTTGTTTTTTGTTGCAGTATTTGTATTGCTGCTGGAGAAAGGATTTAGAATGTTCTTCCATTAAAGTGTACAATTTTTTCGTTTATGTCTTGTATGCCTTAACACATTTCCCCCACTTCCCTTTTCCTACAAAACCTCCCCAGGCTTATTTTTTAACCCTGGCTCATTATACAGGCAATTTCTGCATGATGCAAAGAAGCTTATCCGTGAATATTATCACAATCGTTGTTGCACATTTTGAAAACACATTAGATCAGGTTTACAGAAATGTGACAAATCATAGTCTAAACTGGCATTTGGCATTTTCAGAAAGGCAAAATTCTAAGACGTTTTTTCCAGATACTAAACCCACCACTGCCAACGATGTTTAAAGCATAGCGGTATTGCTTGTATCAGGGCAGGTGCAGTATATACTGTACGTAGGTACTGTAATGTCCAGTTGCTAGAGAAAGAGCAATACAACACTGCCACTTTCAGGATAAGAACAGTCGCTGCAATGTCTTTGATGGGAAAGTATGACATTTTCTTTCTGTTTTTCCCCAGAATGGACAGACAGCACAGTCAGTGGCAGAGGGGGCCTCCCACCAAGACATAGTTGACCTTCTGAAGGCCCACGCTGAGAGCCGAGCCTCTGAGCCCCCATCTACGACAGACCTCCTCTGAGCCAGCCTGACCCTGTTTACTTTTACAAACCACTCCAGCTAGCCAACCCCCTAGCCCTTCAGTTTCCAAGTCCCTCTGCCCACCAACAAAAAGGGAAAAGGCTGAATTAAAGGTGGTGACACCATACAAGACTGTGTGACCAGTGGAAAAAGTGTTTACCATGTAACTACATACAAACCTCTGAGAATGGAGTGTCCAGCAATGTACGGCCACATTTTTCTTCCACATCTCTGCCAACATGCCCTTTGGGTGTTTGTGGATATGCTGCATCATCCACTCAGCGGACAGACAACGAGTGACAAGTGTGATTGACAGGATTTTATTTTGGGGACAGGGTGAGGATATAAAGAGGGACCAGAGATGGACAGACTAGCAAGTGGATGAAGAGATATTCTGAGGAACTGCTGCTTCTTATCATCAACAACTATCTCTTCAAGCAAAATACTAAGCACATGATCTACCTTTCAAATACACAATATTAAATATGACATTATTTCTACTTTTTCTTTTGTGACATGGACATCATTCTTGTCATATTTGGACATAAGCCATTATTGAGAACGTAGTATACTTAGAATGTTATTCTAACAGATTATAATCATATACAAACACAAAAACTGTATTTTCTACTGTACCTTTTTATTGTGTTTGTGTACAGTAAATAGTCCTCTCTAATATCGATGTCCAGAATAAACTATATATCTCCAAAAGTGCGAAAATTGAATCAAAGTATAGAACTTCTGGTCAAATTTCCCATAATTCAGTGGATATTTTACGTAATTTAATGTATTGTTTTTGCCATAGTAATGATGTTTTTCATATATAGGATATGGGTGATCATCATCTGTGAAATACTGAAAAACAAATGTAGTTAGTTGAAGATAAAATGGTTCTGTTGGACACAAAAGGAATGATTTTTATAACCACAGTATAACCAGATTAGAGAACGACAAAAGTCTTCTAATAAGAAGATTGTACTGTTCAGAAGGTGCTGCATGCCAATACACAGTTACTCCCGATACTGGCTGTCTTATAGTACTAAATAACAGTATGTTGTAATACTGTCTGTTGTCTTGATTAACATCTCTATCTCTCTCTTCTTCTTGTTCTTCTTCCTCTTCCCTTGGTCCAAATATAATGTATGTCTTGTTCGCCTGCTCGTTTCCAATCAAATCATGTATGCAACTGCTACAAAATGCACAATGAATGTCAGGCTGGTTGTGATACATTCCAAGAAAAAAATGTAGCAAATCTAACTATACTGGGATGGATCATGGAACAGAGACATAGTCATAGACATAGACATAGTCAGTGGATATGGCAGACATAGGAATGAGTCTTGATTTTTTACCATGTGTGACTAAAGACATTTAATCACTGAAAAAATCTGGATTACAATGATCTGATCTGAGTGTCTTCAAGTTACTAACAGCAGTTCACTTTGTTCTTGCCTCAAGGCATTCATATTTCAAAATGGTGAACTGACCAAGATGTTACATTTGAAAGTTGTTTATGGCTTGCAGTCCTAAAAGAAGCAATATTAATGAAATACTACTGTTTCAATCAGAAACTACGTAGGGAGATTGGCTTTGGTCTAGCCTTAATCAGATGACCATTAGAGGTGAGATGTGTTTCAGGGAGTGTGGTCTTTTTCTTCTGTTTTCCACAGACCTATACACCCATATTCCTAAAGTATCTTAAAACAGGAGTACTGGTCTGATAAAATGTTTACAACTTAACAGCTCCCCTTCAGTGACCCCTGCAGAAAACCTCAACATGTCTAGCAGGTCAGGAAGTTTACAGGAAACAAAGGGATCAATAATTGTACCAGGACACAGGCATCTGGATGAGAGTTTCCCCCTTCTGGAGAGGGATCATGACGGGTGGATGTATCAATACTTCATACGTTTTTGAAAGTGGACATTTAGTTGCACTTCCATGAAGTTGGGGAACCCTCAAGAGACATTTATGGTCAAAATGGAAGCAGCATCCTGTTCCAATTCCCAAAATGCAACCAATGGCAGTCTCCAAGATAACCCTGATGACATCAACTGGGTTATTTTCACTGACTTTAGGAAGCTCCTCCAGAGAAGACATTATACAACTGTTTTCACAAGCTGAGTAGTACTCCTCAAGGCGAGTAACTGACCTTTATGTGTACATTTTGTGTAGTAACTCTTTAAATGGTTACAGGGGTTTGCAGGAGTTACTGCAGGTAGAATTTAATGGGGAATACCACTCATTTTAACAACTGCCATGTCTGTGGTCTATAATTGTCCGGTCTGCATTTACAGTCAGAAAATGAATCACTTTCTACAGAGACAAGATTGTTGTTCAAGACTTGGATCACAGTGAACTCTGAAGAGTCTTCAGCATTAGTTTCTTGCTGACAAATCAAACATCTCAGCTTTTATTATTACTTTTAGAAAGCTGAGTTCAAAATGTGTTGGTTTGCTTTAGTCATGATAAATCTGTATTGCCTTGCCTACAGTACGTCATGCTGACTTCTAAGCTGACTTTAACAACTTTTTTTCTTAGATACAGTGTGATCTGACCACTGATCCTGCGCCAGTACTCCTCTTATTCCCAGACACTTTATTAATGTGGGTGCTACTATGGGACTATATAGATTGATACGAAGATAGACCTATTATATAAAGCATCGTGATTATATAGTAGTATATACAGTGGCTGCATTTAGTTAGCAACAATGGGAATTTTTCAACAGTGGCTTAGTAATTAGATCATCATCATTTGTTGAGTCACAAGGTAGCACAGATATTCTCAACAATGAGGCTGCGTTTACACAGGAGCAGAAACTCTGAATTTTATCTCTGTGGCGCACATCTAATCATTATTGGCTGTGTGTATATTAAGGGCCGAAGATTAGAGTCTGTGTAGCTTCCCACATTTCAGACAGCTAAATGATGATCCAATCTGTGCTGTGTGAAATATCTGGTATATCTGGTCTTCCGTGCCTGTGTATTAAGTCTTAAAGTAAATCGTATCCATATGTTTAATCCAGTGTGACCCAGATGTTAATAAGGTTTCATAACTGGCTCAACAACCAAAGAACTGAAATCAAATCTGTTTCACATGGGGTTAAGTATATAGTTTTATCTGTCCTTGTAAATTCAGCCAAATACATGTACATACAGTATTGTGACAAATATAACAAGTATTGTCTGACAGTTTGCTCTAAAAATTATATTAAGTATTTATTCTAAATGATATATTTTTTACCATATATAGTATACTTATGTATGCATGTTGGAGGGGAATTTGGATGATTGGAAATGTTCCCTGATGATGTGATTATTCAGCTAATCTTTGATTGGTTGGGTGGTTTAGTACATGTGTGATCTGACAAGGTTGTGTGTCATGTGCCCTTTAATGCTACCTTTGACATTTGTGGGGAAAACATGGAGAAGATTTGACACGGGCTTAAGCTATAAGGGTAACATGTCCCTTGTTTGAGTACCCATCTGAAAATCAAAATGCGTATGCACATGACAGAATCAAATGTAAAAACCTGTACCTCTCTAAAATATTCCTTGTACAATGGGCTTCAATGTTACAAACCAGAAAACTACTTCTAAATAAATAAATAAATATGAAGATTTAAAACTTCTTAAATGCCCATTTCATGTTGTTCTCTATCGTTTCCATCAGAAATCAGCAGCTTCTGCAAAGATAAGATGATGTGTGCATTGCTTATTTACATCAGCAATGTTTGTTAAACAAGCCTTTATATTAAGTTATGATCAGTTATGAAATGCACAAAATGCTTTAATCTAAGCCAGTGGTGTACAGTATTGAGTATACAGTTGTAATTTATAGTATATAGACAAAAGTTACTGATTGGTCCTCTAAACTATTATTTTAACACAAAAACTACATGTCAGACTATGCAACTTGCTAAAGATAATTTCCTATCTGTCAATAGCAGTCTGAACAACATTTACAAGGAAACCACTGTGCTGTGTTTGTTAGATCAGGTTAGATTCATTTTTTAGCTTTAACAGGGAAGTACAGAACCAAAAGGTTGCTCATATATGCAACAATATATACCCATAGTGCCACTTCTACATAAAACAATATGTATGTGAACACTTGATTCAAAGAATACCAAACAATATAAATCAATTTAAAATGCTTTGATGTGCAGAATCTCACAAAGATGAAGGCGATGCAGTTGTGCAGTTGGTGCTACTAGATGATTATGCTCAAGCATTGTAAAAGTTTTTTTACACAGCCTGCTGATACTCCTACCCATAACAGCTATGTTTCCATCAGATCCCTCTGGATGCACATGTGGGCCTCAGTTCCAATGCCATTGTATGGTGTAATGTAAAACAGGGACCAGCAGATGGTGGTATTACTGTGTGCTATGAGGACACTAACTGAGAAACACTCTCTTTCTAAATTTTTTGACTGGCCTTTCTGGAAGACATTGCACCTCTCAATCATAACGCTTCTTTGGTTGTGACTGACTGAGGGGTGGGCGGGGGTTTCGGGTCGCTAGTATGTAATCTCTGTAGGGTCATTCACACATAAAATGTTAAAATCACATGTGGGTCGTTAGGCCACATGGCAACCCACAGGTGGGAGTAGTTAGAATCATAGATGTCAAGGCGGGAATGGATTAGTTGCATGTGCATAAAATTTGGCACCAATTGACCTTAATTTCCAGCACACCCAGGAACAATCTGGATTCCAAATCTGGGTTCAAAAGGAGAGAGAATCACTGCTTGTTCAGGTCGTGGCTGGACCGGAAAGCAAAGTGGGGGTGAGCGGGGTCTACGCTGTACTAATAGAAGTAGCCTAAAGCTGACGCAAGATTCTAGCTGTCTCTCCAAATCTCAGGAGAAATTCGCTGTCTCGACAAAACTAGTGTCCTCCGGCGATTTGTGCCATGTCCTATAACCAAGCTGCTACTAAGCACCCGGCTATTAGGTCCAGCCATTACCCCCAATATTCGTTCTTTGGCCATTTGTTCCTTTTCATGGTTATTGTTATGCAGTGGTGGAATGTAACTGAGCACATTTACTCAAGTACTGTACAAAGGACAAATTTAAGGTACTTTACTTGAGTATTCTTTTTCACCCCACTTTGTAATTCTACTCCACTACATGTCAGTGGAAATATTGTACATTTTACTTTTCTACATTTATCTGACAACTTTAGTTACTAGTTACTTTACAAATTAAGATTTTTGCAAAAAATATGCGAAGAGCTTGTAAAATGATGTTTTGTTGTAAATTAAACTACCCAACAGACCCAAATGAAAATTCATTGGTAACTATTTTGAAAATCATTAACACGTTTCATGCAAAAACATTTCATGGTTCCAGCTTCTCAAATGGGAGGATTTGCTGCTTTTCCTTTCAATTAAAAAAAAAATAATTTTGATCTATTTTTAAAAAACAAACCGAACAATCAATCAATTAATCAAGAAATAATCAGCAGATTAATCCATAATGAAAATAATCATTAGTTGCAGTCCTGAACATAACAGTCTGCTCCACCTAGACCAACAACAGTAAAATCCTGCTTTTATATTAATGCATGAGTAATTATAATCTAATGATGTAACATTCAGTATAATAGTATTAACAGTCACAGGGGCCATTTTCTGCATTGAGTAGGCCTACTTTAACCTTTAATACTTTAAGTGCATTTTCCTAATTATTACTTAAATACTTTTACTTAAGTACAATTTTGAATGCAGGAATTTTACTTGTAACAGAGTATTTTTATATTGTGGTATTAGTACTTTTACTTAAGTAAAGGATCTGAATAATTTCCCCACCACTGTTTAAGATGTGAAACACAGGTCAGTGACAGAGTGAGCTGAAAAAGTGATAGTCAGTAGCTGGATCCGTAGCTTGTATTTCCATGGCATTTTCTTATACTAACACATGAAGAGGTCTGGAATATTCGGATGCTTTTTATTAGGGAAGGAGTACTGGGCTATAAGACTCATTAGAGTAAGGTATCATTTCATCAATAGATTTTTAACAATAAATATATATTATTACTTAAATAATGTAAGATTTTTGTCTCAAAATGATCAGTTTAGCAATTATGTTTGGGGGGAATTTCCCCCCAGACCCCCTAGAGGGTTGGGTCGCAAGAGGTGTACATTGAAAATGCCCACCTCCCCACGCACCTACAGTTTTTGTGTAAATGAATAAAGTTACAGTCTACCACTGCATTATAAGCATAACAACTGGAATAGTAAATGTATCAATGATTGTGTGGCCACCCACTAGGATCAACTGATGATCTTCAGAATGAACATTCACAGCAAAACGAGAAATATGAGCATGAACACTAATTAAAGAAATCAGTCCCCTCTAAAGCACTGAGGTTTCTACTTTCAGCCGTGGTAGCGAGCATAACGGACAATTAGGAGTGCCAATCCTTAGATAACCTTGATTATTACACCATGTTAACTGCTTGATTTCCTTGGGGACTACGTCTGCGTGGAAACACCTGCTATCTATAGACTTTGTATCCTTTCTCTAGTATTTCCTTTGTCCTGGTGGCTCAGTTTTTTTCCTTTTTTAATCTTATTAATTAGAGCTATAGATTTGCCCTGTGGTTTCTCAGTGACAGTCACAGATTTGTCTGATTTTAAAGAAATACAGAAGATTTTCTACTAATGAAGACAGTAGCTTTGCACTCTTTTAAGTGTCAGTTTTGCAGATATAAAAGGAAATTAAGATACATAGAAAACTTGCACTCACTAACATGGCTTAAGCTAGCATAAGAAATGCTTAGTATCGTAGGTAATTCCAACATGATGAAATCTTTCTGTTTCTTTTACGTTCTTTTATCATTCAAAGTGTGAACATGCCAGATGCAGCTGTAAGAAACTTGGTTTAAAACACACATTGACACAGTGAGCAAATAGAGCTGAACTGGAACAGCTACTGCACACCAGGGTAATTTAAAAATTAAAGCATGTCTATATGTTTTCTTGGTTACATCAAATTTATTGCTATTACTAGTCTTAATAAATACAATACCCACACATATAACATTTTACAACAATAAAAAACTTTATTGGAATGATTTGATTGATTAAAGCAGACTGGAAATTCATATTTTACAGGAAACAGATGGCCGTTAATCACAAACTGAGAGGGGGAGAATGATTAACTGAATGTGTTAGTGTGGTTCCGGCTACAGTAATTACATACACACAATACACACCATTGTGCTTGCGCATGCATAAACATGTGGATGCACAAACACACACGTAGTGAGGCAATTTTGAATTTCCCTTCACACACTAAGTATTCCCATACAATGAGGATAGTAGAAGAGAGGATAATGAGTAGAAATGATGTTGTTCTCTCCTCATCAACTACTGTTTGGAAGCCAGGGGATTGTAAAATATGAAGGCTTAACAGGCAGGCTGCAAATCAGATTTGTGGTACTTCTGGGTCTTAACACCCTCACTTGTCCCAGCACATAGACAATTTAGTTAAATTAATTTCTAACATAAATGCAAAAATAACATCTGCAGAACAAAAGGGTAAGATATTTGTTTTGGTGTTTTTTGTGTAATTGCATCTTACACATGTTTATGTTCCTGTTGCTGACTGCCCCTGTGTGCCACAGGCAACATTTATGAAGGGAATAAGCCCATCACAGGGAGTGAAGAGTGAGCCCATTACAGGCAACCACTTTATGTAGTGTATGGATGCCCTCAAACTCAACTCACACTGGGCTCCTGGGCAAGCCAATTACACTGATATACAGTGTTCCTATTTGTGTGTGTGCACATCCACACACATGCTGGTTTCTTATTCAAAATGTGAACTGCATAACATCAATCCCCTTATCATACAAGTAACTAAACACAAACATGCATATATAGATAAAGAAGAAGAGGGAACAGCCAAGCCGTTCTCATCCCAGGGCATCATGAAGCAAAGTTTTGTCCTGCCCTCTGTGCTTTATACAGATGCACATGGTACCCTTTAGCGTCTGTAGGAGACGCCTTCAGAAAATCCTTCGTTAGGTAGTGAGAAGTCAACTGAGGTAAGTCACTTGGGTGACATGACTTCTAAGTCATGTAAGTTGGTTAGGTTTAGGCAACAAAACTACTTGGAAAGGTGGTAGGAACTCACGTGACGGAAGGGGTGAAAGTCCTGTGTTTGTTTAAATCACCCATCCACCTCCTTACGCACATTAGTCGCTCTATATACTATGTCACTGAATTTCCTTTCTGGTAGCCCTGTGCCCTGAAGGCGTCTCCTACAGACGCTCAAGGGAACCTTGTGCGTCTGTATACAATGCTGAGGGGCATGACAAAACGTTGCTATATGACACCCAGGGAATGAAAATGGTCTGCAACAGCATGAGGGGAAAATAGAACGTGCACACACGAACACACGCATACACAGTGCTCCTAATCTGCATTGCAGATGTTTTGTGGCCTCTCTGTCTGCCAACACCAGGATGATGAGCCGTCCTCGTTAGCATGGAGACTTTTTGCTGTAATTATCTGGTAATGGCACTTAGCCCATCAACTCCTCCTCTTGTGTGTTCCAGTGCAAGCACAGTCTTACACACATATTCAGACACAAACACACATGCTATACAGCATGCAGCTATGCAGACAGACACGGACAAACACACATGGCAACACACAGCTGGACAGAAATCCATGAATACAGACAAAGAGAAGCCCACTCAGACAAACAGAACCACAAATATGGACAGGCAAACATTAATGGCTACACACACAGCTAAACAGAAATCCATGAATTTGAGCAGATACACAGAAATGATGAAAACATACACACTGACAAACACAGACAGGCGCACACACAAACAAACACACATAAACACACATGCAGTGTGCCATATCCCTGCTCCTCCGTCTGCCCCCATGGCTAATCTGTGCAACTTATTATCCAGGAGATAATAGGAACTGTCATCCACGAGGCAGAGGAAGGAGGGAGGCAGAGAAGAGAGAGACAGAGGGGTGGTCGTGTGTTCACTGCATTTTTAAACAGAAAGAGACTTTACTGCAATAACTTTACGAGGCCAGATGTGGAAAATTAACCGATCTGGCTCCTTTCACAAAGTTGAAACACCTTATCACTGCAACAAAAGGTGCCACAGTGGGAAAAGTGCTACAAAGGGAGGTTTAAAAGTGCTGATAGACGTTAAATGAAATGGACCAAGAGAGATAGAGAGACAGAAAGAAATAGGGAAAATGTAGGGAAAGAACTGATGCAAATGCAAAGAACTGAAAAAGGTGAATGGAGACTGAATTTTAATTTGCTTTTAACAATCACATTATATTGCAGTGGCTGTGAAACACTTCAGTTGGTCATTCTGTGAAATTGTTCACACACAGGAGCGCCATGAACCTGCATTTCCTCCGCAAAGCTCTCAGAGGCAACACAAAGGCAGAGAGGAAGGTAATGAGAGAGAGGAAGAAACAATGAAATGGTGAAAGAGGGGAGACAAGAATGGAGAATGATTAAAAAGAATTGCTAAAGCAAACATAAGCACCGACTCTGCTTTATGTCTCTATGGTCAACAGAAAGTGCTGTGCCCTGAAAACAAAATGGCAGATTCATCTTTCTTGGATGAAAGAACCAAGAAGATTGGCAGAACTGTTTGGTTTTCATTGTGTTGCTGCACTAACAGTTTTGATGTCAATAACATTTCCAGCCAGCAGGGGCAGCAAAGCATGAAACTTAAACAGAGAGATGATAAATGACATGGGGTGTGTGGGCAGCTGTGTCCTAATACCATACTACAAACTAATTCACTGCAGGCTTTAGGTCATTTAAAAATGACAATTAAAATTAGACATACTGCATTCAAATGTCATTTGCATACTAAATACCACTGATTTTTAAGTGTGCTGTTGATGTACACTGTATTGTCCCACAATGTAATGTGCAGAGGAAATACAAACAGCACCAGAAGAATCTCACACAACTAAAATAGCCTGTTAAATCGATGGAAAACCATTTTGCATTTTGTTAAATTGATTTTGTTAGCAAACAGTTGCCTATTTACACATATATATGAGCCATGACGGGGCATGAGATTTTATTTTCAGTCATGTTTCTGAGTATTTACTCTCCTTTTACCTCTGTTGTTTTGTTTTCACCAACTCCTGAGTGAAGCAGCTCTTTGGCTGCAAAACAAGTGGCTAAATGAGACTACAGAGGTTGTGGGACATTAAACGTCCTTACGCCGAACATGTAAACTCATCTACTCACAAGTCTGCCTTTACAGCCTCGTTGTATGAAGTTAGTGTGATGTATTATACATCTATAGTTTATACTCGCACTCTTGTATTCTTGGTCACACTAAGAGGAGAGGCTTTTGTCCAAGAGGTGAGCGCACAAAATCACATTACAAGTTGGACACTTAGGGATGATGAAGCAGAAGTTATGCGACCGCTGTGTAGCACGTTTATAGCCTAGATATCATCATGAAAGCAGTGCTCATTTGTGAAGATTATCTTGGTGAACAAAACGTGTCAAACGTTTGTTTGCCAGAGAGCTTATTTTCTGCAATAATCCAAAATCCAGTGGAAAACTCCCACTGGCTTTTGGTCGTGGGAACCAGGGTGATGCTAACTTCCAGGTTGGCCATGCAAAAATACGTCATCCCTGCAACACTCTATTAGATTTAAATAATTGTGTTTCAACCTTTTACTTTTACTCCAAAAAAGAAAAGAAAAACACACTAGGCTAGAAGAACAAATTGGAATGTGCACCTAAAATTGTGCCGCAATTTTCAACAGAACTGTTCTCAGGGGAGGAGGTGGTGAGCACACTGAGGTCGGCTGTGCTATCCAGAAACGATTTTCATAAATAGAGTTGTCATTCCAGGCCCCCCAAATATTTTATTCATTTTTAAGTGACAGGTGGAGAGGAGATTTTCTGCACTCAGCCACCTGGATGCCCCACTAACTCCAAATGTTAACTAATCGAGTCTGACATTAGCTCCATTTAGCAGAGGAGAGGAAAATAGTGAGAGTGTGAGTGTGGAAGTGAGAGGTTTACTAACTATATAAAAGTACATAACCATTTAAAATGAATGCTTGAGTTTAGGAAGGCATCCCTAAAACTTTATTTAATAATGACCTCAGTAAAATCAGGTGCAATTGTAGAAAATACCAAGAGAGAACGTCTTGTTCAGTGCTGTGACAGTTCTTTGCTGCTTTACCTCCCTGCAAACAGACTGGCTCAATCGGTTTCACGTTTATGTGATAATTTTGGGACACCAGTTTTATTTAAAAGGAAGAACTGAGGGAAACTGGCTCAAATTAAATGAAAGAGGGGAAAGCTGCAAAGTCATAACACAACTGCAAGCTTTTTATTTTTTTGTTCAAATTCTAGAACTTGGTGTTTTCAGCACACTGCCTTCTTAAGGATAACATACAACCATCATCTAACAGACATATATAATGTTGAAGACAGGTGTTTCAAGGCAACCAATCAACCTGAACATAGAAACAGAGTCCATAGAGAGGCCATTAACAGCCTCCAGTTCTTGCTGGTTTTTGGACATGTGGCCATGTTGAGGTTGGTGGCCTCTCTATGGACTCTATGTTTTAATGTTTAGGTTGAGAACTCTGATTTGAAACACCTTTCTGTGACACACACACACACACACACACAAACACACACACACACATCTATATATCCTACCCTGTATATACCCTTTGTCACTGATGATAGATTTAAGTGATACACATAAACAAATGTTTGCAGATAAAATTCTTATGAGAAATTCAAATATCAAATTAAACTAATAAATTACTACAAGTCTGATATTATTTAATTATTGCAAACATCCTGGCCTGCGGATCATTAATTCATTGACAGAGCGATAACTACCAGTTCTGTAACATCTCAGAAACTATTTACAAAAATGTGACCTCAGATTTTGGTGTCAGTTTTTCATGGTCTAAGAGGTATTTACAGAGCCTTCAATGGCTTCTTTGTACATTCATTTAGCATAAAATAAATTTGATTAAAACACTCTCAATTACTCTACTGACAGTAATTCAGAGAAAGTAGAGCACAATGCACTTTTGCTTAGTCAGAAAGAGTCTCACTTCAGTTTAAGAAAGTTCAACAAAATAAGACTTCTAGGATAACATAACGCCTGTACAATATAATGCAATCCAATGTAATGTAATACAATCTAATATAGTACTACGAAGCAATACAATAGGTGTTCAACAAATACCTTTTGTGGAGATCAGAATGTTCAGTTCTTGTCGAGGTGAGCTGAGAGGTGTTGATTCAACTCTATGCTAATGAGCTGATGCCATGGTTTATGGTGTTTGTGGTGTTGTACTGCATTATATTATATCTACTGTATATTTTATTATTTCCACTGGAAAATTATGACAAACACTTTACATCATGATATGCTATTCAATTCAACTCATTTTTATTTATATACCCCAACATCACAAGTCACAATTTGCCTCAAAGGACTTTACAATCTGTAGAACGTACGACACCCTCTGTTCTTGGACGAAGGAAAAACTACCCCCAAAAAAAACCTTTTAACATGGAAAAAAAGGAAGAAACCTCAGGAACAGCAACAGAGGAGGGATCCCTCTCCCAGGAGGGACACACATGCAATGGATGTCGTGTGTACAAAACAGATTTACAACAGATTATAGTATATACAATTATGACGACAAAATGTAGGTTGTAAAACATAAGTGAAGAGGACGGATCCAGAAGGACAATTGAGCAGGTCCAGGTGATGCCCACTAAGTAGGATCCGAGCCACACAAACCCCCCATCCACCATACAGCAGCACTGTTCCAGCAGGTTGCCGCAATCACAGATCCAGACGCCGCATCTCCGGAGGCAGAAATACCTGCTGAGGGTGTCAGTAAGAGACAAGAGAGGGACGGGAAAGCACAAAACTACGAGAGAAAGAAGATATCGAGTTAGCATCATGCATTAATGGGATAAGAATGCATACAGATGGAGAGGGAGAGGAGGAGAGAGGTGCATCATGGGACGTCTCCCACTAGTAGGGTGTTTGTTATTTACTGATCCAAAATGGTAGACATGCAATAGAATTCAATCATACCACAACAGGCTAGCCTCAAAAATGATAACATTATCATTAAAACTAAAGTAGGTCTTAAAACATGCTCTAACAGAAATCGGCAGTGGCTATGTCTGACTAAAACTCTGTAATTCATTCTGATGGACTAATTAAGTTTCACTAGAAATGATCAAACCAGTCTGAAAGCCTGAAAATAAAAATTAAAGCTTTACATTCTAGATACTGACCCCTCAACTTGCAGCCTGAACACAAATGTAGGATGGATGTCAAGTCCAAAGACACCTAAACTAACTTGCTCAACATGTGTATTCCATGCACTTGCAGCATTACGGCATTTTCACGAATGCTATTATCATGTATGTATATTGCCTGGCCACATTTTAAATGGCTGAATGGTCATAATCATTTCAGAGAATTATATTAATATATGTTTTGAATGTACGCAGTGGAGAGGGTAAGGCAAGGTGAGATTAAAAGGGATAGCCTGAAATATGCTGCAATCTGCTCAGAGACTAATGTACAGAGTATAGCCCATAACACCTTAATCCATTGATCTACCACGAGTCCTTCAGTTATCATGAATCGTCAATGAAACCATTGAGCTGCCTTGGCTTCTGTGATGCTTCTGGAGATGACAGCACAGGGCACTGGCAGGGTTGAATCTTCAATGAACAGCAACAGCAACCCTGGAACAATGGGCAGGCCAAAGAGCGCCCCTATCCTCAGCCAGCTCTCCCTGCCAGCTCATCCATCAAACCCCCAGTGAACTGTCTCTCCTCTCAACTCTCCAGGGACTACACGCATCCCCGGTCTCCTGTTACTTTTTTCCCTCGCTTACACTGTCAGCCCATTTTGCCCTCGGCTCTGTTTCTCCTTCCCTTTACTGTAACTTGTCTTTGTTTTTTTTCTCTGGAGTGCTGAGTATTGTGGACAAAGGGAACAAACCAGGAGGGTGATGGTGACATTTTTATCCATCATCAAAGTAACCCACGAAAAGATTTGTTTGGGACACACAGATGTCAAAATCACCCATGTGTATCTGTGAAATAACTGACCCATGTGCTTCTGGTGAATGCTTCAACATATGCTAAACTAACTCAAACCTCGATTGACTTATTTAAGCTTCGAAGCTATAGCTTTAAAGCTATCGAAGTAATCACAGAGTCTGAATCAGCTTTTTTGGCCAGGTATGTGTACACATACAAGAAATTTGATTCAGTTTTCTTTGTTGCTCTCGATGTACATGCACAAATGCAGGACACGTGCGCTTCCTCTGAGTGGATTGTTCTGCTGAAGACACAACATATAAGAACTGGGAAAGCAGCGCTCACATACCATTCACCACTGACCTAAAATGTGCCCGGCAACTTATTTCTCAAATCTCAAATGATATATTTTTGCTTCAAAGCTAAAGCTCAGTAATCTTTGATTATATCAAATACAAGACAGGTGCAATTCCTCTGAGTGAATTGGCTGCTCTGCTGGAAGTGCCCTCCATTATGAACTGGGATAATGGCACTCCTAAAACACAAAAAAAATCTCATTATGGCCCCATGGTATGTCTTTGTTTCTTATGCTGACAAGCTTTGGCAAACAAGCCTTGAAGGATTGTTCATAATCTTTGTTTATAGTAAGAAATGTTCTGCGTTGGACAATAAAATTAATAGAAGATGTAAAACTACATTTTGAATTTACCTGCCTAAAGAGTTCAC
Organism: Coreoperca whiteheadi; assembly: GCA_011952105.1. Taxonomy (NCBI): domain Eukaryota; kingdom Metazoa; phylum Chordata; class Actinopteri; order Centrarchiformes; family Sinipercidae; genus Coreoperca; species Coreoperca whiteheadi. The sequence continues at coordinate 7,862,897 of CM022489.1, read as the reverse complement.
CAAATTTACCTGGCTACATCAGCTAATGATTATGCTTCATTCTGTTCAATTTTTACTCCAATAATTCTCACACTCAGCAGCATGATGTAGTTTTTACTTATCAAGGGTCTAAGGACAGAGGGTGTTGCATGCTTTACGGACTGTAAAACCCTATGAGAAGAACATTACTTGCTTGAACTAAACAAGCTGGCCACAGCCACAAACACATTTTGGGTGGGTGGGTTGGTTGGGGAACTTTGCTATGTCACAAAGCTGCAACCTATTTAATTTTGTATCCAAGTAGATAGTGTCATGTCAACACATTGTATTCAAATGGCAGAAAGTTAATCTATACATCCATTTTGCCTTACCTCATAAAAATAGCTACACCTCTTTGTCTTGAATTTCTCTCTCTTTCACACACACACACACACACCCAAATGGTGATGGCAGCAAGGCAGTCCATCGCAACATGGGGTTCAGCGTCCTGCCCGGGACACTATGCACTATGTCCATATGCTCTACAGCAATGCTCTTATATTGCTTGTATTTTGCTTGGTACCAATCATCTTTGACAGCTCTTTGATAAAACTATGTCATACTTAAGGCAGTTAGCACCTTGGCTTACAGTCTTACATGAAAGATAAATTACCTGACCTTTAGTGATGTAGATAAATGACAACAAATCAAAACACTTGAATTTGAAGGTACTGAAATTCAGGCAAAGTGTGTAAATGTAATACTTTTTCTGTATTTCATAAATGGACGATGAGCTACTCTAAAGTCCATGTTTCCTTGGTAAAAACCAAACAAAAAGGCAGCCTCCATATGGAAGACCGAGGGACACGAGATAAAGGAACACTAAACACTAAAGGTTGGACAGTTTTTATAAATTTAATATATCAATATATAGAGATATTTATCAACAGCTTGATTTCATAGAAACGTGAGTGAGACCATTTTGGCATACAGTACAGATATTCCATGTAAGTACAGAAGTTGCTAAGTTTTAACTCAACCCCCCCCCCCCACCGCACTCACCAACCCACCATTTAAGACCCCCCCACCCACAGACACATAACACAGAAAAACATAAAGAGTAAAAGTATACAGGAGCACAAAACAAGGCACCAATAAATTAAAATGATATCCCCTCTTTTTTTTTTTTTTTTTTTTTTTTTTAAATCACACAACAACAAAATCTATCCAACAGAATTAAATACAGCGTGAACACTAAAAATTTGCAATGCTGTTAAAAAGCAAAAAACAAAAAAACGGAACAGACAGAAGAAAAATTAACATAAAAACACTTTGGCAGATTATTAATTTTTAGTTACAATCAAGTAGTAAATAAATCCAGTGCTCTTGTGTACAAATAAATTCATATATAGTCTACACTCCTTTTTACCCCAGAAGTTTATGTACATCTTTTTTTACAGATACATTTAAAACATTATCAAAAAGTTTTTGCTGTATGAAAACGTATTTACAAGTCACGATTCAAAACCATTGGACTGTACCATTGGAACCCCCCCCCCCCCTTTAATTTCCTCCCCTCCTAAGAACGTTATCTCTTTACACAGTGCAGAAGGCTTCTTGAAAAGTTTTGTGCAACAAACAGCGTAAAAAAATGCCTGTCATATGGCTGCGGAATGGACAGATTTCCATGCAGGAAACGACACATCAGCAACATTTTGAGAAAATGCAGGTAGACAGTTTTGTAAAAATTGGAGCCAATAGTTTCTTATATTTGCAGTGATCATCTTCCACTTCAATCACAGTTGCAGTAAAATGTCCAAATCAGTGACAATGCTCTTTATCAAAATGTTGCCCGTATATGTCATCATCCCAACCCCTAAAAAGATTTACACACACAGATTTCACAACTTCCTCATTGCTGTCGTCTTCCCCCAACCTTCATTTTACACTGACTGGTAGAAAAACGTAGGCGACTGAACACTGCCCTTCAAGTAATCAAACATCAAGAAGATCAAATATGAAACTGAGAGCGGATATGGGCGAGGAGAGAGAGAGCAACAACTACAACTCACAGACTAACAGTCCAAAAAACACACGATAATAAGGAGGAACCAGTTGGTGAAGGAAAGTCACAGGGTTGACAAGAGCTAATTGCCAGCCAATTACAGCCAGTGAGGGCTCCTTCAACAGTCCAAAACTGGGGAGAGGGGGGGGGCCTGCTCCTCCTGCCTGAGCGTGCATGTTTGCCTTTCGCTGGTTCACGTTCGGTATTTTTCATTTTTCAGCTCTGGGGGTTTGCCTGTTATTTTTGGGATTCCAGGTTATTTCCTCCAGTGTTTTTTCCATCCTTCCAGTGTGTGTGAGTCTGTCTACCCAAAGACTGACAGCCCTTGCCATAGGAAAGATGTTGATGGCTAAGATGAAGATGGGAGGGCAAGAGAAGATGGAGCACAGAGACAGCAATACTGAATTCAACACAGAAAGACTTGAAGCCTCACGACGGGCATTACTTTTGATGCAGCGCATGTGGAAGTGAAGTGGTGGAGAGATGTGAGCGATGTTAGAAAGCAGGCCGTTAAAGCAGCATGGGTCAGATTCTCTGCTCAGAAAAGACTGGAAGTAACTATTGGAAGAGTGCAGAGTGGAAAGGACGGACAAGCGACAGGACAGTTAAAAGCAGGGAGCACAAATCAGGACGCTCTAATTATGGCCTAATGTACAATCATATTGGATTATAGGTTATCACGGCTATTGGAATTTTCTAGTAATGTAACATCTTTCCCATAAAAAAAACCCTTGTCATGGGTGGTATAACTTAGTTTAACCTATTGTCATAGAAACCTGCCTATTATGGTGTTTAAACAAAAGAGTTAAATCTATAGATGGATAGGCCTACACAACATAGGAATTTTACTAAGCAGTTTTATATGTATCCAAAGTGTACGTTTAGATTTAGAACCAGGATTGTGTTGCACCAGCTGTTTGCAAATCCATCACTAAGTTTGTGTTTCAAGTGCTTCCGAAGCGTTTAGTGACAAGCAGCTACTGTAGTTTCAAACTACTGATTTATTGATTGGGTTTCACCATTAAAACCTGAAGAATGTCTTAGCTAGTAAAGACTTACGTAATGTGTGAATCACTTTCTAGGAAACATCTGTAGCATTGTCCAAGCAAAGGCAATCAACTAAGCAAACAGGAAGTCTCTGTAGCATCACAAAACCAAAAATAACAGTTTCAAGGGGTCAAGGGATATATTAAACTTAACTGCCAATCTTCTGTAAATGTATTTATTTATATATGCATACTTAGAGGAATATGTGTTTCAGAGTTGATACTACTCATACAATTTTGGATGAGTGGGAAATATCTGATTACACCAACTGGACTTTATTTGGTCATTTAGATGAGTCGATTGATACCTCATCTTCTGCCTACAATACATTAGTGAGCTAATGTTAGCTTTATCAGTTGCTTCAGTTAGCTCATAATAGACCTGGCAGTCACAAGGTGTAAACATTTAGTAACAACTAATCTCTACGTAACGGTTACACCCCGTTTTAATTTAGTGATGCGTGAATGCCAAAACACACCGAGGCGTGCATCAAAACAGCCGCCCCTAATATTTTCTATATACAACCCCCACCCCAGAGAAAAAGCTGTTTTGTACTTCAATACAATATTGGCCAAACTACAGACGTCATTTACCAGTTTGCTGCTTGCTTTTCAATGCAGTTTTAACTATTTCACTATTTTGCCTGTATCTACAAGCCAAAAATGTAATAAATAAATAAACTTCACTCACACCCTGCTTGTAGTCTACATCTCGGCTCGACTTCCTGTCCTCACATCTTGCTCTCATGTGTGTAGATCATTGACTATATATATATATATATTATATATACTACATAGACAGTCTGTGGTGTAGATCATTGAATGAGCAGAGACAGTTGTTGACGCGCTGCAGCATGGCGCTTCCTATTGGTGCTAGGGGGCGGCACTTGACGTGCGTCATATACAGCGGCAGTGTGTTTTCCACTTAGGTTACAACTTGGTTTGAACTTTGCGAATTGCTGGTGCAACCGGCTCCAGATCTTTAGTGTAAGAACCTCCTGAATTCAACATTGGCGCACCTGAAAATGTAAGACTGCCGCACAATATAGTACCATAACTTAAATTTTCTGCATCTGAATAGTAGTCATTTAGCAGACGCTTTTATCCAAAGCGACTTACACGCTCACATACCGAAGGCACAGCTTCGAGAGCAACTTTCGGGGTTTAGTATCTTGCTCAAGGACACTTCGACACATGGCAAGGTGGCAAGTAGTAAATTTCTTGTTGAGTGTTAAATAACGTTGTGCAAGATATCACGTTACACATGTAACAATGTAGCAGCTACTGGGTTAACACTGAAAGACTTCAAGTAATTAACTAACAAAAAACTGACCTGGAGTGAGAAACACACATACCTATACAACATCATACCTGTATTACAATACATTGAATTACTGAACATATGTACACATGCACACAATTCATTCATTCATTCACATTCTGCGAGTGCTCAACTAATTGCAGCCTGTTGTTTATGGAGCTGACTGATAGTAACAGTATGATTATGCTGCCATTGGGACATTGATTAGCTCCTAATCCTGAACATATGAAACAATAATGTCCAGAAAGCATTTTGTCAAAGCATGTCCTCTACTACCACTAAAATTATTTATTAGAAAGGTCCTTTTCTGGACTTTTTCAGCATCCTTCAGTGGAGATGGCCGCTCTCAAGGTGGCCACGAAGTGGACCAGCCAATCTGTCTTCACACATAATAACTTTTCTACAATGCCACGCTCAGTCACCTCAATAAATAAGCAATTTATTCTCCTGGCTGCAAACCTTCAGTATGGAATTCCATTAGACCTGCAGTAAACATGGACCTGAAGGAAACTATGTGGAGTCCAGAGCTGGCTGAGCCCAGGGTTCAATCCAGCAGTGGGTTTGGGATTTACTTAATCCTAAATTCACAAAGATATCTGTCCTGTGGCATCTTTCTTGGCATATTATCTTATCTTTTCTTCTTTTCTTTAGGACTTTGATATAAGTTTTTGTGAAAAACATCACCCCCACCCCCCGATAATATTAAAAATGACCACAATATCTACCAAAATGCAGCTGTGTCAATGTAAACTGTTTCATACATGTCAATCTTAAATTCTGCCAAAAAACCAAACACTGCAGGAAGCTGCCAAACCAGGCCAGGATCATGCTGAGCTGAGTCAGTCTTCCCCACTGGGTTATGCATTTTATTTTGCTTCATCTGTACAAGGTTAAGATGAAGGGAGATGGCCTCCCCCTTGTGCTCAATCCTCCTTCGTTAGATAGACGTAGGGAAGTGCAGTGCTGAAGAGGACTATAATTTACCTGTCTAGCATGCCACTGGTCACACACAGTACATACAAATCCCCCACTGTGTGTCATAAACTGAGAGGAGAGAGTGCCATCCTTCTGAGGGAGGTGAGTGAGCAGAAATCCTGCAAAATAAATGGCCCACCATTCATCTTCCATGCACAAACCTGTTCGCATACGGTTTAGTCTAAATCCTGGCAGTCATTGTCTTTTTCTTTCTTCCTCCCCCGTGGTGCCCCGAGCATCTACACTGACGAAACCTTTCCAGGAAACAGTGAGAACTATGGATAATAACTACCATTAATCAACTGTTTGTACGCACACGCGGTCTGTATATTTAGATGAATAGATATGCTGAGTCTATACTGAGCCTATATTGGAAAACGTTAATGTTTGCATTCTTTACTTTTTTTTTGCTTGTTATTCAGTCATATATCAGGCTTATGAAATGACAAACAAAAGCACTTCTAAGCCCAGCTCAGCTGAAATGCCACATTGTTCGTGTTTGTTATTCTAAGAATGGAAGACCAGTGTTGTATGTATAGTTCGGACAATGTAAAACACCTCTATACCTTATATAATACATCATAAGGTTGCTTAACGCCTTAAAAATGCCCTTTATTGAGACTAAATGATGTCCAGAATAGGAATTATTTGGCATAACTACTTGTTACAGCTATTATGTTAACTCGTGATGACGGCTTCTAGTAATTCTCTATTACTACACATTGTGAGCAATTATTGCGATAGTCACTGGGCATGAATTCCATCTGACTCAACGGTGATGGAAGCATGTCTGTGGCTAGCCAATGGAAGATCAGCTTTTCACGCTGGTTTACATCTTTCCTCTCTATCCAGCTTTCAAATCACATCAGTGCTCTGCTCAGTCTGCCTCGACGTATTACTCATCTGTTCATGAAAAAAAAACAGGGCCACTAACAACCACTCTGAACAGTCAGTGACAGCAGAAAGTGATTCCATCCAAATGTGGGCTCTTTTTCTACAGCAACTCAGCTAGAAAACACATAGTTAATAAGGGGGACTAAAAACGGAGAAATGACCATGCTAATACACGCCAAAAGCAGTGCTGCGAAGCCACAGAAACAAAGTTTATGGGGTGCGGTTGAAAGCGGTTGTCAAAAAGGAATGTGTTTTGCAACGCTCTGCTGTCTGGATATGAAGTTTTACCTCCAAAATATTGATGGCAGCAGACACAAAGTCAAGCAAAAAGGCAGGAACACGTCCCATCACCGACCACAAATGAACAATCCAAAGTTCATTATCGACTGTAAGCATACCTCTGATACCAGGAGAGAGGATTACCCATAATCATTTGCCTTTTCTACGCTGCAGCTTTTTGCCTCGAGGCACTATCGTCTCGTGGCACAAATCCTCCTATTTCCCTCAACAACAACAACAAAAAAAAGCACCCTCCCTTACTCTTTCACCCCAAAAATCACCTCCAAACACGCAGACAACCCCATCATTTTTTAGTGTCTCCTTTCCCTTGGCTATATTTAGTTTTGCCTGCATACATATAGTATGTCAGAGTGTGAAAGGATGACATTCCCCTGTTTTCTAAAAATCTGTCTTGTCAACCCAAGATCTAAAGGGAACTATGAAGAAAAACAACGTCCTTGCCGACTACTGTATACCCTTCCAAACTTGAACAAATCTGCCTTTAATACTGTGCAATGACTGAGAGACGCTGATTACATATTTACAACAGCAAACACACATACAAATAAATAAAACTTCTTAATATGAGGAATTAAAAATAATGCATTTCAGCTTTTTCCCCCCCGTACGGTGGCCAGACAGGTTTCTATTTACAATGTGCACTGAGACAGCCAAATGGTTAGTTTGAACAAAATCATCAAGCAGCATGTTAAACACCACTACAGCTAACAAGAGGCAGAGAGAAGAGAGGCGTGGAACAGAGACTACAAATAAACTAGCACTAAGGGAAGTAGTAGTGGCTAGTAGTGGTAGTAGAGTTACTCCAGCGGAGAAAGTAGGATAGGACGGGGGATATACAAGATGTACATGTCATCCCTGATCCTTAAAAAGGGGAGGCAAAATGAGGTCTCCTTCTCTTTCTCGTCTGCGTTGTACTGCCCTCATTGTAGTGGTGTAGAGGCTGTGGTGAGAGGAGGGGCCAGAATGGGATGGGGGGGAGGGGCAGGATGCATTCTCCCCCTCAGGGATAGCCATCATCCTCCAGACTGAGTGCCACGCGCTGCAAACAGCAGATAAAAAGACTGTTACCACAGTAGGCTGGTGAAGGAGAGAGAGAGAGAAAAGTGAGATAGGAAACAGAAAAAGAAAAAGCAGCATGATGCACAGGGAACAAAGAAAGAAATCAGCAGAAAAAGAGAGACTCAGGTCTAGATGGCACCCATTCTCCTGCTGCTTCCCTCCGTTTTGCAAGTCCTCACTTCTCCCTCCTCTCCCTGACCTTCATCTTCTCCTCTCTCCAATTCTCCCCCGTCCTTGTTCATTCCCTCCTTCTCTGGCTGCTCCTTTGTGAGGAATGCAGGATGCTTGCCTACGGCTGCAAATGTCTGGCCCACATAATGCCAACCTGATTTCTCTGGCTGTCTGTGTTGCCACATTGCCATGAAAGGAAAGGACAGGAAAGGAAAGAAGAGGACGGGAGAGGAAGAAAACAAGTACAAATTTTAAAGGCAATAAAAGAGATTTGTACAGATGTAAATAATAAAACTGGGAGACAAAAGAGAGGGAGCAAAGTTCTCTCTCTGCAGCCCTTCGCTGAGGGTGGTTGTAAGTTCGACCTTGAATCTTAATATGACCCAGTCATGCACCTGTTTCGTGTGTGTGTTTGTGTGCATGTGTGTGTCTCCAGCCTGTCATCATGCCAATGATTCCCAGAATTCTTCCCCTCCGTTCCCTCTGGAGCAACACAAAGAAATCTGTGTTACCATGCCAACCGATCAAAGCGCTAGACTCCCACTCCCCCATAATCCTTTTTGGCTGCCCTTCCCTGCTTGCTTTCCGACACCTTAAACAACAAATATATACAATAAATGTATAAGTGTCGTGATGACACCCTCCCTATACATTTAAGTGCAAATCACAGCTGGCATTGTTTTCAGAGTTTGTAGAAAATGCAGTTCCTCGCCCAATAAGTGATTCTCAAAAATGCATCTGCACCAATGGGAAATCAACAGGGTAGTTTGCAACTCATGAAATGTGGAGATTCATGGATTCTGCAACTGCACTCAAGATAGAATATGAGAAATTCTATTTTGGATTGTCCTTGGTTCTGATTTGTGCTCCCCATTTTATCCTTCATGTCTTATTTACACTGTAACGAAAACATAAAATTCACATAAGGGCAATGTCGTGTTACTATCCACTCTAAAAATCTAATCTATTTGCAGAATAAATGTGCTCTGCTGTCCTTTCAGAGTTCTGAGGTGACTATAAAGCTAGTCCTCTTTCTCCTCAAAGGCATCTCAACACTAAAATCCTTTTTGTTCTACTAATAAAGAGAGGTCCCTGCAGGTGCCCCCTGTCATGCATCTCTCTTTCATATATACTGCATCAAGACGACAGTAATTATTTAAGCCTCAGTGCCCCTGTAAAGGCTGGATGATCCTTTGTTATGATTGTGACAAAATTCCGCTCAAGGATGCTACCTTGTGGCACATATTTTCTCTTGTCTAATGACCATGTTGAAAACATTTTAACTTTTGCATTAGTTGCTTCTGGAAACAAAGATTTTGGGTGTCTGTGTAAGGGGTTTTGTCAGGAAACGGGAGCCTCGTAAGAAACACATGTCTCCCAGCAACAGAACAAACACTCCAACAAAGAGAAAAACTAACCCAACGTACAAATAAATGGGATGGCGGGTTGGCAACAAGGGCGTGATGTTGAGAAACAAATGTACTGTATGATTATGGTCATGAAGTTGAAATAAATGTGCACATGACGTACTGGTGAAGGGCTTATGTGTGTGTAAGATCGGTATTTTCAGTGATTACTGCAAAAACGATGTGTGAGAATGTGGGCGCGCACAAGCCTCTTCTTTCTTTCCACCAGGCCTACATGTACAACAAACAGGCTTTTCCGAACCCCTGTGCATACTCCCATATCCCAAATATTCAAAACTCCTTCCTTTCCTCTGCAGCTTCTCTCATTTGCTGCTGGAGAGCATCGGTGCCCCTGAGTACCAGTGAGAGTTGCTGTCAGTTACGCCGCCCCCTAGAGGAAGCGCTATGAATGGCTGACTGTGGCTGCCACTCACTGCTGGGTATACGTGGCCGATGGACTCGCTGTGTCGCCCGATGTGGATTTCGTCGTCGTCATCCTCCGTGGTTTTGCGGTAAACAGGGTTGTCGAAGTTCATGCTCTTGGTGTTCTTGCGCCGCCAGTTGCGCCAAACCAGGTATCCGCCGGTGCAGAGTAATCCGATGACCACTGTGGCAAGGATAGGGACTGCATGTGTTTAACACACACACAACAACAACACACGGCGGGAGCGTTAACACAGCCCGGGGGACACAGAGCGGCGCTTTAAGCACTCACACACACAAACACGCCTCGCACACCGTCTTTCGTGTACTGAGGGCTCACTTTTTTCTGTCTTTGTTTTTAAAAATCATATATAATCTAATGCACGCCTGTAAGACAGGTTTGTAAGGGGAACTGCATCAAGGGGAGAAAGTGGCGAACTCCCACAGACTGTAGAAGAAATAGCAAAAAAATAAGCAACAGAAGCAACATTTGTGTTTGTAATTACCTGAAGCCCCTAAAAACACTTAAAAACAGCTTGTTTGTGGTTCTCTTTCTCTAATACTCAAATAAAATGCTCAACTGTGCTCCCCACCAGAGGACTTTATTTACTGTGGCTAAACTGCGGTGATCAGCGTCTTCTTGAGGAGGAAAGCATAACATTTCTGGATGCATGAGGTCACAAAATCCTTGGGAAAACCAGTTTATACCAGGATTTCCCACAGCGTTTTACTTTGAAGGTGGGGCACCATGCCAGAAACAGAGACAACCTCTGCTAATATTAAAACACAGCAAATGTCTTAATAGTTGTGGCTATTGTTTAGGCATTCATCTAACGAACTAAGACGGTTCAGAATTGGGCCAGCTAACCACCTCAGCTACACAGTTTCCTGTTGGAAACCCTGTATGTCCGTCTGCTATTTAAAAAGAAATCTTGGCATTTTTCAGTGAACATTTAAAAACTGAAAACAATGAGCCTTCTTATTGTATATCTACATTCTATTACATTCCTTCTCAGTCTCAATCTACACAATGATCAACAACACACAAACATGAACGCACGTGTACAATTTGCAACAATGAATGGCTGCATGCACCATCACACACATACTATAAACTCCACATCCAGGACATACACACACATTCAAACACATTCATACACAAAGACTGAACCACACAGACTTCTCTATTCAATTTGGTAACATTCATGTCCTGAAGCCAGTGATTAGGGTGTGGGATTTTTTTAAATAAAAGCCCAGCAAGGTTGCTTGACTGTCATCACGGTATTATCCTTTCTGCTACATTTGGGCTATGGATTTATCATTTTGCACTAGCCTGGGCAAAAAAAAATTAAACACTATCTGCAGACAGCCTGACTCTGCCTGGCGTTATTTGGATGGGGTTATAAGAGGAGAATGGACAGGGGAAGAAGAAGAGGGAAGGAGAGAGAGAAAGGGGTATTGGAGGACTTGAGATAAGCTCTGTCTCTCGCCTCTCATTATCATATCAGCAAGACTGCCAACTGCCCTGTAGGACCTGTGTGTGTATAGTGCATGTATGAGTCTAGGTGTGTGTAGAAACCAACAGCCAAACCAGAGGCGTGTCAATGAGGTAAGGCTAGAACAAGTGTGTGTGGGGTGTGTTTTTTTGTGTGCGCACGCACACGTCCATAGATGTGTCTGCATCCCCTGTGGAAGCCTCATCTAATTGCTCTTTTGTTGGATAGGCACTTGAGATCCCTGTGTGACTGGGCTGGAAACCCCTGATCCTCCTTTGTTCTTCTCTAAATGCTCACTGGTTTAAAAAAAAACATCAGCTTTTGTCTCATTTGGAAAATTTCACTCCAATTATAGAGCAGCATAGCAGCCTGACTTTGGCTAAATACTGATAATGATTGTTGGGCTGTTTCCCCTTGTGATGCTGTGGGTGGGCGTGGTGCATTAGTGGATGTGAGCGGCGAACTGGGGTGCAGAAATCCGGCCCTCGTGGACCTCCAACAATAATTAATGTTTCAAAGCTGCCAGAAAGGCAGAATGGGGGGGATTTATGGCCACAATGAATGGCAGAAGGACAGAATTAGGGACGGAGTGGAAAGGGTTAACAGTCTCGGGGGTTGTTTTAATGAGCTGATATCTCAATCGTCGAGAATGAAAAGTGAAAAAATTGCTTTACGATGTTTTAGAGCCCCCATAATTTATCACGTTATTCAATATTAGGGATGAAAGAGATCCCAATTAGCGACATGTGCTGCTACTATAAGGTCATTTGCACATTCAGCTGATTTCTCAGTTAGGTTATGCAGTTAGGTTAGGTTATTTCCATAAAATTTGATTTCCATTTTAAATCAAAGATAATAGAATAGATTCACTTTACTAATCTGGTTTAATTGTAAGAACTCGCATTATCTTTTTATGCCTACCTTATATTATATTAGCTGCATGGTAGAATGGTGGTCTAATACGTTTTTTACCCTGTACTGACCATAATGTTATTTCCCAGGTCAAAATGTCCATTGCCCCAAGCCCAAAACCCAATTTTATCTCATTAAGACCCTTTTCAGTCCTTTGATATTTCCTCATATTCCAAATCTGATTCTATCAACTGTGTAATCCACTCATAGCCCACTGGGTCAGAGAAATAGGTCAGGGCACTGGATTGATTGCAGTGTGAGCAATACTGTATGATCAGAGTGGGAACATGAGCTTAATGTTATAACAGCTGGTGAAATGTGATGACAATAAAATGAATTGATATTCCCATGTGCTCAAATCTCATTAATAATGACATAATGTGCACATTGCTAAGGCCTGGCCATCGCTGACTGACAAGCTTACTGGCCCATAATGACTTTTTCTAGCCGTGGGCCAGGAGGCTATTGTTGGATAATACCACAGCTCAGTACATTTTCAATCGCAATTACTAACTATTATTTTGTGCTCAAACATCACTGCAGAGGCTGACATAGGACATAGGCCTGTTCAAAAGACACACATTTTTATTGTTAAATATAAAATATATTCATTTTAATCTGTCAGGTGGGAGCGCAAACACTCTAAAACCCAGTCACTCACACATGCAAGAACACACACATACAGCCAGAACATGCAGGACTTCAGCGACAAGCAGAGACGGAGAAGCAAGCAGGGAGAAGCAGGCGCGCAAAAAGCAAAGGCAACACAGTGAGGAAGTCAAGAGTACTCACCGATAGGAATGACTATCCCCAGAACAGCTACTGTGATGTTGTTACCTATGAGGTAGTGATCACTCGCAGCTGAAATGAACAGAAAGAGAGAAAGGGAATGAAAAATAAAACCAAGCAAAAAGCTTTGTTCCAAAACACCCTCCGCAAAGGCCTCGCTAGAGAGAAACACAAGTTTGAAGCATCATGCTGGAAAAACTTATTTGCATAATATAAATATATACGGGCAGAGAATCCATCTGATTTCACTTTGGACTGCTGACTTTCTTTAAGCAGCATGTGTAAATGAAATGTGGATGAATCAGACCAGGATGCCATATAAATGCAATGAGGTGCATTTTCATACAACAGGAGACAAATGCAATTCCAAAACGAATGATTTTGATTTAGGAAGCGAAACATCTTCTAATGCAGCTTTGAAACATGGTGGATACTCCAGGTGACCTTGAGAGTGAACTTAAACACATTACCTTTTGCTACAAGTCATTCTTTATCTACAGCATGTCTTCATATTGGGTCACAATGCAATACAGTGTACATTTATTCTAGACATGCTTTGTATCCATATTCCCCTTCACCTCTCAGCCCAACAGGTCGGTGTGGAGCTGTGTGATCAGATGGCTATAATGAAGTCTAGTGAGGAAGATTAACAGAAGAGGTCACAGCACTGGCCCTGCATACTGATTGCCTCATTCTAGAAAAAGACTGTGTGGTTGTATTCAGGGGAAAGGCACAGATGGGAGGTGACGGATGGGACATACAATTACGACATATTTTCCCTCAGAAATACAATCGTAGGCAAGAAACTGCCTTTAGATAAACGCATACACACACACAAACACACACACACACGTCAGAGACAACGACTTGCTTTTACATAAAGAGGCACAGCAGGTGATACGACTTCAGACTGAGCAGTGTCTGAGTCCTGAGTCAGCCCAAGTGAATTTGGCTTTTCTCAAAGTATGAGTGATGTCCAATGGGTCCTAAGACTCTAAAAAGCGGATTAATAGAATCTTATTAAAGCAGCAGTTATGAAAGGAGCAGTCCTGGAAAGTGAAGGCAAAGAGAGAGAGAGTGAGAAAGTGAAAAAAGAGGAAGAAAAAAGGCTCAATTTCATTAAAACTATTGTTGCTGGAGGGATTTTAAGTTCAAAAAGATTTTGCTGTCTGCCTCTATGAAAACATCCCTATTAATATCCCTATATTTGGCTCCTTTAAATATAACCCTATCATATTGTGTAGGTTACCTATGGTATATACAGCAAATAATATTAAAGTCAGCATGTAGGAATCCTAATATTAAGTGCATACACCGTCAGCCATACCTTAATGGGAGATTTGTATGGTCATAAATGTCTTGCAAGTTTATTTCATTTCAAATGTCCAGGTTTGCCCTCAGAAATTAATAGCCATCAAAGGGAAAATCAATTTGAAAGCAGAATGTCCTTACAGTTTGGGTGGCCTCATTAAAGGCTGACTTAAAACAATAATCACATGCCCATATATGCAGTGAAATGCTGTTTTCTTGCTGTAATCATTCCTTTTGTTCAAACTGGCCATTCAAATATTCACATGCTTAAAATCTAAGTGATGGGAGACAAAATCCACAGTCCTCGTTCTGCACAAAAATGCATTCCAAAGCTTATCTGAAGCTAATAGGCTTCAGCAGTCTGAGTTGATCAAATTAAGTGGATATCTTCCAAAGTTACTGTCTTCCCAACAGGACTCCCTCTTTTTTAAAATTATATTTTACAGACAGTGTTTTCGTGCTGAGCTGTGGTGGAGTGATAGTAACACAAACAGGGAATTTGGTAATTAAAAAAAAAACTTTAACTTTGAAAGAAACTCACTTGATCTTTCTAACTCAGCCTGCTGAAGCCTCATATTGACTTCAGATGACGTTTGGAATGCGTTTTTGCACAGAAGGAGAACTGTGGATTTTGTCCCCCATCACTTACATTGAAAGTGATCTCTTCAGGGCCAGTATGAACAGGAGGAATGATTACAGCAAGCTAAACCTGTTTCAATGTTCATATGGGCACCTGACTATTGTTTTAAGACTGACTTGACCTGTCCTTTTAACAGCAAGACAGCAGTTTCTAGTCTTGTCCAATGTTGATGACTGATGAAAGATTGATGAATACTTACTGGCAACAAGAGTGAAGGTTCAAATGTGAGCATACATGCATGCTTTGTGTGGCAGCTGTGGTTTATCTTTTATTCCTGAAACTCCCGGTTCTTCCCTCGCTCCATCATGTCAGCCACAGAGCCGCACATGCGTAACAGCTGATGCCGGCAAACTTGACAGTGTGCACTGAGTTGAAAATTATAACACATGGCCCGTGGGTTTGGAGACGCGTCTTGTTCATGCCCCATTTTCTCATCCGTGTCTGCTCCACCTCTCATCTGGAGCACTTGTGTTGTGGTGAGGAGGCTGACAACTTCAGAGACTAGAGGAAACATGTTCTTGCTTCTTAGTAACTCTGAAAAACCCCGGACCCCAAAGTGATGAGACTAGCTGTAGCAGCCATTGTGTTTAATTCCCAGAAAATCACTTTCTCTCCTGCCTCTTTTGCAGCCCATCCTTGTCCTTATCCTTGTAAATGCTGTTTTCCCTCCCAACAGTGTGTCCTTCTATAACTCCCATCCTCCCTGTTCAAGTACTGGACTGTCATGTTCCTTTTTGTGCTCTGTTCATTCATTCGTTTTCCTCTATAGCCTCTTTATTGTCTCTTACTGTACCTTTGCATTTACCACTTCTTAGTTTTACTCCTCTCTCTTTTTCTCATTCATTTCCCTGCCCTCCCCATGCCTCTAATTCTTCCTTTTCCTCCAACTCTCACATCCACTTTAATCATCCTTCCTTTCTCCTTTCCCTCTGCATGGCTTTTCACCCTCAGTTCTTGCTCTCCTGGTTTCTCAGTATAATGAGAAATGTCTCTGATGTAAATGCAATATTGTAAAATCTGAGTTCAAACTCAGTACGGCAGCTTGCAGTCTCTCTCATTTGCCAACCACTTTTTTATTTTAACTTCCCTCTACCTTTTCTCTTCCATCTTTTATTATCTACTGAGCTGTAGGCTGTGACATTCAAGCATCAGAAATGACCTAAAGTTCCTAGTAAATGTGTCAGTAATCACATGAATCAGTCGAGTTTTTGACATTGGTCTGAAACAGGTGATGCAGTGGCATTGGAGCTACTAGAACATTCCAAAAAAAAATGCACACATGCACAACTCTTAATATCATCCCTAAGAGTCAGTGCTTTAAAAAGCAACGCATTTAGAGGATTTTTGTTATCTTTCTACTGTTACAAGGAACAAATGACTTGAGGACAATAGCTGCCTTGGCAGTTTGACAGTTACCACTATCTCATGTTAATGTCTTTATGTAGCAAAGCCCACAAAAATTCAAAAGCTGAAAACACTGATTTCTGCAACAGAATCCGACTGAAGCATGTGGTGTGCAAGCACAGTGGTTTATCAATTTTGCTTTGCGGTGCTACCAAATACACTTCCAAATACAATTTAGGTCTTAGCGTGGCTTTGTAAACCATTGTTACTGCTGTCATTGTTTGTCCAGGCAACAAACTGTAAAGCAGTATTTTTCGTGTGTGCCAGTGAAGCTTGATTAGTGCGAGAACGGAGAATGCTGCCAGCTTTAGAGAGCGAGAGTGAAAGAGAGGAGGACAGGGAGAGAGAGAGAGACAAAGAGAGTGAGAGAGGCTGTCAGAAAGTGAGGATGAGTGATGCGTGGTGGCAGGTGAGAATGGAGGGGACTGTCGTTAGTTAGCTCTGACAGCTCTGTTACACGCTGCTCATGAGGGACCGACGACAAGCGGACCGAGGGATACACTAGTGAGTGTGTGTGTGTGTGTGTGTGTGCGCGCGCAAGAGAGAACAGCAGAGCGAGAAAGAGGACATACAGTACACAGACAGATGGTCAAACAAAGAGACGAAGGGGAAGAGAAGCCAGAGCGAGGCGGGAAACTGATGTAAGTAGTGGTTTTCAGCTCCCTGCTGCTTTAATCGCAGGTGGTGGCGGTAGTGATGGCAGTGAAGCATTACACTCGCAGAAGAACACACACATACTCACATCACGCAAACTCACATTCCTAAACACAAACCCTGCCCACCATGAGCCTTACCTCTGTGGGAGAGGTTGGCGTTGCTCTCTCTCTGAATGCTGTTGGGGGCCATTGGGCCCAATAGGGGCGTGTGTGTGGAAGTGGACGTCTGACTTGTGCTGCTGAAACTGGTCGTCTCTGTACTTGCGGCAGCGGGGGTCCGAGGCTGCGCCGTAGAGGCGCTCCTGGGGGTCTGGGGAGGAGCCGGTGTCGTCAGGCGTCTGGTTGTGGGCCTGAGGGTTGTAGCAGCAGAGGTGGAAGTGGTGCTTGTGGTCGTGGTGGTAGGGGGAGTCGTGGTGGTGGTAACAGTTATGCTAGTGGTTGTAGTGCTTGCTGTAGATGTTGTAGTGGGAGTTGTGGTGGTGGTGGTGGTGGTTGGAGCAGCTGTTGTGGTTGTTCTGGGTCGAACTGCACAAGAGAAACATGATTTTAATTGAAGATGCTAACAGCTGGCAAGTATGTCGACGACAAGATTTGTAATATTTTGGCTGTGTGCATCAATATACAACATGTAATGGGGAATCCTGTACACAAAATCATATATACTGTAAGGTAATTAAACTGATGTTCAAAGCAATCTGTTAGTCCAGAGTCTTCATCTTTGTTATGCTTAGAATCCTTCATTTGGATAATAGACATTTTAGAATAATAACAACATTGTGTCTGTCATGTGATTCTGTTGAAAATCAGTAAAAGATAATAGTGAATTATTGCCCTGCCCTAGTTTTCAATTTGATGGCTTACATGGCTAATGAACCTCTGCTTTAGACTTAGAAGGGTCCGTCAGCTCTCACTTTTACCACCTTATCTGACATTAATGTTTTTGTTTGTTTATTTGACAGGGACAGTTTTGAGAATTGTAACATAGGGAGAAGCGATGCAACAGATATAATGTATATAGGGCATCTAGCTCAAGCAGACTGGCATTGTTTTTATTACCTTCAACTCTCTCCAATCCCTTTCTCGTGTTATCAACGTTGCATATTAACACATGTGCACAGCTCACCATTGACACACCTTTCTGTTTGTGTTATCAGACGACCAAATGACAGTACACAAAAAAAAAAGAAAGAAAGTGATTTGATTGGGGATTTCCAAATACATTTCTTCAAGATTTTATGGTTGCTGCAAAACTGATAAGGCTTTGCTCCAAAATAACCAGAGACATAAAGCAGAGAGCAAGAGGAACATAATGTGAGGGGCCATTTTATCAAACCTTAATAAAGGCTCAGCAGAAATACTTGTACTGCATTAGGAAGTCCAAACATTGTGCAAATGTTCTCTCTCTCTCTCTCTCTCTCTCTGTGCACACTCAATGGCCATGTTCCCTCTCTTGTCCTTTCTCAGACGGATTCTCTGAATGGTAGCCTACATACATCATCATCTGTCTTTCTCCCTTTTCTCTGTGTCAGCTCCTTTCGCCTCACCTGTGCAAACGTGAATCGCAAAACAGACTGGGTTTATTAAGGTTAACAACTTAACAAATGTGAAATGCACTGACTGCAGAGGCTGGGGACTGGCTGAGCGGGGAAATAAGGTCAGTGAAATAATGGAGGTGCGCTGGGAACACGGGTAAGCTGGGGGAATCCCTGACCCACTTCCCAAGATAGTGTTACAGTAAGCACAGGTATCAAATTCTCTGAAGGAGTTGGCTGTTGAATCTATCATAATTAAAACAATAAGATTTGAATAGTTTGCATTCTTTAAGGCTGATACTGGTAAATATACGGGATTTGGATAAAAGCTGCAATAGTCAATAGGCTATTTTGTTATGATTTGAGATACATGTGAATGGGTATGAATATAAAAGCCTTATTCTGTATAAGAGTGGACACATTTCCCACTAGCAAGAAGACACTTTTCACATTCACTTTTGTATTTAATATATTTAGCATTTACTGTATATATTTTACTGACAATGTTAAATAGATCCAGTGGATCTCCTCAAATGTTACACTTTGGGCGTGGAAGGCACACATGGGAATACCAGTATGGGAAGCTACAACTCTAGCACTGAAACCTATCAAGAAATGAATCGGTCTTGGTCTAGCTGTGGTGAGAGAAGAACCTAAATCAAATTTGACATGATAGGCCAAGATTCAAGTCGCGACCGAAAAATAACCTATTAGTATTTCTTTCAGCCTTTAATGGCATGGGAAATGTTTCTCATAGCCATCCATGCATACGTTTGGATACCAACAACATACTGAATAGTTTAAAGCGGAACATTTATTTAAAGATATGTATAAATCGTTAATTATGAGGTGGACTCTTTTTAGCAGAGTTCAGAGTGAAACCAGTTTAATATCCTTATGGCCTCGCACTCCATCATGTCAGTGTGATTAGCGGTGTAGACTTCATGTGTCATTCCCCAGCACAATCTCTAAGTGTGCTCCTGTGATTTATTGGTTCAGAGTGTGACTGACTTACCTATAGCACAGCGCCTCATGTCTGGTCCCAGCTCCATGCCATCAGGGCAGGAACAGGTGTACTTGGGAGAGTGGTCTGTGATCTGGGGGGCCTTCAGACAGAGGTATTCACAGCCACCGTTAGGCAGACTGCCCATGTTACAGGTATCTGGGGCTTGGGGGACACAAGCAGAAATGGATCAAAAAGGGTTTGGGCAAACATGAGTTTGTAGTTTTGCCCTCATAAATAAATGAAATCAAAGATTTTGCTTTAAATATTTTTACGCCTTGCATCTCCATTGAAAACTGAATATTAAAAACCACAATTTATACTTTGAATATTAACATTTATGAATATTTGCTGCTTCCTCAAAATGTTCTGGAAATTGAAATCTCATGTCAGTGCCAGGGTGATGAGTACAGAGGTTTACATGTGCTGTAGACCAGAATATTTAATAGGAAAAGGCTTTTAAGACCCCACTTTTGGGTCTCAGTCAGCATCAAAATCATCAAAGTAATTGTGACTTGACTTCAAGCTGGTACTGGTATGGACAATTTTTTTGTAATGAAAACCACAAAGAAAAAATCTAAGCCCCTGTACGAAAAGGACTACAAAAGTAAAAAGCGCAAAACACAAGTAAGCAACTTACCAACCAACAACGTAATTGAAGAGTTTCAAAAATGATCAATTTAGGCTGTACAACATTACTGTGGTGTGCTTGTAGGGGTATAACTGGTCCCAAAATTTAAAAACACCAAGTCAGAGCACAGGGTCTCGAACATTCTCAGCCCAGGATCAAAGTTGTAGTAGACAGTATCTAATAAGCCAAAATACTTATACTACTTATAACCTTATTGTGAACCCTACTGCAAAACAACATAAAATAGATGGCAAGACCAACTTTTACAGTGTTATTTAGGGACCTATTATGTATTCTACGACCTTTTTTCCGGTCCAGTGAAGAGATGATTCGATTAAGGAAGGGGTGTCTAAACTTTCTATTTTTTTTTATCTCTGCACTCGAATGAAAAATTTACATGTAGTAACCCAAGACTAAGACTCATGGAAAAATATTGCTACTCTTGTCATGTGGGGAAGCAACAGAATTAGGTCAGGTTGTGGTCGGTTCTGCCTCCTGACTTTTGCGTAGTTATAGAGAGCAGCACATCAGAGGAATCAACAGCCGTCAGGGGAAGCAGCAATATCACAGTGAGATTTTAATAAGCTGGGAATACATTTGTCCTTGGTGTACAGTATCGCAGCATAACAAGAATGTAAAGTGAACAGCTGTCTAAATTAAATTCTTCAAAGCTCCAAATATCTTCAATACCTGCTTTCCATGTTAAGAAAAAAAATGAAGCTCTTTAGGTAAAAGCAAGTCTTTGAAATGCCATGACACATTATAACAACACATTTGAATTCTATGCTGGGGGAAGAAATGGGTAGAAGGGTGGAAGGGGAGAGGAGAACAGTGGCGAGGAAAGAAGTCAATAGGAAAATAAGTGAAATGCGATGAGAAGGAAGGAAGGACAGAGAGCAGAGGAAAAGGAAGCAGAAGACAGGAGAGAGAATGAGACAAAATCGTGCAAAATGATGTTGAAGCTGCAATAGCTCCAGCGTCCCCTCCTCCTCTTCTGCACTGCCTCCCTTAGGTCTAGAATAAGAACTAAAACATGGAACTAGGGCTTCAAAGCACAACTGGATGGACAAAAAATAAATAGATAAATAAGAAAAAAGGCATGACAAAGAGAGGATAGGAAGAGAGGCTCTTTTGAGGAAGTGCGTAAAAAAAACAAAAACAGAAAAAAAACAATTATTCAAGACATGTTGAATCAGTTGGAGCCATATTTGAATGTGCGGAGGTGTGGCAACCAATCATTCAGCAATGATCTTCCCTTTTGGGTTTTGTTCAGATTAGTGTGTTTTCGGATAGGAAAAGAATATGTGAAAAGAGTGAACGATAAAACAGTGAAACAAAGGGACGAGCGCATTGACCTTGCAAATTGATTCCCTCAAGGTCACATTTTATGAAGTATTTCACTTATCAGTACTACTAGTATCCTCACAGGGCAGCTGGAGTTCATTCAATATGTCTTCATTTAGCCTAGTTAGGCCTGGATGTTTCATGTCTTGCTTTTGTTGGCATTTTGGAAAAAACAAGCTTAATTCTGTGATATCTCTTTGAGCAGAACTCTTGATTTATTAATGAGAGAATACAATTAGCTCCCTACTGGCACTCAGACAAGACTGCTTTGAGCTCTGAGTGAGGGGAGAAAACAAAGTGTGAAAACACAGAATCGCACATGCAAATTGCTTGTACACACCGTATACACACACAGACACGCTAACTGGAATGCACGCACACAGGTGTTTGCTCGCACACCTGGGAAAAATCCTACATCACAGCACATCATTTGACATGCACAGCACACACATCAAACTAATCACACACACATCAGGTTATTTGTTTATTGTTTCAGACAGTATAATTAGTGGATACATTGGTTCTATAAATTGATAGAATTCGAGGGAGTGCAATGTTAAAATAATTGTTTGGTTATAGTTTGTTGTTTGGGTCTGCACAACTGACCAACACTGAGCAAACAGTTAAAGGTGCTGCTCACTCACACAGGTGTTTTAACGTATCCTGTCTGATTAGATCTCTGCTCAGGGTGAAGTTGGGTGGAGCTATGCTGGGAATTATGTGAGGCCTCCAAACTCCATGTAACAATGGGAAGAGTACATGGAGCAACCATGATCAGAGCCCGTGATGGCAAATTTGCAACGCAAGCCTGTCACCTGCAGCTCCTCATCTAATCAGTTTGCTGTGGCTACTTAGTCTTTTACCTTACCGCCCTAGAAACAAAAAAGCACCAACAATGCCCATGTCATGTCATAGTTCATTAGTTACTCAGCATCTTTCCTGCATGTCTTACCCTTGGGCTGCCTCTGTTCATGAAACACCACAAGGTCCAAGGGGTTGTTGAGGTCCTCTGCCACTTTTGCCACATCATGTCCCGTCAGTCGGTTGGCACTGTATATCGCTTCGTCCTCCAAGTCTGTCC
Organism: Coreoperca whiteheadi; assembly: GCA_011952105.1. Classification (NCBI taxonomy): domain Eukaryota; kingdom Metazoa; phylum Chordata; class Actinopteri; order Centrarchiformes; family Sinipercidae; genus Coreoperca; species Coreoperca whiteheadi. Next base: position 7,840,480 of record CM022489.1, on the reverse strand, counting down.
AATATATGCGATCCTGGATAGAAAAAGAGAGCGGAGTAAAAAAATACGCACATACATTCTAGCTGTCTAACCATTCATCCTCCTTAATTCATAAACATGAAAGAATAAAAGAAAAGAAAATGGAAAAACGTTATATCTGACCGTCAATTTAACAACTTATAAGGCAATGTAAAGTCACCCGTTGCCATAACAGACTGGTGTCCAAAGTATCTAGGCCAAGTATTGATTGTTTTGCACCATTTGAGCTGAGATGGATATTTCTTGGCTAATTTTAAACCAAAAAGCTGAGCAGTAATCGAGATGAGCAAGAGGAAGGGATTTTGTTTTCACTGGGGTTGTGAAAAGAGGAAAATCTTCTGAAGCAACTCATTGCCCATAGGTTTCTCCCACAAAATGTTCCCGTCTAGAGTTTCACCAAGCAGCTTGACATTGTTCAGGCAAGTAGCTGAACACAACACTGTTTTGTTTTTGTCACACTGAATGAAATTTTGTTTCCCTGTGTCCAATCATGTATTTGTTGCAATTAAGACTCTTTTGTGCTTCCTAACTCCCATATGCTACCAAATCCCAAGAGCACATTTAACATCATCTGGATACAAATGCAATTCATTTATTTAGAATTAATGGATTGTCCAAGGTGTATGTATATGCTCATCCTAACAATTTCTGTTTGATTAAATGCACTTAAATGTACCAGTTATATTTGAACAGGGGATCTTATTAATGCCCGGGTGAAAAAACGGACTTTGGTGTTTGTGTAATTGCCCCAGGTTACCATGGTCAATCTAGAAGTCCAGATCTCTCCTCGTCAGTTTCTTCAGTGACCACATTTGATGATATTTAGGTTTGTGGATTTACAATTTACTTGACAGGGGAGACTCATTTTAAGGAGATGTTTTATGCCTGGGAAAACGCTTATTCAAATTTTAATTCAATGCATTTGAGAAATGAAGGCTAAAACATTCTTTATTGAAGAAAGGTTAAAAGCATTGCATTTTAAGAGAGGAGAGGTTTAAACAGACGGAATAAGTTATTATTGTAATGGGGAGTGTGCTGTTTTAAATGTATCCTCTGACACTTTGACACTCCTTGCATGAGAAATCTCTATAGAATTAGTAATTAAAGATGGTGAAGTGATAAAGATTGTATTAATAAAAACAAACCATTTTCTCTGATAAAGTTACAGGCATACACAGCTTTAAACACCGATATGGCATTTCAACTAATGAAACAAAGTGGTGACGGTATTTTGTACTATTTTTATTTTTGGTCATCTTAATTATTATTTCTATTGAACAAATTTAATGAGACAGAAGAGGTTTGGCATCTTTTTGATTTGGGGTGGTTGAGCATGAGTTTTTATTTTCATTTTTTTATCCGCCAGAGAGACCGATGCCATCCGTGATCGATTAACTAGTGGGAAATCTCTCCTTGCTCTACCCCTCGCATGCAATCCCACATGCTCTGCAGAGAAACACACAGAGAGAGAGACAGACGTTCTCTGGTATTACGCGGACACGGTGGATATTATACAAGCATGGAACTTGGTAAATCAACAGAAAGCCATTTACGCAAGTAACGTTTTAACGATTTAAAATGCGTGTCAACATAAGTCCCTCATTGGCTACAACCAGAAAGGCCACATTAAAGCGTCATTTTTTGTTGTGTTAACATGTAGAAACATTTTGTATCAATATTACAAAACTCTACGGGCATTTTAATGTAGTCTAAACAACAAAAAAAGTTACTTGCGCAAATGGCTTTCTATAGCGAACACACCTGTTTGGTGCCCATGCCCAGAGGTGTATGTGTGTGTGTGTGTGTGAGAATATCCAAATCTCAAATTGAAATACCCAATGAACGCATATCTGAATACTTGAATATTCAGGTCCAGCCCTAGAAAAATGTTTTCACCATTTTACAGCTGATCCTTTTCCAATGATTGTGTATGGGGAAAATGCTCTTTGGGCCTTGTGGTGTTAAGTAGTAAACAACTCTGTGCTTCTGTTTCTGTGGGCATTAAAGCGAGCGTGATTGGCTCTTGCCTTGTTGCCACTGGCAGTGTGCCAGAGGACATTTGCCTAAAGTTGAGCTCAACCATCCCCTGTAGTGCTGCTGGGTGCCTTTTAAATATCTATGGCTCAGTGGGTGGTGCAGGGCTGCAACGCCAGGACCTGACATCAATTAATAAAAAAATATATATATTGTAGCAAGAGAAAACGCCTAAGATTTTGAGATCATAGGATGGTTAAACAAACAGTGAAGAGACAATTCAGGAGGTAGAGATGAAACAGGAATGATGGTTCCTATAAGGATTTTCAGCATTCGGCTGAGGTTGTGTTTACAGTTCTACGGTCTTTTTAAAGGGCAAGGGGTTGTAGGGGTGTGTGTATATAAGTTTGTATTTGTGTATCTCTGTGTGTGGTTCGGTCCTAGCTGTAATCCACACTCTCCATTTGAGCTGGGTTATCAGCGGTCTTAAGCTTTCTCTCACCTTCTCCATCTTGTACAATCTCTGATTCAGATAACCTTTACTCATATGACAGTAGTGCTGAAACAATTAAAGACAAATATCAGCCATGTTGATAAAACAACACTCAAATCTATAATTCCCCTCCTCCCTTTGCCTTCCTGTCTCTGTGGATGTCTTTCTCGGTCTGTGTCAGTCTCTACCTCGGTTTTTCGCTTTCCATTTCTCCACTGTCAATCTCTGCTTCTGTCAGTTTTTGTCACCTTGAAAACTTCAAACAGCAATGCAGACCAGAGCAGGCCAATGCTCTTCATTGTAGAATCAAGATGAATAAATGAAATGAATGCGCCGAAGGATAAGCTAGAACACGTGGCATTGCATCAATTCAGTCAGAGCTGTGTCTGTCTGTCATTGTCAAGGGGATGGGACTACATCTAAATGGATATGAAGGCTTTTTAAGGTGAAGGGGAGAACAGCCCTTGATGATTTTGTCACAGAAGACCCTTCTGACAAATGCTGGGCCCTTTTGACTGACATATCTGCCTGATGAGCTTTTGGTGCCTCCTGCATTCTTAGATATCATGCCAGAGTACCACAAATGAAAGCTCAAACAAAGCCAACCCACTCAGCTTTTGAAGCCTTTGATCTTTCTGGGTTGGAGCTGTATTCTTTGTTGTATCAGCCCAAGTTATGAAAAAATAATGTAGGCTTGTTGGTGTTAAATCTGTGTAGGAATCAAATGATGGTAAAAGACATTTTGTGTTAATCTCCACTAAGCTGGCGAAGAGTATTAAAGCCTGGAACACCCACACAGGTGTTTCTAGTTATTCTAGCTGATTAAACCTCTTATCTGGACTGTGGGTGTGGACAGATAGGGCTTGACGGACATTTTCCTCACTGTTCTGTTAAAGCTGTGGTCACACATGCTCCAGTATCAATATTCACTTCGATATTCACCTAACTGATCCCCGTGTGACTGGTGAATTCAAGAATGTGTTTTCTGTTTTGGTGTGAGTACCAACCAGCTCTGGATGACTTTGACAAGATCAAACTGTTTACCGTTCACGATCACGCTGCTCAATATTTCTTTATTACCGCCATCAGACTTCTGACATTGTGTTCTTTTTTTGGCGCAGGTGCCAACACGTCTTTTGAATAAACTGTGTGAACGTATTGTTAACCGTTGCTAACTGTTAGATCGCAGACTACAGCAGTTCACCAACTAGCCCTGCGAGTAGTCACTACGTCACCAAGCTTCTGGCCCCCGCTATTTCGCATGACCGCCGCGTTAGTTTTGTTGCACCTGTGAGGTACGGACAACTGTAGTTTGATGAGCTCATGAACTTGCCAGCATAGCTCCAGCCACCTTCAACCTGAGCAGAGGTATAATCGAAAAGAATAAGCGTGGTTGAGTTAATGGGAAAAGGACAAATACGTGCCTTAGCCCCATTATTTTCTTTCTTCCTGACTGGGTTTATTTCTATTGTGTTTTTCAATCAATCACCACCCCCCCCTCTGCTTCCTCCTCCCAAACCCATCTCATCTTCTCCTCTATCCCCTCTAGTCAAACAAAGAGGGGATAAAAAGTAATGCAGTGATACTAAAGCAAGAGAAAGAGAAAAACATTACTCTCTGCATGCCTCTGCGATCTACATTTCCTCAGGGCTTGGTGTCTAGGCAGGGGGTGGACACTGACTGCAAGGGTTTGTATGTGTGTGTCTTTTTATGTGTGTGTTTGGTGGTGGCGTGTCAGACTTTGATATAGGAGCCCTGTGTCTTTCTTCTGCAGTGTTAAGAAACACTAGTACATCAGTATCAATCTGATGTTTGCAGATGAAATGCTCAAATGGAATTTAACATTCGCTGTGTATCACTCAGGAATATGAGGGGCCCAAGGTGATGTATTCATAAGGCTTGTTTTATTCGACCCAAGATATTCAGTTTACTATCACATATGACAAAAGAATAAGAAAATCCTCACATTAGAAATGCTGGAACCAAGGAATTGGTTTGACGTTTTTGCTTCAAAAATGACTAAAGCGACTAACCGATTATCAAAATAGATTTGCGATTTATTTTCTGTTGATCAACTTATCCACTAACCGTTGCAGCTCCAGTTAGATTCTTCCCTCGCAGCAGCACAAAGTTGCCTGAAGACCTCAGTTTACAATGACCAAAAACTCAAGTCCAAGTCTGTATGCATCTACTAAATTACTTTTACCTATGTTGTGGCAGACAACCAAACCACATCAAAAATAACACATTTCTTCTTAAATGCATTACATATGAACTGCAGCAGCAATTTAGATGGTTTTGTAATCACCGCCAATCTAGGGCTACTGAGTCAGAAGTGGTCAAAATTGGCCTACATGATCGATCCATTATCCTTTATATGAACATCCTCAATAAATGCTGCACCATTATCTTGTAAAGTACGGCATGTTACACAACTGGGCTAAACTTGGCCTGGTAAGAAGTTTAACAAAGACCCAGAACGTGAGTCAAACATGCTCCCATGAGGCTCATTCCCCAGATAAGACACAAACTAAATTAAATGGACAAAAAGGGTTAATTGTTTCAGTTCACAATTCGAACCAGGCAACTCCAAAGAAAAAAACTTCCCGTTATCGGTAGGGAGCAGGACAATCTGCTGCACTGCTAAAGGATTTTTTATTTGGTCTGTATCATAACCAGAACAAAACAAAGACCAGAAAAGCTGAGGGCTATTAATCTTCAGGGATTAACTTTCAGTGCCTGCCTGAAACGTTTTCTTCCTCTTTTTCACACACGCACAAACACACACACATCTTTGTAACTCTGTCTTTGAGAGGACCGTCATAGATATAATGCATTCTCTAGCTCCTTACCCTAACCATCACAACTAAATGCCTAACCCTAACCTAATTCTAATCCTAACCCTTAAATCGAAGTCTCAACCTTCAAACAGAGCTGTGAAGTTGTGAGGACCGGCCAAAATGTCCTCACTTACCAAAAATGTCCTCACTCTGTAGGTAAAAAACCTGTTTCAATCCTCTCTATGTAGCAAGTACAAGTACAAACCCACAAGGGCACACTCAGCTGGACATGATGGATGTGCCTTCCTCCCTTTGCTTCTCATCATCACGGTGTGTCCAGCAAAGAGAGGAATGGAGAAAGCACTTCCTACTGTTCACATTTCACCTCCCTCTTTCTCCCTCTCATCCTCACTCTGCTCTCCATTGGTTCTCTTTTCCACCTTTCACATCATCTATACTTGATGGGCTCTAATAGACTTACTCACTCCTGCCTCAATAAATACACCCAAATTAGTTTCATCGATTGACTCTACACTCCACCAGCCCTTGAAGAGATCATTCCTTCTCTGGGTTTGTCTTGCTACTATACTTTAAAAAACATCTCAATCTCTCATTTCTTCCAAATCAATCTCTGTCAGACAATGATCCTCGATTGGCCATTGATATCTCTATGACTCCCTTGCTTCTTCTTCTTAAGCTCTCGCACTTTTAGCAGCCACTTCTTAGTATACTCTGAAAATACCAGTATGTGCTTGTTAGAGTAACAAGCAACACTACAGGTTCTACATGCAGTATTCATCAAGAACATACATGTATTAATTCTGCTGGATTTTCAGTCCTCCATCTCTGTCAAGGAAGTTAGCCAAATATGGTGTTATTTATAACTAGAGTTGTTCAGCACAAACTCATGTCCAACGCTTAAATTTGGCTCACAGAAAATCTAGAAATACACTGCCAAGATGGGAATCAACAAACAAGATATGAGAGTGTCACCCACGAGGCAGAGATAAGCGAGGACAGACCTATTTTTCTGTGTGTTCTGCCTTTTGGAGGTCAAATAAGGACATTAGCATCTTATTTGCCTTTCAGGTAGAGACCTCCTACAAACACTGCCAAGGGTTTGCAGGTGATCCATATATATATATATATATATATATATATATATATTGTTTTATTTTAATATTGTGCTCAGCTTCATTGTGCTGTCCAAGCAAGCAGGTTTTAACTTGTTTTTACCCTCATAGTTTAGTATTTTTTACTTTTATTAGCCTGATATTTTTTTGGATTAAGATACTTTGAATCTATCTGAACTGGGTTTTAATATATATTTTTAAAAGGCAAAAATGTTAGGGGTGGACTTGTATTTGTATTTCAAGTGCTAAAATGCTACGCTGTGCTTGACTGCAGGTGGAAACCTATACTACCCAAGAACTGATATTTATTAATAAAGAAAAAATAGAGAATCAAGAGTCTTTGTGACTTGCTTTTCACAACGTGAAGGAGGGAAATCAATCTACTAACATCTGGTATGCTCTGGAAAATGGGAAAGACTAAAGAAGTGGTATAACTTAAGCTTTCTGTAGTTAATGGTCTAACGCATGAAAGCATATTTTAGTAAGTTTTCATTTTTGTACAAACAAATTAGCAGCATACTGAGAGATTTAAAGCTCTCCAATACCATTGGCTGGACTAATTCTGTGGCTGTATTTTAATCTCAATCCTTCGATACCTCGAACACAGTGAGGGCAAAGGGATGTCCCAGGTGGTGGTGGGAGGACAGCAGCACATTGCGGTTGTCTCCATTCAGATCCACGCTGGACAGCAGGTGCAGCTTAGAGTCCACCCAGTAGAGACGCTTGTTAGACAAGTCTGAGAAGATGGAAGACGGAGAGAGAGAGAGAGAACACAACCAAGATGGAAAAGCAAAGAGAAGGAGGGAGAGGGAGACAAATGGAGAAAGAGGTCATTCCAAGAGAAAAGGCCTAGGGTGAGAGGTATATGAATGTAATGGCCCAATAGCTAGACCATCAATCAATCTGAGAAAACACAGATGTGATTGTAATATTGCCAGTTGACTTCTTTGCTGGGGAAAATATATGTGCCCTTGAGCAAACTGATTAGTCTTGCTGGACTTACTTTAAAAGAATGCTTTTTCCCTCCTTTCTCTCTTTTATTTTTTTACTATTCTATCACCATGTAATGGTACCCAATACTGTTTACCTTAGGACTTTTTTGTGCTCTTGCTACGGGTCAAAAAGTAATGCTGTGGTTGAATTTACAGCTTCATTCTATCCAATTTGACAGCAAGGGACACAATCCAAGTATGACTTTGCTTTTACCAGGTGTGCATGTATAAGGGACTGCAGGCCCATATTGTTGCACATCTTTCCTCTCAAATTCACATTATGATAAACAATAAAAGATTTTAATTTTTTTTGCTAAAGAATTAAAACACAAACAGCTTTATATATATATATATATATATAAAATCAAACTACATTAAGTGGGATATCTGTGAAAAAACAAAAATCCTAAACATGTAAATGGTGTATGAACATTAACTTAGCATCTGAAGTTAATAAAAAAATCTTCTTGCCGTGTAATCTTTTAAAGGTTAATTACTTTGTTTTTGCCAATCAGTTCAGCCGTTAAACCCTCCGGTGAAGTGGACATCCTTGAGCAGAAAAATTATATTCTCTTGGACAGCATTGGTTAATTTTGAAAGTTTTTGGTAACTTAAATTCAGGTAAATTCCAGATTGGAACAATAATGGCAATAAGTACACTGTTACTTCCCCTTTTAATACGATAAGGAAGTCCAAAAAATGTCTACTTCAATAAATCAGGAGTTTGATCACATGCCATGGCGTGTAATAGGAAAGTCAGCCGAGTAAACTTAAAAAGGAACTGATTCAACATCCTCATGCCAAAAAACCACAGATTTATTTTCATTCACAACTTCACCTCTCCTGACTCAGACAATCACCTGCTCAGTACGAAATCAATGACCAAGGGAAAATAATCCACCCCTTCTTCCAAAGCAGTGTAGTGCAAGTCTGAACCAACTCTCTCATTCGCCTTACTCTAAAAAATAATTTGTTTTCATACAGATGTAGTGACACCTCAATTCCACAGAGTGTGGCAACCGTGGGCCTCTCTTTCTCCTCGGGCAAGGGCAGCTGAGAGAAATTGGCTATTGCCGTGGAGGGAGTTGAAAGGGATGACGGGAGGTATCGACGGCACAGAGCGTCTGGCTTATTAATTCGGAGGCCCGTGTTCGCTGGCTTGATTGATGAGAGCCAGACACAAACTGAGCTATAACAATAAGAGCTACTCAGGGGTTGCAGCACCCCTAGACTGCTTTCTTCTCTCAGCTCTTGCTGTTTGTTTCCGTCCCTCTCTCCGTCTCTGTTATTGTCTCCTTTTTTGTGGTGAATTTAGAAACAATGTTGTGTTATAGTCTCCTTCTTTGTGTTAACTTTACAATAAAAACATTCTCCCTCTCCAAAAGCAATATCATCATTACAAGTTTGTTTATAAAAAAAAAAACTGCTTTCAGAGCTGACTGATTGTCCTGTCCCTGTTTCATCTTGTAGTTGTCTCTGACTTCTTCCATGAGCCTTGCTTGTTCAAAGACAAATGTTTTCTGTCTTTCCTTACCCAGGGTGATTCCATTGGGCCACTCGATGTGTTCGGACACCAGAACTTGTCGGTCCACTCCATTCAACCCAGACTTCTCAATTTTGGCCTGACCTCCCCAGTCTGACCAGTACATAAACCTGCGGAAAGATACATCAACCAGCTAGACATGGAAGGGAACCAATTCAGTAAGGAGGAGTGAATAGGTTTGCAATGTGCAATCTCATAGTTTTTGGAGTGACACTTTAGCCGCTACTGGCTGCTAATAGGGCTGATTAGTTCACACGTGTACTCGGAAAAATCACTATTGAGTCTTAGTACTAAAAATATGCATCAAAATGCATTAATTTTCAGTGGTGTCCATAGTGTCAGTCACTTCCAATAAGTTTTAATACAAAACAACAGAAAAACGTTGTAATCCAAGCACAATCAAAAACTGTTTGCTTCCCTCCATTAGCGACACCTGTGATTACTAGCATGAACTTAAATATACTGTGGCGAGCCTCGGCCTCTACCATACACCCCCTAGTGCTCGGAGGAATAGTGCACCTGTGCACCAATGGTATATATGGCTCACGCAGTCATTTTTTAATAGAAAACGAATATGTGACTAAATCTAATATACTTTATCACACAATGTCCCCATCTGACTCTTTCTCTATCTCATTTTCTCTCAAAAATCAAATAATTTTGCTTGTGAAAAAGGCCTTGGAGACACTAAAGGAAAGTAGATACAGTGGAACAGCAGGTGCTGAAAACTTGGGAGCACTTTTAAATGTGTGTGTCAATGAAAGGTAGGCTTCATTTGCATTAATTTCATGCTTTGTAGAGTTGTGAAAAGAGTCTTTTGGGGAACTCAAGACATCTGACACAAAGAGAGGCAGATAGAGCACAGAAGAGTCACGTCGTATCTCCAAATAATTGGTCATCTGTGCAGCACTACAAATAGTGTTGGTATGGTGTAGTACAAACGTTTTTAAAGCCTACTTTTAGACAACATAATTTTCTCAGTGTTTCCCACAACACTGGCTTTTCCCATATTCAGAGATTGACAATGATCTTGTCTGGCCACCCTCCCACTCCTTCCCTACCCTTTCGCTCAACTCCTTTGCCATCTTCTCACGCTTTGTCCATCTGTCCAAAACTGCCTCCACCCTCAAACTCCCACTTACCCCTGGTGTGGATCCACTGCGATGGCCCGCGGCTCGGTCAGCTCAGTGGCTATCAGCACTTTTCGCTTCCTGCCGTCTCCTGTGGCGACGGAGATGCTCTTGTTACCCGAGTCGGTCCAGTAGATGTTTTTGTGGACCCAGTCGACGGCCAAGCCCTCCGGGGAGTGGAGCGAGTCGATGAGAGTCACCTGCTGCGACGAGTCACTGGCCTTGTTGATGTAAGCACTGGTGAATGTTAGAGAAGAGCGGTGTCACTAAGTGTTGTGGAAAGTTGTACTTTGCTAGATTCTTTTCTGTCTATTCTGGTCTCCTTTTCTTATGAGGAGAGATTTGAGTGTACTATGTGCTTAAGACACCATTTGCACATAGTGGGGCACAGATATTCTTTACTAGATAATGCTGTGTCAGAGGCACCCAAACCTGACACCTCTATAACAACCTCAGGCCTCTCACCAAACACCACCTCCTAGGGAGAAAGAGTCTGTCTTTATCTATCAGCAGCTTACAGATCAACCTGCCTCTTTCTCTGTTTTTGTCACTCTCCCCCTCTGTGTCTCTTGTTTTCTCAGTGTCTCTCCATTTTCCTCTTGCTTCCCACTTTCTGTCTTCTGTCCCCAGTTACGCTTTTCTCTTTTCTCTTCCTTCCTCAACATCTTCAGACATAGCACATTATTGTCTTCCCAACATGAGGGCTATAAACAAGACAACCTTGTTAAGAGGTTGGGAAACGCAATGTCCCAATTTACACCCCGTTGTCACACGTTTGCAAAGTGTACAAGAATTTAGATGAGAAGTAGGGATGGGAGGAGCAGCTTAACTAAAGGTGAAGGCTGGTGAGGTAGTTGGAGCGAGGGATGAGGCAGAGATGGATGAGTCAGGGAAGCAGATTATTTTGTTAATAGGCTGTTACTGTTTCCCACTGCAGACACCTTCATCTATGAAGGGAAAGCTAGCCTGATACTGTTTTGTGATGGATAATCTAAGGCTTCTCTATCATGTTCCAGAGTTTATAACATGGATCCAAAACATGTCTCTCACTCAGGGAGCAAAGTGGACGTGGATGAAATCCCTCATGTTAAGTAACAGTGGTCTATTTAGAGACTTCAGATTATTGACAAACCAGGGGATAAAAGGCATAATTTACACAGATTTACTCTGAAACATACCACACTGTGACTTGAACTGTATTTTGCCCTCCTCACCCTCTGCTGTCCAGTATGGATATGAATGGAAAGAACCCGAGTTGTCAACTTAGTGCTGCTGTCCTCCCATCACCACCTGGGACAGTTATATTCTATGATATTTTTTGTCCAGTACAATAATCATATCAAAATTTCTCCTTAAACACACGAGGATTGACATATCATGCATGAAATCTCATAAATTCAATAGTTGCCTTTACTAATATATACTGTCACAGAGTATTGGTATTATTCACTACGTCCTTATTTGTAGTTATGGATATTCAGATAGACTGCAATGAACAGGTGGGAGGGATGAATAGAGGGCAGACTGGAGTAAGGAATGAGACAGAGACAGATGAGTCCAAGACCACTGAGCAGATTGCATCTTTAATTGTTTGAAACGGACATCTCCATCACGGGTAGAAGTTAACAACTCATCGACCCGGAGCTTGCTAATCACTATGAATTAGCCCTGAAAACCACACCGTCACAGTGAGGGACAACGAAGAGGAATCATTTTTAAATACACAGCTATTTCCATTTGATATAATGCACTTCATCAGAGGGGGAAAAAAAGTACCGCGCTGGAAAGTAAGATGCTCGGGTAAAAGGTGTGATTAATCACGGCCTTACCATTACGATTCAAGGTATTCAGCTTTTTACGGTGGAATAATAAAAGCATTATATGTGAGCCAAATAATAAAGAGGAATAACCATAAAATGCCGGAAATGACAAGGCAACTTTTCTCACACGTCGCAGAGACCAGACAATACAGTGGAGGTGAGATGGGGGTTTTAAAGGGAGGTGAGTGGAAACCTGATAAGTAGAATGAAATGCCTTTTCGTTTCACTTTATTCAGACATTCTGTTCATGCTGGCCCGATGATACTACTGATCGCCCTAACCAATCAGTAGCGAGTGATGTATGCGCGCCGCTAAAGTCATTTTCATAGAGAAGTTGCTGTAGCAGCCGCTCGGAGCAGCTACCTTAATGTTTTTCACAACAACCTGAACGGCTGTGTCATGGTCATCCACGCTTGTCACCATTTCTTTGGCCATGTTATTGTCGCTACCTTTCAAGGATGTAGCTTGGTAGCAAGTTAGCTATGAAGGAAGATGACTTCACCATTCTTAATCTTGCCTACGAAGCTCTGATTGGGAAACGGCCGTCAATGAGCACCAGACCTGTATAAATGAAATCTGATCAAATCAGAAATTTGGGCGGCAATTTAGAGATCTGGAAGCATCAAGGTGGATGGAGGAATAGGCTGGAAACATAGCAGTGACATGGCAGATATGTAGCATTGTGAGTTTTAAGAAGGCCTGGGGATTTTAAAAACTGTGCTGAAGTACAACAGGAAAAACATAGTATCAAAAAAAGTGGATGTTAGAAAAGGTACTTAGTGAAAGTGGATTGGAAATTTTTGTTCAGAAATTATATCATGCAACACAAAATCAGCAGCATAAATGCGCTGAGCCGATGGTATACTTTTATGCTTTTGGGTGTTTAAAGATAGATTTTTTTTAAAGGATGAGCGGGAGGCAAACACAACCAAGAACAACTCCTATTAGATTTAACTGTACAAATTAACTTGTTGCTGGGTATTTATGTGTTTACTGCTGCTTCTAAAGCAGAGTTCATCATGACGAATGAGTTCATTTGTCCTTTCTCTGTCACAAGCCCTTGAGTGTATCACTGAGTTTGTGTGGAAACATGTGTGTGTATGCAGATGAGTAATGGTGGTGATTATTGAGGCAGAGAGAACATATGGCTCAGCTGAGATGATAGAAGGTCCCTCCCACAACCTGCCAGCCACCAGGGTGACACACACACACACGGGTTTGTGGCACTGTCTTCATGGGGACCTGTCATTGACATAATGCATTCCCTAGCCCCTTACCCTAACCTTAACCATCACAACTAAGTGCCTAACCCCAGCCCTTACCCTTACTCTAAAACCAAGTCTAAACCCTCAAACAGCCCTTTAAACCTGTGGGGTCCGGCATTTTGGCCCCACGAAGCTGTCGGGAGCCTACAAGTATAGTGGGCTCCTGGTTTTTGGACCCCATGAATATAGTGAAACAAGCCCACATACACACACACACACGTAAGAACAAAGTAATACAAAGTAAGACATACATACAGTATGTGTAATTGTGTGTGTGTGCATACTGTGTGTGTGTGAAGGACAAACAGCTCCACCTTTTACTGTCAGACAGATGACGCAGCCCTCCAGGTGTGACTGACACACATACAAACACACACACACACACACACAGCCCCCAGGTGTGCCTGTCTCGCTACCAGAAGGTGTGACAGGTTGAAGCAGACAAGATGGATGGATGGATAGAGGAGAAACACAGTGACAGAATGGCTGAGGAACGAGGAGAGAACGTTATCCAAACTCCTGAAGCCCTGATCCTGTGCGGTGCTATTCATGGTTATATTTAGGCTTCATTCCTAGTGCAAATAAATACTTTCCTTTTCACTTTTGACATGTTGTTTACATGTCCAACTCACATCACATGCTATAGTAAATATTACACAAATCATATGTATTGTACATTGTTTGCGTGTATACCTGTATATTTTACGATGATATAGATCACACCAGAACATCTTGTTGGTGGACACGTCTACATCCAGGGCCACTGCGTTCTTCAGCGTGGGAACCACCTGTGTGTATTCACTCTTCAGCAGGTCAATGCGACGGATCTCATGACGGTTGGTGAACATCAGGTACGGACTCTTTCCTGATGGAGCACGAAACACATTCATGTCACGATCAAGTATGAGCACGTCTCTTGAAGAACATTATCTGCCATTTATTTACTACTTCACATTGACAAGACTGGACACATTGGCCATAAAGTTCAGGAGGTGGGTGGAGACCCCTGACAGCCATTAACCTACTATTCTAACCCCAAAATGGTGCATTTATTATTCTCAACCCACTCTCTACTAGACATTGGCCATTTGAAATACTGTCAATCATAAGTGTGCTAGTGTATATGTGACAAGGACACATTTGTTGACCTTGACATTGATACATAAATTGTAGTACACATCCCAAACCTGTATTTGAAAGGTGAACCTGCATCTTTGCTAACGTACAATCCACACTGTTCCCGAGCATGTGATAGACAAGGTCACATTGACTTTATGCCAGTGCTGCTCACTGGCAGTACAGTGTGATGTAATTACAAGCTGTCATGTGTTGTCATGTCAACAAGAGCTGAAAATGATCAAAGTTATATAAAAAATATGTTTGTCCTGCAATAGTTTAATAACATTTAACACTGAATCATTCTTACTGTTAAACAGTCATGCTGACATGCCTGTTCAACCAACTATCTAATGAAAATTGTACACCTATTTTAGGTAGGCTATAATATGTCTTTGTCTTTGTGTTCGACTGTGATGAAGACAGAGTAGTGTCCAAACGGTCTGTTTTCCCTAGGCCGCAAATCAATCAGTGGGCCCCAGGATTATTTTCCCTATGACATGTAATTCAGCAGTACATTTAAAGACCTACACATACTGTTGTCTACAAAGATACCATGGTGATTCTTAATCCCAAGAAGGGAACATAATGTAAGAGGTCTTGTTTTGCATTTGTACTATTTCCTTAAAGCATGCATTTTTGATGATGTGAGCATAAATAAATCATCCAAATCAACCATTTAAAAGGAAAATATATTCTCTACACACACACACACACACACACACACACACACACAGTACTTTTCAGCACAAAATAATGCTGTTCACTTAATTATTCACGCAATTATGCTCTGCAGACAAATAACACACATTTTGTGAGGTGGCCCGAACTGAAAGCACGGAAGGCTTAAAACGGACACATCCATTTAAAGAGCATTGTCTTTGAATGTGTGTATGTGAGTCCTGTGCTGCTGGATGAAATAATGGAGCCCGATGTGCAGGTGGAAAAAGTAGCCCAACAACTAGACATGAAACATTGTTCTATTTTTAGTGCAACAGCATGTCAAAAGTGTGTTTCTGGGTTCTCTTCCTCAGGTGCGTAGAATATGTGCTGTTCGCGGGCACATCAGTTACCTGGGGCACATTATTCAGCAGGCTTAAGGTGAACATGACTCAAGAATTTGAATAATTCTCATGGAGTCGACAAGGTCAACTTCCTCTTTAGTACGCACAGACACAAAAAAGATCTTAGTTTGTGCGCATGCCTGCATCGAAGTATTTTCACCACGCACACAAACTCTATATGCACTCACAATGAAGTTGAAATTTACTCCATTTATATCATCCCATCTTTATCTTATGGTCTCTTTAAAACAAATACCCACCCATCTCATTTTCTAGCTTTTTTTTCTTCATCCTCACTTCCTTCTTTTATCTGTGACGGTACTCTCCAATTTACACTGTCTAGTAAAGCAGAAATGTCACATAAAGAGACTAAAAGGTGGGCAACAGTTACTGATGTACGTACACACACGCGTGCACGTGTACACACACACACACACACACACACACACACACACACACACACACACCCATACTTTCACACAGACCCAACCATCCCTCAATAGATTTCCTCAGCCCCGATTTAATACGGGCTACTGCACAGGGAGAAAATATTACATTTCTACCACTGTTTGGATTCTATCATATTCCTCTGACTACTAGGTTTGTAACCATCAATTTCACCTACTGAGAGACGGAGAGAGAGAGAGAGACAGACACAAGCAAATTTGATGGATGCAGGCAGAGTGATGGAGAAATGAAGAGTAAGAGGATGTAATTAGGGGAGGAAGCAAGAAGGAAAAGACATCAACAGATCAAGTGACAGTAGGGGAAAGAAAGTCAGGTTGGTAGCGGGAAAGAGAGAGAGAGAGAAATGCGAGAGAGACAGGATGAGAAAAACAGAGTAAGAACATTTTCAAGTATGCATAATAAGGACAGAGAGAGATCTAACTTCTCTTTCATCAATCCCCCTGACTCACTTTTTCAAGACAACATCTCTTATCTCTCAACCACTGTTGTCGCAGCAATATGTCCTCCTCAAGGCAAAAAAAAGAAAAAAGAAAAAGCTGAGTCACTTTTCTTGAGGCCGTGACACTAGAGATGTGATCAAAAAGTGCACTATTATCTCTCCTGAATCGATCGCAGCAGAGCAACAGTCAGCTTTCTTAACAAGAACAGGGTCCCGTAGATATATTTTAATCTGTACTGCCAGTTCCGGGCTCTTCTGCCCCGCTAGCCAATTAAGATAATTCAGTGAAAAGATAAATATGGGCTGGGGACATGCCGTCAGGCACCGCAGATTTGATTTGATTCATGGCAAAGCAGATGTTTATGTTGCAGAGATATGCAGAGTAAAAGGGGAAATCCAACATAAGGACAGACGCAAAGGTCAGACGGAAAGGTTTGAAATTCTGAAAGATGATGGGGGTGTTTAGCTGCAGGCAGAGAGAACGGACCCACACTGGATGAGGTTATTAGGATGATGTTATGTCTGGAAGTAGACACACACGTCTTGGTCAGCCATGCTCGTTAAGACATACAGACCATGCTATATAATGATGAATAGATGCTGCAGCGGGGAACAGACATGAACCTTCTGTCAGCAACTAGTGTGAAATGTCAAAATGTCATCCTACTTGCTAGCATTTCTCATGACAAAACAAGTTATATAATGCTTCATTATTTCTGTGGTGGAAGGCCAGAGCCTCCATGAGAAATTGTTGCATTTTCTTCTTATAAAATGTAAACACTTCTATGTTTTTGTGCACCATTTTTTTTTTTGAAAGCTGTGACCATTATAAAGCTTGGTAGGTCTTTGAAAGAATAAAAGACAGAAACTAGACAATAAATATATCCATGCTAATTCGTATTCCAGATTAATATTACCAATACTCCTACTGGTAGAAGGAATAAAGTATTATGCACCCGTCCATTAAAAGCTTAGGGAAAAACAGCAAAAACATCTGAGATGAGGTTTGACAGTGCTCCACAACATCTTGGGTCCCATGGCAAAATCTTTTGACAATGGGGAAAATCTGACCACTGCTTTAAACCCATTTTGAAAAGAGTGTGCTCAAACTGTCAAGTGTGGCACAAACTGCTCTTGGCACTGTGGTTAAGCCCGCAGTACACTGTAGATGAGAGAGAGAACAAGGAAGAAGAGAAGGAAACAGGAGCAAAAAATAAACACTTTGGTCCACAGGCGGTTTGTATATTTCCTCTGCATCGCTGTGGCAGCGTGTCCTGCTTTTATCGACCAGGTTGTGTGTGCACCTGTAAGGTATTCCATGCTGTCACACCGTTCTTGTCCTTATCCTCACTCCCGTCAGTACATTTCAGAAACTTTTATTTGACTAGCTTAACGGGGCTCAGTTGTCTACTTTCATTAAAGAGCAATTTCATTACACCTGACATTGGCCCCCAAAACCACTGCTAATGAATTTGTAGGAAATGACACTACAAGGCCATCAGTGGTGGCAAGGTTTGCTTTTTAATGTTTCCATTTTTGTGTAGTTGATGCTAATTAAAAGTTGGTTAGCAGAGCCAGTGAGGGATGTTCATTGTTTTGAGTGACACTTCTGCAACGTAGTTACTGTTTGGTTGGTTAGCATCCCCGGATATAATTGAATCAAAGTAGAAATGCTATTATCAATTAGTTCTAGTTGCAGCATTAAACTGTTTTATTTCATTCAGCATCTTTTATAATAATAAAATAATACAAATTTGGACACTTTGGAAACATTTTTCTCTAGAAACAGTACTGCGATAATTTTCTTTATGTGCTGACTAATCATAAATGACATAAACTAACGATAATAATGAGGAAAAACACCACAAAAGCACATCCTCGTACTACTTTGAGAAATGGGGGACAGAGGTTATTTTCCTTCATGCATGCGTTCATATTTCCATCCCTCCTTTTCTCTCTCTTGGTCTTGGCCGTATCAAATGCAATTTTTTCATCAACACTGACCTATATATAATAGACGACTAAACTGGTCAAGAAATGCCTCAGAAACCGCTGTCTGTTGGGATTGGCGGTTATTCTCATCACCCTCTTTCCTCTCTCCATCCGACTCATACAAACAATAAACTCACACAAACACTCCTTCTCTCTCTGTCTCACACACACACACACACACACACACACACACACACACACACACACACACACACAAACAACAAAAAAACTCAAGTTGACGCCTCAGTGACTGGCATCACACCCATAAAGGTGTAAACACAAAAACGATGAATGCAATTAGTGTAGCAAGGCTTTCTTCGGGGGAGTTAATGGGGGCTGTACTAATACAAACACGCACACACATACCCAAATACCAGCTTAGAGAAGGGGAATGCAGTAGGACTCCAACGTGGGACTTTGCTTTTAATTAGAATTGCTAGTTGCATATTCCTCTGAAATTAATCTGCAGAGCCTTTTTGTACATTGGAGAACGCAACGACCAGAGGTTATCGCTCAGCTTTGAGTAATTCTTCTCACAATTATCAACTTGCGCTAACTACAACAAACACGAGCCGAAAATGCAGAAGAACAAGCCTATATATGGCATTGCGTGTAACTTGAGGATGACATTGTGTTTTGCTGTGTGCGACCGAGATAGAAGCACAGATAACAGCCAGGCATTTTGCAGCCTGATCTGCAAATGATACTGGCACTTGGCACGTGTCACATATCATCACATGACGTGACGTTCCTCCAGGGCAGTCAGTCACAGGGGAATTGTATCTGTGTACGAACGCTGACGTGACTCCTCAAAACAGCTTCATGCGCACTTGTGTGGCCAGAATCCAAAGTGTATAATTATGGCAATGCATGTGTGTGATTGGGTGTACATACTGTAAGTGTGTCTAGGAATGGGTTCACAAGCAAATGCTGATTAATTAAGTCCACATTATGTCAGCTTCACGAAGCATGTATGGACCCATCCTCACTTGTGCCTTCTGCCTCTGAACAATAATCCTGTCACATTTTCTTTCTCTTCCTCTTTGTGTCTTCTTTGGCACGTTACAACATGTGCCACAATCAACAGTGCGGATGCATCTCTGCATTACTTCAATGAGCAGAGAGATATTCATACAATGCATCCACCCATCCATTTATCTTCTTTTTTTTTCTCCTCTGCTTGCCTATCCTCCCCTCTAATAAATCCCTTGGCCTCTGACAAGGACTGTTTGCTCTGCATAACAGTAATAAAGATTCACACAGAGAGACATGAAGCAATCAATGGTGGGTTTATGCCACTTACCTTAAGAGTGAGGGCCTGTGTTCTGCTTTAAGCTCTCTCATTACCAGATCAGTTCACTCTATAATGACTCAACCTAAGACCAATGGCGGGAATCACTAATAACACTCTTTTCTCTTGCTTTTCCACACAAAGAAAGTTAATTTGCTTGGTAACTCAATCAGTTAGAGGTTCCATTCTCAATTCAAGGGGTAGTTGCAAGGCATTAACACTGCTAGGGCAAGAGGTTATGTTATGTAGAACTTTATAATGTAGCTAAAGCACTGATAATGCACTGATTATAGTTTCTAATCCTCTCTAGGTCTGTAGGTACCCCTCTATTCTTTTAAATGGAAAAGAGGTACTGTTTTGCATTATCAACAGTGTTGATATTCTGTTTTCAGCACTGTTAAAAGTAAAATATATATCCCCTTTTATCATAACATCACTACACATCAGAAGCTCTAATTTGTCAGTCCTAGCAGGAAACGTTATCTGCAGGTGTTTAAATGGTTGTTGACAGACAGCGTCGCTATCAGTAAAGCCAGCTGTAACTGACTGATAATGTGGGTACTGATTAAAAACACCCAGAATTCGCATGGGGATTTTCAAAGGGCAGTCTTGGGTGCAGCTAACAAGCTACCGAGTTGCTTCCCTTCATGATTTAGGCAGACCCATTTCTTAATAAAAACCTCGCCTGGTACAGCTTTGAGGACAAGATTGTATTTTCAGTCATACCACTGCATAGAGCTTTTACCCAGGCCAAGGAGGGGTACAGACCCTGCCTGTGTCCTACAGTGAGTGGGCAGGCCCCCTCACCACGTAACATCCTTCCTTTGACACTCCAGGGAGAGCAGAGGAAGCAGCCTGCAAACGTTTCATTAGAGAGGACTGCAGAAAAAGGTGGCAAATATTTATCTTTGCGCAGAGTGTTGTGCAAGGCCTGCATACCAAAGCAAGCCGCTCGTTTCACAGAGTCCCACAGTGTGAGAATAGTGTGGGATGCGACTCGGTAGCTAGGGATGCCCGAATGGTAGAGTAATTGGTGCTTGCATATAGGAGTTGGTCTCGACGTGTGATTCCTTTTTAAGTACGTGTGTGCCCATGACTATATTTCGCCTAGAACATCCATCTATGACAGTGTGTGTCTTTACCTGTACAAATGAGTCTGAGAGTGCGTGTGTGATAAAGGGCTCACCCACGGCCTTGCAGGTCTTAGAAGCAGGGTCCATCTCGTAACCTTCGTAGCACTCACACTTATAATCTCCTTTGTAGTTGATGCAGATCTGACTGCAGGCATCTGCGTTCTCACATTCATCTATGTCTGTGGAGAGAAACATGGCACCGACATAAAGATCAAAACAAAACATCATAGAGACACGCTAGGTCATTTTTGTGTGAAGAGAAATCAGAGAAGTACATGTTCAGTATCTAGCATGTTAACAATCTCTCTCCAAAGAATGTTCACTTCAAATGGAGACACTGGTTCTGTTTGTACGATTTATATCTACCTGGCAGAGAACGTCAACAGACTGGAACAGATCTTTTTCTGAGAAATGTAAATTCTAAAGCTTGTAAGTAATAACGTAATTATGAGAAACCCAGTTAAATTACATTTGCATAGCTCAGTATTGAGGCTTTGCTTTTAAGTGTATTAGAAGCTATTTTGACCAAATTTTTAAAAACTAGTCTATATTATGCTATTTCTTAGTTATAGAAAATGTTTCATGAACTTTGCTGGACTGGACTCCACAAAATATTTCACTCTGTCCACTGCCCATATACTGTATACTGTATATATGTTCTTGGTAGTTTGTTTAGGACACCAGAGAAACTCAGTCACAGGGTAGTGCATTTAAACCCCTTAAAGCAAACAAAACCATAAATCAAAAGTCCAACATTTTGGTAAATAGCAGCAAGATGTGACGCAGGGGAAACTGCTTCCCTGGCTCCGTCCAAAGTAAAAAAAAAATCACTTTTCAGGAGAAGAAATGCAAAAGTCTGTCACTGTGATTTCAGAGACAGTTACAGTTACAAGCAACTGTCAAACTACAGTAGGTGTTACCATAAATGCTTGGTGAGCATCACTAAAGACATGCCTGTATGTTAGGCAAACTGAAGAAAACTTAATTCACTAAAATAAGATGAACGTTAAGATAAATAAAACCATTACTTTCTTGGATGATGGTGTGTTGTAAAGACACGCCATAAGAAACTAAATATCTTTCATATGTAAATCCACCCAAGAATCGCACCTGGAAACCAAACTACAATCAAAATTACACCCAATGTACCCAGATGTGTATTAAATAAAGAAGCTCCAACATGTAAATATGTCACTATAGAGCGTTGGAAAGAAGTCAATTTTGTTTACCTCGCTTCAAGTCTCAGACATCGTTATTTACTGGATACAGATGTATGATAAATGAAACTGATTTCATTTTTAATGAAGAACAAGCACATTTCCCAATACTGTATGTCAAAATGTTCCTTTTTCCAGAACATGGCCAATAGTTGGGTTAGTAACCCTATGAAACTCTCATGGAGCGCCCATGGTCTCTCACAGAGCGAAACAAAGCAGAGGAGGGCAGAAAAAAAAGAAAAAGCAATATAGCAGCCTAACCTGGCCCGGGCCCAGGCAAGGAGAGATTCTTCTAAATAAAGGCAGAAGTTTTGTCGCATTACTTTTTTTTTTTTTTTTTCCTTTACCTCCACAAGTCTTTTTGTCCAGGAGTTTATACCCAGCGGGACAGTCACACTCATAACCAATTCTCCGGTCCCTGCAGATGTGGGAGCATCCACCATTGTTGTCGGCACACTCGTTCAGGCCTGCGGAGAGAGGGGGCAGCAAGAGGAGGGACAGAGGACGGGACAGGCACAAGAGGGGAGGGAAGTGAAGAGGAGTTGAATATTGATGAAATAACTCCAGCCGGCTATTGATGGAACAATTCAGCCTGGATAAGACACAAAGAAAGAGTTGGACAGACAAAAGACCCAAAGTTTGTGCGTGTGCATAGTTTTAAACATCCTGCCAATTAAGTGCGTCTGTGTACACATCCAATCTCCATTCAAAAAGAATGGACATTAAGCTTCAAAGCAGTAGGAAAAGAGAGAGAGGGGTATGGGTGTGTGTGTGTGTACAAAACTGTGTATTCATGGGCCTGCTTGTGTGTGTCCATGGCCTAGAGGTACAGTCTTAGCCAAACGCACCTGGAACCAATCCACTCTCCAACAGGGAGCTCGGACCACGTGTTTCAGGTGTCGCTCCACTATGATGCTTATTGTTACACAGACACATGCTGTCCTTCATCATCTCATCTTATTCTCTCCATTCCCCCCCTGTGTTTTTCTTGGCAGAACAGATTGGAATCCCTGTATCTGTTTCCGCCCCTCCTTTCAACTCCCCTCCAGGTCATAGAGAGAGATCGCTGCATAAAACTAAAGCTGGTACTTCATTACTGGTTTACATTAAAGATTTAAGATTCAGGGCTACAGGTTCTGCTGTGAGACAGTGAGACTGGGAGAGCGAGAGAGAGAAAGGCATCAGGAATAGAGAGCGTGAGACTGACAGAGAGAGATAGAGGGAAGTAAAGACTTGACATGACACTGAACTAAACTTAGGGTTGTAATTCATAGTATAGCCAGTGAATTCTGTCAGATAACGACAAATCAACTCAGTAGCAACGTAGTATTAAAGTAAAAGAAAGTGAAAATATGTAAACCTATTTCAACAGAATTTTTAAGGTTTGGCCAAGGCCCCTTATTTCCAATAAAGAGATACTCTAACGATTTTGGTAATGCACTTTCTGATGACATCATCAGAATTTTTTCACAGGCTGAGTGGTACTGCCCGACCTCACGAATGCCACTGGAGCTGAAAGGTAGCAAATCCCTGCTGTAAAGTTCCAAAATCTTGTGGAAAGCCTTCTCAGAAGAATGGAGGCCATTATAAGAGCATATAATACCCACGGTTTTGGGAAGATATGTTTAACACTTACATATGGATGTAATGTTCAGATGTCCACAGACTTTTGGCCATATAGTGTAACTTACTTTTAAAGGAATCCTGAGTATTTTTGTTTATTTTGTATGTGTGGGTCTCCATTTTGTTTGTATCATGCACACACAATGAGTTTCACATCCTGCCTTCCGATTCACAAACAGTAACAGTGCGCCAACAAAGGCAGTGAAGAAGACGACTGCTAGCTAGTAAACATGGATGTAAAAAAAATGCACGATTTTAAAAAACTGAAACACAAGTCGGCTTTGCAAATGTTTTATGAGTTAAGGCATGCATTCCAAACGCTCGTTAGACCTCAAGCATACACACAATGTGTTTTGGTGAGTAACGCTAAAGGTCATTTACATTTACTTCATCTTGAACCATTTTATATTGCTTTGGCCTGGTCTTGGTTCAGGAACTAACCCATTCTCCATGATCCAGCTGATGGCAGTTGTCAGTTATAGCTGAAAAGAATCGGAGGAGCAGGTTTGCCTTGAGACACTGAACATCGTGTTTAACATTAATGATATGGTTATAGGCCAATCTCATTACAGTGTATATCCATCTGCCTCAAGATAAGAGCTAGCTGTAAGGGCAGAACACTCACATATCCTTTCATACCCGCGTGACTGACTTGAGACAACTCTACTTCAGAGCAAGACCGCGAGTGAAGTGCACTTTCCTTGAGTAATCGCAGAGACTTCTGCTTGTATTTGTATTTGAATACATTAGCTCCATTAACTTGATAGATTTTATTAACAGGTATGTTTTCCTTATTTGCACTCAGCTGGATTGCATTGCTTGTGATGTGAGATCCGTGACTGAAGCTCACTAAGTGGTAATTATCTATGGTGTGAGGATAATCTGTGTGGTTCCTTATGGGTAATGTAGTCAGGTCACGTTTTCCTGGCTAAGATCGCACTAGAGGGCAGAATTGCTTGGCTCTTTGATCATAACAAGGCAGTTGAGAAATGTCCTGATTTACGCCGCCTTGATCATACGAAGCTCCTTTTACTAACAGGAGTGACCACCCACATTAGAAGCAGTTGATGATGTCTGGGTATGTGGGAGTGCATCAGTGCTGTTACACTAGCATGTATACTCGCCCATGTATGCCTGTATGCCTGAGGCGGTGAAAGAACTTATGAGTATCTGGGTATGGTGGCGTTTTTGTGTGTGAAGAGAACCAGAGAGAAATCGGCTTACCACACTCCTTCATGGGTTCATCAGACCAGTCCTTGCAGTCTTTCACATTGTCACACACCTTGCTGCTGTCAATACACTCTCCGTTCTTACAGCGGAACTTTCTTGGCCCGTCGCACTTTGTAACTGCGGTGAAGACAACGACACAAGGCAAAGTTAGAGATCAGGTTTTTACTTACCGAACTACGTCCCTTTTCAGCTAGAAACATATAATGTCCAGGGACTTAAGCAGGTGTCAAACAACTCCCGTATCTTTGAACTAAAATAGTATCCTGCAACAAAAAAACCCATGCAAATTACTTACATATCATAATTTGTAGGGCAGTCAGTTCCAAGGGGGGTCCAAATTGTTCTTTATTTTTTGTGTATAAAAACATTTTGGTAGGTATAGTAAATGTGACCTCTTTGCAAGTAATATTTTCAAACTTGGTTGTAGTTTGTGCAGGTAGTCAGCCAGGAAGTTGACTGTTTTTCCTCCCAGCAAGAGCTATCAGGTGCTTGATAAACTAATGGATTAGATATAACTACCTACTGTATACATATAGATAAATAAATTCCATTAAGAATGAACTTTTTTTTTTAAAGACGGTTGTTTATTTACGTTATGGTTTGATTTGATTTCACCTTGGTTTGCAACAGTGGTTCTGAACTGGATCATTTTAAGCAGAATGTGATGTTGATTGCTTAGATTTGCAGGTATTTCTTGCGATTTGGCCTTTGCTTTGTGAGAATCAGAAATAATTGCAAGCTCTCCCAAATAATGTGAAAAATTGTTTTTAGGATCGCAACATCACAAATTTGGAGGGAGTGAAAACTATTTGCCAGATCATCATTTAGAACATTCCCCAACAACTGTCGCTGTTATGTGCAGAACGTTTCACAGCCATGGTTTGTGACTGAAATGCACACAGACACAGCTGTACAGTACATGACACCTTCTCACAAAAAAAATACAGCACACACGTACTGTACGATGCCATTTTTGGAAACTGTAAAGAGTAAAAAAAAAAAAGGTTCACAGCTGCACTTCTAAACACTGGCTTCAAGATATAGTTCACTGCCAGGCAAAGAGTCTGATGATGACATTGAACTTTTCTGCGTGCCACGATATGTAAAGTCAGGGTGATGTGTACGCCATATGCAGTGAGTGGTTGAGTAAAAACATCACTGTAACTTGTTTGCCAATTCTCTCCACAATCACATTTACTGTGGACACTTCTTGTATACGTCAAACGGAGATTTAAGGCAGAAACACACTGAGACTCATTGACACTGTGGCCTCTTACACTCCCGTTCCTATACTGTATGTCTTTGTTGCTTTAGCAATGCAAAATGTACTTCTTTAAGTGTTCCTCATGGGGCGGATTCAACTAGTGCAGCCAACTGCAGCCATCTGTGCTACTCTCTAGCATATCCCCTGTGAATCTCGTTAGTAGTATTAGTTTTAATTGGGCTGTTCTCAGGCGGTGGAGCGGGTCGTCAACTGATCACAGGGTTGGTGATTTGATGCCCAGCTCCTTCCTGTCCACATGTCAAAGTGTCCTTGGGCAAGACACTGAACCCCAAATTGCATCCGATGGTCAGAGCAGCATCCTGCGTGGTAGCTCGCAGCCATCGGCGTTTGTGTGTCTGGGTGAATGCAGCCATTTACCATTTAATCGGATAGGTCTTTAAGGTGAATCAATTAAGACAAAGGACTAGCAAATGCATGAAGCTTATAATTTGCAAACAGAGATTAAATTTGTAGGGTGTTGCGTTGCTATTTTGCTTAGCAGTAGAATGTAGAATAGGAATCTTACTGCAACATTCAGATGAAAAGCCCACATTTCACTAGCTACCTTATCTAAGTGAAAATAAATATGATTCCGGTGTGTAGCTAGTTGTCTGCACGTTGAACGGGCTGTACTCATCTGACACTTACCGTTGACGCAGCCAGCTTCATCACTGTAGTCCGGACAGTCGTGAACTTTATTACACTGTTTGGTGCCGTGGATACAGGATCCATCACCACACTGGAACTCATCAGGGCGACACGTAAGCAGGGCTGGGGGACACAAACAATGTACACACATACTTTAGAATTAGTTTAATATTACAGTGAAAGTGTCATCTATTGGTCTCATCTATGAGAAGATACAAAGCTAGAGGCTCATAACAACAGTACAGGGCATTTTTAAAAAGTACACACAGTTACTGATGGTGAAATAAACATACTAGATGACTACATTTAGGCCTTTAAAATTTTAGTTATTTCATTCTAATTTAAGCTATGTCACTGTACAAGGTGAAGACAACACACACACAAACACATATCCACAACATTCAGGCTATCACTTCTCTTCCTCAACTGTATCTATGAAGATGTGCACGTGCGTGTACCGTGTGTGTTTTGCTTCTTTCATCAGTCCAACTTGGAGTGCATTCCAATCTAACAGTAATCAATCATACGCAACTCTTACCTGCGCAGAAAAAGCCACGGTGGAAATGAAAACCGGGCAGGTATTCATTCACTGTCTGAGGAAAACCCACAGCCAGTGACCTACTGAGTATGCGAATATGTGCGAGTGTGTATGGGCATTTGTTTGTGCTTGCTCTAACGGCGGAGGGCAGGTTTATTTAACTCATTCGTCTTTTTAACTGGCTGTTTAATTATTCATGTGTTGTGGTTTGAACTGGCTCTGCCAAGGGAATGGAAGCAGACGTGATCAATGACTGTGGAGGCCACAAAAATGCGAGGCACACAATCAGTATATCAGGAAATATGTAATAAAACACAGCCACACACACTGTTTCACACCAAGTGAGCACACGCAGGCCTGTCACGATAACTACTTTTGTTGGACGATATATTGTCCCAGAAATAATTGCGATAGATAATATTATTGTATTATTTTAAGACCGTTTTATGCCAGTGATATAATGATAAAGTATAATAATGCAATAGACCCTTTTAATTAACTTAAACTTTTTAAGAATATTCATATATATATTGGAATTGGAATGTGAAAATAAATCTTAAAACATCCTAAATAAACGGAAATAAAATCAAACAACCAAAACAATATATAAAATTGACTCTTGGACTCTGTTAACAAAAATTGCAATTAAATAAATGTTAAACATTTGACTCAGGGGTAGGCTATAGAGTATTTCAGTCCTTAAAAGCAAATATAGTAATGGCAGGGAAAACCCTGCTTTTTATTCTGGCATCATGTTGGCGACTTTCTGGCAACACAATGGGCAATACTGAGGTCAGCAAAAATGATCGAGGTCATGTCCATATACGGTCGATATCATGACAGGCGATAATTACATATCGTAAACTTTGTATGATAAGTCGATAACGTAATTATTGTGACAGGGCTAATCACACATCCACAAAAGTATGCATGTCCTGCAGGTGAGCAGACACATAGTGTGCCGACACGGCAGATGACCAAAACTGAAATGCATGTATGCAGCAAGATGTGTGCAGATTTACAGGAAGACACTGGGAAGCTGACATCTAATGCTCAAACTAAAAATAAAGACAAACACAAAATGTTAATGCTAAAATCAGCAAAGTGTGGTAGACATAATCCTGTGCTATTACAAAATGTGCTGATTCTTTCAGCTAAATGATTGGGATCTGAGCTCAGCTAATTATGATAAATCCCCAGGATGAATAGTAATAATAACTTAACTATGGATACGATTTGCCCATTTCTCATTTACATTAACCTCCTGTCACCGTTCTCACAGTCACTTGTCTAAGCATGTCTGTGCTTAACACAAGACAGATGTTTCAAATAAGGTAAGCGGTAACAACCAGGGGACGGCCCTGTACGAATGAGCAAAGCTTGACGTAATAGAGCAGGAGAGAACAAACTGGAGATATGCAATGATTCCCACATTTCTCATTTACATTGAAATGTTGTACCTCCCTAAGCTGAGCGCTGCGCCCTCATTTATATTTCACAGGCATCTAACACTCTTATTCTTATACTATTATGCTATATCTTTTTTTTCCAGTGTGAGGAGCATGCACACAGACCCAATCAAATTCATATAGCACACACAGCTCCTGTCTCATCATATCTGAGAAATAGTGACCATGGTTATTGAGACAGATGATTCCACCGGCACATGTAGGCCAGACAAGACCTCTTCACTTGCTGTCGCTCTGTCAGTTTTGTTACGGGGTTTGTTTTTGTTTATGAAGACCTACTGTGTACATTTTATTCATGTCATTATTCCCACATATCACCCTTCATATAAATCACAGAGACCTGGAAAACAGAAATTTGAATTGTATCTCACTATAGCAAGCTAGCTATCAAACCGGTTGCAGCTTTTTAGAATAGATATTATTTGGCAGTGAGGTTAACAAGCTAGGCTATTTGATTAGCTTAATACAGGTAAACTAAAAGGTAAAAATACTTAAAGCTAGGGTAGGTAACGTTGGAGAAACTATCAAGAGACAGCTAGATTTTGAAAGTTTTCAACTGAAAAAATCCCACCCCATCTCTTCAGGGCTCCCTTTCAAAGCCACGCCCCCCAAAAAGGTGCACACAGATAGGCAGGTATAGGCAGGTAGACAGGCAGGTAGGCTGATGCTCATTTGCTTGTTGGTTTTAACCTTGTTGTAATATGATATTCACATCGGAACCTAGCCCATCATACAATGCCTACCTACAAAGTCAATAAATAATAATGACCTGTTGGCCTTGTGATACTGTGTCTTTTAGAGTGCCTTTTATGTACTGTACCAGCCCTCTATGATTGTATAATTATTTCAGCTCTGGCATTTTTATATGAAAATCTGCATATCGGTGACTTTATGTGTAAGCACATGTGTTCTCCATGTATACATGTGTCTGTTAGAGCGCTTGCATTTCCCTGAGTCTGTCTGAAAACATGTGTGTGTGTGTGTGTGTGTGTGTGTGTGTGTGTGTGTGTGTGTGTGGCAGCGCTGTGTGCTTGTATCACGTCGTATGTGCGCGGCTGCTGTCATCTCCCTGAGTGGTGTGTGGGAGTGCGAAGAGGAGACCAGATGGGGGTCTCGCTTGATGAAGGACCTTCACCTGCCACACATGCACGCGCGCGTACACACACAATCAAACACTCACACAACAAACACATATGGTCAAACACACTCAGAGGTTCTCCTTCTGCTTCGACGGATCACACGGTTGCATGGCAACACACCGATGGATCATCATGATAAAGTTAGCATTGATCTTCCTTCAGTCATTTGGCGGCACAACGAGATTTGTCATGTAGCCTTCGTTCACGATACACAGCATGTCAGCCTTTGAAGTATGTTCCCTCAGTAGTGGTCAGCCAAAGCCATTGTTCATCAAACACAACATGCATTCTTGTTGGTATCCATTAATCGCGTTCATTAAAGGCTATGGCTGGAATTAACTTTTTGACCCACCAACAATTAACCGACCATCCTTAGAAGTACTATGCGTAGCCTTAGAACCATAACATTGCAATTAGATGACATATTCCTTCAGTACGATGAACACTGCAAATGTAATGTCCTAGCAAAGCTGTGTCCCTGAGCATGTGGAGGGACATCAGGGTTACTATCCAAAAGACTGAAAATGCTGTCATGGAGTTGTTCCAGAATAAACAACCCTGGCTGTTTATTTACTTAAAATGTTGTTGGTATGAGTCTTTTTTTTTTTTTTTTCCAATGGTCTTTGGACAACAACAACAATGGAGGTCTATGGCACCGGTGAAATGCCATATCATGCGTGGCTACACAGAAAATTAATAATTAATACATTTGGTCTCTTCTGGGTTTCTTGATAATAATTAAAAAGACAGCAGCATTATCCTTTAGAAGTCCATTCAGTTACACAGTCATTTACAAACTTATTTTTTCACCCACTCATCAGTCCATCCACATAAATGCAACATATCCACAGCTGACTTACGACAGTTTGCTTCATCCGATTTATCCTTGCAGTCTGCGTCTCCATCGCACTTCCAGTTCATGTGGACACACTCCCCACTCCCACACTGGAACTCGCCCACTGGGCAGCGAGGTTTCTGGGGCTCCGTCCTCCGGCTGCAACGCTCCATGGACTCGTCTGACTTGTCCTTGCAGTCCGGGTCGCCGTCGCAACTCCACAGGGCGGGGATGCACTCAGAGTCATTGCAACGGAACTCGTGCTGGCCGCAGGTGGGAGCCGAGCACTTCTCCTCGTCGCTGGCGTCCCCACAGTCGTCGTCGCCATCACACACAAAGATTGGTGCCACACACTTCCCATTACGGCACTGGAAATCTTTGGAGGGGCAGGCCTTGGCATCTACAGGACGAAATGGGACAGGTGGATTAAAAAAAGATATGGTTAACATTTTAAAAAAGACAAATATATTCACACACCCATATACATCATAGAAGATCTTTCGTAAATACAGTGAATTTAAGAAACTAAAGTCAGCTGTCAAATAAAGCATGCATCCAATTGATCTCCTTTTGGAAGCAGAAATTAGTGCCGGTGGGAGAAGATGAGAGAAAAAGTGAGTTAGAGGACAGACATAGTTAACGTATCACTGCATATGAGTGGGAATATCTGCAGCAATCTGTCTTTCTCTCCTTCTCTGGAGATGCAAGGAAAGACAGTGTTGGTGTTACACTTTAGAGTTAAAGTCTAAGTTAGTGTCTGGTGAGTGCATGGTGCCGCGGAGCATTGACTGTTAAGTAAAAAGGGATAAAGAGCCAGGGAAAAAAGACAAAAAAACAGATAAACTCACCTCAGAGCAAAAGCAAATATCATGCATTATTAATTAAAAATACACACGGTCTCAACTGCAACCACACAACCTCAACCCTTTAACAATGACTGCAAGCGTTGTTACACTGAAACACACTAGATAAACACGACATCGTGCCGTATTAAGCATAAGGTCGAGAGCATATGTGCAGCAGAAGTCCAGTACGTCGAAACAGGTGTACAATGAACAGAGTGGGGCACAGCTGCAGGCGCCCGCCACAGCCCAGAACCCCGCTCCAGGACTATGTGCGTGGGTTTATGTGCGTGGGAATGTTTGTACAGAAATACCTGTGGAGACTGTGTATACTTATGTGTATGTTTGTCTGTGCGTTGTTTAATTTCTTCACCAACAGTATCTTGAGACTTCGGCCAGTTGCGAAATTGCTGGGAAATTGTCACAAAAACTATGATGAATAATATTTTTTTACTTTTTGTGCATCCGTCGCGGTGGACGTGTGTGTGTGTGTTGTGTTTTACTGGCAAACCAGTGACATTAACTAATTCCAGCCAGGTTGGACAAATCAATTTGAATCATGTATTCTGCTGAAGAAAAAAAACAAAACAAAAAACACTCGTCCTTTGATGTAACGCTCCTCCCCGGGCGACCGACATAGCCGCTTCACTGTCTCTCCCTCTTACCTACCCACACAGTGCGCCAAAGGGACTCATTATGATAATGGGCTATTGGATTCCCTGCTAGCTATTACTGCTAGCATGCTAATCATCCCCACTCAGATCTAAGTAATTTAATTAACATGAGCACATAAACAACATCAGCAGCATCCCGGCAGAAGCTTATGTGGTTAGGGGGTCATGTAAGGTGTTTGTGCAAATAAATACTTTGGAAAAGTTACAAAATGATTATTTTTAATAGTTTCTGTACAAACAGCAAGAGGCTTTTTGCTTCTGAAAATTATAAACACATTTGGCTTCATCCCAGGGTGATTATGTGTTGCCAGTCAAACTAAAAACCTTTGTTTTAATGCTTTAAAGAGTTTTTTCATTAAAGAAGAAAGCTTGGTCAGCCAGGTGTGTTGGCCACAAACAGCAAGGCTGAGATAAGGTTCCCAATGGGATACCGAGCAACAAGAAAGATAGTTTGCTCTCAATAGCTATATTTCCACCACAGGAACAGGCAGGTGGCTTGCAGTTCATCGAATTTGTGTCTCATGGATGAAAACAACTTTAGCTTGAGTTTGAAATTCACAGGAGCCCACAGGCTGTATTAAACCCACTCTTCCACAACATCCTACAAGAGTTATCTATTCTTCTTGAGGTTGTTTTTTTCCCCACATCCCTGGATCCCTACACATTTAATTTATTTTCCTTTGTTTTTCTCACACTAATAACAGAACACAGAAACCTGATTAATATATAAGCATGGAGCATGAATATGCAGTATATGTACAGGTAAACCAAAGTGAGATTGGGGTAAGAAACAGCCTTTCCCACAATAGTTGTGGAACGCTTTGTATCTATGGCACTTAATGTTTGGGCATATCAGAGTTTCTGATTGATCCAAGGCAGTATTCATTAATAACCAAACCAGATTCAGAGTTATTTGTGACTTTAAACCCGACCTATTGTTACAAATCAGTGGCACTGTCTAATTCACTGACACACCATAAACTATCATAAACAAATAAGACCATTGTTGAGACACCATTTAGAGTGTGTATCTCAGATCACAGGTATTGTGAAGTGACGTGTCTCTTAATATGATGACCGCACCTCCCATAAACCCTGCTGCTTCAGAGAAGATAATGCCACCTGCCCAAGAGCCCCCAGTTCTGCTCTCTGTGCATGTTGGTTTTTTTTCCTGAGTTCACTAAACCAGATAAACGTATTTAAAGCCTTTCACTTCTTCTATCCTC
This sequence comes from Coreoperca whiteheadi, assembly GCA_011952105.1. Taxonomy (NCBI): domain Eukaryota; kingdom Metazoa; phylum Chordata; class Actinopteri; order Centrarchiformes; family Sinipercidae; genus Coreoperca; species Coreoperca whiteheadi. The sequence continues at coordinate 7,807,124 of CM022489.1, read as the reverse complement.
TTCTATTACGAGAAAGTCTTAGTGCTGTTTGTGCTGGAAGAGAAGTATAATCTTCCTTTTTTTTGCCCTTAAGGAATTTCCCTTTGTCCTGTTATGTAATCCAAAAGATTTCCTTTGAAATCAGACAGCTTGCAATGTAAGAATACTGTGCAGAAGATGGTGAAATTTGCCTTATTGGGTCCAAATTAGTGATAGGATTAACTGATGTTAAAATGCAATATTTGACATCTATCAGCCCTGAGACATCAACATGTATAATGTTCTGATATTTGCTGTTTTCCACGGTGAACTTCCACACAGAGCATATGGCCACTTCAGCTGTGTGTTACTTCAATCCCTTGATACTATCACCTGGCCACGTCAGAGCTGACACACGCCAAGAAGACTTTGGACGATCAGTCAGAGAAGCCGGTTTCTCGGGTAACACCGGCCAAAACTGATCCTTAGAAACAGAGAAGGGGGAGATTGCAGAGGGGACATGTGCACAGAGAAGCACGTGGGGTGGTAGATTCATTGATAGATTTGAGAGCGGAAATGTCCTTTCCCACCAAAAATGGATCCATCCCCAGAATAGCAGGCAGGCAGATTAAATAGCAGAGAAAGGCAGAGAGGATAGGTGGTCAGGTAACGGATTAGATATAGTGGGAACTGAAATTGTAATCCATATAATGGAATTCAAATTAAAACAATTACTAATAGTTGTTTAAGTGACTAATGAATGTCTCAGAAATCCTACTGTATTCAACCAAAAAATAAAGTGCAAGAAAAAACAATTTAGGAGTCAAATAGTGTTAAAAACGATGGACTCCTGACTGTTAATTAAACACATCCATCCAAAGGATTATCCTCCCAATTACAATTTTAAATAGGTAATCAGTAATCTGCAACTGATTACATCTTGACAGTAACCTTCCCCACCTGCAGGTGATTGTGTTTAACTCGGCGCCGAAGGTTTCTATCCATCCATCCCCCTCCACCTGACAGCTAATAGATGGAGCAGAGAGATAGGGCACAACTCATTGACCTTGATCTGAAGGACAACTGACCTCTCTTCCTCTTCCAGCATGGACTACTCTAAAGCAAGCAGCTATGCATACTGTACACACACACACACACACACACCAAAAGATATGTAATCTCTACCGAACACACTCAAACAGAGGCATGCAGACGTACAGGTGGACATTAAAACACGACCTATTTTTGCTTAAATATGAATTCAAACACTTGTCATACAGAGACACTACATATACACACACACCTCACGTCAACCGTTCTCTATGAGTCACTGGGTTTAATGTTTCTGGAGCGTGGAATCCAATCAGACTCTGGTCTAACATGTCAGCCACTGAGCTGTGGTATTTGAGCATGTACACGTGTGCACAAGCATACACACACACATACACACTTTCGCCCACATACATTTGCTTGCCACAAACCTTAGTTCACCAGGTGTGCTAGCGGAAAAGCAAGCTAAAGCTCTAATAACCAGAAATGGAAATAAAACATGTACTTCACAGTGCTGTGTAAAATGCCACGTTTAACCAGAAACAGAAGCACGCTCGCTGTGCAATCACCTAAAAACAGACACTAACACCTGAAGGCATTTTAGTGCAGAGTAGGCTTAATGGGCCGTACAGTAGACAAGCGACATGTTCATCTACTTTATGAAATATCAATACATATGCCTTATCTTTCACATGAGAGCATCAATAAAAAACAAATTCGTGTTGAGTCAAGCATGCCTTGTACTGTCAGATACACAAGGGTAATTGCAAACACATCGCCATCTATATTCATGAGGATTGATGGTAGGAAAAAAACAAACACATTCCAAAATAGGAGGGAAAATTTCTGTTCAATTATTCACTAATTATTCAAATACCAGACCAAACCGCATCCAACACTTCAGCGTGTGTTTTCATCAGGGCTGTGCAGTGTGAATACCTAGTGCCTCAAAACATGACGTTCACATGGAGCTGGGCAGGGCAACAGACTGAGGAGTTTTTAATAGTTCGAGTGGTTTGAGGGTAATTTCCGACCAGTGTTGTTGCATGACCTGTCACTTCCATTCTCCATTGAAAACCTAACAGGATAAAGCAGGACCCCCCCCCGTCACCAAAACAAAGGCAAAATGTCATATACTCCAAATACCCCACTCTATTTACTACCTCCTATTTTATCTGAAGGAGCTAAATGCCACTTTCAACAGAAATGCTCCTGTATCGTCAAATACAAAGAGGGGCTGCAGCAGAGGAGCGATGGTGATGCATCATATATTCACCATATTTGCAAATTATTATTACTGTTTGGTCACTGGAAGATAATCCTCATCATGCAAAAGTGACAGCTGATGAATTGAAACTAATGGGGCAATGTAACATTGTCTCCTAACCAGCAAGCAAGCACTCTGCCAAGGTGTCACTAAAGTTGGCTGACCCACTTCACCACCTCCACACATACTGGAGATTAACAGGAAGTACAGTTTTCAAAGTTAAATCAGTGTTCAATTACTTGGTAACACCTCATTTTAGAGGTCCCAGTGAACAAAATTACAGGGTGCCAATTTGAAATTGCATGAAAGTAACATTGAAATTACTAGGCACATACATGAAAAACTTGACATAATACATTCACAAATTTCACAGAATTCCCTTGCACTCCACATCTCCACAGCGCTCATTGAATCAGTGTTTTTAGGACAGTTAGTTAATGCAGCATTTGCTATGTATCAGGCACCATTACCCTGGATATCATCAAAGCAGCAAACCATCAGAGGAAGAAGAAGAATGCCAGAGGCGCTGGCATCCCAGCATCTGTAGCAAGAGGGGTTGTGTGCTGCACAGGTCTAGAAATGTTAGCCTGCCACTTAGTTGGGGACCAAACAGAGAAGCTGTGTGGGAGAACGAGGAGGAGGACAAGAGGGAGGAGAGGCACTTTTAGATCATATTTTTGATGCAACCATATTCTGCAGGAGGGCCAGAGGGGCCCCGAGTGTGTGTGTAGAGAGACATAGACAACTTGACATGAAGTCCCTCTCCAGGGCTCTCAAAAAGTGTTTATTAGTGCTTTGGCTACATTAGACGTTTGAAGCGTCGGCGCGGGAGGATAGCAGCATCCACACAAAGACACACACACACACACGCGCACATATACACATACTGGTGACCACCAGACAGGCAGGCCCTAAGCCCTCAGCTCTTCGAATTGCAGTAACATAAAAGTGATCCTCTTTTCCTAATGGAATAGGCAGATAGGAGCGATGACATTTAGAATAGATTTATCACTGACTGACAAACAGAAGGCAGCTTCAGAAGAAATTTTACTTTCCAACAGCCTGGCCAAATGGGGTTTACCAGGCACAGAGCCGACACTACATGCTTGGAGCATTGGTGGGAAGGCGGCATCTAATGTGTCAGTCACCTCTTTTGGTTGGAAGATGTGAAAAAAAAAAAAAAAAAAGAAATATGATACAAGATAGTGCTAGTGAAGACAGAGTACTTTCCACTTTATTACACACCGCACATTCACTAAAATCACAAATGTGTAATACTAGCACACTCTCAGTATATTACTTAAATAACATTATGCTGTATTTTTTAAATGTTGTGATTTACTTTGAACACAATTTGGTTTTCGAACAACTTTCACTTTAGCCGGCAAAGCAGAAAACGAGAAAAAAAAAAACGGAAATGCAGAAGTAAATACATCTGCAGTGATGAACGGTGACATATAATGTGGTTTTGGGATTTGCAATAACCTTGAAGATTTGATAATGTTCGTGGGTGCACATATTTTAGCCGACTATAGCGGTCTCCTGTAGTCTACAAAGTTGTTGTTGATGTTTAGATGCTGAGCTTCCTGAATTTATCAAGGATCATGGTGCTGGCCATTGCTGACATACTTAAATCCATAGTCCGGGATGCTACCATGTACTCAAAAAACAAAAGATATGGTCGCTGTTGATACCTGTTATGTTGTGGGTCCGTTAAGTGTGTGTTTTTTCTGTTCCTAGGTTGCCTTAGTCTGTGAGTGTCTTGTCTTATTTTGAAATTGTCTGTTTAGTTATGTTTTAGTCTAGTTCTTCCTGTTTTATTTTGGTAGGTGTCTGTTCCCCTCTGTCTCGGTCACTTTACTTCCTGCCTCTGATTTCCTGAGTGTGTTCACCTGTGTCCCGTTGTCTCCCTGTCCCTGGGTGTATTTAGCCAGTGTGTTCTCCCTGTGTCTTTGTCAGTTCGTCGTTGTATGTCCAGGATGTTCAACCTCCCGTTGTCTCACCACCCGTGTTCCCTGTATTTCTTCTCCCGGTGTAAGTCATTATCGTTGGACTTATGTTGGTGACTCTTTGCTTTTGGTTTTTGGACTTTGCCAGTTGGTCGTTTTTGGATGTATCCCTGACTCCAGGACAACTAATAAACCCTCGTGTCCTCACCTACCGGTCTGCATCTGGGTCCTCCTTCCCTTCAAACCCCTAATCACAACAATACCACAATTGTTTGGTAAAAAAATCTAGCTAAAAGCCCAGTGTTTCATTTTCCAAATCAATCAAGTCTAGATTTACACCACATTCACCACTTGTGTACTTTTGGACCCCAGCATGCTATACAGTATTACTATAAGAAACTGATAAAAACTAAATAAATCACAAAGAATACACCCACAGCATTTCAACTTCATCTCCACTCCGATCCTCCAAACAGAGGCTTTTGTATTCACCTATGCTGGTTAGATTGTCTTTGCTCAGAATAAAAACACGTCACACTGAGTGCGAGAAGCCACTGAAAATAAGACCTCAATGTAGCGTGGCAGCGGAGCCTGGGGAATCCAAGAGAAATGGCAGCTTAGATGAAGAGAAAAATGGCACACTCGGAGACTCAAACTCTCTGTGTAACCTGATTGGTATACACCAGGGAAAGACTCTCTCTTAACCACCTTCATGATGAGTGGAGACTATGGGGATTGCACACAGACACACACGTATATGCGCACACACACACACGCATAGCCCAACAGCAACGGTTTCCTGAATAGGATATTTCAATAGCTCAATCACTAGGCCATCTACCAGCAGCTTAGACTTGAATATTAACTGTCTCACCAGCAATCACAGTTGATTGAATGTCAGTGTATGTGTGTGTGTGTGTGTGTGTGCAGGTGGTTTGGGATGAATGTCCTTGCGTGTCTCTACATACATGTGGGTGTGTGTATTGCCATAAGTGCATCGTGGATGCCATTGGTCAAAACATTTCATATTTCCGTTAAAAGTGACATGGCCATCACGCCGTCATTGCGGCTGCGCACAGTTTTAAATCTTAACAGTGACCCCTGAACCCTCCCATGCGCACACAACAAACAAATACATGGGCACACACGCCGTGCACGCCCGTCTGGAAAATAATTGCATTCCCTCGGATAATTGTTAAGTAATAAATGTATGAATACATTAAAAATAGGTCATTGTGATTAAGCGTGATGATTACATCTCCACAATAAACATCCTGCATTTTACCATTGGTGCTGCATGATAATGACATAATTACCAATTCAGATGGTCTCATCATGATAGAGTTGATGTTCACTCTCCACAGCTTAAACCATGTTTCTTTCTCCATATTACAATGTGTCTTAAACCTATTTAACAGTCAACACCTTTACTAGAGACATAGTTCAGACCTACTTCCAGGTTAGAGTCTGTTCCACAAGGTATTTTAGATTGTGTCGGTCATCGGCCTGCCTGAAAAAAAAAATCACAGACATTTCTAAGCTAAAGAGGTGTGTAGGCTACTGTTCGTGTTAAAATTTGAGAAACTGATCATTGCAGACATGCGGTATTATGACGTAATGACAACTGTTTTGTTTTTGATTTGAAACCTACAGCTCCCAAGAGTGGGCATGTATTGGAACTGAATGGGAAGTGAATCTTACAGCTAAGACAATTTCCAAAAAGGAAGAAAAAAAAAGAAATCAAAAAAGGAAAAAGGGTATGGATGAAAATAGCAGAAAAATGTGGAGTTCTTTTGAGATAGAGTCTAAAGCCGTCACAATAATTTATAATTAGTAGGTAATGTTAGCAGCTAGCAGACGTTTGGGTCACAATATGGACAGAAATGGCAGTACTGTATGTCTCATCTCTTCAGAGAGGCTCCTGAAAGATATTCTGTTTGAAAACATTGTGCAACGAAGGCTTCAAGAGGCAAAACTATGACATTTCATTCTATTTTCAATGGACACACTTCCAGACAAGAGCATGCTATGAATTCTAATGGGAGGTGTTGTTGACAAAATAATTGCTGTATCTGTTAAAATTACATTTTGGTCTCATTTTAATGCCAAGTGGAGTTAATTGGCTAGTACATTAGCTTTACTAGATGGTAGCTAGTCTTTACCAGGTAGTTAGCAGCTATTAGCTTTAGTACAGTGACTAGCAGCCAGTAATAGCCATTAAGGTCATCTCTTTAAAAGAGGCTAATCAAAAAATTTATGAAAATACATTGTGGGAGAAGGCTTTGACAACACTTGCTTGCCTAAAGTGGTCAGGGTCTTCAGCTGTCTACAGATTGCTGGCCAGGAAAGCAGCAAAAATGAAAAGATCCTTCCTTTCTTCCAATTTTGAGAGCAGCAGGTTTTCCCGGTCATCTCCATGCGACTCTGAGAGAGTGTGTGTGAGTGTATGTATGTGCAGAGGACAGGACGGGGGTTGGGGGTGAAAGAGGAATGAGTAATGTTCTTAACGCTATCGTTGGAAGAAAACGGTCTGCCCGAGTCGGAATCAAGTGCAAACGCCCTCTGGGCGCGCGGCGAGCCTGTTTGTGTGCTGGTGCTCCACTACATTACACCTACGCACACAGCGAGAGCAGTCAAAGGGTTATAAATGAAGGAGAACGTAAGAGGAAGAAACACAGAGACAAGAGGCTACTACTCTTTGTCTACGCAGCCACCTATTCTAGTGGAAATACAAGTGATGCAAGATAAAAGAGACAAAACCACTCACATACTACATACTCTATTTTTTATGTGGGTGGACTTTTCTTCGTCTGCTTTGATCCGTTATCAAATAATGGAATAAAGGTTACATTTACTATAGCAAACAGCGAGCTGGACTAAAGAAGTTATATATTGCATGTGTGTAGATGTCTGGGGGAGGGGATGTGCAGGCTTACATGTTCATGCGTGTGCGTGTACATGCATGTACTGTCTGTATCTCCCTGTGTTCACTTAGGATGTTTCCTCCGTGTAGAAAGCACTTAAATTTACCGACAAACTTGTAACTGTAGAAACACTTAAGAAGCGCCACTTTGTTAACCCCCCCCCTTCTACTTCCTACCAGAATAACACACCCACAGCACACACACACTCTCTGCCCTGCTATAAAACACCAACTAACGTTTTCCTGGTGGGCATTGATCCAGCCACAGCGTGCTGTAATGTAACACAGCATCACGGGCTGATGTGAAAAGAGCAACAGGTCCCCAGAGCCTGCAGGAGCCTCTCTGACTGCTGCCTTTCTCTCTGTCGGCCTGTCTCTGCGTTTCCCCCTTTCCCGCCAATATAGTTATGCATCTGTGGAGTGAGCACTGACGTTGTAGAGCGAGGAAACAAAACTGACTGGATCCAAGCAAAGTAAAGCAACAACAGACGACAGAAAGGCATGAAAAAACGGCAGAAAGAGCACTTTACCAATGCAGTGGACAGGTCACCTGTCAAGGTGACCTGTCCTTTAAGCGGCTATGAAAGACGGAAAGTCAAACCTACAGCAAATTCAAGGTTTCCAGATCACTGCACATCTGCACAATTCATTCCCTTGCTTGTGCACAATTAAATTATCCCAATCTCTTACTTCCAACACTGGCCCGCATCTTTTTTTTGCTTCTATTAACAGACATTTGTGATGCACTGAGAAGTTTGGGGAAAATCACATAATCCATGAGTGCCTGTTCTCATTTAAGTGTGCGTGATCTTATTAGGTTTGTGGAAAGGTAAACGTCTCTGGTGATCAACCTTTAAGCAAGCAGGATCATGCCTGCACATGCTGAATCAGCACCTGAGCAGTCCAATTTGTTGAAATTAGAAGTGAAGTGGTGAGCAGGTAAAGCACACTTTTCAATCATGTTTTGCTTTGAATCTTCATCTAAAAAAAAAAAAAAAAAAAAAGCAAAATTAGTATTCAACAAACAAAAGGGAGGCCATCCGTCATGTAAGCACCCCTTTACTCAAACATAAAAAATGATGTTTTACCGACACACACACACCCTGAAGCGTGCAAACACACAGCCAGCAGTGGCTGTGTGCCTAAACGAATGCGATTTCACATTAACATAAATTAAAGGCTCATAAACTTGCTTCAGAGGCCTCCTCTAAATATAATAAAAAACCTCTCTTCCTGGATCCATGTTTTATTCAACATTTGGATATGCTCAATTAGCAGGCCTAATTAACGTTAGCTGTACTCCAATTGTAGCTGCCGCGGGAGGGAGGGATGGAGAGAGTGCAGAGCAGATCAGAGGTGGAGGAAGAGGGTGGTGGGGAGGATGAAGGAATGGATTTGAAGGGGGCGGGGCTGAAAGCAGCACATTTCAAAATGAAAGTATATTTTTTAGGGGTTCAATGACAGAATAAACGTGTGTTTGTTGGTGGTGTAGTACTGAATATACACACGTTCTACACTGCAGAATGAACATTATAGCTTTAACATGGTTTATGAAAACATTCATTAGCATGCCACCATTAAACTAATTTAGCATGGAACACACAAGCTCCCAACAACCTCTGCATGTGTTTGTTTTACCAATTATTTCTGTTGTATTTCCAAAGACCTGTTAGAGATAACTGTGTTTGCCTATTACTGATACTGGTGGCGTGTTTTGCAGGAAAGCCAGTCTGGCAGAGACATTCATACAGTATTCTACCCCGAACGGCTATCAGACTGCTTTGTCACATAGCTCTGCTTTTTTATCTGTACATACAATGCTCAATTGTGTTATGTCTCTGTCTGTAACACCAAGAATAAATACGTTTTCTAAGAATGATACATGGAACAATACCATGATTAGAGTTTATGCTACCCAAGCTGAACGTTGGGCCGATTTATCGTTATAACTCTTATGTTTTAATAAATGCACAGAGTGCTGAGTGACAGGAGAGGAAGAAGGTCGACTGATACGCCTCATTTATCATCTTTTTTATAACATGGTGATGAAATGTTTTTCTCATTTGCAAACATTTGTATTACTCTTCTCTTTTGTCTGAGCTTCACCATTGTGCATTATTAGTGTGAATCTAAATATGATTTCTTTATTTTTTGGGGGGGGGGTTACCTTAATGGTATCTAAATTACGTTAATTGGTGGAATGGATTCAGTCAAAGCAGAAAACCCTCAAAAATAAAGATCTCATTTTTGGACAAAGTAAAAAGTTCAAAAATATACTCGTTTGGCGAAATAAAAGGTACCAGGTTTGTTACAAAAACACTGCTTGATTCTCTGCAACGTAGCAATCTGCTGCTAGCAACCATAGCACTGTAGCTGAGGTGGCGCCGTTTGGTACAGCATCACAGGGAGTTTCAGTTAGTCAGTTAGGGTTAGTGGTAAACACTGCGCCAACAAACGCCAAACGTGAAGCGCAAGACGCTTGTTTTCCCGCTGTAATGTGAATACACCTCAGGACGGCAACATGTTGAAGTGTTTTGATTTTTCCACACTTACTTCAGTTCTTTGTGACATGGCTACAGCTTACTGAAAATTCACTTAAAACCTTGATATAAAGAAAAAGACGGCGCTAAAGGATCCATTGTGTGGCCTTTGAAGTCCGACATTTATGCGTAAACTCAGGTAACGTTAATATTCATCGCCACCACCTTCATCTTTAAATGATTGATCAAAAGCTGATCTCTACAGGTTATTATAACAGCACGACTCCCAAAACACGCACACGCACACTCAAGGCATCAGGCAGGAAATCAATTAAATCTTTCACAGCTGTATTACCCCACTTTATTTTCCACTTGAATAAGGGATAGAGGCTCAGGTCAGACAGATGAAAGGCAATGGACATATGGTGTCTGATAGCCCTCTGAGTCAATACGCAGGAATTACTGTAAAAGAGAATAAAAAAAGTGCAGGTGCCTGTGATGGGCTAGGAAGAAAAAGGGAGGAAGCACTCTTGTTTTTAGACAGTTTATATTGTACATCAGAGAGACAGAGATGGTATATGAACAAGGCAATGGCAGCTCGGGTTACATGACTAAATCAACAGCGGCTGTTGTTTTCATCAGGCCATGGCCACAAACTCCCTAATGTGATGACTTTGTGTACAAGCAGCCTGCGCTCTAACAACGTACAGACAGAATGGAGATGAATGAACGCGAAGAGACACAGAGCGTGTATGAGGAAGGACACACACACACACACACGAACACACACCCTGTAAGATAGCTTCTGGATACTGTTAAATTCTCTGTCCCTTATGTGCACAACCAAAGATGTGTAAAATAGTAAGTGAAACTACCACTTTTAATGATCTTTACTGATTCCAGAGGCAATTTAGATAAATGAATATCCAAATTTAATTAATTTTAATTTTGAGCTTTGCAATCTCATCACTTTAAATACCTTGTGGGTAGCATGGTAATCTAACAACAACTAGCTACAAGAAAAACACCCACATGTATTTTAATAACTGTTATTAAGCTATAGCTGTTTACTGTAACATGCTCCGTTCAACCCATGAATATTGGCTAACTGTCAGACGCTCACCACACCAGTCACAGTCACTTTTATTTCAATTGAGGCATCCTGTGGTTTGCAAAATTGTGGGTTAAGCCTCATTGTCCGTCTCCTCTTTTTTGTCATTTCTTCTCTCCCATCTAGTCATCTCTCCCTCTGTCTCTTTTTCTTTCACTTTCTTCCAGTGTGCATACATGCATCCTGTGCATCACTTTCAGCATGAGGATGTATGAATGTCACACTGCCTGAGGGATGATGGCAACATTATGGAAACTGAGGTGCATCATACACATACGCGCAACTTTGTAGTTCTGTTCTTACGAGGACTCTCCCCTGCACCATTCGCTCTCCCCTTTACATTACAACAGTGGCAACAACTGGCCAGAATGACTTCACCTTCACTCTACAAAAATGCAATTACTCTGAAGGTCCAAAAGTTATGCTTGTTCTCACAAAGACACCCACATTCAAATGTTTATACAGAAATTGTCTGTACATATACATTTAAAGTGGTTTCTTTTTCTATCTAACTGAACACAGGTTTAGTAATGGGAAACTATTACATGCAATCTATATTCTTCAAAAAAATGCTGTGTGTGCATGTGTGTGTGAGTGTGTGTGTGTCGCAGGTTTAAAAATCAATAATGCTGAAGGCCAGATGTATGTGCTGATGAAAATCAATGCCCTTTTTACAGCTTTGATGCCGGCTGTGAGGATGTAGGCTAGATAATGTGACGTGAGCGTATGTGTATATGACAATACAAAAGTGTGAGGGTGTTGCAGATGAATTGTGTGTATGTCTGTGGTTTGTTCACAAAGCTATTCTATAGATTCCGTATAAGGCAAGCTGAGCCTTGTGTATGCGCATTTGAGATAACCAACACTGAAATACTTTGGTCGAATTTGCTCGAAACATATTGATTATCTGGAAAGGATACTGCATTTTTCATCATAAATCTGTGGGAACTTGTTTTGGTTGTTCTTTACTCATGTCACATTCTGACAGTACAACAAATATGTCCACTACAGAACAATTATGTGTTTGTGTATGTTAGAATTTGATTAAGAACGAGACGATAGGCTCTACCGCTATGGCAAGGATAGCACTGGTTCTAAAGGGGATGACAGGACTAAATGTGATTGGCTACGATCATCAGCCAATAACCAACGCCTAACACGCCCACACATGATTAATACAAGTAATATTATTCATGTGCCTCTGACAATGAAAACACTACTGTGTGCCACCACGCCCTCTCCACACTGTGCATGACGACCTGAGCACTGCACTCTGTATCTTCATTTACAAAAACAGAGCACGAATGTAGGTGTAAGACTGTGTTTGCCTTGGTGTGACTATGTTTTTGAATGTCGGTCCATCTGTGTAAACATAGGGCAAACTGGTGTACAGGATACGTCTTGAAGGATACACTTGCAAGATACAAAATTGGTTTTCCCTTCGGTAAAACACAACCGGCCCAACTCTCCCAGTCTGCAGAGTGACCTGCTTTTCCCCATTTCGAGGTAACCGAGCAACAGCCAAGAACAAGGACAAGTTTGCAGGGTGGAAAAACAGATCATGTTTGACATCTCTAGACACATAACACGGAAACAATATATAAATAAATGAAAAGATGAAACATTTTACTTTTTTGGCAGCTATGACGTTGAGTTAAAAGTACTCCGGGCCGCACTTTGGACCAGATTTTAACTGAATCTTTAACTGACGACCCAGGTGACTGGGAAGAAGATGTCTACACTTGCTTTGCATACCTCACATTCGGTAAAAGCAACATATCCCCAGGTTTGACATTTTTGAAGTATTTTTTTAGATCTGAATTTAGGATTGAGCATCACCCCAGGGTATGAAGGAAAACCTCTGTCAAAACACATCGTGCAATGCAGTTATTACTGAAACAAGAGGTGCCTTAATACCAGTGTGGGGGCAAGTTACTGCCAAAATGTAAAACATTATAGATTGCTAGTTAGTGCCATTTGAGAATAATAAGTTATATTACTATATTACTGTCTCTGAATTGTAATGCTTTACACTACCTTTGATTATTGCAGCTCATTGAACATCCAGTGGAGGTCAGTGTGATAAACTGAAAATAACGGGAGTATTTCCATCTTGCAAATGTAGAATCAGTCTCTGCAGTCATCACCTCAAACCGTTGAATTCCAGCAACAGGAAATAATGTTAGGCCTACTCTTTTAACTCACAGATTTTATTTCTCTGGTGCAGAAAAGTTTCACGGTTGTTGGTGAATTCTTCAAAAAGAAGTTACCGAGAGTGTAACGGGTATAATATTACCAAAATTGTATTAGTAATGCGTTAAAGCAAAAAGCAATACCTTACTGTAATTGCGTTATTTTTGTAACACGTTACTCCCAACACTGCTTAATACTACATTTCTAGATTATCACATGGGACCTTAAGCTTTTAAAATAATTTTTCCTCTCCTGTCACTGGTTCTGACCTCTGACATCACAATTTTCAGTCCTTTATTTGTTTTTTAATCATTTCTCTGCTCACCCCTGCCTCCTTTACAATCTTCACCCTTTTCTAGACTAGCAGAGTTTGCAGGGTCTTCACTTTCCCAAAGAGATGTGATTTGCAGTACAAGAATGTTTGTCAGTGCTATATGCATTTCGAAAGACTTATGACTTCATACACCCTTTCTAAAATAGAATTTCCATCATTTTACCATCTGAAAAAGAAATACCTATTGAAAGGCCCATAGCTTCAGTTGAGCAGTTCATACTATTTGTGGCAAACAGGCAACAGGGAAGGACCCAAGCGCAGACAGAGGTGGCAGGATGATGATTTATTGAAAATCACAAAACTGGTAGACAAGCGGCAAAGCAGGTAACAGGCAGGGAGGCACGCAGGTGACCAACAGGTAGCAGGCAGGCACAAATCCAGGACAGAACCAACATAGTAATGACGACAAACCAACAAAGAAACAATGGAAGTGAACCACGACATGTGGGGAGAGCTGATGAGGAAATGTGGACACGGGTGTGTGAGTGGTGGCGCAGACAGGGGTTATTGCAGGGCAAGGAGAAGTAAAGGCAGGAAAACCAACAGAACATATGAGGCGGAAAAACGCCCCAAAACCCCCAAGTCAACCCAAAACCATAACAGAAACTCCACAAAACACAGAAAATAACTGAACAATCCCAAAACCGTGACACTATTTGTATTCTGTATTAATCAAAGAGAGGACATCCCGTAAACAAGTAGCAGCAAACGAGCACTCTGTACTGAGGATTCGCTAATGATCACTTAACCTGCAAAACATTTTTCTTCAGTAATGAGCCAGGAGCCAGTAGTGAGTGGAAATTTACATTAGAGCAGTTTTTTTCGTGTCAAATTATTTCTGGGTAATAAAGTCCTACAAGAAAGGCAGTTCTTTTCTTTTGTAAGCATCCTGCAAAGCTGCATTGTGCACCTTCAAATGTAGACTAGTTTAAGGCTTTTCAGACTTCTGCCCGCAGTGAGTGACAGGTGAGTTCAAATGAAGCTCAAAGGGATACTGTTCCATCCCTTTTTCCTGCCCCCCCTCCATCCCACATTTCCACTACCCACCACAAACGTACCTGCAGCGCACTGCTCCTCATCTGCCCCGTTCTCACAGTCCCTCTCTCCGTCGCATCGCCATGACAACGAAACACATTTGCTGGCAGCCCCTCCGCAATCAAACTTCTCTGGTGGACAGGTCTGTCGGCCTGTTGTGAGGGGGTGGAGGTGAAAAACAGCCAGGGAGAGAGCACAGAGGGGGAGGACAGGGAGGGGAAAGGGAAATTGACAGCAGATGAGAAGGTTGGGGGAAATGGATGGAAGGGATGGAAGAGAAGGGGAGCAAAGGGGGATAGAGAATGAAGACAGGGAGAGCAAAATGAGAGAAGAAACAGGGAGGAGGCAAAAGATAGAGAGAGAAGGGACAGCCAGTCAATGAAACAGTTTGATAACTTAGTTATCTTGTTGCTCAAATCGATTCCCCCTCAAAGGCCTCCAATTAAACTAGACACACAGTGACAGAGGAACAAAGAAGCAGGAACACAGTCAGACCAACACAAAGCAAGGGAACTCCACACACACACACAAACCAAATGTACTCATAGCTCTTTATATAATAGGGCTGCTTTCATTATCGATTCAACTACCAGTTACTTTTTTGATTAATTTATTAATTAATTGTTTAAAAACAGTGAAAAATGTACATCTCAAGAGCTCATGCAGTGCAGTTGCACTCAAAGGTTTTCAGATTACAATGATCTCAAACTGAGGAAATCAGTAAATCCTCGTATTCAAATACAGTGACCGTTTGGCATTTTTGCTTGTTAAAGGACTAACTATTAAAACTGGTCTAAAGAGTTTATCAATAATCGCTGCAGCACACACAAACACAACAAATGTTAAACTGAATACATTAGAATGCAGATTGCATATAGACCTATACAGTACAGTGCTGTGTTTTCTTTCATATGTGAAACCTCATTCAATACAAATGTATTTTTTTTGAGTATACATCAGTGTAAGTGACTGATTTGAGAAAACACACATTACAGTTTGTCAAACACACACACACACACACACTGTGTGTGAGTGAGAAAGTGGTTCCTCTTGGTAAAAGCCCATTACAGTAGAGAAGGCCATTGTTCCTAGATGTGTAACCCGTGGGGTTGGTACAGGGAGGAAAAATACTGGCGTCCAATACATCAAATTTACAGAGTCCCCACAGCAAATCCCTGTCCCTTCTTCCTGCAAACCACTGCACCCCCTCACCCACCTCCCTCTCCAATCCCAGACACACATCCACACACTCTAATACCATAGGGACTCTAGTCCCAGATTACATTACAGCGCCGTGTCAAACTCAACTCTATCAATTATTCATATTTGACCACCAGAATGCTTCTTGGCAACCAGCCTGAGTGTTAGTGTGTGCGTTGCAGTCACAGATCAATGGTTCCTATGGGATTCGCCCATTTCAGTCTCACTCTCTGTTGTATTCATCTTGTATTTCGTTCTTTTCATTTTTATTTTCAACAGTACTGAATAAATTGCCGCCATTCAAACACTGCCCCTAATGGAGGGACGATGGGAGACTTGCCAGTAGTTGGCAGGATTTTTTCTCCAACTGCAGTCTATGTTGCCAGGTTTTACTCTATTGAAAAAGTGGCTACTTGCAGTTTATTTTTCTATGGAACTAGACAGGTTTGGGGTTTGGATTCCTTTCTTCTCCTGTCTTTTGCTGGTGTTGATCTTTTGGATGACCACTTTCCCCCTGACCCCTGTCAATATTCCTCCTGCTGAATATCGGGCTCTTGTGTGAGCATCTTTTTCAAAGTGTCTCCCCTAAATTAGGTTGCCCCTGGCCTTTAAAGAGTAAAAGCTGCCTGCAAATCCCCTTTAAGAGAGTGAACAAGGAAGCATCCTATCAGCACAGTCTGGTGCAGCTCTTCTGGTTAATACGATGCTGTGAATATGAATATCAGTGGGAGGAGAGTGTGAGTGTGTTAATGTGAGGAAGGAGGCCACTGAATTGTCTGACATCTGGCTTCCTGTTCACTCAATTGAAATGTGTGTTGGTGAGTGTCTTGGAGATACTGTACTATATACAGTGGACAATACTGGTCTCATGTTTGTCATTATTTACCTAATCTAAGTGTGCATGTATGGGTTTGTGTTGTGTCAGCCGAGTCCAAGAGCCACTGTTGAAGACTTTCTCACTCTAATACGAACCTACACACAGTGGACTGAACCCCTGGGGTGGTTTATTTCTAAGTGTCTGATTGACAGCTGGGTTAAAAGGAAGTAATTTGTCTGACTGACCATTTTGGGCCCTTAGGACTCGCGCAGGGAGGAGTCATGGATCAGCTGCCAATCAAATGACTGAATACAGACGAGCAAGAGCTCCATTGACATTGATTATGACTGAATCAATTAGATGATTTTCATCCCAAGGGTAATAATGTTCACTAAATGAAAAGGACAATTCCAATTTCCTATTATTATATGTTTAAGTAATAATTTGTGACTATTACAATGTCTGTTCAGCTGCTGTCAGTTGGCCTTTGATATAATACAATAGCAGTCATACCCATACATTCATTCAGTCTATAAAAAGGTTTTTCTAATTCCCTGCCACGGTCAGCAAGAGTATTGCAGACCATTCACAGAGAAAATTGGTATGTGCAAACTGAGAGATGCGTTTTAAATTGCCTGCAGAAGCAAGAGCAGTTTGGTTGGAATAAACCCGAAGTGGTAGTACATAAAGGTAATTAGCATGATCAACAACAGCCAACACGTCTGCACAGATAAAGAAAAACATGGCAACTAAAGAGAGAAAATCTAATACGGCCGGACTTCTAGATCACGTAAACGGGGCTCAGAGGCAGAGTGGAACCGCCACCAATCTGATTCGGCAGTTCGATCCCGGCTTCCCCCAGCCCACATGTCAAAGTGTCCTTGACCAGGATACTGAACCCCAAATTGCTCCCGAGGTCTGTGTCCATTTACCGTATACTGCGGTCTGACTTTGTCATTTCAGATGGTAGTGGTGTTTCTAATAAAGTTGTCATGGTACTTTCCCCAGACGTTTGAAAGTCAGCGCTTAGATGTGCCCTCTCTCTTTGTTCCGCTCTCACTAAATGCTGACAGGTGTATCCAGCGGCAGAGCAGTCACTGTGGAGCATTGATGGATTTATCAACAGTAAGCTGGGGACACGTCTGAGCCTACAGAGATATTGCCGACTGTGATCATATTCCAGGCCAAGTGCAATATCGACTGCAACTCTCCCTGTGTAAAGATTGCATTGGTATAAAACGTTTAGATACAACAACATACTAAAATGACTACAGTGAATCTTTTTCACATACATATAGATGAATATTGTAAACGCAAAAGGTATACCCATGTTCATGGAGGCAGGCACATGCAAAAATAATACACCTCCTATACTTGTATACACACACATACATACATAACCACAACTACAGTATACTTACAGTTATAAATCCTTTTCTCAGCTGCCCGTCAAAGGCAAATGTAACTAACTACTAATTCACTATTCTTTAGACTTTGTGTTCAATGAATATTTCATGGGCTATAAAACTCCTGGGGCACAGAGACAAACACAGGGCTGTTAGCGGCCAGCCAGCTAGCTTGCTTACTGCCAAGGCCTACAGCGAATAACAGCTTAGGAACTGATGCTAGCCGTGCTCCAGTGGAGCTGCTTGGTGGCGAGCAATAAGAGATGGTGGCTGCACAGGGCAGCTCCCAGGTGGGCGTATGCATTATCGAATGAGTGTGAAACAGGGTCAAAACAGGCGTGTGCGGTTAGTGAATGTATCCAAGTTACATCAAGGTAAAGCTGAGAAACTGAGAAACAAACACAACTGGCCTGGATGACCAGGTCAGACCTTTTCCTTCAACTTCCATTTCTGTGACATATACAAGCATGTGAGCCTCAATAAATTCAGCCCAGTGCCCTTTTAATGGTGGTGTAACCTACTCATGTATTTATTTCACAGTTGCCCTGGGTTAGCAGTAATTTGCCTGTTAACGCGTGAGGCTGTTTTCTCAGTATAACCCTGCATTAGAAAGTGGCAGGGCATACGATGGGATACACACATTATTTTTATAGAACTTTTGTTCTGTTAAATAGGGAAGAATTGCGCTAACTGGAAAATAAATGTTAGGCGAATCAGGTATCTCTAACATACATGTGGCATGGCCACTATGATGGATCAAGATGGAGATGAGTAACGCTTTGAAAAGACCCAAGGAATCATTAGGATTATAATCATAATTATGACACGAACAACATGGAATACTCTGCCAATGCAGAGCTCTATTACCCTAATAATGACTTTATGTTTGTACTGAATTCATCAACACCCACTAAAGTAATGCAATAGCTAAATGTAGCAAACCAGTTAGACTAAACTTACATTTCTGGAGCAACCTCAAGATCTTATGCAAACTGCATTAATAGTTCATCTTGCAAAGTGTACGTGAACTGGCACATATTGGCTACAGGAAAGATAATGTGGGTAGTTTATGTAGTTGAGTACTTGGTCATCTTATTGACATAGAGCAGGCTGTCCCCATGCTTATATAAAGTACTGTACATCTTTAGTGAGATTTTATGGCTTTATTGAATTTTATTTTGAGAAAAAAAAAAGTCCGTCCTTCAGTATTTTTTCTTCAATTCCGGTTCTTAGTAAGATGGAAAATGTGCAGTGGATTGTAAATAGGTTTTGCTGGTCCTGGGGTCAGAAAACTCATTTGGCACATAGGGACGATGCACAACCAGAAGTGGTCCACAACTAGAAGTGGTACAGACTTGTTATTCTCCTCACATTGCCTGCCTAAGTGTCTATTATGAGCAGGGTATAGGGGTGGACCGAGCAAGGGGCCGTATGCTAATGAACTTTTGATTAACTACCTTCTTAATTTCCCTTCACAAGGAGGGAGGGGATTGGAGCATTGTAGCACGGTACCACGTCCACTCTTTAGCTGCCTTCCTAGCATCAAAGTCAGCCTCCCAGGTGATTGATTCAGACGGCCCGTAGCCCTGCAGGCTAATGCTAAGATAATTTATTTATTATGAGGCTGGGAGGTAATACAAGTCATCCTTAAGTCACTGCTTGTCACAGTGTGTCAGCACGTCTAAACAAAGGCACATGGGAGGAGCGTATGTGATAATATGGCACATCTTGAATAGGGAGGAATGGAAGTATATGGATAATTACCCTGTGCCAGCACTGGGGAATATAGTTGCATGAATTTGAAAATGCTTAAAAGGTACACTGAATTCCCCTGCACTCCAGACAGCACAGTGCTGACAGATAAAGTACCATGCTTTAACATCTTTTTACAACATCTCTTTACTCAAACACCTGAGAAACATATCTCATCACAGCCGTGGGATATTATGAATTGCCCAAACACACTGCACTGCTGTGACTATCAATTGGCTTCACATGTACTCCAAAGCAAAATGCACGTATTGAAGGTTTCGTAAAATAAATATAATAGTATTGGCACCTTCCTTTTTAATGTTTTTCTTTTAATCGTCCTCTTTGTTGAGTATATTATATACAGTATATTATAGTAGGATGCAACATGAACAGCATGAGTATCAGAAATGACCACAAGTAATGAGTGTGACAATGTATGTAATGTACATTATTTCTTGCATGTGTTTGACACATCATCAATTAACTCTGAACTAACAGGGGGTCCATAATAGCTGATCGTCTGTGAAATAGGATAATTAAACTCAAGTTTCAGCCATGAGGTTGCACCATAAATTGGTGAGTGCCTGCTTGAGAACAGTAAACTTTTATCGCTTGGCTACTCTGCAGTAAAAACAGGGCCAATGCGTCCCTTGAATCAATACACAACCGTGTACTGGGCCACCCTGGTGACGCAGTCTGCTTATACAGAGACCATATAAAACTTCAGCCATTTAACTTCAGACAATTTAATATATGTCAGGCAACTAACATTAACATGTCTCAAACGGAGACAACCTGGATTAACCTGGATTCATGGACAATAAATGAAATGGAAAAAGATCTAGAGGGAGGAGATAGACGGGTAAAATGGAGGGAATAAGGCAGAGCAGAAAAAGGAAATGTAAGAGGGGGAGGTGGGGTCAGATATTGGTCACAGTATGGAGAATATCAATGCAAGGACAAAGTGGATGCAATTGGATGAAGATACTGCAGAGATACAGAGGTATTGGGTTGGAATCTGAATAAATTGGGGCTTGTTGTGACCTGAGGGCCTTCAAATGCACACACAATAGACATAAAATTCCCAAATTGGTTCTCTCAATTATACAGCTCTCAAACATCTCTACAAACTCTACACCAAGTAACACAAACAAATGTACATTAATACACAAACAACGCTGTAATCCATTTAGAGATATGGGCTGGAATGCATATTAGCAGAGCAGAGATTTGGAGAAGTTGTCCATAATGGAGATATTGTTCTAAGTTCAGTGTCTTTAGTTTCATACAAACAAGTGGAAGGCTGGTAGCGGGTGCATAGTTAATTTCTTTCAGGCATGCAGTATGAATGAAATTCTTTCCCTTTAGAGCTGTAACCTTTTAAAAAAGGAGAAGATAAAACTGGAGTAGACAAAGGACAGGAGGCAGGGGAGCCGTAAGCTCACCGAGCGCTCAGATGCATCAATGATTCATACAAGACCAGAGATGTATGGATCAGCCAATTATTCGGCTTGTGAGGACTTTGCAAGTCTAATGGCTTGATCGGTTGCGATGGGTCATATCCTCGTGGTGACGCTCATTAACCTCGTTCCAAGCGGTGGTCTTATTTTCACAGGCTTGTTAAGGTAAGTTTAGGGGCATAATGGTACGTGTGCGTGTGCCAATTAGGAAAACGCACCTTCCCAGGAGCATGCAGTTACCTTTTGTTTATTTCGTTCTCTGACCATTACTAGATGATTTTAATGTGGCTAAAGAGTAATAAAAAAAACATTGTAGAGCAATAATATTTTATATACACATTAGAGCTGAAACTACGAGTTGATTAACTATTTTGATCGTCGATTAATTGTTTTTGTCATGAAAGTAGTGAAAAGTAGTGAAAAAATGGTTCTCTGGTTCCAGCTTATCAGATGACAGAATTTGTTGCTTTTCTTTGTCATGTATTGTTGTAAACTGAATATCTTTTCGGTTTTGAACTTTTAGTGGAACAAAACAAGATATTTGAAATTTTCACTTTGGAAAGTAGTTATTGGCTTTTGTTTTGTTTTTTTTACAATAGACTAAATGATTAAGCAATTAATAAAAAAAATTCTTGATAATGAAAATAATCACAACATGCAGCCTTGATACAAAAGTGTGTTCAGTGGTTCATCCCTCTTGTTTTGTGCAGACACATCTGAATGTCCACTGTACTTACCCTTGAACAAGTATGAAAACTAAATAACCAGAACCATCATTGTCCTTCACACAGTTTGTGAAAAGCCGATTTTTCCGCCTTGATCCTCAATGCATCTTTTGACATAAAACTTAGTGGGTAAAAACAGGTTGATGGACCCACAAAAAATTTAAATCTAGTTGCACTGGTCATTTACGTTTTTAAATCCATCTACAAAGCAACACATCACTTGCAAAATGCAACTTCATAGGCACAATTTCGTCACGTGAGTTATTTTGGAATAAGTGTGTGGGTGTGTGTGTGTGTGTGTGTGTGTGTGTGTACAGTAGGCATAATGAGTGTATGCCTGAGTTAAAGTGCATACGTGTTTGCGTGTGTATGTCATGTTTCATGGCCATGCAAAATGAGGAAGGCTATGGAAAGAGAGGGAGTTAAAAAGACCAGAGTGGTTGAAAAAAAGTTTGTTGTTTTAAAATGTTCAGAATTTGTAACCAATAGAACTAATCTAAAAAATGTTTTGAAAATACCAATGTGATTATTTAGCTTTAGTTTTCACCCTAACTTGTTTCAGGTTATTGTTACTGACTGGTTGTGACATTTACAGTAAGATATTGAGTGAAGTTCTTATTTGCACTATGATGAGTGGTACATGCAATCAAATGTTGTAATTCATATGCAATTACCACCCCTTCATTTATATGTGAAATGTTTGAGGGTGGGGCAATTGCTAATTTATAATCATATATCAACTATTAAAGTTTTAAATATTCAGGGATGTCTCCAAAGAAAAGGGATGTGATAACAATGTCCGTTTTCACACATTGCTGTGTACTTTGTAACTCATGGCGGGTTGACCCCATGGCGCTGAATGTAAATGAGGAGTTTGGACTTGGCCTTGAATGTTGCTGTAGCGCAAGCGCCACCCTCCGTCCTTCAGATGTGAAATCCAATTTACGGAAAGGGCGCATGTGGTTAATATCAGATTACATTTTAAATGAAGGTTAGTGTTGATTAGTGGCTTTCATTGGAACGCTGATCCCCTATTATCGCAGCCCTGATGTAGAGCGAGGGGGGGAGTATGCTGGAGAGAGAAAGATCAAAGTCAAGGGAAAACGAGAGAGAAAAAAATGATCACAGAGAGAGCAGGTGCAGAGAAAAGAGAAAGTAGTGGGATGGCGACAAAACCAGGAGAGAGGAAAATAAAAGCCATGTAGTGGAGTAACATTAGGAAAAAAAACACGGGGGACTTGTGACAATACTGAAAGAGAGTCATTGTGTCTAAAGATTGAGAAGAAGCTCAGATAGCAGACAGAAATGATGTTCAATTTAAAATATTGTGCGGGTTTTATGCAAATTCCTGAAATCCTGGCAAATGATGCTGTGGGGTGACGGACAAGCAACAGGAGACACGAACCCGACGACAATGTGGCTGCACACACAGCCACGACAGCCAAGTTCTTTTAATGCTCTTTTCTGTCTGTAGGTATGTAACAGTAAGTGGCAACATGACGTGAATGCCTTTTCTACAAGTAGAAAAAGCAGAAGCAGGTACTGTGACGTTAAGTTCTATTAGAAAAAAATCAGTTTACATCAGGTTTTATAGCTTCTTCTCATTTCTGATACATTTCCTTCTCATTCAAGTGAAAAAAGTAAAAAGTTTTTTTATGCACAAAACGAAAATGTGCATAAAAACAGGCGGATGGGAATGTACCTATAGAGTCAGTTTGTGACTGAGATTTCGCATGCGTCTCTTATCTGGTACAATTTCCTTTTTACAGGGGTCTGAAGTAGGTGCTGCTGCAAAGTTAAACTGGAGTGGAATTCTCTCTCTCTCTCTCTCTCTCAAGGCTGTGTGAAGGAGAAGAAGGGGCTTGTTAAATGTGGAACCATTAGCACGATCTCGACTGTGGGTCTTGTCAGTGCCGTGGGGAGGAAGAAATACAGCGCGACACCAGCACTCTCATAGGAAATTGCCACTTTCTTCCAACAGGCCCCTCTTAATGGTTGTTTAGTAGATGACACATTGGGCATTAAAAATACCGCCAGTGGCTAGTACCACATCTCAACTAATGAGAGACTGCAAGAGAAGGGAGGCAGACAAAAGGAAGGAGAGGGAGAAGGAGAGTCAGGGCCTCTATTTTCACATGCAGTGTGGGGTTGAACTTGACTGGTGAACTCTGCGCATATTTCCTCCCTGGCAGTTTATTCAAAGTCTGCGTCGGGGCACAAAGGCAGCCAAATTATGTGGAGAGCGTAGTTGCCTTATGAAGCCTTCTGAATGGGCTTTCTCATATTACGAGACAGCTACTGGCTGCGTAAAGTTGCCTTTCAAAGTCATGGCAATGTAAGATGGGCTCAAGTAAATGACACGCTTTAGCAAGTCTGGTGGCCTCAAAAACCTCCGAAGTTTGGTTCAGTCTGGCAAAACAGTTAGTGCACAATTAGTTTGAGTCACAGGAAAAGGTGGAAACCCACGGCGAAAACAACAACTCTACAGTCTGTTTCCATGTCTCTATGGATATCATCTGTAATGAACTTTCGATTCATATTTTTTATATGATATTTATCAACTAAGCTAAGGCAAAAAAAGAAAAGCTTTATACTGATCCCTGCTGCCACCAATTTCATCCAAGCAGCTATTAAGCTCACAACACCTGTTAACTTATGTTAACTTATGTTGGACCACGCTTCTAGTTCATGTGGTCTCTGATTGTACCTGTTCTCATGACCATCTGCTGCCTTTTTCCTACCTTCTTCCTGTCTTAGCCTACGGTACTGGCTCTGTTTGCCTGTCTGATTGCTTTCTTATTGCTAACTGTAAGCCTGCCTTTTGACCTAACCCTTTTTTTTTTTTTTAAATCACACCTCTTCTGTCTCCCAAGTCTGCTTTTTGATACCACATCTTTGATCCAGTGATACAATTTAGGGTTTCCTTAGACGAGAAGGAATATGGAAATAAACTAAAACTGAAAATGAAAAACAGAGCTGCAATTCTACAGCCCATCCTGGCTCGATCAAAAAAGATGAAAGCATAATTGTTATTTACTTTACAAACACGACCAAAACACTAGGAAAAGCAATCCCGTCGGGCTGTTCCAGCTCCACAAGATGCCCCCCCGAGAGCAAAAAAATATTGACCACCAATCAATCGTAACCAGCCAAGAGCAAGGGTCACTAATTGAGCGGAAGAGTGGAATTGACAAAAAAAAAAATCACAGGGTGACTGTTGCTGCGTAGGTGGTTTTCTCTGTTTGATTTTCATGTACAATGTAAACAGGGGAGCACATTTGCTGTAAACAGCTGTTTCAGCTCCGCACAAACACAGCGCAGGAGTCCACAGGTTCTCTGAAATCCGAAAATTTTGATCTAATAAATAAAACAGATCTGAAAACATGGGCTCAAAACTGGTTTCCCCAGTGCTTAGTTAACTCAACAGCATGTTACTAAAATCTATGTTCAATGAAATTTGAACTTGATCGTAAAAAACAAACAAAAACATTTCAGTGCTAAGAGGTTGTTGGTTCAGGTTGGTGGAGAGCTCCTGGCTCAAGTGGAGGAGTTTAAGTATC